>OX387641.1:6008968-7240468 GCA_947568825.1 Sphinx pinastri | reverse complement strand
TTAAGTAATCTTGTCAGCGGTGTCACTGGCGTGGTTGGTGGCGTCGTCAGCGGGGTTGGTGGCGTTCTCAGCGACGTTGGTGAAGCCATCACGTCCGTTTAGAACGCGGATACAAACATCGTCAACCAGTAAGCTACTATGGTGGTAACGTGAGAACGTTATGTTATATGACTAATTACGGTTCATGTTTTTCTTGTTAAATTCTTCTTGTTTTGTTTTTGAAATATAATTCTGATGCATTTGTTTGCTTTTTATTTTTCCTTTTGATTACCGAATACCGATGTCACAATGTTTCTCCTTCACGTTATCTCCCAAGGATCTTTATTTGATATTTCATGAAACTCAATATAGTTTAGTAAAATCCGTGACAATCGGAAGGCAGGAAATTAAAAAAAATCTTATGTATAGTTTAATGTTGAACAAGTTAAATAGGATGTTGTTGCAATTGTAAAAACAATGCACGGTGATTCGTGCATTTTTCATAATATTTATTATAAAAATTACAAATTATTCTTAAATGTCTCGGTGATTTTACCTAATATCATTAATATAATATGGAAAATCCTTCTATACTTGTGGCTTATATGTTTCGTTAGGGTTCCGTACCTCAAAAGAAAAAAAGGAACCCCTATAGGATGGAGTCAAGTCTTCTGGTTCCCCAGTGCGTATGGGGGTTCCACAAGGCTCGATCCTAGGTCCTTTTTTGTTCTTGATTTATATTAACGACTTGCCTTTCTTCGTTAGAGGTATGTGTGATATTATGCTATTTGCTGATGATACCTCCCTTGTATTTAAGATTGACCGTAAAAAAACAAACTTTGACGACGTAAATAGTGCACTGTCGCAAATCTTAGATTGGTTTACTACCAATAATCTCTTACTGAATGCAAAGAAAACCAAATGTATTCGTTTTACGTTGCCTAACGTCCAAAATCAATCGTTAGATTTATTTTTAAACAATGAAACTTTGAAACCAGTCGATTCAGTAGTATTCTTGGGAATAACATTGGACTCCAAACTTCAATGGAACGCTCAAATTTCTTGCTTGGCGGGGAAACTCAGCTCAGCGGCGTTTGCAATACGCAAAGTGAGACAATTGACCAATGTCAACACTGCTAGGCTTGTCTATTTTAGTTATTTTCATAGTGTTATGTCCTATGGAATTTTACTTTGGGGCAGAGCCGCTGACGTTGAAACAATTTTTATATTACAAAAAAGAGCTATAAGAGCTATTTATAACTTAGGGGCACGAGTTTCTCTTAGGGAACGCTTTAAAGAAATAGGCATCTTGACAGTTGCATCACAATACATTTTAGCTAATATTATGTATATAAAACAAAACATTGAATGTTTTAGTAAAAATAGTGATCATCATAATATTAATACTAGAAATAAAGATAAATTAACAGTACCAGGTCACCGGTTGCACAGGGTACGCTGTTCGTTTGTGGGACTGGGTATACAACTTTATAATAAAATACCACCAACTGTCTTAAATTTACCCTTGAACAAATTTAAGCAATTTATCAAAAACAAGTTATTAAATAAAAGTTACTATACTGTTGACGCGTATTTTAATGACAAAAATCCATGGGAATAGTTGCTCGCTACGCAAGGATAAGATCGATTGTATTTAGCATAAGTGATTTGTGAAAGATATGTGAGGATATGTGCGACTTTCCCGGATAGTCCTAAGAGTATATTGTTAACATACTATGTTAGTCATTTGATATACCCCTTTGTTGCATCTCATTTGTCTTGATTAGCCACAATCTGAGTAGTCTTGCTCGCTTTAACGTCTGTGCTTGCGGCGGCGTCGTGTGCCGGGTCGGTCACTTCCCTGCAACATGGTTGAGGAGGCCGATGGCTGGCACATGCGTCATATTCGTGAACGGGTGCTGCTTGCGTGGATTGGTCTGCTCTGTTTGATGGTTGACTCTATTTTTTACTTAAAATTAAACATGTAGCTGGTTATTTGACTTAGGTACTCTCCGTTAATTTTCGCATTTAATATCCATCTTTGAAATTGAATTTATATTGTTACTTACAATGTGTAACATATATATATATAAAAAATTGAAATATATATTAACAATAAAAGACCTACGCTGAGTTTCTTGGTGCTTCTTCTCAGGTCAGTGGGATTTTCCGAAGCACTGGTAGAATCTTTTAGACGATAAAAAACATTGTAAAAATGACGTGTAAAAGTGCCCTTAGGGGCCTAATTACTTAATAAATGATTTGAATTTGAATTTGATCACTTTTTGTCCGTCTGTCTTTCTGTCTGTCAAGACCCTTTTCTCTGGAACGCGTAGACATATCAACTTGAAATTAATATAAAGTACTCGAGTCTATGGTCTCTTTCAGCTGTGAAAAAATCAAACTTGTAATTCAACGCGACCAAAAGATATGACCGTTTAAGTCGCAAATTTTGCGATTTCGCAAGGGAATCAAAGCCTGTAGGGTACTTCCCTTTAACCAAGAATCTTGAAGTTTGGCAAGAAGTAAGGTCTTACGGCACATGTATATTAATAAATAATAGTTTAAAAAAACTATTAAAAACACACTTTATAGAAAATCCAACTAAAAAATAGAAAATAAATTGGGAATGTCGGAAATGTGTATTAAGGGTAAAATGAAGAGAAAAATGTACTGTCTTTTTGAATTGTATTGAGTGGAAAATACGCTTATATGTAGGTATATATAAGCGGGCGTTGACGGTTTAATGAAACCATATTTTACAGAGTTTTGTGTATTTCGTCCTATGGAGTGATATGGGCGAGCATATCAAAGAGCATCATTAATAAAATATGGCTTCGCAGTTTTGATATTCACCCCGATTTTAATGTAGAATTTTGGTTACCCATTAGCATTAGCTAAAATAAATAGTGGTACCCAAAAAAAATCTTTAACTCATAATAACCTTTTTTTATTCTATTGATAAAAGAAAAAGTAAGACAAAAATGAAAAGTGAATATTATTACACATAAATTACATTGTAAATACTTTTACAGTCGGTACGGACGGTAATAAAATAAGAAGCATTGATGCACAGGCCGATTTTAATATAATTGCAACATCTTAGAACTCTTACCAATTACGCCACAATTACTATTGCGTCAATTTTGAAAAATCTTTTTCCATTAGATTTTGTATAGCATACATTTTTCATAATTGCATTTAAAAACAAGTAGTCAACAACCCTATTGGCTTCAATACGCCTGTAGGCCACTTCTGCAAATTCCTGCAGGTTGCTAACAAATATATCCACGTTCTCGGAAATAATATTGAGCAATCGTATCGCCCGCGACAAAGGCGCAAACCTAAGCACACTTGTCCGTACGCGTTCGGAGGTAGAACATCGGCGGGAGACATCGAGTGGTGTCACGGCCGCTGGACACGCACAGCTGCAGCGCGGACAGCGCTTCCATCTGCTGCATCCATCCGCACCACACTCTGAACACCAACTTGACGAGCGCAACATTCCTCCTCACTTCTAACCTGCAGTGCAAATGCTATAAAACTCTAAAGATCCTAGATTGCTTTCTTGACTCTCGCCTGACAAAGTGAGGTATGGACGAGTGTTACACGTAGGGGAGACCAGGTATAAAAGTAACACGGGATGAACGTAACAAATGATTTTTTGAACGAATTATGTTAGTTACATTGGTGGTTGATTCATCGAAACGGGCCTTTTTGGATCCCAATTCACCTCAGTTGCGCTCACGACGCTGTGTTGTCAGGTTGAGGTCGTAGCGAGTCATTACATCAAAAATACCTCCAAAGTAAGTATTAACCATTTCTTTCAACTGCGTTTGTTTTTAATACTGTAGGTTCAATCTTGCATATCAAGTGTCAGTGAAGTAGCGTAACTATTCATCTCTCTATTTTAGTGTTTGAATTGGTATCTTTCTACAGTGGTTTTTAGGTTACAGGCAAATTATTGTCGTATTCGGGAAATTTTAAATGTAGGGATGAAAGTAACAATCTGTTACTTTCATCCCGTTTATGGTGTGATATCTCAAAGCACATTTTGTTGCTTTGTTTTATATTTCAAAGTAATACAAATGCATTTTCTTATTTCAGAATGCTTAATATATATAATAGAACAACCCGTAGAGGTTTAGCTAATGCAGAAATAATGAATTTGACTGCAGAAGAGGTATTTTTTAGAAAAGTACCATTTAGAGACGCTGCGAATTCATATCAGCTGTATGTACCATGTAACTTTATATAGATACGTGCAAAAGAAGAAAAAAAATGTTTGAAGAAGGTTCAACAAGTCTTCCAAATGTAGGCTATGTATCGAAAAGAAGTTTTGTAACCGACGAAGAAAAAAACTGACCAAGTATTTATTACATTGTTTTCAAATTAAATTAATTAAAAGCAGGACCCAGAAAGAATAATGGAAAGGGAAGGAAATGCAGAAAATAGCCAATAATGACTGATACTCCAAACAAGCTTAAAATTCAAGAACAAGAAGAAAGAAAGTTAAAAGCCAAAGCAGTTAAGAAATCCATTTTGCAGACAAAGGGACAAAAACTCAAATACTTTAGTTGTTAAGAAAACACAAAAATGGAGAAAAAGGATGCTAAAATAATAAAGTATAGTGATGATTGAGACAGCGAAGACTGCTTCTGTATAGTTGGCATGGAGTCCTTCTCAAACAGCTGTCGACATTGGGCTGTAAGACTGTGTGACACCAACATAACCGTTCCACTCACCCCCCAGTGGTGGTACGATAAAGCGTTTATTTCCCCGCGAAAAAAAAAACTACAGTGTCGTTGTGGGCTCATGTAGACTGCACTAATAATGAAATAAGCTATGTGTGCCATAATTTTTTGATTGAGATCTCATTTTTTAATAAATTTGATTATTTTCGAAGATTATTGTGTATCCTAGAAATGATTATTTATTTTATAAGAATTGTGATACTAATGTGAAACCCAAAATTATAATCAAATATGTTGATTATGATAGTAACTAATTTTTTTTATACTGTTACAAACATCCCCTTACACTGTTACAACCAACCCTAGGGGTAGGGATGGTTGTAACAAATCCCAGTTCAAATATTTAGCCGTTTTTCTCAAAATGTGTATTATAAATTGCATTTAAGCTGATGTTAATAGATAGCTGAAAGACCAAACTATCATGTGTATTAATCAGAACTTTAGAATTCAGGAATCTCTCTGAGATATTACGAAAAAATACAAAATTGTTACGTTCATCCCTGGTCTCCCCTACCAGTCGTAGTACTTTCCTAAAAAAACAATAATTAACACGATAATTCATCTCTTATTAGGTGTTGCTCGCGGCGTCGCTCGCGTGAGAAGCCTTTCCCTTTACAAAAGTCCCTAAAACACAGTACGACGCCAGCGCCATCTACTTAAAAATCAAATTAAAAATATCCATTATTTCCCATGGGAGCAAATTACCGAGATAAAATATGATACTGGGTAGCCTAAGTGTTAATCCAGGACATGATCTACCCGTGCGCCAAATTTCACCCAAATCTGTTTAGTTGTTACTTTTTTTATGATATAGGGGGCAAACGAGCATACGGTTCACCTGATGGTAAGTGATCACCGCCGCCCATGAACATCTGCAATACCAGGGGGCACAGAGATGCGTTGCCGGCCTTTTAGGTGGGAATACGCTCTTTTTTTGAAGGTCGCCAGGTCGTATCTGTCTGGAAATGCTACTGGCGGCAATTGGCAATTTCTGAGTTTACTTCTAACAAACATAGAAACATCTCAACGTTTACACAAGCTTTCGCATTTATAATATAGATAATTAGATAAGAAGTGAGAAGTAAGGCAAACAAGCACCAGCAGTCCTAAAAACTTAAAAACATTTTATAGTTTTTCAAATGAATAATAATTGGATGGTGTTGCTACTGTTTATGGGTGGTCGTATCGCTAACCATCAGGCAAACGGTATGGCTCGTCTCGTCATTCAATGCAATAAAAATAATAAAAAAAATTATACCCATCCCAAAAGTGCTCAACGCCGCTAAAGAAGTTTTCACTTCAAAAATAAGTTTGTATCGACTGACAACAGATGGCACCACATTCGGAAGATTATTACGGGAAACGTCAAGCGAGAAGCTTGACTGAGGTCGCCACTGGACTAGCCAAATAATTTGACAATTAAAATGTCACCTGAGGCCTATAAGGTCTAGCTCTCAAGAAAAACGATTAGTTATCGAGCGGGAGCGCAAGAGAGAACATTGGATTGGCCTGTTCCGTGACGACCTCGCTGCGTTATCCGTCCTACCTCATGGAAGAAATTGTCATAGTACCAGCTTTCTTCGACATATATACAAGAAACCGAAAAGATTACTCTCGATATTATTCAGAAAAGAATGTTCTCTCTATTTAAAAGTAATATAATGCACTTAAATTATTTAAATACAACAATTATTTTATATTTTTTCCTTGTTTCATATTGATACAAGTGCAAAATTTGGCGAATTACAAATAATGCATACGCTCGCATACGCATGCTCACGCCTTTTATTCCCGAAGGGGTAGGCAGAGGCGCAACTAGTGCACCCACTTTTCGCCAAGCGTATTCCGTCCCATGATGTGATAGGGGGCGAGCCTATCGCCATATCGGGCACAAAATCCAGACTCCGGGCTGATACTGAATAGAAAAATCCAATATCACTTTGCCCGACCCGGGGATCGAACCCGAGACCTCAGCCTTGCAGTCGTACCGTAATACAACTACGCCACCGAAGCAAATAATGCATTGGTATAAAAGATGCGGCAACAGTCGAGGACTCAAGTCGTCGACGAGAAAACAAACAACATGAACCGTGTACTCCTCACTTTCGTTCTGCTCGCGCTGGTAAATCATCTTTATATTTTACAACCGTATTCTTACGACCTTACTCATAAACAGATTATAAACCTATTTTAGTTATGTAACGGCTTGAGGTTTTTGATTTGCCCCACGTTGGGCTCCAGAATGTAACGGAGGTCTAAGGATTAGGTCAGGTCACAAGACAGTTTTAAAAACACGTACGTGAGCGTAACAGTGTTGCCGACAAGATTTAAAAAAATCCGCCAATTTCTTTGTATATTTATTTCCATCATAAATCCGAGACGAACACACTTTTTGAAGTGAAAACTACTTTAGCGGCTTTGAGCACTTTTGGGATGGGCACTTATAAAATGTTAGACTCGCGTCAGGATCACATGACCGATCGAAAATGCGTAGTGTAGCGCATGACCTTATAAGGAGCGCTGCAATGCTTCCTCCACGGACGACTCGCGGCAAGGCGCCCAATAGGCTCGAGCTTTGAGCGAGTCGTCCGGGGTGCAAGCGGGGAGGCGCGCGGTGTAGGACGGGACGCTCGCGCCAGCCGGAAGTCGGAACTGCGCCAGTCGCCAAACATACTTAGAGCAACGCGCATACGTCTTTGTTCGCGCTCGCGTCCCGGCTCACGCACCGAACGCTTATTAGTAATGTGCTTTTGTTATAATATTAAGATGTTAAAGTAAAGGTAATAAAAGTGTTGTACGATTATACCGAAGCATCATTCATTTATACCCACGTCGTGCTACATTTTGGCTGCCCAACGTGTCTCTCATCATGCCGACGAGACGCCGAGCACGTCAGTCGCCGCCTCTCCCGGAAAGCGACGATGCAGCGAGCTCGAATGGAAACATCACCATGAACCAAGAGGCGCTGATGTCTATACTAACGACATTACAGCAGTCTCAAGCGGAGTTCTGCACACAGCTCATGCGCGAAGTACGCGCATCCACGCCGTCGCAGCCCGACCACGCCGCTGCCGCCGCCGCCGCAGCCGCCACGGTCTCCGCCGTTAATGGTAACTTCGCACAATGCAAGTCGCGGTATACCGGCCTCCCGGAGGAGTCGGTTGAGGGTTTTATAGACGCAATAGAGGCATTGGGGCCGAAACGACCTCAACCTATTTTATCAAAAATATCTTTTTTTATTGAATAATCTCGCCAAAATAAAGTTGATTCTGAAATTAAACTATTATAACGGTTTTTATCGCGGTTTTTTATTTAATTTTTCTCCCGACGTTTCGAAGGCTTTGCAGCACTTCGTGGTCACGGGGCGGACTGAGGTGTTGGTGGTCCGAAAAGTTAGTGTTACAATTCTACCTTCAATTTACAATTATACAATTTAAAGATGTTAGTCATTGTTTGCGGTCCGGTCTACGCAGTAAGAGCTCACAATGTCTTGAGGTCTGGCAGCAGGTCCTTTGGGGCCCGATTTAGTTAGATGTATGACCGGGTCCCAGGCTTGTGCAAGTTTCCAACCATCTTCTCTATTGAAATTAGGATGTTTTTTGATCTCAATAGCCTCGCGGATCATCCTAGGCAGGAATCGGTGTTCTTTAGCAAGGATTTGTGGCTTGTCGAATCTAAGGTAATGGTTGGAGCCTTCTTCTGAGTGTTCAGCTACTGCAGACTTCGTACAGCGTCGGTGTTTAACGTCAGCTATATGTTCTTTTACGCGGGTCCCTATATGTCTTTTTGTTTGTCCAATATAAGAGAGGCCACAGTCGCAATCTATCTTGTATACGCCCGGTTCTTGTAGAGGTATATGGCACTTGACAGGTGGTAAAAATTGACTAATCTTCTTAGGCGGCTTAAAATAAGTTTTTATGGAAGCGCGCTTCAGGATGTAGCCAATCTTGTCGGTGACTCCTCTTACATAAGGTAATACAACTGGTATGATGTATTGATTCTAATTTTTAACCGACTTCCAAAAGGAGAAAGTTATCAATTCGTTTGTTTGTATTTTTTTTATGTATGTACACTGATTTCTCTCAAAATTGGGAGTGAATTTCTTTGATTCCTTCTTTGTTTAGTAAATAAGGGTCGCGAAGTGGTCCCATTTCAATATATCTTGATTTAGTGTTCATCATTTTATGGAACAGACTGAATAGACTTGAATCATATGAGTAATTTCATTCGACGACTTAGAAGTGCACTTTAGAAAGTCTATTAGCAATGCATAAATTTGAGCTATTTTTTATTTCTATTTATTATTTTTTTAAGGTGTCTAGTCTTGAGAACGAATATATTATGATGACTTGCAGGACGCTTTTAATAGGTACGTATATTAGTGTAATATGTGTGTGACGCAAAACGCCCATGCAAGTTTGCAGTTCTACTAAAGGAAAGGAATGTTTTAATCCTAATCATTCATCATGCTACATAATGGAGCATTCAGATTTTCACCTGATTTCAGGATCTACTAGAATCCTATACCTTTTGACTTTGGTTTGTTAAGTCTAATCTAACTGCGTATGATTTCCAGACGAACCTGTCTTATACCTCCTTTAAACCATGAACACACTATAATCTAGATTTAATTTCAAATCAATTTACTTATATATGTAATTGCGTGCTAAAAGAAATGTAATTGGGCGTAATCCGACCCGGTCGCCCTATTAACGAAAATGTTGTAAAATGAAAGAGTATACATTTACTTAACATTATATATTGTTATTTTATTTGGAATCCATGGGAGAACAAAGTTTGAGCCAAAAATATATTTATTCACAAACCGACTTCAAAATCCTCTACAAACCAAAATATAATATTTGGAATCGGTGCATAATTTAAATTAAACATTTGTTAGAACAAAAATATTTTTTGTGAGGGTATTTGTGACGTGATCTACCATTTTTGCTATAAAAGCACGAACGTTAGTAGTAAGGGATTCACCGATACTGGAGCAGGTTCGACGGCCGGTCCGCGGCGCTCCGGCGGCTGATGGCCGACGTTTTCGATTGCTCCAGATTCGTCCCGCGGGACCCGCGAATAAATCCGCGGATTACTTTAATACCTACCGCGAATTAATTTCATACCTACCGCGGATTAATTTGATACCTACCGCGGATTAATTTGATACCTACCGCGGATTAACTTGATACCTACCGCGGATTAATTTGATATCGACCGCGGATTAACTTGATACCTACCGCGGATTAATTTGATATCGACCGCGGATTACTTTGATAACACCCGCGAATAAAAATTATATCGTCCGCGGAATCCGTTTCATATCACCCGCGAGGTAGGTATGAACCACGAATTTGTTCATGGTCTACGGTTCCCTTAAGCTTGTACTTTTTCCCTGTTCGTTGTGCTTTTAACTTTCTACTTTCTATCGGCGATCCTTTTTTTTATTTGAAGGATGCAAAGGTCTTTGTCGCGTATTTCTATTAACTCGTGTTTCTACGCAAAAGCCGTTTAAAATTACTTAATAGTTACCCTTTACGCATTACGAGCATTGTTTATGATAGATAAAGCAACATTTTCCCTGTTTCGTTGTGTTATTGACTTTCTACTTTCTATCGGCGACCCTTTTTTATTTGAAGGATGCAAAGGTCTTTGTCTCGTATTTCTATTAACTCGTGTTTCTACTTAAAAGCCGTTTAAAATTACTTAATAGTCGCCCTTTACGCATTACGGGCATTGTTTATTATAGATAAAGCAATCGTTACAATACACCATACCTTTCTCAAATTCTAGGTAAAACCCTTTGGGTCTTCTCATTGTCATAATAATTACGGTTCCCATTATTCACATTACCTGATATTACGTATTCAACGGAACATTTAAGGTGAAAGTCGAAACATGTTGGATCTTGTCTGCAAGGAAACAATACTCCCTCTCCATATAAAAGACCGACGCAAAATCACATGGTATCGTATTCCACTCTGTGCTCTGCTCGAAGTGTGATCTCCAGTTGTGTGTAACAGTGAAGTGATAGTAAAATTGTGAAATAGTTAAATAGTGAAAGTGTTATAAAAATGAATGTAAGTACCTTTATATACTTTGATCTAAAAGTGTTGTAACCAGATGTTTCATTAATTGTTTATGCCATGTGTTGTCCACCAGGTTAATACATTTTAGCTATCTTTGTGGTCTTATTAATTTATCATTGTTACTAATGTGTACATGTATACTTCGCATACCTATAAGTATTTATCATACAGTACTTACTTAACCGATAATTAAAACAGTTTCATTTAATTTTGTTACAGTTTTCTGAAAATACTTTCAAAAACTACTATTATGCTGAAGAAATCGACGAACCTAGTGATGAAGAAGGTACACTCGCTTTTAAAGTAAAAAAAGCGATAATAGCAAATAAAAGACCGATCGAATGCAACAGCATTGATGAGTTCTTCGAAAAACCAAAAAAGAAGCGGACAACAACAAGAAAGTCATCCAGTGTTGGTCGATCGACGAGCGGGGGTGTTTCATACATCCGATCAAACAGCGATGACAACAGTTCTGCATCACATCTCATAAAAATTGAGGTGTATGAAGTGAATAAAATAAAAAACATCGCACCGACGGAACATTGGAAACACGCTGATGTGCGAGTTAAATATTACGCGGAAAACGACAGTGATAAGAACTTGCAAAGTGTCAAGGACACTATATACAATATAACTAAACAGTTGGCTAGTAAGGACGATTGTGTCAAATATTTTATAGACACAGACAAATGAACAAAAGTGCCAGTGCGTGTCAATGTTTTAATATCATAACTTTAATCATATGCTTTGTACTCCTATTATTGAAATAAGAAACTATTATTGTAATAACTGTACTTAAGAATCTACCTGTTTAAATTTAACTTACATTGTATTGTATTTAAACTTTGTACTCTTTTAAGTTACATACTTAATAGATTAATTTGTTTTTGATTCTAGAACTCTTTGTGAATTGTGTTATTGCTAAGTATTATTGTAAATAGTTATAAGTCTTTTTAGTGTTTTTTCATGCTCATGCTTACGATTGTAAAGTTATTGGGAACATTCATAAATTGTTTGGAAAAAAGTGGATAGCTTAGAATGTAATTACATTGTTTTGGGTAGTATATAAGCGTTGAAATAACTTTTAAAAATACTGAGACATTCCTTACCATGGATACAAGCTGTGATTTATACAACATGGAACTCGTCGCACTTCTCGAAAACATCGAATCAATGGATCTGATGTCATCGCAATACGACAAAGAACTGTACGAGCTGTGTGATAAAATGGAACAAAGACAAGTTGAAACGTGAGTAAAACATTTTTTATTATTTTAAGACTAGTTGCAACATGTTTTGGGAATCCATGAAGAGGGGATACACTTAAAGTATTTATAATGGTTCGAACATCTTGCACAATCATTCAACTTGTTTCTTCCGTTTATATTTTTAACATTGAAGTGCAACCAAAATGTACCACTCACTTGATATTTCTAGTTTATCTCAGAGTGAGATTGCAAGTTTCGATAAAAAGATAATTTTACATAAATATCATCGTTTCATACGGTTTTGGTATATATTAAATGTTTTGCCAGAATCAATGTTGGGAGATCCTGATATTTCTCCTTATTATACACCATGTAGTGGACATAAAATCTCAAAACAAACTCATTCCGATGAGGATGATATTGATGGTGTATTATCAATGAAAGCATATTGTTTGCAGTGTAAATAACAAATAATGTTAGTATCTATTTAAATAATAGAAACATAGTAGCATATTTATTTCGTGAGATAACATTTTTTTAACAGTTTTCTTATCCATCAGATCTATGCAGAATGGAGAAGGCAGCAGGAAAAGATTAGCGCCAACTGAATTGTTTGAAGAGGATTCATTAAAGAGAAGAAAAAATATTCGTCTTGAAGCTCCTTCGACATCTACATCGTCGCTGGATAACATTTTAAATGTAAGTACAGAACAGCATAATGATAAAATTGAATGTCCTGAGTGTCACATATATGTGTTAAAAAAATATATGACCAGTCACTATAAGAGCAATAAACATAAAAATAATTTAATTAGACGAGATAATAATCTACCTAATGTTCAATTCATTGATAGTGCTTTCGGTAATAGAATTATTACATATCGAGTGAAATCTAGTTTAGTTTCTGATACACAGCTTGAATCACCTGAATTATTTTTACAAAATATTAAAAAAATAATTTATACATTACTAGAACGATCTATCTTAGAATATTCTGTTGTAAAAGTTAATTTTATTCTCAATGCGGATTTCACACAAGAAACAAAAAATCTACACAATATTTTTGATTTTCAAATTTCAAACTATCTTGTTTGTCAAGGTGATGACAAAGATATTATTTTCTCATCTATAATTACCGAAATAACAAACAAAATGACCAATTTCCAAAAAAAAGGTAGTGGATGGAGTTTAGTTAAAATAAATCACTTGGATATGAACGTCAACAAATTTAACCCATTGCGTGGATCTTCATACATAGACCTACCGTTAGATATAAAACATAAGAAAGCTGTAATCAATGTTCAAAATAACGATCATGAATGCTTTCGTTGGGCAGTTTTGTCAGGATTATTTCCAGCTACTCATAGTTCCAATAGGGTATCATCTTATATAATACACAAAAACAAACTAAAATTTGATAACCTATCGTTTCCTATAAAAATTAATGACATCCATAAGTTTGAAAAATTAAATAGTATAAGTATTAATGTTTTTGGATTACAATATGATTCAATAAGCAAATCAAATAAAGTTGTGGGTCCATTACACTTTACGAAACACCGTAAAACTACTCACTTAAACTTATTGTATATATCTCAAGGTTCTAAAGGTCATTTCTGTTATATTAAAAACCTCTCGAGATTATTATCTAAACAGTTATCGACTTCTGAACATGCAGTTCATATTTGTGATGGGTGTTTATTAAATTTCACGTCATTAGATAATTTAAAACGACACCAAGAAAATGACTGTTTCAATGTGTGCACAAATTTACCATCGGAAAACGATAGAAAAAGAAACTGGTTTAATGAATTAATACCATCAAACCAAATTTCATTTTACAACTATGAACGTAAATTAAGAGTTCCATTCGTTGTGTATGCTGACTTTGAAGCATTTCTAAAACCAATAGAGAGTTGTTCTAACAATCCAAATCAATCATCAACTGTTAATATCCAAAAACATGAAACGTATAGTTTTGGGTATTATGTTAAATGTTCTTATGATGATAATCTTTCAGTATATAGGTCTTATACAGGGCAAGATTGTGCGCTAAAATTTATGCAATTCATTTACGCAGATTTAGAAAATATTTGTAAAAAGAATTCTTTTGTCAAATCACCATTACCGTTAACTGAAGAAAATAAAATAAATATCAATCAAAGTGAGTCTTGTTACATTTGTGCTACTAAATTAAACGTGGATAGAACAATATCTTATAATTGGCATACTGGTGCATATGAAGGTGTAGCTCATAGAGTATGCTCTCAGAAATACAAAGCTCCTAATTTTGTGCCAGTGTTTTTACATAATTTAAGTAATTATGACGCTCATTTCATAGTGCATGGTCTTGATTTCGAGAAAGGTGACATTGAACTTATTCCTGAGAACAAGGAAAAATATATTTCTTTTTCTAAAGTTTTACAAATCAATAACAGAGTTATAAAATTACGATTTCTTGATTCTTTTAAATTTATGTCAAGTAGCCTTAACAAATTAGCTCAGAACTTATTACTTGAACAATTTCGTGAACTCAAATTAAAATATCCATGTGAAGAAGATTTTAAACGTTTAATAAGAAAAGGTGTTTATCCATACGAATACATGACGACATTTGATTCTTTAAAAATAACTTCTCTTCCCACTCGCGATCAATTTTATAGTTCTTTAAATGATAGTCACATTACAGAAAGTGAATACCATCATGCTCAAGACGTGTGGAATCATTTTAATTGTAAAAACATGGGTGAATATTCAGACCTGTATTTAAAAACAGATGTATTGTTGTTAGCAGATATATTTGAAAACTTTAGGGATGTCTGTCTTAAAACATACGGTTTAGATCCTGCCCACTATTATACAGCACCTGGTTTAAGTTGGGATGCTATGTTAAATTTTACCAAAATAAATTTAGAACTTTTAACAGATATCGACAAGGTTACGTTTATAGCGAATAATATTCGGGGGGGTATATCACAATGCAGCAATAGACATGCAGTGGCAAATAACATGTTTATGTCGGAATACGATTCAGATAAACCATCTTCATTTTTGATGTACTTAGACGCAAATAACCTTTATGGTTGGGCTATGTCCCAATGTCTCCCAACAGGCAAATTTGAATGGGTCGATATAAATACAGATTTTAATATAGCCGATGATGCCAAACATGGTTTAATTTTGGAAGTAGATTTAGAATATTCAAAAAATTTACATGATTTTCATTCAGATTTTCCATTTTGTCCAGAAAACGTATGTTTAGGAAACAGCAAAGACAGGAAACTGATCCCAAATTTAAAAAATAAAAAAAATTACGTCATTCATTATAGAAACCTTAAGCAATGTTTAAAAAATGGTCTCCGATTGGTTAAAGTACATAGAATTTTAAAATTTGAACAATCCGCGTGGTTGAAAAGTTACATAGACTTGAATACTCATATGCGTTCATTAGCCACTTCAGATTTTGAGAAAGATTTTTTTAAACTTATGAATAATTCTGTTTTTGGTAAAACAATGGAAAATGTAAGAAAACGAGTTAATGTCAAATTAATTAATCATTGGTTAAATCGTGGCAAAACTCAAGGTGCTCAATCTTTGATAGCAAGACCAGAATTCCATAGTTTATCTATATTCTCAGAGAGCTTAGTTGCAATACAATTAAATAAAACTAACGTTTTATATAATAAACCAATTTACCTCGGTTTTTGTATTTTAGATATATCTAAAACATTACTATACGATTTCCATTACGATTATATGAAAATAAAATATCAAGATAATATTAAGTTACTATATACTGATACCGATAGCTTAATATATCAAATATTTACGCAAAATTATTATGCTGATATAAAACTTGATTTAGTCAACTACTTTGATACGTCCGACTATCCACCAAATAATCAATATGGTTTACCATTATTGAATGAAAAACGGTTAGGTTTTTTTAAAGACGAAAATAATGGTAATATTCTTAAAGAGTTTGTAGGTCTTCGCTCTAAAATGTATGCAATGGATGTGCAGAATAAATGTATATGTAAAGCAAAAGGGATTAACAAAAGTGTAACAAAAAATTTTTGTCTTACCGATTATAAATCATGTTTATATGAAAAGAAAACGCAATACAGCGAAATGATAAGATTTAAATCAATTAAACATGCTATATATACACAAAAAATTAATAAAATATCTTTATCACACAATGACACAAAACGTTATTTAATAGAAAATTCAACAGATACTCTTGCATGGGGTCATTATAAAATAAAGGACATTTGATTTTATCAACGATTTCTGTACAACGAAAATATGTATGTTAATGTGTGTGTGTGTTTTAATTGTGGTTTTTAATAACTTAAAGTTCTGTCTTTATTATGTACTATCTTTTTTTTTTATTGTTTTACTATGACAACTGTTTTGTATAATATCATGAAAAATTAGATGTAAATTTTAATGTATGTAGTTACTTATTTGTTGTACCTGATTTAACTTTATTTTATAATAATTTTCTTACTGTAATATTTTTCAAAACAGCTATGAACTGTATGTGATCATTTTTCAAAGTATTTGTATATGTAATCTTTGTATGTAAAACAAAATCAAATATAATACATTCAATCGTAACTTCTGGTTTTATTCATTCCGAAACGCTTTTAGAGTTCACACGTGTATTTAAAAATGTTTCATTTTTATCATCCTTTTACTGCCATAGTTGCAGGTCCAAGTGGATGTGGAAAGTCTAATTTTGTAACAAACTTTATTAAACATATTAATGAGGTGTGCAACACCAATTTTAATCAAATTACTTGGTGTTTTGATGAAATGCAGCCCTTATATAATTTACCAAATGTAAACTATTATCAGGGTATACCAGATTTGAATATGTTTGATGGAAAGGAAGCTAACCTTATTATTATCGACGATCTCATGAGGGAATCTGATGGTCGCATTGTTGATATATTTACCAAAGGTAGTCATCATAGGAACTTGAGTGTATTTTACATTACTCAAAATTTATTTCATCAAGGTAAAGGACAAAGAGACATTTCTTTGAATTCAAACTACATAATTTATTTTAAAAACCCACGTGATAAAACTCAAATACGTTACTTAGCACGGCAAGTATCACCAGAAAATAGCAAATTCATAGAAGATGCTTACAGAGATGCTACAAAAGAAGCACATGGCTATTTGATGATAGATCTAAAACAAGACATTTTTGACATGTGTCGAATTAAATCAAAGATATTTCCATCTGATGGTCATTCTACAGTGTACATTCCCACAAAAGAGTTTAAATATGTCAAGAACCAACCAATACCCGTCATTTACAAATGATGGATCGACGCTTAAAGACGCATGAACACTTATTAAATGCTCTTTATAAACTTAAACCAAAACATCAACAAGCTCTTTTAAAAGTCTGTAACGAAAACGAAATTAATTTTATATGTGAATGTATTCATAACGTTTTACAAGGAAATATAAAACTTGAAGAAAAATCAAAGAGTAAACTAAAAAAGTACAAAAATCTACTACGAAAATTGGTACGTAAAAGTACAAATAAAATAAGAAAGAATATTATAGTTCAAAAAGGTGGTGCATTTCTTCCGATTATATTGGGTTCTATTTTGAGTGGATTGATAAGTGGACTAGTTTAAAAATGGAACACGCCAAAAAAATGCTGTTAGTTGATCCAAGCTTAATAGATAAGTTAAATCAAAAAAGAAATGAAAATCCTACCTCTCGTTTAGATAGTGAAATGGAAAAAATACTCGACAGTAATATGGATGATCGAAAAAAGTGTAAATTATACTTACAAATTTTACAAAGATATCTTCACTTTATGGAAGAAGATCGTCGTCCCATTGAACTCCCTATAATAACTTCAAATGACGATAACATTAAACCCACATCTGAAAGCTGGAAATTTTTTAATATAAATAATGATATCAAGCATAAAGATGTAGTTGTCAGTCAGACACTGAGTGATGAAGAGAAGCAACAAGAAAGTTTTACACTCGAAAAAAAACCTTCCTACTCAACAAAACAAATTTTAAATTTAATACCAAAAACATATGTAAAAAAAGGTGAGTTGTTATTGAATTCGGTGTCACTAAATAAAAACAAAATTTATTGGAATGATGCTGGCACAGTGATTGTAGATAATGAAGTGATTCCTAACAGTAACATTATCGATTTAGTAAGCGATACACTGCGACCATTAAAAAACAACGACCCACCTGGTTGGGAAAAATTTGCTAAAGCGTTAAACGATTTAAAAGTACCTTTAACATATATTGGCAATCCAAAAAGACGTCAGTACATAGCTCAACTTCAAAAATCCATCGAAGAACAACCGCCACAAAACACAGAGGTATATTTGACGCCAACGAGCGAAGATAAACACGCAAATAAAATTAAGAAAAAGATTGATTGGGAAAAATGGACCCCTTATTAGAATTAGATCAAATTTATTATGATGTATCACACCCAGCTGGATATAGCAATATCGACAAATTATCAAAAGCTATGAAAGGTAAAATGAAAAAGGAAGAAGTTAAAAACTGGTTGCAATCCCAATCTACGTATACACTCCACAAACCAGTACATAGAAAATTCCCTCGGAACAAATACGTTCTCTCTAATCTCAATGAACTTTGGCAAGCTGACTTAAGCGACATGCGGACTTATTCTAAAGATAATAAAGGTTTCAACTACATTCTTTGTGTTATTGATGTTTTTAGCAAATATGCATATGCTAGACCCTTGAAAAAGAAAAATTCAGAAACCGTAAAAAAGTGTTTCGACAGTATATTTAATGAAGCTAATACTACACCCACTCACATTCAATCTGATAAAGGCACTGAATTTGTATCGAAAGATGTTCAAAGATACTTTAAAACAAAAAACATAAATTACTATACGACAAATAATCCAGACATCAAAGCAAGCATTGTAGAAAGATTTCAAAGAACGCTAAAAATGAAGATGTGGCGCTATTTTACACACAAGAATACACATAAATATATTGATATTTTGCAGAATTTGATACACTCTTACAATCATAGTTTCCATTCTAGTATTAAAATGTGTCCTTCAGATGTTAATTCTAATAATATAATGACAGTTTGGAGTAATTTATATGAAAAATCTGAAAAATCATCAAAAACTATACTACCTATGTTTCATGTTGGTGACCATGTCAGAATAACTAAATATAAACATGTATTCCAAAAAGGTTATGAATCTAATTGGAGCGATGAAATATTTGTGATTTCTTCTATAATAGAACGTACTCCGTGGCCCGTTTATACTATAAAAGATTTAGATGGTGAGGAGATAGTAGGAACGTTTTATGAACGAGAATTACAAAAGGTCATTTATGACCCCACCATTGAACACAAGATTGATAAAATAATTCGCTCTCGTTATTCTGGCAGCAGACAACAAGTGTTAGTTAAGTGGAAAGGTTATCCAAACAAATTTAATAGTTGGATTTTAGCTTCCAGTTTAAAAAAAATATGATTAAAGATTTTTATTTAACTTTACTTAGCAATAGTTCAATGGAATATTTTCCTGAGAACAAAACATCAATTTTTTCAACAAAATTACCCAAACCCATAATATTGGAAGGAGAATGGTGTGTAGGAATCGTTGAATTCCAATATCCATGCACCATGTTTACTGTTCAAGATCATGAGAATGTTATTTACATAACAAAAATCATGAAAATGCCCAATGAAGACAAACTATCTACAGTTTATTATAAGACCCACATACCTGCCACAAACTATGATAATATTAACCATATTTTATCAGCATTAAATAATATAAGAGAAAAAATAAAATTCCGCTACGATAATATATCTAAATTTGTTTCTGTTTCTGTGTTAGACGAATCAATAAAATCTGTAACATTATCTCCTAAACTAGGCTTACAGTTGGGATTTGAACCAAACAGAAACCTTGTTGAAAATAATTTAGCTAAATGTCCAGCTAATTTACATTTAGGGTTACCATCTCAACTATTCGTTTACTGTGATATAGTTGAACCTCAAATTGTAGGTGATGTAATGACACCTCTTCTGAGAGTAATACCATTAGATCCTTCAAAATACATCTATGGTGCCAATAAAATGCATGTATTTTCACCTCCTCATTACTTATCGGTAATGCGAAGAGAATTCGATACCATTGAAATAGATATAAGGTCAAGCACCGGACAAAAGATACCATTTCAATTTGGAACGGTGTGTGTTAAACTACATTTTAAAAAATTATAATGCATTTTGAACGCTCCAACATGATATGTCCTTATCAACGCTATTATTCTCATCAGGCTGGTTCAGGTATAGGGGTGGTATATAAAGGGGCGCCTTATCAAAAAGGACATGGAATTGGTAGTTTTCTTGGGGGATTGTTTAGGTCAGTTTTACCATTATTATGTAGCGGTGTTCGATCTGTTGGTAAAGAGGCATTGAGCGCTGGTGTTGGTCTATTGACAGATATGGTTAGTGCGCGACCAATGGAAGATTCAATAAAAGCACGTCTTAAAGAAGTTGGTTCCAACTTAAAACGCAAGGCTGATGAAAAAATAGATAAAATCAATATGTCTGGATCCGGATATATAACAAAACGAAAACGTCTACCTGGAGTCAGTCCGTCGTTGACCGCGAAAGTGAAAGCTTTAAAAAAATCAAAAATTACTCAAAAACAAATCAAGGACATATTTTCTAACAATTAATCAAAATGTCTTTTTTACATAGTCATTCCTGTGAATGTATAAAGTCCGAATTGGATTTGTTTGCATTGCCGTCAACTCAAACTAGCATTGAAAGTGGAATTTGGATCCATTATAAACCAATTTCATCTCTTGCCGATGATGGTCCTATAGAATTTCAAATTCCTGGAGCAGGAGATGACTACATAGATTTATCTCATACGTTACTTCACTTGAAAGCGAAAATAGTAAATCAAGATAACACCAAACTAACCGCATTTACAGTCGTTGCTCCGGTGAATAATTGGTTGCACTCACTCTTCAGTCAACTTGATGTCTACTTAAATCAAAAACTTGTATCACCACCCAATAACACATATGCTTATCGTGCGTATATAGAAAACTTATTGAACTATGCTCCTGCAGCAAAAAAATCTCACCTTACCTGTGGTTTATGGTATGAAGATACAGCTGGAAAAATGGATTCCACCGATGATACTAATAAAGGATTTACTAAGAGGCAAGAATTATCTAGTGAAAGTAAAGAAATGGAAATGATTGGTCACTTACATGGTGATTTATTCAATCAAGAAAAATTTTTAATCAATGGTGTTGATATATGTGTTAAGTTAATTCGTTCTAGAGAAAATTTCAATCTCATGGCCTCTACAGGTGACCTTAAATTAAAGGTATCTATTACGGATGCATCTTTGATTATTCGTAGAGCACGAATCAATCCCAGCGTGTTACTTGCTCATCAAAAGGTCTTAGCTTCTACGACAGCTAAATACCCCATTACTCGAGCTGAAGTTAAAGTTTTAACAATACCATCAGGCGTTCAAGGAAAAACTCTAGATAACATTTTCTTAGGACAATTACCTAAAAGGTGTATAGTGGGATTTGTAAATAACGCTGCTTTCAATGGAAACCTCACTAAGAACCCATTTAACTTTCAAAATTACGACATCAATACTTTTAGTTCATATATATTCGGTCAACAAATACCATCAAAGGCTTTACAACCCTCATTTGAGAACAAAATTTTTACTTCAGTATATCATACATTGTTTTCTGGAACAGGTATACACTTTCTCAATGAAGGTAATGGGATATCCCGAGAACAATACGCTGAAGGGTATTGTATGTTAGCGTTTGATTTGACACCTGATTTATCAGCAAACTCTGCAAGTCATTGGAATCTTGTAAAGCATGGTAGTGTGAGATTAGAAGTGCGTTTTGAAACAGCTTTATCACAAACTATTAATTGCATTGTTTATGCGGAGTTTGATAATGTTATTGAAATAGATAAAAACCGCAATATTTCAGTAGATTATAGTAGTTAAGAACACAAAATTAACTGTTTAAGATTAGATTAAGCGTGAATAATTTAATTCAGATTTGTTGTTAGATTTAAGTTACCAATAAAACGAATTCACAAAATATTAAGTTCTTTGTTTTACTATAATCCTTGCAACCCCACAACAAGAGTCAACTTGGCTGATAAGTACCATAATAGTGTCTTGTTAACCTTATATAAGACATTACCACTTTATCATTCGACCTGATAAGATTCTGCAGCGATACGGTGAATAAAAATGAATACAATAGAAATACAGAATTACTTAAAGAAAATTGATCCAAGTATTGAATATAATGTATATGCAGCCAATCGTCTACCAATATATGTGGTAACTCCTACATACGTAGTTAGCAACTTAGACTCTGATAACAAACCAGGTTCTCACTGGGTCGCCATACACATAGATAAGAATGGTTTTGGACAGTACTTTGATTCATACGGTCGACCACCTCAAGGATACCACCGAATGTTTTTAGCGAGAAATTCTAGAATGTGGAATTACAATACAAGTCGAATTCAAAATGACTTTACTATAGTTTGTGGAGAGTACTGTTTAATGTATCTGTATTATAAATACTATGGTAAGAGTCTCAAAGATTTTCTATTATTATTTAGTGATAATACAATATGCAATGATGTGTTTTTAAATGGTTTATTTAAATCATGTTTTGAGGTGAATAAATGAAATATGAAAATGAATGAATGATTTTTCTTTATTGAAGATTAATAACCCCATACAATACTTATAATTCTTCCAAACAATTTATGAATGTTCCCAATAACTTTACAATCGTAAGCATGAGCATGAAAAAACACTAAAAAGACTTATAACTATTTACAATAATACTTAGCAATAACACAATTCACAAAGAGTTCTAGAATCAAAAACAAATTAATCTATTAAGTATGTAACTTAAAAGAGTACAAAGTTTAAATACAATACAATGTAAGTTAAATTTAAACAGGTAGATTCTTAAGTACAGTTATTACAATAATAGTTTCTTATTTCAATAATAGTAGTACAAAGCATATGATTAAAGTTATGATATTAAAACATTGACACGCACTGGCACTTTTGTTCATTTGTCTGTGTCTATAAAATATTTGACACAATCGTCCTTACTAGCCAACTGTTTAGTTATATTGTATATAGTGTCCTTGACACTTTGCAAGTTCTTATCACTGTCGTTTTCCGCGTAATATTTAACTCGCACATCAGCGTGTTTCCAATGTTCCGTCGGTGCGATGTTTTTTATTTTATTCACATCATACACCTCAATTTTTATGAGATGTGATGCAGAACTGCTGTCATCGCTGTTTGATCGGATGTATGAAATACCACCGCTCGTCGATCGACCAACACTGGATGACTTTCTTGTTGTTGTCTTCTTCTTTTTTGGTTTTTCGAAGAACTCATCAATGCTGTTGCATTCGATCGGTCTTTTATTTGCTATTATCGCTTTTTTTACTTTAAAAGCGAGTGTACCTTCTTCATCACTAGGTTCGTCGATTTCTTCAGCATAATAGTAGTTTTTGAAAGTATTTTCAGAAAACTGTAACAAAATGAAATGAAACTGTTTTAATTATCGGTTAAGTAAGTACTGTATGATAAATACTTATAGGTATGCGAAGTATACATGTACACATTAGTAACAATGATAAATTAATAAGACCACAAAGATAGCTAAAATGTATTAACCTGGTGGACAACACATGGCATAAACAATTAATGAAACATCTGGTTACAACACTTTTAGATCAAAGTATATAAAGGTACTTACATTCATTTTTATAACACTTTCACTATTTAACTATTTCACAATTTTACTATCACTTCACTGTTACACACAACTGGAGATCACACTTCGAGCAGAGCACAGAGTGGAATACGATACCATGTGATTTTGCGTCGGTCTTTTATATGGAGAGGGAGTATTGTTTCCTTGCAGACAAGATCCAACATGTTTCGACTTTCACCTTAAATGTTCCGTTGAATACGTAATATCAGGTAATGTGAATAATGGGAACCGTAATTATTATGACAATGAGAAGACCCAAAGGGTTTTACCTAGAATTTGAGAAAGGTATGGTGTATTGTAACGATTGCTTTATCTATAATAAACAATGCCCGTAATGCGTAAAGGGCGACTATTAAGTAATTTTAAACGGCTTTTAAGTAGAAACACGAGTTAATAGAAATACGAGACAAAGACCTTTGCATCCTTCAAATAAAAAAGGGTCGCCGATAGAAAGTAGAAAGTCAATAACACAACGAAACAGGGAAAATGTTGCTTTATCTATCATAAACAATGCTCGTAATGCGTAAAGGGTAACTATTAAGTAATTTTAAACGGCTTTTGCGTAGAAACACGAGTTAATAGAAATACGCGACAAAGACCTTTGCATCCTTCAAATAAAAAAAAGGATCGCCGATAGAAAGTAGAAAGTTAAAAGCACAACGAACAGGGAAAAAGTACAAGCTTAAGGGAACCGTAGACCATGAACAAATTCGTGGTTCATACCTACCTCGCGGGTGATATGAAACGGATTCCGCGGACGATATAATTTTTATTCGCGGGTGTTATCAAAGTAATCCGCGGTCGATATCAAATTAATCCGCGGTAGGTATCAAGTTAATCCGCGGTCGATATCAAATTAATCCGCGGTAGGTATCAAGTTAATCCGCGGTAGGTATCAAATTAATCCGCGGTAGGTATCAAATTAATCCGCGGTAGGTATGAAATTAATTCGCGGTAGGTATTAAAGTAATCCGCGGATTTATTCGCGGGTCCCGCGGGCCGAATCTGGAGCCGTCGTCCGTCGTCCGTCGAACCTGCTCCAGTATCGGTGAATCCCTTACTACTAACGTTTGACAAGCCGAGTCAGTTGATCATTGACTTTCGTGCCGGTCGGTCGCCTGGTGGTATTTTTTTGTGAAAAGTATTTGTGTTCAGTGGTACATATTTTTATTTAAATCAAAACCGTTGCAGTTTCTAATACATTGTTTACGTTTATTTGCTTAGCTTAACTGACTATTTAAATAAGGCACCGACTCCAAATATCATTTTTGGTTTATAGTGGATTGAAGTCGGTTTTATTTTTTGTTAAAAAGTTTTATTTATTGCATTTTTGTGTAAACAGATATATGAGCGCAGCAATCGCGGATCATTTGCTGTTAGTTATTGACGAGTTCCATTGTCTATCTCCGAAGATCCTCATCAGACTATAATATATTGTTTACGTGCTGGGGTTTGGTATAAACAATTAAAACGCCGGTATTGCGATAAAAGCACCAATTAGGATTTTATTAGCACAAAGCCGCAAGTAAACTAATGAAAACACTGCACTAGATACTACAATATTCGAATACACTTATTAATTATAGTCACTCGCTACACGTTCACACACACATCACAAGTCGCGATATTCGCTTCGTAGTCGCTCGGAGTTATCGCTCGTAGTCCGCTTATCGCTCGCTCTTGATCGCGTCGTAAACAAGACTGAATGCGCGGCGGCTTTTTTTTTAACGCGGACCTAACGGCCAGTAGCCTGACGAGAGTCGGCTTTTCTAGCCACACCGGACTTTAGGGTGAGCGGTTTAGGCACTCGCAACCCTTTAATTTAAGTGGCCGTGCTGAGGGTAACCCACTAACGGGTTATGGACCTGGATACTGGAGCAGGTTCGACGGCCGGTCCGCGGCGTTCCGGCGGCTAATGGCCGACGTTTTCGATTGCTCCAGGTTCGGCCCGCGGAACCCGCGAATAAATCCGCGGATTACTTTAATACCTACCGCGTGTTCGTTGTGCTTTTAACTTTCTACTTTCTATCGGCGATCCTTTTTTTTATTTGAAGGATGCAAAGGTCTTTGTCGCGTATTTCTATTAACTCGTGTTTCTACGCAAAAGCCGTTTAAAATTACTTAATAGTTACCCTTTACGCATTACGAGCATTGTTTATGATAGATAAAGCAACATTTTCCCTGTTTCGTTGTGTTATTGACTTTCTACTTTCTATCGGCGACCCTTTTTTATTTGAAGGATGCAAAGGTCTTTGTCTCGTATTTCTATTAACTCGTGTTTCTACTTAAAAGCCGTTTAAAATTACTTAATAGTCGCCCTTTACGCATTACGGGCATTGTTTATTATAGATTATTTTTCCGACCCAAATATCGACCAATAGAATTGCACCATTCGACGTCACGTGGTACAACCTACATGGTATTATACTGACAATTTTTTTTGAATATTTTCTCTGGTCGTTACTATATAATAAGAAACAATTTTTTTTGAATATTTTCTCTGGTCGTTACTATATATTATGAAATTCTTATTTGTTGACTGTTCATTTCATCTCATGGTGCAATTCTATTGGCCGACATTTGGGACGGAAAAATAATCCCCCGAATACCACACGAGCTTCAAAATTATCTGGCATGTCCCTCAAGGTTCCCTGCAAACAAATGAAGTCGTCAAGTTTTTCAGGAAAAATCACTCGCGCTTCGCGCTCGTGATTTTTTAACCTGAAAACTCCTTCATTTGTTTGCAACGAACCTATCGGAAAATACCCGATAATTTTGAAGCTCTTGTGGTATTATATGTGATAAAGCAATCGTTACAATACACCATACCTTTCTCAAATTCTAGGTAAAACCCTTTGGGTCTTCTCATTGTCATAATAATTACGGTTCCCATTATTCACATTACCTGATATTACGTATTCAACGGAACATTTAAGGTGAAAGTCGAAACATGTTGGATCTTGTCTGCAAGGAAACAATACTCCCTCTCCATATAAAAGACCGACTCAAAATCACATGGTATCGTATTCCACTCTGTGCTCTGCTCGAAGTGTGATCTCCAGTTGTGTGTAACAGTGAAGTGATAGTAAAATTGTGAAATAGTTAAATAGTGAAAGTGTTATAAAAATTAATGTAAGTACCTTTATATACTTTGATCTAAAAGTGTTGTAACCAGATGTTTCATTAATTGTTTATGCCATGTGTTGTCCACCAGGTTAATTCATTTTAGCTATCTTTGATGTCTTATTAATTTATCATTGTTACTAATGTGTACATGTATACTTCGCATACCTATAAGTATTTATCATACAGTACTTACTTAACCGATAATTAAAACAGTTTCATTTCATTTTGTTACAGTTTTCTGAAAATACTTTCAAAAACTACTATTATGCTGAAGAAATCGACGAACCTAGTGATGAAGAAGGTACACTCGCTTTTAAAGTAAAAAAAGCGATAATAGCAAATAAAAGACCGATCGAATGCAACAGCATTGATGAGTTCTTCGAAAAACCAAAAAAGAAGAAGACAACAACAAGAAAGTCATCCAGTGTTGGTCGATCGACGAGCGGGGGTGTTTCATACATCCGATCAAACAGCGATGACAACAGTTCTGCATCACATCTCATAAAAATTGAGGTGTATGAAGTGAATAAAATAAAAAACATCGCACCGACGGAACATTGGAAACACGCTGATGTGCGAGTTAAATATTACGCGGAAAACGACAGTGATAAGAACTTGCAAAGTGTCAAGGACACTATATATAATATAACTAAACAGTTGGCTAGTAAGGACGATTGTGTGAAATATTTTATAGACACAGACAAATGAACAAAAGTGCCAGTGCGTGTCAATGTTTTAATATCATTACTTTAATCATATGCTTTGTACTACTATTATTGAAATAAGAAACTATTATTGTAATAACTGTACTTAAGAATCTACCTGTTTAAATTTAACTTACATTGTATTGTATTTAAACTTTGTACTCTTTTAAGTTACATACTTAATAGATTAATTTGTTTTTGATTCTAGAACTCTTTGTGAATTGTGTTATTGCTAAGTATTATTGTAAATAGTTATAAGTCTTTTTAGTGTTTTTTCATGCTCATGCTTACGATTGTAAAGTTATTGGGAACATTCATACATTGTTTGGAAGAATTATAAGTATTGTATGGGGTTATTTATCGTCAATAAAGAAAAATCATTCATTCATTTTCATATTTCATTTATTCACCTCAAAACATGATTTAAATAAACCATTTAAAAACACATCATTGCATATTGTATTATCACTAAATAATACTTGAAAATCTTTGAGACTCTTACCATAGTATTTATAATACAGATACATTAAACAGTACTCTCCACAAACTATAGTAAAGTCATTTTGAATTCGACTTGTATTGTAATTCCACATTCTAGAATTTCTCGCTAAAAACATTCGGTGGTATCCTTGAGGTGGTCGACCGTATGAATCAAAGTACTGTCCAAAACCATTCTTATCTATGTGTATGGCGACCCAGTGAGAACCTGGTTTGTTATCAGAGTCTAAGTTGCTAACTACGTATGTAGGAGTTACCACATATATTGGTAGACGATTGGCTGCATATACATTATATTCAATACTTGGATCAATTTTCTTTAAGTAATTCTGTATTTCTATTGTATTCATTTTTATTCACCGTATCGCTGCAGAATCTTATCAGGTCAAATGATAAAGTGGTAATGTCTTATATAAGGTTAACAAGACACTATTACGGTACTTATCAGCCAAGTTGACTCTTGTTGTGGGGTTGCAAGGATTATAGTAAAACAAAGAACTTAATATTTTATGAATTCGTTTTATTGGTAACTTAAATCTAACAACAAATCTGAATTAAATTATTCACGCTTAATCTAATCTTAAACAGTTAATTTTGTGTTCTTAACTACTATAATCTACTGAAATATTGCGGTTTTTATCTATTTCAATAACATTATCAAACTCCGCATAAACAATGCAATTAATAGTTTGTGATAAAGCTGTTTCAAAACGCACTTCTAATCTCACACTACCATGCTTTACAAGATTCCAATGACTTGCAGAGTTTGCTGATAAATCAGGTGTCAAATCAAACGCTAACATACAATACCCTTCAGCGTATTGTTCTCGGGATATCCCATTACCTTCATTGAGAAAGTGTATACCTGTTCCAGAAAACAATGTATGATATACTGAAGTAAAAATTTTGTTCTCAAATGAGGGTTGTAAAGCCTTTGATGGTATTTGTTGACCGTCTATATATAAACTAAAAGTATTGATGTCGTAATTTTGAAAGTTAAATGGGTTCTTAGTGAGGTTTCCATTGAAAGCAGCGTTATTTACAAATCCCACTATACACCTTTTAGGTAATTGTCCTAAGAAAATGTTATCTAGAGTTTTTCCTTGAACACCTGATGGTATTGTTAAAACTTTAACTTCAGCTCGAGTAATGGGGTATTTAGCTGTGGTAGAAGCTAAGACCTTTTGATGAGCAAGTAACACGCTGGGATTGATTCGTGCTCTACGAATAATCAAAGATGCATCCGTAATAGATACCTTTAATTTAAGGTCACCTGTAGAGGCCATGAGATTGAAATTTTCTCTAGAACGAATTAACTTAACACATATATCAACACCATTGATTAAAATTTTTTCTTGATTGAATAAATCACCATGTAAGTGACCAATCATTTACATTTCTTTACTTTCACTAGATAATTCTTGCCTCTTAGTAAATCCTTTATTAGTATCATCGGTGGAATCCATTTTTCCAGCTGTATCTTCATACCATAAACCACAGGTGAGGTGAGATTTTTTTGCTGCAGGAGCATAGTTCAATAAGTTTTCTATATACGCACGATAAGCATATGTGTTATTGGGTGGTGATACAAGTTTTTGATTTAAGTAGACATCAAGTTGACTGAAGAGTGAGTGCAACCAATTATTCACCGGAGCAACGACTGTAGATGCGGTTAGTTTGGTGTTATCTTGATTTACTATTTTCGCTTTCAAGTGAAGTAACGTATGAGATAAATCTATGTAGTCATCTCCTGCTCCAGGAATTTGAAATTCTATAGGACCATCATCGGCAAGAGATGAAATTGGTTTATAATGGATCCAAATTCCACTTTCAATGCTAGTTTGAGTTGACGGCAATGCAAACAAATCCAATTCGGACTTTATACATTCACAGGAATGACTATGTAAAAAAGACATTTTGATTAGTTGTTAGAAAATATGTCCTTGATTTGTTTTTGAGTAATTTTTGATTTTTTTAGAGCTTTCACTTTCGCGGTCTACGACGGACTGACTCCAGGTAGACGTTTTCGTTTTGTTATATATCCGGATCCAGACATATTGATTTTATCTATTTTTTCATCAGCCTTGCGTTTTAAGTTGGAACCAACTTCTTTAAGACGTGCTTTTATTGAATCTTCCATTGGTTGCGCACTAACCATATCTGTCAATAGACCAACACCAGCGCTCAATGCCTCTTTACCAACAGATCGAACACCGCTACATAATAATGGTAAAACTGACCTAAACAATCCCCCAAGAAAACTACCAATTCCATGTCCTTTTTGATAAGGCGCCCCTTTATATACCACCCCTATACCTGAACCAGCCTGATGAGAATAATAGCGTTGATAAGGACATATCATGTTGGAGCGTTCAAAATGCATTATAATTTTTTAAAATGTAGTTTAACACACACCGTTCCAAATTGAAATGGTATCTTTTGTCCGGTGCTTGACCTTATATCTATTTCAATGGTATCGAATTCTCTTCGCATTACCGATAAGTAATGAGGAGGTGAAAATACATGCATTTTATTGGCACCATAGATGTATTTTGAAGGATCTAATGGTATTACTCTCAGAAGAGGTGTCATTACATCACCTACAATTTGAGGTTCAACTATATCACAGTAAACGAATAGTTGAGATGGTAACCCTAAATGTAAATTAGCTGGACATTTAGCTAAATTATTTTCAACAAGGTTTCTGTTTGGTTCAAATCCCAACTGTAAGCCTAGTTTAGGAGATAATGTTACAGATTTTATTGATTCGTCTAACACAGAAACAGAAACAAATTTAGATATATTATCGTAGCGGAATTTTATTTTTTCTCTTATATTATTTAATGCTGATAAAATATGGTTAATATTATCATAGTTTGTGGCAGGTATGTGGGTCTTATAATAAACTGTAGATAGTTTGTCTTCATTGGGCATTTTCATGATTTTTGTTATGTAAATAACATTCTCATGATCTTGAACAGTAAACATGGTGCATGGATATTGGAATTCAACGATTCCTACACACCATTCTCCTTCCAATATTATGGGTTTGGGTAATTTTGTTGAAAAAATTGATGTTTTGTTCTCAGGAAAATATTCCATTGAACTATTGCTAAGTAAAGTTAAATAAAAATCTTTAATCATATTTTTTTTAAACTGGAAGCTAAAATCCAACTATTAAATTTGTTTGGATAACCTTTCCACTTAACTAACACTTGTTGTCTGCTGCCAGAGTAACGAGAGCGAATTATTTTATCAATCTTGTGTTCAATGGTGGGGTCATAAATGACCTTTTGTAATTCTCGTTCATAAAACGTTCCTACTATCTCCTCACCATCTAAATCTTTTATAGTATAAACGGGCCACGGAGTACGTTCTATTATAGAAGAAATCACAAATATTTCATCGCTCCAATTAGATTCATAACCTTTTTGGAATACATGTTTATATTTAGTTATTCTGACATGGTCACCGACATGAAACATAGGTGGTATAGTTTTTGATGATTTTTCAGATTTTTCATATAAATTACTCCAAACTGTCATTATATTATTAGAATTAACATCTGAAGGACACATTTTAATACTAGAATGGAAACTATGATTGTAAGAGTGTATCAAATTCTGCAAAATATCAATATATTTATGTGTATTCTTGTGTGTAAAATAGCGCCACATCTTCATTTTTAGCGTTCTTTGAAATCTTTCTACAATGCTTGCTTTGATGTCTGGATTATTTGTCGTATAGTAATTTATGTTTTTTGTTTTAAAGTATCTTTGTACATCTTTCGATACAAATTCAGTGCCTTTATCAGATTGAATGTGAGTGGGTGTAGTATTAGCTTCATTAAATATACTGTCGAAACACTTTTTTACGGTTTCTGAATTTTTCTTTTTCAAGGGTCTAGCATATGCATATTTGCTAAAAACATCAATAACACAAAGAATGTAGTTGAAACCTTTATTATCTTTAGAATAAGTCCGCATGTCGCTTAAGTCAGCTTGCCAAAGTTCATTGAGATTAGAGAGAACGTATTTGTTCCGAGGGAATTTTCTATGTACTGGTTTGTGGAGTGTATACGTAGATTGGGATTGCAACCAGTTTTTAACTTCTTCCTTTTTCATTTTACCTTTCATAGCTTTTGATAATTTGTCGATATTGCTATATCCAGCTGGGTGTGATACATCATAATAAATTTGATCTATTTCTAATAAGGGGTCCATTTTTCCCAATCAATCTTTTTCTTAATTTTATTTGCGTGTTTATCTTCGCTCGTTGGCGTCAAATATACCTCTGTGTTTTGTGGCGGTTGTTCTTCGATGGCTGTTTGAAGTTTAGCTATGTACTCACGTCTTTTTGGATTGCCAATATATGTTAAAGGTACTTTTAAATCCTTTAACGCTTTAGCAAATTTTTCCCAACCAGGTGGGTCGTTGTTTTTTAATGGTCGCAGTGTATCGCTTACTAAATCGATAATGTTACTGTTAGGAATCACTTCATTATCTACAATCACTGTGCCAGCATCATTCCAATAAATTTTGTTTCTATTTAGTGACACCGAATTCAATAACAACTCACCTTTTTTTACATATGTTTTTGGTATTAAATTTAAAATTTGTTTTGTTGAGTAGGAAGGTTTTTTTTCGAGTGTAAAACTTTCTTGTTGCTTCTCTTCATCACTCACTGTCTGACTGACAACTACATCTTTATTCTTGATATCATTATTTATATTAAAAAATTTCCAGCTTTCAGATGTGGGTTTAATGTTATCGTCATTTGAAGTTATTATAGGGAGTTCAATGGGACGACGATCTTCTTCCATAAAGTGAAGATATCTTTGTAAAATTTGTAAGTATAATTTACACTTTTTTCGATCATCCATATTACTGTCGAGTATTTTTTCCATTTCACTATCTAAACGAGAGGTAGGATTTTCATTTCTTTTTTTATTTAACTTATCTATTAAGCTTGGATCAACTAACAGCATTTTTTTGGCGTGTTCCATTTTTAAACTAGTCCACTTATCAATCCACTCAAAATAGAACCCAATATAATCGGAAGAAATGCACCACCTTTTTGAACTATAATATTCTTTCTTATTTTATTTGTACTTTTACGTACCAATTTTCGTAGTAGATTTTTATACTTTTTTAGTTTACTCTTTGATTTTTCTTCAAGTTTTATATTTCCTTGTAAAACGTTATGAATACATTCACATATAAAATTAATTTCGTTTTCGTTACAGACTTTTAAAAGAGCTTGTTGATGTTTTGGTTTAAGTTTATAAAGAGCATTTAATAAGTGTTCATGCGTCTTTAAGCGTCGATCCATCATTTGTAAATGACGGGTATTGGTTGGTTCTTGACATATTTAAACTCTTTTGTGGGAATGTACACTGTAGAATGACCATCAGATGGAAATATCTTTGATTTAATTCGACACATGTCAAAAGTGTCTTGTTTTAGATCTATCATCAAATAGCCATGTGCTTCTTTTGTAGCATCTCTGTAAGCATCTTCTATGAATTTGCTATTTTCTGGTGATACTTGTCGTGCTAAGTAACGTATTTGAGTTTTATCACGTGGGTTTTTAAAATAAATTATGTAGTTTGAATTCAAAGAAATGTCTCTTTGTCCTTTACCTTGATGAAATAAATTTTGAGTAATGTAAAATACACTCAAGTTCCTATGATGACTACCTTTGGTAAATATGTCAACAATGCGACCATCAGATTCCCTCATGAGATCATCGATAATAATAAGGTTAGCTTCCTTTCCATCAAACATATGCAAATCTGGTAAACCCTGATAATAGTTTACATTTGGTAAATTATATAAAGGCTGCATTTCATCAAAACACCAAGTAATTTGATGAAAATTTGTGTTGCACACCTCATTAATATGTTTAATAAAGTTTGTTACAAAATTAGACTTTCCACATCCACTTGGACCTGCAACTATGGCAGTAAAAGGATGATAAAAATGAAACATTTTTAAATGCACGTGTGATCTCGAAAAGCGTTTCGGAATGAATAAAACTAGAAGTTACGATTGAATGTATTATATTTGATTTTGTTTTATATACAAAGATTACATACACAAATACTTTGAAAAATGATCACATACAGTTCATAGCTGTTTTGAAAAATATTACAGTAAGAAAATTGTTATAAAATAAAGTTAAATCAGGTATAACAAATAACTAACTACATACATTAAAATTTACATCTAATTTTTCATGATATTATACAAAACAGTTGTCATAGTAAAAAAATAAAAAAAAAAGATAGTACATAATAAAGACAGAACTTTAAGTTATTAAAAACCACAATTAAAACACACACACACACATTAACATACATATTTTCGTTGTACAGAAATCGTTGATAAAATCAAATGTCCTTTATTTTATAATGACCCCATGCAAGAGTATCTGTTGAATTTTCTATTAAATAACGTTTTGTGTCATTGTGTGATAAAGATATTTTATTAATTTTTTGTGTATATATAGCATGTTTAATTGATTTAAATCTTATCATTTCACTGTATTGCGTTTTCTTTTCATATAAACATGATTTATAATCGGTAAGACAAAAATTTTTTGTTACACTTTTGTTAATCCCTTTTGCTTTACATATACATTTATTCTGCACATCCATTGCATACATTTTAGAGCGAAGACCTACAAACTCTTTAAGAATTTTACCGTTATTTTCGTCTTTAAAAAAACCTAACCGTTTTTTATTCAATAATGGTAAACCATATTGATTATTTGGTGGATAGTCGGACGTATCAAAGTAGTTGACTAAATCAAGTTTTATATCAGCATAATAATTTTGCGTAAATATTTGATATATTAAGCTATCGGTATCAGTATATAGTAACTTAATATTATCTTGATATTTCATTTTCATATAATCGTAATGGAAATCGTATAGTAATGTTTTAGATATATCTAAAATACAAAAACCGAGGTAAATTGGTTTATTATATAAAACGTTAGTTTTATTTAATTGTATTGCAACTAAGCTCTCTGAGAATATAGATAAACTATGGAATTCTGGTCTTGCTATCAAAGATTGAGCACCTTGAGTTTTGCCACGATTTAACCAATGATTAATTAATTTGACATTAACTCGTTTTCTTACATTTTCCATTGTTTTACCAAAAACAGAATTATTCATAAGTTTAAAAAAATCTTTCTCAAAATCTGAAGTGGCTAATGAACGCATATGAGTATTCAAGTCTATGTAACTTTTCAACCACGCGGATTGTTCAAATTTTAAAATTCTATGTACTTTAACCAATCGGAGACCATTTTTTAAACATTGCTTAAGGTTTCTATAATGAATGACGTAATTTTTTTTATTTTTTAAATTTGGGATCAGTTTCCTGTCTTTGCTGTTTCCTAAACATACGTTTTCTGGACAAAATGGAAAATCTGAATGAAAATCATGTAAATTTTTTGAATATTCTAAATCTACTTCCAATATTAAACCATTTTTGGCATCATCGGCTATATTAAAATCTGTATTTATATCGACCCATTCAAATTTGCCTGTTGGGAGACATTGGGACATAGCCCAACCATAAAGGTTATTTGCGTCTAAGTACATCAAAAATGAAGATGGTTTATCTGAATCGTATTCCGACATAAACATGTTATTTGCCACTGCATGTCTATTGCTGCATTGTGATATACCCCCCCGAATATTATTCGCTATAAACGTAACCTTGTCGATATCTGTTAAAAGTTCTAAATTTATTTTGGTAAAATTTAACATAGCATCCCAACTTAAACCAGGTGCCGTATAATAGTGGGCAGGATCTAAACCGTATGTTTTAAGACAGACATCCCTAAAGTTTTCAAATATATCTGCTAACAACAATACATCTGTTTTTAAATACAGGTCTGAATATTCACCCATGTTTTTACAATTAAAATGATTCCACACGTCTTGAGCATGATGGTATTCACTTTCTGTAATGTGACTATCATTTAAAGAACTATAAAATTGATCGCGAGTGGGAAGAGAAGTTATTTTTAAAGAATCAAATGTCGTCATGTATTCGTATGGATAAACACCTTTTCTTATTAAACGTTTAAAATCTTCTTCACATGGATATTTTAATTTGAGTTCACGAAATTGTTCAAGTAATAAGTTCTGAGCTAATTTGTTAAGGCTACTTGACATAAATTTAAAAGAATCAAGAAATCGTAATTTTATAACTCTGTTATTGATTTGTAAAACTTTAGAAAAAGAAATATATTTTTCCTTGTTCTCAGGAATAAGTTCAATGTCACCTTTCTCGAAATCAAGACCGTGCACTATGAAATGAGCGTCATAATTACTTAAATTATGTAAAAACACTGGCACAAAATTAGGAGCTTTGTATTTCTGAGAGCATACTCTATGAGCTACACCTTCATATGCACCAGTATGCCAATTATAAGATATTGTTCTATCCACGTTTAATTTAGTAGCACAAATGTAACAAGACTCACATTGATTGATATTTATTTTATTTTCTTCAGTTAACGGTAATGGTGATTTGACAAAAGAATTCTTTTTACAAATATTTTCTAAATCTGCGTAAATGAATTGCATAAATTTTAGCGCACAATCTTGCCCTGTATAAGACCTATATACTGAAAGATTATCATCATAAGAACATTTAACATAATACCCAAAACTATACGTTTCATGTTTTTGGATATTAACAGTTGATGATTGATTTGGATTGTTAGAACAACTCTCTATTGGTTTTAAAAATGCTTCAAAGTCAGCATACACAACGAATGGAACTCTTAATTTACGTTCATAGTTGTAAAATGAAATTTGGTTTGATGGTATTAATTCATTAAACCAGTTTCTTTTTCTATCGTTTTCCGATGGTAAATTTGTGCACACATTGAAACAGTCATTTTCTTGGTGTCGTTTTAAATTATCTAATGACGTGAAATTTAATAAACACCCATCACAAATATGAACTGCATGTTCAGAAGTCGATAACTGTTTAGATAATAATCTCGAGAGGTTTTTAATATAACAGAAATGACCTTTAGAACCTTGAGATATATACAATAAGTTTAAGTGAGTAGTTTTACGGTGTTTCGTAAAGTGTAATGGACCCACAACTTTATTTGATTTGCTTATTGAATCATATTGTAATCCAAAAACATTAATACTTATACTATTTAATTTTTCAAACTTATGGATGTCATTAATTTTTATAGGAAACGATAGGTTATCAAATTTTAGTTTGTTTTTGTGTATTATATAAGATGATACCCTATTGGAACTATGAGTAGCTGGAAATAATCCTGACAAAACTGCCCAACGAAAGCATTCATGATCGTTATTTTGAACATTGATTACAGCTTTCTTATGTTTTATATCTAACGGTAGGTCTATGTATAAAGATCCACGCAATGGGTTAAATTTGTTGACATTCATATCCAAGTGATTTATTTTAACTAAACTCCATCCACTACCTTTTTTTTGGAAATTGGTCATTTTGTTTGTTATTTCGGTAATTATAGATGAGAAAATAATATCTTTGTCATCACCTTGACAAACAAGATAGTTTGAAATTTGAAAATCAAAAATATTGTGTAGATTTTTTGTTTCTTGTGTGAAATCCGCATTGAGAATAAAATTAACTTTTACAACAGAATATTCTAAGATAGATCGTTCTAGTAATGTATAAATTATTTTTTTAATATTTTGTAAAAATAATTCAGGTGATTCAAGCTGTGTATCAGAAACTAAACTAGATTTCACTCGATATGTAATAATTCTATTACCGAAAGCACTATCAATGAATTGAACATTAGGTAGATTATTATCTCTTCTAATTAAATTATTTTTATGTTTATTGCTCTTATAGTGACTGGTTATATATTTTTTTGACACATATATGTGACACTCAGGACATTCAATTTTATCATTATGCTGTTCTGTACTTACATTTAAAATGTTATCCAGCGACGATGTAGATGTCGAAGGAGCTTCAAGACGAATATTTTTTCTTCTCTTTAATGGATCCTCTTCAAACAATTCAGTTGGTGCTAATCTTTTCCTGCTGCCTTCTCCATTCTGCATAGATCTGATGGATAAGAAAATTGTTAAAAAAATGTTATCTCACGAAATAAATATGCTATGTTTCTATTATTTAAATAGATACTAACATTATTTGTTATTTACACTGCAAACAATATGCTTTCATTGATAATACACCATCAATATCATCCTCATCGGAATGAGTTTGTTTTGAGATTTTATGTCCACTACATGGTGTATAATAAGGAGAAATATCAGGATCTCCCAACATTGATTCTGGCAAAACATTTAATATATACCAAAACCGTATGAAACGATGATATTTATGTAAAATTATCTTTTTATCGAAACTCGCAATCTCACTCTGAGATAAACTAGAAATATCAAGTGAGTGGTACATTTTGGTTGCACTTCAATGTTAAAAATATAAACGGAAGAAACAAGTTGAATGATTGTGCAAGATGTTCGAACCATTATAAATACTTTAAGTGTATCCCCTCTTCATGGATTCCCAAAACATGTTGCAACTAGTCTTAACATAATAAAAAATGTTTTACTCACGTTTCAACTTGTCTTTGTTCCATTTTATCACAGAGCTCGTACAGTTCTTTGTCGTATTGCGATGACATCAGATCCATTGATTCGATGTTTTCGAGAAGTGCGACGAGTTCCATGTTGTATAAATCACAGCTTGTATCCATGGTAAGGAATGTCCCAGTATATTTTAAGTTATTTCAACGCTTATATACTACCCAAAACAATGTAATTACATTCTAAGCTATCCACTTTTTTCCAAACAATTTATGAATGTTCCCAATAACTTTACAATCGTAAGCATGAGCATGAAAAAACACTAAAAAGACTTATAACTATTTACAATAATACTTAGCAATAACACAATTCACAAAGAGTTCTAGAATCAAAAACAAATTAATCTATTAAGTATGTAACTTAAAAGAGTACAAAGTTTAAATACAATACAATGTAAGTTAAATTTAAACAGGTAGATTCTTAAGTACAGTTATTACAATAATAGTTTCTTATTTCAATAATAGTAGTACAAAGCATATGATTAAAGTAATGATATTAAAACATTGACACGCACTGGCACTTTTGTTCATTTGTCTGTGTCTATAAAATATTTCACACAATCGTCCTTACTAGCCAACTGTTTAGTTATATTATATATAGTGTCCTTGACACTTTGCAAGTTCTTATCACTGTCGTTTTCCGCGTAATATTTAACTCGCACATCAGCGTGTTTCCAATGTTCCGTCGGTGCGATGTTTTTTATTTTATTCACTTCATACACCTCAATTTTTATGAGATGTGATGCAGAACTGTTGTCATCGCTGTTTGATCGGATGTATGAAACACCCCCGCTCGTCGATCGACCAACACTGGATGACTTTCTTGTTGTTGTCTTCTTCTTTTTTGGTTTTTCGAAGAACTCATCAATGCTGTTGCATTCGATCGGTCTTTTATTTGCTATTATCGCTTTTTTTACTTTAAAAGCGAGTGTACCTTCTTCATCACTAGGTTCGTCGATTTCTTCAGCATAATAGTAGTTTTTGAAAGTATTTTCAGAAAACTGTAACAAAATGAAATGAAACTGTTTTAATTATCGGTTAAGTAAGTACTGTATGATAAATACTTATAGGTATGCGAAGTATACATGTACACATTAGTAACAATGATAAATTAATAAGACATCAAAGATAGCTAAAATGAATTAACCTGGTGGACAACACATGGCATAAACAATTAATGAAACATCTGGTTACAACACTTTTAGATCAAAGTATATAAAGGTACTTACATTCATTTTTATAACACTTTCACTATTTAACTATTTCACAATTTTACTATCACTTCACTGTTACACACAACTGGAGATCACACTTCGAGCAGAGCACAGAGTGGAATACGATACCATGTGATTTTGAGTCGGTCTTTTATATGGAGAGGGAGTATTGTTTCCTTGCAGACAAGATCCAACATGTTTCGACTTTCACCTTAAATGTTCCGTTGAATACGTAATATCAGGTAATGTGAATAATGGGAACCGTAATTATTATGACAATGAGAAGACCCAAAGGGTTTTACCTAGAATTTTAGAAAGGTATGGTGTATTGTAACGATTGCTTTATCTATAATAAACAATGCCCGTAATGCGTAAAGGGCGACTATTAAGTAATTTTAAACGGCTTTTAAGTAGAAACACGAGTTAATAGAAATACGAGACAAAGACCTTTGCATCCTTCAAATAAAAAAGGGTCGCCGATAGAAAGTAGAAAGTCAATAACACAACGAAACAGGGAAAATGTTGCTTTATCTATCATAAACAATGCTCGTAATGCGTAAAGGGTAACTATTAAGTAATTTTAAACGGCTTTTGCGTAGAAACACGAGTTAATAGAAATACGCGACAAAGACCTTTGCATCCTTCAAATAAAAAAAGGATCGCCGATAGAAAGTAGAAAGTTAAAAGCACAACGAACAGGGAAAAAGTACAAGCTTAAGGGAACCGTAGACCATGAACAAATTCGTGGTTCATACCTACCTCGCGGGTGATATGAAACGGATTCCGCGGACGATATAATTTTTATTCGCGGGTGTTATCAAAGTAATCCGCGGCCGATATCAAATTAATCCGCGGTAGGTATCAAGTTAGTCCGCGGTAGGTATCAAATTAATCCGCGGTAGGTATCAAATTAATTCGCGGTAGGTATTAAAGTAATCCGCGGATTTATTCGCGGGTTCCGCGGGCCGAACCTGGAGCAATCGAAAACGTCGGCCATTAGCCGCCGGAACGCCGCGGACCGGCCGTCGAACCTGCTCCAGTATCGGTGAATCCCTTACTACTTGTGTCGGGGGGCAGACGGGGGACGCGGCGAGGTCCTCGGTGGCGAGGACGGAACTGCGGTCGTGTGGAGTGTATGAGTTTTAGAAACTCGTTGCAGCAGGGCGTCCTACACTTCGTTTACCTAATCGCGGTCTCCACTTCTCTGCTCCATCGACCGTCCGTCCGTCTGACATGGCCGGCCCACTTCCACTTCAGTGTGCTGATTTTGCGAGCGAAGTCGGTTACTCTGGTTCTCTGGCGGATAACTTCATTTCTGATTTTATTTACCAGAGACCCCGCGCATCGCACGTTTCATAGCACGCTGAGCGATTTTAAACTTGTGGACCAGGCCACTAGTAACTGTCCACGTCGTTACAGGTAGGACGCACCGGTTAAAAACCTTAGATTTTAAGGATTGAGGTATCGACGACTTGAAAATATTACGTAGCTTCCCGAATGCCGCCCAACCTAAACGTATTCTCCTATCTACCTCTTTCTCGAAGTTGTGCCGGCCCAGTTGAATTATTTGGCCCAGGTATATATATATTCTTGCACAACCTCGAAAACGGCATCGCCTACGACTACAGGTCTCGGGAGACATTGATCACGCCGAATGAATAATGTGAAAAATATGAATAAGATTTTTTTTTAATTCCCACATTCCGCAAGAAAGCAACCCTTACCGTGATAAACTAGAGAGATATATCTATAAATCCTCACTGTTTCATTTCTGTCCGCGGTGGGTTTTTCTCCCATACTATTTGCCCATTGTCCTTTAAGCTATATTTAATCGGAAGAAATACTATTGACTTCTGTCAATATAATTTGACAGATTTTTTTATTTTTTTATTATGGCACTTGTGTTTACATTTTGCCAATGTCAAGTTTTGGTTGTCTTTTTTATTATCTGTAGTATGTCGAAGTAAAGCAGTGGCTAACTTACCAAGACTTTATCGAGGAGTTTTGGCGGCAACAAAAAAACACTTGATTAGCACGATTATTTCAATTCACTTCATTTGAGCTCTTTAATAGAACTATATTGGATAATATACCACCATAATTATGCAATATAACACTAAGTATCACCAAAATAATGAATTAAAACAAGAGCACCTCATGACACTTCCAAGTTCCCGCCAAAACTCGACAGAATTATTAGTTCTTAAAAATTTCCGTTGTCAGTTTTCCTGAAAGAGTTTTATATGTCGATATAAATAATATAAAAACTCTTTCACTTTCAAAAGTCTTTTACTCATAACTCTTGAGCTAGTATTTTTAGGCTTGTATCTATTGTTTGATCATCAAAATATCGAATCAAGACAGCTTTGGGAATTCCATCTATTATTATAAATTACATGATTTGAATATATAATAGCAATAATTATAATATTTTACTCTATATTGCATTACCTATTTACTAAAAAGTGAAAAATAAAAACTTTAAAAAAAAATAGCACCGACTTCAAAAACCACTCTAATGTAAAAAATAACTTATATCATCTTACGCCTACCTATGTATACGGCCCCTCGAGGCAATTCTTGTGCGCTGGGTCTTCACACCCAATGCACGCCCATGCGCGGGGGGACATTAATCGCGGGCCGAGGCACACAGTCAGTGTTGAAAAACACATTGAGGCCTAAAACGGCCCGCGAACATTTCCTGGCACCCTCTCTTTCCGCCCATCCTGGGAACCTTCCTCCCTTCCCCCCCACCTTCCCTTCCATATTCCGCCTCCACTCCCCTCCCAGGCCCCTGCAGTCGTCAAGCCGGGGGACTCCAGTATCCCATTCGCAGGTTTCCCCCGGTGTTGACTGCAGGATCGCCTACCTAAAAAAAACCTATGTATACGCTATAAAGTAGATTTTTAAAGGAGAGCAACGCACGTTTTGTCTGGTTTTTGATAAATTTCAGAAATGCAATGGTCATCACAACCAAAGTAGAATTAATCAAAATTTGATAAAATAATGTTACGTTCGATTCTTTTGTACTCGTGCCGTGCCAACGCTGAGGAAATAGCTTCTACGCAATGTATTTAAGGTTCGTATTATATTAGTAAGGGATGGTTTTAATGACGTTAATAAATAAAATGCACTCGTTTCAAGAATTATAGCTTCTACGCATTGTATGTAAGATTCATATTAGTAAAACCTCCGCATGCATTTTCGTCAGATTCGGTCACGTGATCCTGACGCGAGTACGCGAGTTTAACATTTTATACCCATCCCAAGAAAAGTGCTCAACGCCGCTAAAGAAGTTTTCACTTCAAAAAAAAAGTAACAGCTAAACAGATTTGGGTGAAAGAATGATGGCAAGTTTCCATACAACGTTTTACCTGATATCGATTTGACGCGTCTTGGAATGAAAAAATGTAAGAACTATAGAATATACTTAACCTGAACCAAATCAAAAAGATTTTTTTTATTAGGAGGCCACAAAAAAATCTTATTCGCTATTTAACATTTTCATAGTTAGAGGTTATCTGTCAATGAGATATGACAGCAGATGTAGACTGTATTATTTAATACCATATAATATATCTTAAAAATGAATATTTAACTACTTAATGATTTTTGCTAATCAAAACAATATGTAGGTGCATATTTTGTTAAACTATTTTGAGCAGTCACATTACACATAGCGCTGATAATACCCGGAACTATAGCTTAGTATAAAAAATCTATGCCCCAAAAGGATATCGAAGGGTGTCCACTCATGAGTCATGTGAAAAAATGAGAACAATGGAAAGAGTGCTTTTTAGTACTTCTTTTCGTATATTTATAACACATTTATCGAGTTCTAGGTATATGTTTATAATAGTAGGCACTTACTTGCCTACTTTATTTATTGGATGTCATGCTACATCAGATGTCCTATTAGGTATAGTGCTCTTTGGTAACTCAGGGTGGGCTACTCTACTCCCACTGCTAGGTCACTGACTTTAAACACTCCAACATACTATGATTATGTTACTAATTGGAAATTGAATGTTTATTTGAACACAGCATTAATTGTTACTAAAATAGAATAAGTTTTCATGTGTACTAATTATTTGAATCATGGTTACTTGACATAAAAATACTAATAATATTTAATAGCTGAGTTCTACAATGTTAAACTAAACCCAGACCTTCATTTCTGAAATAGTGATCTACATCAAAATAAATCATAAATATCTATGTATTTATTATATTTATTTGTCTATCTCAGGTAAAAAAAAATGGAATTCCATTGATAGATAGGCTTTGGGTTAAATAAAACAAGCTTTAGATTTATAGATAATTTATTTATTCCTCATCATTTTCGAAATCTAATGTAGGGTTGAATGCATAAACAAATTAAAAAATGTGTTGCACTTGATCAACAATAAATACATTAATGCTAATTTCTGATTAATATAATTCACCATTGAATTCCTAAACAAATGCACAGACACGGGCCAATTGTGGCACATAAAAAATATTATTACATAATATGATGGTTCATAATTTATCAGTCACACTCTGTAAAGTACCAACAGTTGGGCAGTCAGGAAATAGACAGTGGTTACCGGTGTTGGCCGCTCTCCTGTAGTTAGATAATAATATTGTTCTGGACTCCATATTCTGTGATCCTGATGCCCTGGCATCATCAACAACATGAGAGTCCTCACTGGGTTGGTTCTATTTTATTGAACTCCCTGCATCCAGCCTGGAGATATGTTCCTCATCGTCAACATCTTCATGTTGATCTATTGCTCCATCGCGTAATCTTAATTCGGTAGCCTTTTGGTATGCAACCAACAAACATGGCATACTTAGTCTGTAGATGTTATCTGTGTGACAGAAATAAGATGTATAATTCTGGTACAAAATCCAGTCCTAGATAAAGGAAATATTTTAAAACAAGCGTCCATAGTAATAAACAAAATTACAGTTATTTAATGTAACCCATTGAACAAAACATACCAGGTTAAATAAAAATGGAAATCCTAAAAGCCCAATAACTACCACACATAGTATTATATCATAAAGTAATCTTTTAGACTTTTAAATTAAATGGAACTACACACCTGTTGTGGTTCTTTCTGGCTTTGAATTATCTGAATAAGAGTCTGCTGCAAGTCAGTGGGATTATCCTTCAATACTTTATCACTGCCGTCGTGCAAGTGAATAGCCACACAAAAAACAAACATTGCTATGACCTAGTTGGCTTGTTCCAGCTTGTAGAGTATTAGTATTTGCTGAAGATTTTGATTCACTGCATCCATTGCGATTTCCAAACATGTTTCGCAAAACACAAACAGTAATAAACAGTAGTAAACGTCATAATGTTACGCTCGCTGTCATCGGCTGGGTTGCTATTACTTTTTTTATAATTACCTTAGTAGGGTGGGTAATGGAATAATCTTTCATGCGAACTTGTCACTTAATCGCAAAAAAGCGATCGGTGTTAATTTTATTACATTATTAGTATTTAAAAATAATTATTACATATTATTACCACTTCTTTACTATTAAAATATAGTATATATATAAATATATCTACCGCGTTCAGTCGCTTTTATTCTCAAGTGGCAACACTTTTTATATATCACTACAAATCACAAATAACGAAACCGGAAGTACAATTGATTAACTTTTAATTATATACATTACTTTGTGGCCTTTAACAGTAAAACTAAAACTGTGAAAAATATTAGCTATTTAAATTATATTTGTTTTTACATATCTTAATCTTAGACGCTTACTGAAACTCAGGTAAAAACTTGCCATCATTCTTTGGCGCATGTCATGCTCATGTCCTGGATTAACACTTAGGCTACCCAGTATCATATTTTATAACAGAAATTTGCTCCCATGGGAAATAATGGATATTTTTAATTTGATTCTTTAAGTAGATGGTGCTGGCGTCGTACTGTATTTTGATACTTTTGTAGCGGGAAAGGCTTCTCACGCGAGTGGCGCCGCGAGTAACCAAATAAGAGATGAATTATCACATATAATACCACAAGAGCTTCAAAATTATCGGGTATTTTCCGATAGGTTCGTTGCAAACAAATGAAGGAGTTTTCAGGTTAAAAAATCACGAGCGCGAAGCGCGAGTGATTTTTCCTGAAAAACTTGACGACATCATTTGTTTGCAGGGAACCTTGAGGGAAATGCCAGATAATTTTGAAGCTCGTGTGGTATTCGGGGGATTATTTTTCCGTCCCAAATGCCGGCCAATAGAATTGCACCATGAGATGAAATGAACAGTCAACAAATAAGAATTTCATAATATATAGCAACGACCAGAGAAAATATTCAAAAAAAATTGTTTCTTATTATATAGTAACGACCAGAAAAAATATTCAAAAAAAATTGTCAGTATAATACCATGTAGGTTGTACCACGTGACGTCGAATGGTGCAATTCTATTGGTCGATATTTGGCTCGGAAAAATAATCGTATTAATTATTGTTTTTTAGGAAAGTACTACGACTGGTACGTGTAACACTCGTGCATAGCTCACTTTGTCAGGCGAGAGTCAAGAAAGCAATCTAGGATCTTTAGAGTTTATAGCATTTGCCCGCGGCTCCGCCCGCGTGAAATAGTTTTTCCGGGATAAAAATATTTCCCCGGGATAAAAGCCTATAGCACTCAGGAGTAATGTAGCTTCCTATTAGTGAAAGAATTTTCAAAATCGGTCCAGTAGTTCCTGAGATTAGCACGTTCAAACGAACAAACAAACTCATCAGCTTTATAATATTAGTATAAATTATAATGGTTAATGATCTGCCGTCAGTCATCGTAGAGGCGGAATTTTTATTGTTGGCTGACGAGCTCAAGATGCTTCGGGCGATACCTGATAGACCTGATTCTGAGCGACTCCAGCGGGATATTGACCGAGTGATGCAGTGGAGTAAGCCCAACAAACTGTATTTTAACGTTCTCAAATGCGGTGTGATGAGTTATAGCCACGCGCGAGCACCATTCAGGTACAATTTTTTTTTTATCGGTGGCTCGACAAAGTGGCTCCACTGCACCTGGTGGTAAGTGAAGTGAATTACAGGATGGATTCAGTGATCATAACACGTTTTATATCCGTACGGAATTTAGGGATCCAGATGGTGCCAGAGCTATCGTTTCGTAATCAAATCATTGTTATTTGTAAGAAATCTTTTCAAATGCTGGGATTTATCTTGAGACAATGAAAAATATACAAGTGGTACTTTACAGACATTCTCACGCCTTTTATCCCCGAAGGGGTAGGTAGAGGCGCAACCAGTGCATGCACTTTTCGCGGTGCGTATTCCGTCCCATGATGTGATAGGGGGCGAGCCTATCGCCATATCGGGCACAAATTCCAGACTCCGGGCTGATACTGAATTTTAAAAACCCAATATCACTTTGCCCGACCCTGGAATCGAACCCGACACCTCAGCATTGCAGTCATACCGTAATACAACTACGGCACCGAGGCAGTCAGTACAAGTGGTACTTTAGTAATGAAAATTTTGTTCAATGTCATAGTAGTAGTCGGCTTGAAACGAACGCTATAATTTGGAATCCTCGTGAGACAAAATATAAACTTATTGTAACGGAAGTAATTATAGCTGTGATATCGACCAATAACAAGCGGGAAGGAGAGGTGTGATGGCGGGGCGAGGTGGGGCGAGGCGGTCATGCAGTGGAGAGGAGAGGGGACAATATTATAAAACATGGTGTGGTTCGACAAAAGGAGTGATTTTGTGCATTCTTTACGAGACAAGTAAAGTCTACTTATTCACGAGTTTGTTTTACTGTTATATTATGATGGAAAAACATCAAAATAAATTCACCTACTTTCTATATTATAAGCGATATGGTGTGTACCCTTACTACCCACTGATGTACCCCAGTCTGTTCGTCATGGGCATGGTTGAGTACTGCAAGCTGAAAGTGAGGAGGGATGTAGCGCTCGGCAAGTTGGTGGTCAGTGTGGCGCGGATGGGTGTAGCAGATGGAAGTGCTGTCGGCGCTGCAGCTGTGAGTGCCCTGCGGCCGTGTCACCCGGCGTCTCCCGCCGCTGTTCCACCTCCGAACACCACGGACAAATGTTCTTAAGTTTGCGCCTTTGTCGCGGGCCATACGATTGCTCAATATTATTTCCGAGAACGCGGATATATTTGTTAGCACCCTCCAGGAATTTACAGAAGTGGCCTATAGGCGTATTGAAGCCAATAGGATAGTTGACTACTTTTTTTTAAATACAATTATGAAAAATTTATACTATCCAAAATCTAATGGAAAAAGAATTTTCAAAATTGGCACAATAGTAAGTTATAAAGCTTTGAAATTTGGTGGAAGGGATAGCTGTCAAATAACAGCAATATCAGACTGTGACGTCACCAAGCACCGCCGGCCATAACGCTGCATGCGTGAAAAAGAGATAGCGCGATGTCCCCGCCACTCCCCCACTTTTGCTAACAACAATATTTCAAAAATGAATAATTGCTTTATTTTTCAATCGATTTTGATGCTGAATTCACAGAAGAATTTATTTTTCGTATTATTTTCTGTTACCTCTAATATAATGTACAAAATCAAACATAGGAAACTACCCTAATTAAAAATATTTACGAACACGGGAGTCGGGACATTAAAACTTTAAGGTCTGTTTTCTCTGAAGTACGATATCAGCTGAGACGCTGTTAAGTCACTATTTAATATTAACATTAAACCCATATTAACACCAGCTCAAACGACATCTATGATAAGACCGTTAACATTCCTTGAACACAGTAAACATCACGGACTGAGTACACTAGTTCCATCAGGTGAAGAGGCGTACTTTGTCCTGCCCGTATAAAGAGGAAAGAAAAGGAAATAAATGCATCAGAATTATATTTAGGAAGAATTTTACAATGAACAAAAAAGCCTAAATTACTGTGTACTGACTAACTTCATCAAGCGTAAGTGCGGTAGAATCATTTGCCTCAACAGTGATTCAACTTCTTACTTAGACAACTTCTTATGTGGCAGTTGCACCCTCTCCTACGGCAATAGTTACTTCTTCGACAGCCTCTTCCGCGGCTTCACTGCCTGTTTCAACAATTTGTTCTGTGGCATCAGCTATTTCTTCTATGGCTTTTTGTTCTACGCCTTCCACAGCCTCTTGGGCAGCTTCGTCAGTCTCCTGGCCCCCATTAACAGCCTTTTTGGTCTCCCCACGGATTTCGTCGGCTAGCCCGTCTATTTCAGTATTGACCTTCTCAGCATCGTTTTAGAGGGCATCTCCGGTTGTATCGATGGCGGTGGCGACGACTTTAGCAGCACCATTGGCGACGTTATTCGCTTTTTTGATTCCTTTTATGGTCGCAGCTGTGAAGCCGTCAAAAAGGTCGTTGACGCCAGATTTAAATTCATCAGTTGGGTTGATCTCAACTACTAAGCCATTTTTGTCTACTACAGCGTTGATCTCAGCTATAAAAGTATCTGCAATGTAATAATACTTGTTTAATCCTCGGTGGCGTAGTTTTATTACGTACTTACTATCACACCGAGTTGAGGAAAGTGATATTGGATCTACTCGGTATCAGCATTCAGCACGGAGTTTGAAAGAAAGCCGGTAAATAGTAAGGTTTCCTCTATTGCATGGGATCTAATGTAGCTGGTGAAATGTGGGTGTGTTACAATTCTGTCTACCCTTGAAAGGAGGTAAGGCATGGTGCTATGTTAATAATCCAAACGGGCAACTCAATACCATAAACTTACACTATGGTGAAAGGTTGCATGAAAAAGTATAAATTATAATTATAAATTACAATATATATATACCATTATGTACACTTGTGTCAACATCACTGAGAGTCGCTAGCTTGTTTCCTTTATGTTTTACAAATTGACATTCTACTACACATATTCTAGGTTTTGTATTATTTTTTCCCCTAAAAGGCCAAGACGAGCATGCAGCTCGCCTGATGGTAAGCGATACCACCCATAAACAGTAACACCACACAGAATCTTGAATTAAAGCTGCGTGGCACTCAACTGAGAAATAAGATGTTAAGTCTCACAATGCCCAGTAATTACGTTGGCTGCAATATCCTTCATACCGGAATACTACAGTGCATCCACACTGCTGGCGGTAGAAATAGACATTGCGGTGGTACCTACACAGACGGCCTCTCGCATACGAGAGACCTACCACCAGTAAACACTCCTTTACATTATAAATCTAGATTTCAAATATTTACTTTAAAACTTACCCAAATGAAATTCGATCGGCTGTCTATAAACTGGTGTAGCTTGGCCGAGAGCTACCTGCAAGTTTAACATGAATTAGGTAAGTGTGAATGGCGGTATGCGAATCTATCAGAAATAGCGAAAAATTCTCAAAAAAGTCTCGGGGCCTATTTGATGACAAGTAAAACTACATCACTGAATTTTTGAAAAGTTAATATTCCTATATTTATATTTTATTTTATTTTTACTGGTGGTAGATCTCTCATATGTAAGAGTCCGTCTGGGTGGGTACCACTGCAATGTCTATTTCTACCGCCAAGCAGCAGTGTGCATGCATTGTTGTGTTTCGGTTTGAAGGACATTGTAGCCAGTGTAACTACTGGACATAATGAGACTTGACATCTTATGTCTCAGGATGGAGAGCGCAGTGGAATGCCACTCAGTACTTTGTAACTCAAGGTGCTGTGTGGTGTTACTACTGTTTATGGGCGGTCGTATCGCTTACCATCAGGTGAACGGCATGCTCGTCTCGTCATTCAATATCATAAAAAAAAATCCTAGCCAAGAAACGAACCTGAGAAGTTTAAGAGAAAAATAAACACACTGTTGACATCATTCGATAGTGTCGTTAGTAAGGAATAAATTCTGGGAAATAATGACATAATAATGAAAACGGTGAAGGAAAACATCGTGAGGAAACCTACATACCTGAGAATTCTCCATAAGAATTTCGAGGGTATGCGAAGTCTGCCAACCCGCACTAGGCCAGCGTGGTGGACTAAGGCCTAACCCCACTCAGTAGTAGAGGAGGCCCGTGCTCAGCAGTGGGCAGTATATAATACAGGGCTGATTGCATTGCATTGCATTGCAAATAATGACATACGGCAAACTAAAGGAAAGAATGAAAATTGGGAGTTGAGCTAGGAATGGGACGGACTATCGAGACAAAAGCCAGTTTAGTTGTTACTATGGTCCAACAGATGTCACTAAAAATAAATCGCGCTCAAAGGAGTTACAAACATACAAGTGAAGCTATTATAAAGCGTGTAAAAAAATGAAGTGACTTATGTGTACTTGCAGGTTTAATGATTTTGGTCATTTTAAAATTTTATGTAGTAGTAGGAATTTTCAAACCCTTTGGCTGGACATCAAGCAATTCTGGGATGGGCATGATATTGCGTCCCTTTACAATAACCAGGATGTTACCAGACACATCTCGGAACGTAATAATATGGGCCCTGTATTATATACTGCCCCTCTTCTGAGCACAGGCTGAGAGAGTAATTCCTTAGTCCCCCACGCTGGTCTAGTGCGGAATCTTCTTCACATACCTTCGAAATTCTTACAGAGAACTTCTCAGGTATGCAGGTTTCCTCACGATGATTTTTTCCACCGATAAAAAAAGCGATAATCCAAAAAGAATACACAAATAACTTTGGAAATGTTGTGGTTCGTGATTGGGTTTTGAATCTGCGGACATTTCTCGGCAGTCTGTTCTACTCCCAACTAGACTATCACCGCTTCCTGTTTGTTCAACGGCTACGGCAACGTGACTCTGTACTGGTAAGTGGAATGGAGTCCAGAAGTTCATTGACGAGAAATGATAATCCATCGTCAACAATGGCGTTTTGTTTGAAACCGGAGAAGAAATTATCCCACGGCTTATCCAGCAACAACCTGGAAGATAGAGACTTACCAGCGCGAACAGGATCACCAGACGGTTCATGTTGTTATCTAGTCGACTACTTAAATGATCCCTCGACAGTTGCCGCGTCATTTATACCGATGCATTATTTACTATTCGGAAAACGTATCACTTGTATCAATATGTAAGACTTTTCTAGAAAATACGATAGTTTTATCAGTTAATTATAAATATGATGACTTTTAAATACACTGCCTCTGTGGCGTAGTTGTATTACGGTACGACTGCAAGGCTGAGGTCTCGGGTTCGATCCCCGGGTCGGGCAAAACGATATTGGATTTTTCTATTCAGTATCAGCCCGGAGTCTGGAATTTGTGCCCGATATGGCGATAGGCTCGCCCCCTATCACATCATGGGACGGAATACGCACGGCGAAAAGTGGGTGCACTAGTTGCGCCTCTGCCTACCCCTTCGGGGATAAAAGGCGTGAGAATGAGTAATGCGTAATCATAATCTGTTGTAATGTTATTTTATAAATTATTGTCACATTATATATGTGTTATATATACAGGGTCATTTTTACATTGCATTACTAAATGAAACCACATATTCGTCTTTACCTCTTCTAACATCTTGCCAAAAATCATCCGTGAATAAGGAATATTATTGACAAAAATCCCGGTTGTAGTTTTCAAATTTTTTGAACATTTCGTAGTTTATTGCGAATATGGTGTGTGCGAAAGTGTATTTCTGAATGAAAGTATAATGTTGGCGCTGCGACGAATTATCTTAGAGCAGTAGTAATGGCATTAGTGCGTGTAAACTTAAAGTTACTTTTTATTGGTATTTATTTTGTTCGAAACTTACACTTTTTTATTTTAAGTCTATGGTTAAAATAACTTAATGGAAAGCTTTATTTTCGACGAGATAAGTATGTGACTTCATTTATTAACGCAATGTCAAAATGACCCTGTATGTTATAGGGTCATAGCCAAAAATTATCGCAAAATATTCGCACAATTTATTGCGAATGCGAATATTCGTTACACCACTAGTACGTATGTATGTGTGTATGTATGTATGTATGTATGTGTGTATGTATGCATGTATGTATGTATGTATGTATGTATGTGTGTATGTATGCATGTATGTATGTATGTATGTGTGTATGTGTGTATCTGTGTATGTATGTATTTGTGTATGTGTGTATGTATGTATGTGTGTATGTATGTATGTACAATCTCAACGGAGATCGGCTGATCTGAGATTGGCCGCCGTGGCCGAAACTGGCTAGGAGGATTACGTACGTTATATTTATTATCTGGTACATTTTAGATTTAACTAGTAAATGTAGAAGAAAGAAAGAAACATTTATTCGTACAATATACTGGGACGCACACAAACATTTATAACAAACAAAAATAAGTAATACATAAAGGATGCAGGCAACGTGCATCCCATGATACTGTCGAAAAGGATCCAGTTCAGCATTAATGCCAGGCAAGGTGTGCCTGGCGCTGGTTTTCAACTGGAACCCTCATCTAGTGGATAGTGACTCACATATTGATTTTTATTAGACAGATATTTTTTTCTAATCCAAATCTAACGCAAACCCAACCCAAATCTAACGCAAACCGAACCCAAACCTAACCGAAACCTAACCAAAACCTAACCAAAACTATCCTAAACCTGAACCAAACCTAAACTAAACCTTACCCAAACCTTAGCAGAACATAACTAAAACCTTATCAAACCTAATCCAAACCTAAACTAGACCTTTAAGCTTAGAAACCTTCAAATGAGGAACTAATATAGGACGGTGACTTTCGAGGCATTCCAATTTTAAAGAGTATTTGCTTATATGTTTTTAAGTGATATCAACCTTTTTTTTAATAAAATCAGATTAAGTTTTCTAACCTAACTAAATCGGATCGAGTTTTGAAACATGTGTTTGAATCAATTGAGGAAATTAATTGAATGTGTTTGAAATCAAAAGCACTAAGGAGTAATTAATATGAACTTAAAAGCAAATCAATGCCGAAATAACTCTCTCTTTTACCCTTTTTAAACCGGTTAGGGGATGTATTTCAATCAAATACGAAACAAGTCTTCCATCAATCCAGTTAAGGTTTATGCAAAATTTTAAGTAGATTGTACCACGGAGCTCTAGTAACCGACAAGCATGTATGAAGAGACTGATGACTGTGGAAGAAGCGGTAGAGGTATGCTTGGATCGTAGCACTTGGCGATCCATAGTCTCTGCCTACCCCAATGGCGTGAGTTTATGTATGTATGTATGTACCAAGGAACCATACAAACTTTGCGCCCCTCTTCACCCCCTTAGGTATAGAATTTCGGAAAATCCTTTCTTATTGGATGCCTACCTACGTCCTACAAAAACTAATAAAAAGTCTCTACGATCAGCGGTTTAGGCTGTGCGTTGATCCGTCAGTCAATCATTCAGGACAAAGCATTTTATATGTAAACTATCGGCGGGCCTTTAAATATAATATTGTTTAAGTAATGAGGTAAATTCTTTGTGATATTTAAAAGTACCTTAGTAATATATGATAATATCGCGTAGGGCGCGCATGGGTTGATACGCGCCTTGGTACAAACTACAAACGGCAACGTCGCACAGTGATTTCATTAGAACAATCTAGCTAGACAAAATTAATTATTGGGGTATTTTGCTTTTTACGGCATTCTTATGATGTGTTAATGCGGTTTTAGCACAAAACACCCAAATAAAAGAATTTTGGGGCACATGTACCAATAAAACAAAAAATGACAATAGATATTTCGTATTTTGACAGACAGGTTAAAATAAAATTAATTAAAAACAATAAATAAAATTAATAACAGTCATAAAATACTGAACTACTAATAACCTAGCTACTAATTACATGATGGGACATTATTACTACTCATTTAAAAATATTTTTTTACTTAAACAACATGCAGATTTAAAAACATGTTGTTTTCAACTAATAATAAAGTTAGATACTCAGCCTAGAAACTCATTAGTATAAAATTATTTACAAGTATTATTTATTCTACATCTCTAAATTCTTCTTCTGAAGAATCTTCTACATTATAATCTCACATACTAATATTTTGTCAATAACTACTATGACTTACACTAGAACTTACATTTACAGAAGGGGGTATTATTAATTCTAAAACCTCAGAAAGTAGTTTACTTGTCGGTTTTTTGGGAACTTCTCTAAGACCATTTATTACAGGATCAGATGTGGTTAACAACATATTAAGTAAATCACTATTCGTGGCAATACGTGAATGTTTTCGAGTATTGTGCTCCCGGAATCTTCTATAATCCTTATTGCGCGCTTCCTGAGTTTCCTCAGAAAGCTGCCCGATAGGTAAAAGAGCCGATTTCACAATATCTACACAATTTCTTCTTCTTCTTCTTCACAAATTCTTGTGCACAATAACAGGCATGTAATACCACGAATAAAGACTAAGATACATTTGTTTTGTGTCCTGTGTAAAAGAATTAAATTTAACTACATCAATATCGTAACCCGAAGCTAAAGTCCTAAGGATAGTGCCAAAGCTCTTAATTAGTGTCACATCTACACCTGTAATATGTGAAGCCCTTTCAGGATTCCCATAAAACCGACGAGCAGTATTCCCATCATTCGTATTACCAAATCCTGGTTTTGGTTTATCTACAATTAAACCCATTTCAACCTTAAACCTTTCTTGGTTGCAAGCCGCAGCAGGTGCTTCATATGCACAAATGTAACATTTTTGTGCATATGAAGTTTCAGTCATAGCGTTGCACACTTTACCGTCAATAATCGTGAACAGTAATTCGTGTTTGACAGATACCTCTTTACCATCTACATTACCTATTGTTGGTACCGATTGCTTTATTTCTTCCAAAATCTTATTGGTTTCTGTTACAGTAAAATCTGTAGTTTCTTTGGAGAAAATAAACTTTATCGGTAGACAATACATAGTAGAAGATGGTCTAGAATTCTGCCAAACAATGTTACCACTATTGTCACGTAATTGAAGCAATACAAATGAGAACACAAACAAAAACTCGCCTGTGTCTTCACTGTTAGTGAATTTTTGTTTGTAAGTGCTATGATTGAAACTTCCATCGCACCCCCACTTGCTTGTAAGGGAGAGTAATGAGCCAGGAGTTACAGATTTTGAGCTTCAAGCTTGCAACAATTAGACGTTCAGCCGTTTTATTTAAAACCGCCTGTAGTTTAATTTCTACACACGTTTCATTTATAAAAATCTGTTCCTCGGGAGGGTAACATTCAATTTTTGCCTGCCTAACACTATAAAATGATGGGAACACCTGATGTCCTGCTCTAATGCTCCACTTCCTTGTTTTGTTTATAGGAGTGGCTTGTAGATTTGGCGTTCACGTAATATGCCAAAGCGTCCTCTTTCGACAAACATCTCTGTTCATGGCGTACACTCGCGCTTCTTTTCATTAATTGGCACTTTTCCGGACTGTGACTTGCTTCTTTAATCACAGAAGCCAGGTTTCGATGTCCAGACAATCGCGCCGATAGTTCAGCAGCCACTACTAACTGGTTTACGTCATGTGTTTGAAGAAGGTCGTCCACGCGCCTCCTTTTCGTTTTTTCACTAGCTTCAGTAAAATCCACTGATGGACGCCCAGGAATCGTAGACTTACTTGATGATGATGGTGCTGAGAGGTGGATAGATACTCTGAATGTAAAATCCCCAGACAACCACTCAGAATTCTTAGTCAAGAAGCGATCGCGGCGCTTCCCAGAACTTTCTCATTTTTCTGCGCATTTGGATGAAAATCTGCCAATTATCATTTTGATTTTCCTCGTAGATACTTCCGTAATATTTGCAAGAACATTTTTCAATGGTAGAAAATCATATAGTCTACTATTACGGTTCTCTTTAGAATGTTTCTGCCATTCATCAAAAAACTCCATTTTTGAGACTGGGAATTCGTATTCTGAAAAACAGAGAAAATGACAAAGTTGCACTCAAATGCGAGGGCTAAGATTACTAAAATTTGAAAGCTAACAGATATGCCTATGATATATATCATTTCTAGCCCGGGTACAAGAGGGTTCAAGTACTTTCTAGTCTAATGAATTCAGAAAATCGTCAAAAACAAACTTTTTTTTTTAAACTCGATGTATTATAAAGAAGTACGGTTATAATATGTATATCCATTTTCTTATTAGAATTAAAAAGTACATATCTTTAACTTGAAGATCTATCACTAACACTTTTCGAAAAACTTAAACTCACTGACATACGATGCTACTTTCGTAAGCTCAAAAATGCAATTAATAAGTAATTTTTTAACCATTTCTTTTTATACTGCCCTCATTACCTTATCATTAGTTGACATTAGTGCAAAACTATTCTTAGAATTGGGACACGTGGGGATGTGGCTAGGGGTTCAGGTAATAAATTCCAGGAAATTCAACAATGACTTTTGTCTAGCTTGCTTGTTCTAATGAAATCACAGTGCGTCGCTTAAAGTAACGTTAAAATTTACCGGTCATTTTTACGTTATCGACTTAAAATATTACTGGTAATTATTAACGTTATTGGTATCGTTATAATCATGTTACGTTACTAAATTAAATATCGCTACTAAACTTTACCGACACACTGGTATTTTTATGAAATTACCGTTACTTATCGATACTTTTAATGTGAACTGGTAACGTTATCAAGCCCTGGTCTAAATATATGAGTCAGTTACACTTTAGATCATGTTTTATTTACACTTCCCGGCGTCCCACCTCACAGTTTCTGAAGAAACATAAAAGGTATTGAGATCAGTATACAAAACTAATTATCTTATTGGATGCTCTAATACGTTATACGACTACGTATTAAGTTGTATTGCTGGTGATTCATATTTCTCTCGAACGAAACAAGTGTTTGGAATAGGTAGCACCTGGCTAGTAAAATGATTTACTTTATTAATCAGTGTTACCAAAAGTAATTCCAGTCCAATTAAATAGGTACAGTACCTGTGACGAAACTTGAAAATTTCTAAACAAAACTTGCGCGTCGACAGTAATAATGATTGTTGTAGTGTTTTTACTTTTTTAAAATTATTTGATACAGGTAAAATCTATGTAAGTAGTTTTCTTTACAAGAACTTTATTCGAAACTCGCGATGGGTTAAAATCGTTTTTGAATAATGGTACCTAATTTCTAAAGAGTAGTCGACTCGATGGCGTAGTTGTATTGCGTACACGGTACGAACATTGTTTTGAGGCCCTGGTTCGAATCCCGTTACGGGTAGTGATTTTTATTTTTAACCGACTTCCAAAAGGAGGAGGTTATCAATTCGTGTGTTTGTATTTTTTTTTATGTATGTACACCGATTTCGTATTTTCAGAATCGAACCCAGGGATTCGAACCCGGAGCCTCAGAGCGCCACGCAACTACCCCACCGAGGCTATCTTATTACCTCCAACACAGTAAAAAAAATCCAATTTCCAGAGGCACCCGTGGCAGACGTTAACGCTACCGTAAGCAGCAATGGCACCACCGTAGCCCTAAACACCACAAAGGCTGCGTCAAGTTTAAATGATCTTGTCAACGGTGTCACTGGCGTGGTTGGTGGCGTCGTCAGCGGGGTTGGTGGCGTCGTCAGCGGGGTCTGTGGCGTCGTCAGCGGGGTTGGTACCGCCGTCAGCAACCTTGGTGACACCATCAGGTCCGTTTAGAACGCGGATACAAACATCGTCAACCAGTAAGCTACTATGGTGGTAACGTGAGAACGTTATGTTATATGACTAATTACGGTTCATGTTTTTCTTGTTAAATTCTTCTTGTTTTCTTTTTAACCGACTTCCAAAAGGAGGAGGTTATCAATTCGTGTGTTTGTATTTTTTTTTATGTATGTACACTGATTTCTCTGAAAATTGGGAGCGTATTTCCTTGATTCCTTCTGTATTAAGTAAATAAGGGTCGCGAAGTGGTCCCATTTCAATATATCTTGGTATAGGGTTCATCGTTTTATGGAACAGACCGAGTAGACCTGAATCATATGAGTAATTTCATTCGACGACTTAAAAGTACCCTTACGAAATTATATTAGCAACGCATAAATTTGAGCTATTTTTTTTATTGAATAAAAGCATAATAAAAGATAATACATATGCATGGTGACCCGTTATACGAATAACAGGGACTCCCACTAGATGGTAAGGGATAAATAGGTATATGAAACGATTTATTTATAAAAAAAGTAATAAATAGCAAAAAACGTAGATTTGTCATATTGCTATAAAAAATTAGTAGGCGCTTTTCGACAGATTCGATAGAATGTAGTTAGTATCTATCTATAGAATTCTAATAGACCTTAAAATATGATAATAATAAGCTGTTTAGTCTTGAGAACGAATATATTATAATGACTTGCAGAATTCTTTTAATAGGTACGTATATTAGTGTAATATGTTTGTGACGCAAAACGCCCATGCAAGTTTGCGATTCTACTAAAAAAAAGGAATGTTTAACTCCTGATTTAATAAATCATTCATCATTGCTACATAATGGAGCATTAAGATTTTCACCTGATTTCAGGATCTACTAGAATCTATACCTAAAAATCACCAACCATGAGTTTTTATAGCACCTTTTCTGTAAAATTCCGTGTTACATAATAATAAAATTTTCCTTCCTGGACTATTTTGGTTTTAAGCATAGATATAATTTTCTGAAATAAAAATGAAAACTATTATTATTTTTGAAAGGGGTCGGGTCAATTTTTTGAGAGAGCAACCTGAAGTTATTTGTCTTCATCATCGTCGGAGAAAGTCGTCATCTTCAGAGAAAGCTGTATGAATAATGTCCACTGCTGAATATAGGCCTCCCCATAGAATAATAACGCCAAGAATGATAGTTTCATATCAAAAAACTGTCAAGTGTGAAGCATAAAACTCATTGATGTAGGCGTAGGCCACACGTATTGACGTTCTGCCACACGCACACAAGGGTGCAAATAATGTTGCTAGTGGTATCGGATTTTCCCCAAAACCTTAAGTCATTATTTAGGATTATTTAATTATGGAATTATTATTATTGTTTGCAGTAAGGGATTACTTTATCCTTAATTTTAATGATAAAAATCTGAAATAAAACATAATAAAATAAATCCCTTAGAATGACCAAAACAGTACCAAATTAAAAACAAATTACGTTGATGACGTGAATTAAACGGTTGAATGCGGTATTTACCTTGGCCTCCATTGTAGTTTTATGATGATGATATGAATGAATGCCTTTATTTATGTCAATAATGTCAAATGTATCTGGTTCTATTTTATTACGGTTCTTTTGCGAATCATAGTAAAAAAGGCAGCATCACCATTCACCATTCAACCGTATAATTGACGTCATTTGAAGCTTAGTGCTTACGTCTGCTGAAAAAAAGACGAAATTAAAAGTTAAAGTTATAAATGATAACTTCATAATTTCTAAAAAAGAAAAGATACAGGTGTCCTTATTTTAGAACTTTTTTCATTTAAAATAATAATATAAGCTTGTTAAAATTTGAAATGTCAATTAAAATCAACTCAACAGAAAAATATCATTTTCGTAATACTGGCAACACAATGCCAAAGCATGCAAAGGTACCAATTAAATAAGTTAATTTTAGAAATATATTAATTTTAGAATATGAACATCAACATTTGGGGTATCAATTTTCTTTTTTTTTTGGCAACATTTTCATATAATGGCATCTATAAAATTTTTGAATTATTGTTTTTGCTTTAGCTATTATTTTATGTCAAAATATTAGATAAATCGTAATAATTGCATGTGAAATGTTATGTTACAATGTTTCTTAAGATTATTCGAGATACTGTGACATCAGTTTATTGCACAAACCATCATTTTAAAATAAAATATCGAGAGCTGCTAGCGCTACGATTCGGCCTTGAGCACTGACGCGGGATGTTTGGTTACTAGGCCAAATAGCTTAGTTTTACTTGCCTCACTAAGCGTGCATGTTCACGGTTTCTATGTGTTATTGTTCTAAGGGCCTCCCCTAAAGATTTCCAGACGAACCTGTCTTATACCTCCTTTAAACCATGAACACACTATAATCTAGATTTAATTTCAAATCAAGTTACTGATATATGCAATTGCGTGCTGAAATAAATTTAAGCTATAATTAATCCGAAGAAATAATATCCCTATTGAATTCTGTCAATATAATTTGACAGAATTATTCGTTTTTAAAAATTTACGTTGTCAGTTTTACTCAAAGAGTTTTATATGTCGATATAAATGATATAAAAACTCTTTCACTTTCAAAAGTCTTACTCATGACTCTTGAGCTAGTATTTCTAGGCTTGTATCTATTGTTTTATCATCAAAATATCCAATCAAGACAGCTTTGGGAATTCCATCTATTATAATAAATTACAAGATATATATAATAGCAATAATTATAATATTTAACTCTATATTGCATTACCTATTTACAAAAAAGTGAAAAAAAAAATAGCACCGACTTCTAAAACCACTCTAATGTAAAAAATAACTCATACTTTGCTCATGGGTTATAAGGAAATTTAAATACTACCAATATTATAAACACTGCCATTCGTGTGATTATAATATATTTATGTGCAATGAATAAACCTTTGGAGTCGGTGCCGGTCATAAAAAAATCAAACTGCCTACATAAATATACCATACCATACCAGCCCTTTATTATATACTGCCCACTGCTGAGCACGGGCCTCCTCTACTACTGAGAGGGTTTAAGGCCTTAGTCCACCACGCTGGCCTAGTGCGGGTTGGCGGACTTCACATACCTTCGAAATTCAGAGAACGTCTCAGGTATGCAGGTTTCCTCACAATGTTTTCCTTCACTGTTAAAGCGAGCGATAATTCACAAAGAATACACACATAACTTTTTAGAAAAGTCAGTTGTGTGCCCTTGGATTTTGAACCTCCGGACGTTCGTCTCGGCAGTCCGTTCCACTCCCAACTAGGCTATCGCCGCTTCACACAATTATGTTTATTAAAAAATACTCGTAGATAAATTACACACATTAAATTGTAATATGAAATATATACTTTACAAAAGAATGAATTAAAAAATTCTAGTCACATGACAAATAAGTACCAAAAATCAGGCACCGACTCCAAAGGTTTATTCATTGCACATAAATATAATCACACGAATGGCAGTGTTTATAATATTGTTAGTATTTAAATTTCCTTATAACCCATGAGCAAAGTATGAGTTATTGGAACGAAGTTCCTTATTGCGCGTTGTGAAAGGGGGCTGGACGGAAAGTTGTCACGACACTTTTTGCTATTATCTTACTAATATGAACCTTAAATACAATGCGTAGAAGCTATAATTCTTGAAACGAGTATATTTTTATTTATTTTATTTATTAAAGTCATTAAAACCATTTCTTACTAATCTAATATGAACCTTAAATACATTGCGTAGAAGCTATTTCCCCAGCGTTGGCACGGCACGAGTACAAAAGAATCGAACGTAACATTCCTTTTTTAAAATTTTGTTGATTTATTCTACTTTGGTTACTGACATTTATCAATAACAAGACTAAACGTGCTTTGCTCGCGTTTAAAAATCTACTTTATGTGGTAAGCATCGAATTTGTGTTTAGTCAATCAAAATTTGTGATAAAAATGCTATGCAATAGCTTTACCGCGGCAGTCGCAGTGCCACACGTATTTATTTGTTTTTTTTCTCTAGAAACTTATGTATTGGAACGGAAATAGGAAAATATTTATATATTTATATATATACACACTCTGTTATATAAATAAAATTTTATTACAATTCCTTCAGTAATTAATCGAAAGGAACTTCGTTCCATCCGGGTGTCCCTTGACACCTCTCATTTTTTTTTACATTAGAGTGGTTTTAGAAGTCGGTGCTAAAGTCAAATTGCATTATAAGAAACATTTATTAACCGAACAAAAAAACGAAAACAATACATGTTTTCGTACAAGTAATTTTAAACAGGACTTACACATGTTTTATGACCTATGCATGGGTAAGGCTAATTTTCAACTTCCAAGCAGCTGGCAACGAATATTTACTATTCCGTGTCATGACATCATATCCTGCGTTGCGTAGTTTCCCACATATAATATATATTTTGTTTACGTTTACTTTAAAGTATTACGATGCCATATAATTTAATGTTATAATTATATATAAGTGGATAGTAATTACTTATTACTGCCAATAATATTATGCCCGCGACACAGAGCTCTGCGCGGATATGCGCCGCTGCACTAACCAGCGTGCGCCTGCGACGGCTTGCGCGACGCAACTGAGTACCTACTAATTATCTACGCAGTTGTGTACGTGGGGTCGACAGGTCCGTTTTCTTTTTTTGTTTATTTTATTTTTATTTTTATTATAAGTTAGCCGGTTTGACGCCCGTACGTCACTTAAGGTGACCACTGAAAATCAACGTTGTGTTGTGGTTGCACCACTTCACAACATTATGCTGAGTGGTCACCTACCTGTCACAGCCACGACTAGCCACTGTTATTATTGTTATTTTGTGTCAATTGTATCTGTTTGTGTCGCGACTGTGACAAATAAATCGTTTTTCTTTCTTTCTTTCTTTGCTATTTTTTTTTTTTAAGTTTTTATTGAAATATAATTCTGATGCATTTGTTTGCTTTTTATTTTTCCTTTTGATTACCGATGTCACAATGTTTCTCCTTCACGTTATCTCCCAAGGATCTTTATTTGATATTTCATGAAACTCAATATAGTTTAGTAAAATCCGTGACAATCGGAAGGCAGGAAATTAAAAAAAATCTTATGTATAGTTCAATGTCGAACAAGTTAAATAGGATGTTGTTGCAATTGTAAAAACAATGCACGGTGATTCGTGCATTTTTCATAATATTTATTATATAAATTGCAAATTATTCTTAAATTTCGCGGTGATTTTACCTAATATCATTAATATATGGAAAATCCTTCTATACTTGTGGCTTATATGCTTCGTTAGGGTTCCGTACCTCAAAAGAAAAAAAAGGAACCCCTATAGGATCACTTTTTGTCCGTCTGTCTTTCTGTCTGTCAAGACCCTTTTCTCTGGAACGCGTAGACATATCAACTTGAAATTAATATAAAGTACTCGAGTCTATGGTCTCTTTCAGCTGTGAAAAAATCAAACTTGTAATTCAACGCGACCAAAAGATATGACCCTTTATGTCGCAAATATTGCGATTTCGCAAGGGAATCAAAGCCTGTAGGGTACTTCCCTTTAACCAAGAATCATGAAATTTGGCAAGAAGTAAGGTCTTACGGCACAAGTATATTAATAAATAATAGTTTAAAAAAACTAAAAAACACGCTTTATAGAAAATCCAACTAAAAAAAAGAAAATAAATTTCAATTAAGAAAATAATGTAAATAAGAAAAAAATGTATTTTATTGTAAAAAAAGCATGGGGTGCATTTTAAGATGTCAAAATGATATATAATACTTCTACTCGTATTATAATAAATATAATAAATAAAAAAGCCTTTTATTTCCTACAAGTTTACATAATAGAGGTTACTTCTAATTTTTTTATTTTTTAATAATTTTTACTTGCAGGAACCCCTCCACAGGTAAAGGCCTCCTCCAGCGTTAGCCAATCTTCTCTACATTGGGCTATTTTTATCCAGTTTGTGCCTCCTATTTTCTTTATGTCATCGTCCCATCTAGTATTAGGTCTTCCCTTCTTTCGTTTCCCTTGTGGTCCCTTCCATGTTGTCACTCTTTTAGTCCATCTTTGGTCCTGAAGGCGTGCTACATGTCCAGCCCATTTCCATTTTGATGTTAAGGCGTGTACTAGTACGTCAGTGGCTTTGGTATTATGTCTAATTTTTGAGTGTCTAATTTTCTGTATTTTCTTTAAATTCAACATACTACGCTCCATTGCCCTTTGGCAGACGACTATCCTGTTTTTAATATTGTTGCTGAATTTCCATGTTTGACAACCGTATGTTAAGCAAGGCAGTAGGCAAGAATTTAAGACTTTAGTTTTTAGATGGGTTGGTAGATTGCTCTTGAATATCTCTTTTAAACTCCAATATTTATTCCATGTTAGTTGTATTCTACGGTTTACTTCGAGTTCGTTGCACTTATGGTTGAACCCTATTTGTTTTCCGAGGTATGTGTATACTTCTGCGTACTTCAAGAGTTCACCTTCAACTGATATTGGGAACCTGATGTTAGTGTTCGTCATTACCATAGTTTTAGAGAGGTTGATTTCTAAGCCTACTTTCTTGCTAGCATCATTTAGTGATTCTATCATAGTTTGTAGTTGAGAACTAGTTTCTGAAACTAGCACAATATCGTCTGCGAATCGTAGGTGGCTTAGGTAGTCGTCTTTGATCCGTATGCCATATTTCTTCCAGTCTAGTGTGTTTATAATAGATTCTAATGTAGCTATGAATAACTTAGGGGACAGGGGGTCGCCCTGTTTTACTCCTCTTTTTACGGGAAACCAGGGGCCAGCTGTCTCCAGTTTTACTCTATTTTTACTGTTCTTATAGATGTTTTTGATTACTTGTATGTATTGTTTTTCTACTTTTTGTCGCCGTAGAGTTTCCCATATGCTGTCATGTGAAATGGTGTCGAAGGCCTTCTGGTAATCAATGAATGCAAGATAGAGTTGTCTCTGCATTTCTTGGTATTTCTCTATTATAAGCTCTAGCGTATGGATATGGTCAATAGTAGAGTATCCCTTTCTAAATCCTGCTTGTTCGATAGGTTGTCTTGCCTCTATTACGGTGCCTATTTTCTCGTTAATAATTGAGGAAAAAAGCTTGTAAATGCATGGTAGCAGGCTTATTGGTCTGTAGTTACCTATGTCGTTTGGATCTCCTTTTTTATATATTAGGATAATTGTACAGTGCAAGCATGTACATTTTCTACGCGTAAGCACTTTACATGCGTCGCGCGGCCAAGACACGATCAATAAATCAGTTCGCATCAAATCATCAACACACACGGACTCATCAATCAATTAATTATATATCACTTATCAATTATCAATTAAAGTTATATGAAACATAACTGCATATCAATCAAATTCTAAGTGTACGGAAACACACCGTACATTTTGGTCCTTCGAGCCGGATTTCAATCAATTTAAAAATCAATGATGTTGTAATCATACACGATGCCAATCTCCCCGCCGGGAAATGGGCCTTAGGCAGAGTCATAGACACCCATGCTGGAAAAGATGACTTCGTCCGAGTAGTCACCTTACAGACAAAAAACGGCAAAATAAAAAGACCTATAACGAAGCTATCACTACTACCTACAAACATGACATCAACAGAAAACGTCGAAACGGAAAATTCCAATAAACAATCAAAACTCAAACGCAGAAAATGCAACCTACTATTTACAACTATCCTGCTACTTATGTTGATTATATCTCCAACAACGGCGATTTATAAATTTTCGTCGTTTGGCAACAATCAAAGTCTCTATTTCGACAAGAAGATCAATTTACGCTTGGAAAGAGAGGAATGGAAGATAATAATCTACTGTGATATGGAACCGTATTGGCGTGCCACAGAATTATTAGTAAAATACATAAAATACTTAGAAAACATATGTGCAGTGGATCACATATCACAATGCAATATAGTCATATTACAACTACGTCATGGGCTCAACGAACTCGAACATTATAATAATTTACTGCTTGACCAACAAAATAAACAAACAACGCGCAAACGTCGGGGCCTCATCAATGGTGTGGGGTATGTTGCGCACAGCCTATTTGGCATTTTGGATGAAAATTTTGCTGAAAAATATCAAAAGGACATTGATTTAATCAGAACCAACCAGAATCATCTCGCTTTACTGTGGAGAAACCAAACATCTGTTGTGGAAGCGGAGCTCAACATTATCAAGCGAATAGAAAACTCCATGGACAAACAACATAAACTGCTTCATCAGCATATGATGGAAGTGGACAGCGGAGTAAATACGCTGAAACAACAAATTGAAAAAACCGACAGAAAAACCGAATTTACCTTGTCGTCAGTCATAGCAAATAACATTCTTAACAACCTAAGAATTATTCAAACTGCAGTGGTGGAAACTATTATCAACATCTATACGGATAAATTCAACATACACCTGTTAACACCAGAACAACTTAGAAATGAACTCCAGATTATAAGTGCACAGTTATCCAAGGATTTAACCATACCTATCAATATAAACACTGAGACTGACTTGACCCAAATATTTCACCTACTAAAAGTCAGAGCCAGAAACACGAAACAATATCTCATCTTCGAAGTGAAAATACCTTTGGTGAGCCGAGAAGATTATGAAGTTTTCGACCTCATAGCCATTCCTCATCCAGTCGGTGAAAATATGGTCAGCATAGTACTTACTTCAGGCGTCATTGCCATCAACTTGCAAAAGGACACATACATACCGATGACGGCGAATGAACTCCAGGAATGTCGTAGTTTTGACTCCATGGAAATGATTTGTCGACTACAACACCCTATTCATCACATGACATCTGACGAAAACCTCTGCATAAAGGATACGATCTCAAATCGATGTCAAACAGAAACAAAAATATGCAGAGACATGTGGTTGGAATTAAATACAATCAATTCGTATTTTTATTTTTGTTGCGGACAATGCACTGTTCGGATCATATGCGAGGATAATATTACAATTGAACGATTACGTAAAGCCGGAATAATAATAATAAGCGAAGGCTGTGTCATCAAGGCTGCCTCGTTTACAATTTACGCGCACAAGATGCTATCAAATGCAATGAAAACAGAAGCAAACCTTGTCAACTTCGAGATTCCAGCGATTAATAACATCATAAATTTGTCCCTACCGTTGATCAACAATACGGACGATAGTAATGAATCCATAAAACGACAACAAAGCCTGGATCTGATCGAAGAGGATATCAGCAAAATCAAGACAAGCGAGTCATCAATATTGGCAGACGGAATCACTTACCACGACATTCATCATTACGTGGTAATCTACGTGATGGTGGCAGCCGTGGGAGTTTTTGGAATGTCCTACGTGTGGTGTCGACTTAAGAAAAAGCGAGCGCATTTAGACCGGAGTGAACCTACAGTACACTACTCTACAGCAGCAGAGCGGCCGGCAGTGCCTCCTCGTGCACCAAACAAACCCAGTACGTCGCACCAAGTGGACCGGCAGACGTCACCAGTCATACGAAAGCATTTTAGTTTTAATTGAGCTTTTTCTGTATTGCTTTTCAATTTGTTATATATCACTGTGTATTGTTTTTATAATCCAATTCACCATCACTCATCTCATCACCTCATCCCGTGCCCGGAGCATGTACAGTGCAAGCATGTACATTTTCTACGCGTAAGCACTTTACATGCGTCGCGCGGCCAAGACACGATCAATAAATCAGTTCGCATCAAATCATCAACACACACGGACTCATCAATCAATTAATTATATATCACTTATCAATTATCAATTAAAGTTATATGAAACATAACTGCATATCAATCAAATTCTAAGTGTACGGAAACACACCGTACAATAATGTTGGATTCTGACCATTGGGTAGGTGTTTCTTGAGTTTCCAGAATGCAATTAAAAAGTTTTGTGAAAGGTAAAGCTAACAAAGGTATAGATAATTTTAAAGTTTCGTTTGTAATGTTGTCAGAGCCTGGGCTTTTGTCTAATTTTAGTCTATTCATTGCTTGTATGACATCATACACCTCAATTTGAGTTACACTACTGCTTTCATTTGTACTTGTGGTGCTTATACTCGTATTATCTGTCAATAAAATATTTATAACTATTGTCACCATGCACCCCACCCTTTTTTTACAATATTTTTTTTTTCTTATTTACACTATTCTTAATTCAAATTAATTTTCCATTTTTTAGTTGGGTTTTCTATAAAGCGTGTTTTTTAGTTTTTTTAAACTATTATTGATTAATATACATGTGCTGTAAGACCTTCTATACTTATGGTTTACATCAGTGGCGTGCCTAGTGTTTCGGATGAGGACAAGCCAAAGCTGACCTAAAAAAAAATCGCACTTCCGATACATATATAATGTGCACCTATAAGAATGAAAACAAATATCTAATAAAAACTTAAAAAAAAAATAGCACCGACTTCAAAAACCATTCTAATGTAAAAAATAACTTATACTTTGCTCATGGGTTATAAGGAAATTTAAATACTACCAATATTATATAGACTCCAAAGGTTTATTCATTGCACATAAATATAATTACACGAATGGCAGTGTATATAATATTTTTTTGTATTTAAATTTCCTTATAACCCATGACCAAAGTATAAGTAATTTTTTACATTAGAGTGGTTTTTGAAGTCGGTGCTATTTTTTTTTTAAGTTTTTATTTTTCACTTTTTAGTAAATAGGTAATGCAATATAGAGTTAAATATTATAATTATTGCTATTAAATATTCAAATCTTGTAATTTATTATAATAGATGGAATTCCCAAAGCTGTCTTGATTCGATATTTTATGATCAAACAATAGATATAAGCCTAGAAATACTAGCTCAAGAGTCATGAGTAAAAGACTTGAAAGTGAAAGAGTTTTTATATCATTTATATCGACATATAAAACTCTTTGAGTAAACTGACAACGGAAATTTTTAAATACTAATAATTCTGTCAAAGTATATTGACAGAAGCCAATAGGGATATTATTTCTTCGGATTTGATTAGATCTATCAAAATTTGTCCGTGTCTTTGCTCTTTTCCTACTTTGACATTGGCAAAATCATCGCCTGACAGCGATGGAGCCATAACTTAAAAAATGAATTGAAATGAAATTTCTTCGGATTAATTATAGCTTAAATTTATTTCAGCACGCAATTGCATATATCAGTAACTTGATTTGAAATTAAATCTAGATTATAGTGTGTTCATGGTTTAAAGGAGGTATAAGACAGGTTCGTCTGGAAATCTTTAGGGGAGGCCTATAATCCGCAGTGGACATTATTCATACAGCTTTCTCTCTTGTGTGTCGCATGATCATGACGATAATGAAGACAAATAACTTCAGGATGCGCTCTCAAAAAATTGACCCGACCCCTTTGCAAAATAATAATAGTTTTTATTTATATTTCAGAAAATTATATCTATGATTAAAAGCAAAATAGTCCAGGAAGGAAAATTTTATTATTATGTAACACGGAATTTTACAGAAAAGGTGCTAGAAAATCTCATGGTTTGTATCTGTATAATCCAAGCCCAAAGAGTAGGTATAATATATACTACGAAAATCCAAGTCATTCTAGGTATACTATTTGAATTTGTATTGAAAAATAAAATATTTTTTGTTAGAAGTGTTTTATTTATTACCGCATACCGCGAGAATGAGCGGAGCGGTCATATTTTTTTTAATGAATTGAATGACGAGACGAGCTTGCCGTTCGCCTGATGGTAAGCGATACGACCACCCATAAACAATAGCAACACCATCCAGTACCTTGAGTTACAAAGTACTGTGAGGTATTCCACTGCGCTCGTCATCCTAAGACAAGATGTTAAGTCTCTTGTCCAGTAGTTCACTGGCTACAATGTCCTTCAAACCGAAACAATAGTGCATGTACACTGCTGCTTGGCGGTAGAAATAGACATTGCGGTGGTACCCACCCACATGGCCTCTTACATATGAGAGATCTACCACCAATAGCAGTCATATAAGGCTGAGAATGGTCTTATGACTTTGAACATAAACTAAAAGGATCGTCGGGGTAGTGTCACGCTAGGACAACAGCTCAGGTCTGTATTATAATATAAAAGACTGCATCATTTGAGTAGAACAGCCTGATGCTCACTGTTGAGTTGTTAATCTAATCTCTAGAACATCATACGCAGTTAGATTAGACTTTGCAAACCAAAGTCAAAAGGTATAGATTCTAGTAGATCCTGAAATCAGATGAAAATCTGAAAGCTCCATTATGTAGCAATGATGAATGATTTATTAAATCTGGAGTTAAACATTCGTTTCCTTTAGTAGAATCGCAAACTTGCATGGGCGTTTTGCGTCACACACATATTACACTAATATACGTATCTATTAAAAGCATCCTGCAAGTCATCATAATATATTCGTTCTCAAGACTAAATAGCTTATATTTATCATATTTTGAGTTCCATTAGAAGTCTATAAATAGATATTAAAGTTAGATACTAACCACATTCTATCGAATCCGTCGAAAAGCGCCTACTCATTTTTTGATAGCAATATGACAAATCTACGTTTTTTTGCTATTTATTACTTTTTTATAAATAAATGGTTTTATATATCTATTTATCACTTACCATCTAGTGGAAGTCCCTGTTATTCGTATAAAGGGTCTCCATGCAAATGTATTATCTTTTATTATGCTTTTATTCAATAAAAAATAGCTCAAATGTATGCAATACTAATAGACTTTCTAAAGGGCACTTCTAAGTCGTCGAATGAAATTACTCGTATGATTCAGGTCTATTCAGTTTGTTCCATAAAATGATGATCCCTAAACCAAGATATATTAAAATGGGACCACTTCGAGACCCTTATTTACTAAATAAAGAAGGAATCAAGGAAATTAATTCTGCTCAATATGGAAAGTAGTGTAGAATTTGTGCACGATATGTTTATTAGCTCTGGCGCTATCACACTAGCGGACAGAACATAGAAAAAATTGGGTGCCTGGTTGCCTCCCCATTCAGGATAAAGGCATGTGCGTTTGTTTTTATGTTTTTGTTTAGTTTTTTTTTGTCTTTGCGATAGTAGATCGGATGAAGGTTGCAAGTTCGAACACCCAAGTCACCTCTGATTTCAGTATTGTTAATTTTCTTTAACTGAAAGCAGACGATCAACCTATGTGTGACTAATATCAGTCCTGTATTATATACTGCCCACTGCTGCACACGGGCCTTTACTGCTGAGAGTGTTTAGGCCTTAGTCCACCATGCCAGCCTAGTGCGGGTTGAGAATATTCGCAAATATTTGGAAAGTGTTTAGTCCCTAGTATGGACTAGCCAAACCCTCAGTAGAAGTGGGTCGTGTTCAGCGGTGGGACAGTGAATATAGTGATAAGATATTATACTTACCCACACTGACAGACGATGCGGACACAACTGCGGCATATACGACAACGACCTGCAAGTAATATTACATTATTTTTATTAGGCATGTGATCATCATTGCCCTATTACATCTATTGTAGATGATTAAAATAGCGTCAACTGTTGGAGATTGTTCAGTGTTCTGAGACACTTTCTTTGATGGCTGTAGAGCCCAATACGAGAAAGGCAAAATAAAAAAAAAAGAATTTGTTTGTCATGTAGGCATATAAAAAGCACTTAAGAGAAGTCATAACAAGTTAGAAGAGTACAATAATATTTGCAGAGGTTAAAATTTAGTTAAGTAAAGTACCTACAATGAAAGAACGGACATTGACATTGGGGACCGGAATAGGGCTAGGGAAGAAGAAGTGGAGCTACTGAGAGAAAGGGAAGGAATATCTTAACATTACAAGGAAAGGAAACGCCACAGTCCTCGCCGGCGAGGATAATAAAAGCCCTAGCCTAGCTAACATACCAGTCTTTTATCTTTTACTAGCTACCTAAGCGATGAAATATTCAGTAATAACACTGGCTAAAATGTTCAGCACATCGGAACACCAGTGTCCTGCGCAATGTAGTTTAGCGGATGAAATGGATACTACTACTACCCACCTGGCCGTTCGCATAAGATAGAATTATGATAAATACTATTGATTTGACCTCATTTAAACGAATCAATTGTTTCTAACAACAATCGTTATTAAAATATCTGTCAAAAGACTAGTATACAACGCGCGTGAGAACTGCCTCACCATTGTGCAAGTTCAGGCAGGGTAACTTGTTTAAGCAAGAAATGCATGCGATTATCCTTCACAGCTTCTTTATCCTTGGTGGCTCTTGCGTCGGTTTTGTGCTACCACCTATACTTCTTGCACGTTCCCTATAGTATGGTATTGTTCTTTATTCTCAATTTCAAAACAGAACACAATATCTTTAGTCTCCTTTAAAGAATAAGTAAATTGCCATTCTTTTTTTGCATGTAATTAGAAAATATTGGAAAAATATACATATAGCCTATAACTACCACACAATAAACACGAAACAAAAAAACCTCATTTGTCGAAATCGGTTCGATACGAGCGACGCTACAGTGGAACATAAAATGGATACATACATACACACATAGAGTGTTAAAGTCTAATGATTCCTACCCTAGTAAAAACGTCCAATAACCATAAAGTAAAATTAATATTTATGGCATGATTTAATAAAATGTCGAAAATTCAACACACAATATAATATAAATACTCACCAGCGCGAACAGGAGTACTAGGCGGTTCATGTTGATTGTTTTCTCGTCGACGCACAGTGATTCGCCTAGAACAAGTTAGCTGGACAAAAACATTTGAGTATGTGATTTGGTTGCTTTGGCTAAAAACAGTAATATTTTAAGAGGAAATATGTTTTAAATGCTTAGAGGATAATAATAATTAAGACACGGGTTAAAATGGATGAAACATTTTAATACAAGAAGGGCAGCTTATGAAATAAATTATACAATAAAACACAAAATAAAAGCGTATGTACTTAACACGAATTAGCAAAGAAATAAAAAAAATGAAAAAAAATAAATATCTAATAAAAAGTTAGTTAATAACATTATAAATTAAGTACTAATAACTATTTCAACTCCTACCTAGATAAGTCATCACTCTCACAATCAGACGAGTCAGGTACCAAGTAATCATCAACGTCACATAGCGTTAGAATGATTGATGCCCGAGGGATATATTCAGCACTTCTGATGGTAATGAATCCGTTCTCTTTTTGGGTAGTTCTCTGAGTGAATTAATTACAGGTTCCGATGTTATTAAAAGCATATTCAATAAATCTTTATTTGTGGCAATACGCGACTGTTTTCTCGAATGATGTTCTCGAAATCTACGGCAGTCTTTATTTCGAGCCTCTTGATCTTCTTCGGATAGTTGCCCAATAGGCACTATACAAGATTTAGCTACCTCCGTACTATGCACGAGAATTTTATTCACAATAACAGGCATGCAGTACCACGAATACAAACTTAGATAGAGGGCCCTTATTTCTAAGCAAAAATTTTCAAATTCCCTAATATTTATTTCGTAACCTGAAGATAACGTACGCAACAAAATATTGATTGTTTTAATTAAATTGACATCCAATCCTGTAATCTCTCCACTCAAAACTGGATTGGCAAAGAATTTGCGCGCTGTATTTCCATCATTCGTATTCCCATAACCCGGTTTCGGTTTGTCTACTATAAGCCCCATTTCCTCTTTAATTTTTTTTGCTAATATCCGCCGACCGTACTTTAACATGATCTTTATCAGTTCACCTCTTACCTGCCACTTTCTTATATGTAATCGGTAACTAATATGCAACAGACACTCGAAACAACGAATCCAGGCGTGTAAAGTAGACAAACCAAAACCGTAATGTTCCTTTCTACTGGCTGAACTTTCTAATTCACCATTCATCATTTTGGGAGTAGCACCACATATATAACATTTTTGTGTAGATTTTGTGTCAGTCAAAGCATTACAGACTTTCCCGTCAGTCATAGTCAGTAAAAGGTTGTGTTGAACAGAAAATTGAGAATCACCGATATTACAAAAAGTTTGAAGAAGATGAGATATTTCTTCCAAAACTTTTTTGGTTTCTGTTGTAGTATGCTCAAAGGAACAAATGAAAATACGCACAGAAACTCATCAGTAGCATCGACATTCTCAAATTTCTGCTTATATGTACTGTGGCAAGAACTCCCATCACATCCCCATTTGCTAATTAGCTTGAATGATGTATTACTGCGTGTATGCAGCAGTTCTTCAACTCTGCGCTTTTTCGTTTTAAAACAAGAGTCGTCGAAGTCTTTTCTGGGTCGACCTTGAAGCCGACTCCCTTCTGATGACGTGGATGGGCAAGGTCAATGCACACATATTGTAAAAGCTATGTTGTCTCTTTCTAACCACTTTTTATTATTACTTAAAAAGCGATCTATCAATTATTTGATGCTGCCCATTTTTCGGCTAATTTTGACGATATACTGGATATTTTCATTTTAATGGCTTTCAGCGAATTACTAGTTATATCTCTGACACCAAATTTATGTTGTACATGTTCTAATAAACGAACATTTCGTCCTTCTTTGGCATGTTTTCGCCATTCTTCAAAAAAATCAATTTTCGAAATGGAGTAGACATGTTCTGAAAAATGAAATAAAAATGATTGGTGGTGATATGTGGGACCAAATTATATCTCGTTTAAAATAGAATATATGAATGTATGTATGAATGGTGAATAGTACTGCTATATAATATAAAAAAATTAGACTGGATATATCTGGATAATAAAAGATACATTCGTCGAAAATTAGGATACTTGACAAAAAAAATGTATTTTTCAATAATATATTCAAAGTCCTAAGGAACACACAATTTTCTTATTAGAACCTATTTGGTAGTAAAATATGAAAGGACTTACCCTCTACAGTAGTATCCATTACAGAAATCACGTTAATATATTTCACAAATTTCAGATGTTATTGAAAACACTGCAAAATTGCAACTACTCTAATTACATTAATGCAATTATTATTTTACCTACCTGCATTAGCTGATAACTCATCCCTGTGGAATGATTTTCACCCCTTCTACTTGTTATTATGACCTTGGGGTTGTTGTTTATGACATGTGACCACTAATTAGTCGTTTACTGGAAATGACTTTTTTCCACCTAGCTTGTTCTAGGCGAATCACTGTGCGACGACTTGAATGATCCCTCGACTGATGCCGCGTCTTTTATACCGATGCATTATTTGCAATTCGCCAAACTCTGCACTTGTATCAATATCAAATACGGAATAATTTCTCAAAAACTAAGATATATTCATTGAAATAAAACTATTTTGCGGATTTTATCGCGGTTTTTTAATTATTATTTTCTCCCGACGTTTCGAAGGCTTTGCAGCACTTCATGGTCACGGGGCGGACTGAGGTGTTAGTGGTCCGAAAAGTTAATGTTACAATATCTACCTTCATTTTTTAATTATACATTTTTAAAAAATTAGTTGTTAATGACGGTCCGATCTACGCAGAAAGAGCTCACAGTGTCTTGAGATCTGGCAGTTGGTATTTTGGGGTCCGATTTAATAAGATGTATAACTGGATCCCAGGCTTGTGCAAGCTTTCAACCATCTTCTCTATTGAAATTTGGATGTTTTTTAATTTCAATAGCCTCGCGAATCATCCTAGGTAGGAATCGGTGTTCTTTGGCAAGAATTTGTGGTTTGTCAAATCTAAGGTAATGCTTGGAGCCCTGTTCTGAATGTTCAGCAACTGCAGACTTCGTAGAGCGTCGGTGTTTCACGTCAGCTATATGTTCTTTTACGCGGGTCCCTACGTTTCTTTTTGTTTGGCCGATATAAGAGAGGCCACAGTCACAATCAATCTTGTATACGCCTGGTTCTTGTGGAGGTATATGGCACTTGACAGGTGGTAAAAATTGACTAATCTTTTTAGGCGGCTTGAAATAAGTTTTGATTGAAGCACGCTCCAGGATGTAGCCAATCTTGTCGGTGACTCCTCTTACATATGGTAATACAACCGGGACACGTTCGACTGTGGCTGGTTTCACTCGGTTTCTGTGACGGCGGCGTGGAATTTGGAGCTTGTTGTCGCGCAGTACTTGCTTGACATGTTGCAGCTCAGCGCCCAGGTGTTTCTCATCACAGATTCCTTGTGCTCTCTGAAACAAAGATTTACCCACGGTAGCTAACTGTTTTGGATGGTGATGAGATTCACCGTTCAGGTATTTATCTGTATGGGTCTTTTTTCGATACACAGTGTGGCTTAAAGACTGATTGGGATTACGGATGACTAAAACGTCTAAGAAGGCAAGAGATTTATTGTGTTCTAACTCCATAGTAAATTGGATTTTGTTGTTAATGGAGTTAAGGTGATTTAAAAATGCAGTTACTTTATCAGATGGTAAAATTGTGAAAGTATCATCTACGTACCGTTTGTAAAACCTTGGTGAGACCGGGGCTGTGTTCAGGGCTGTCTCCTCGAAGTCCTCCATGAAGATATCGGCAACTACTGGAGATACAGGTGAGCCCGTCGCTACCCCCTCAACTTGTACATAGAACTGATCATTCCACAACATATAGCCAGATGTGAGGCAATGTTGGAGTAGTTCTGCATATTCCACAGGGATGTTATTCTCTACTAACCTCTTAGAGACAATTTTGATGCAGTCTTGTAACGGTAAACTTGTAAAAAAGTGACTGGACATCAAAACTAACCATTGTTTCATTGTCAGCTAATTGTAGGTGTTTAATATCACTGACAAATTGGTATGAATCCTTCACAGATGCTCTAGTGTTTCCTCTGAGTGGTGAAAGCACTTTAGCTACGTGCTGAGCCAGTCTATAGGTTGGCGTGTCAATCTGACTCACAATGGGACGTAGTGGAGCATTTGGCTTGTGTATTTTTGGTAACCCATACAATTTAGGTGGTTTTGCACACGATGGAACGAGTAAGTCTACGTCTAGATTTAACTTGTCGGAGTGATTCTTTATTAAAGAGCCAGTAGCCTTTAAAATTTTGTTGGTCGGGTCTGTTTTGACCATTTTGTACGTACTTACATCCGATAAAAGTTGTTCAATTTTATTGTTATAATCCGACGTATCCATTACTACTGTCGCATTCCCTTTATCTGCACGGAGAATTGTTAAGTCCTTCATTGATCGCAAGTTCTTTAAAGCGATATATTGATGTGTGGGGAGATTTGGTTTCGGCACTTTGTTTGTTTTCTTTTTTTGTTTGTTTGAATTCGCGTAAATATAAGAAGTCATTAAGATATATTCATCTTACGACACTGTAATTTAATGAAAAACATAGTGACCATGATGATACAGGTGTTCCAGCTTTCCTTGCAACTCTTACATATGAGACACCTACCACCAGTAAATTCTTTGTAAATACAATGGTAAAGAGAGGGACTGCCATGGGCATTTTCTCCCAGTCAACCTTTGGGAACCCAACTAACATTCTGGTGTTAGTTACAGCTTTATGACCTGTAGTGCTATTATGGACATTTAACGGTCTCAATAGTAGGTAAAAGAGGTAGAGGTGAGTTAAAATATTAATTTAGGACCAACGACCGTATTACATCTTTAATGAAAGATGTAAAACGTCCTTAAGAGTTACAGTACGAGACTATCCCGCCCTCACACCCGCCACTGCAACTCCTGTAAGCCAGGATCAGCAGTGGCACGCATTTTATGACACCGAGCGGTGAAGCTCGGCGAGTCTCTGGGAACGCTAATTAGTCTTAACCCGCAACGAAGTTAATCAAATAGAAGAATAGGGAGGAGTTAAGTTAAGTTAAGAGTTACAGTAGTGGTAATAGAAGCCAGTACAATTTAAATGTTGTAACTTTAACCTGTCTATAATTTACTGGTGGTAGGTCGCTCATATGTAAGAGTCTGTCTGGGTGGGTACCACCGCAATGTCTATTTCCACCGCCAAGCAGCAGTGTGTAAGCACTGTTGTGTTTCGGTTTGAAGGACATTGTAGCTAGTGTAACTACTGGACATAATGGGACTTAACATCTTATGTTTCAGGATGATGAACGCAGTGGAATGCCACATAGTACTTTGTAAGTCAAGGTGCTGGTTGGTGTTGCCACTGTTTATGGGTGGTCGTATCGCTTACCATCAGGCGAACGGCATGCTCGTCTCGTTATTCAATGCCATAAAAAAAATACAGATACACAGATACAAACCCTAAGCTTATAACACCCCGCTTTTTTGTCGGGGGTTAAAAAACTATTTTTGTTCGAGAAATGTCTTTAGCTGAGTGTATGGTTAAACACTGTTATATCAACTATAACCGCACAATACTCTTGACTACAATTTTGTAGATGAATGAGAGCGACTTAAACGACAAAAACACTTAAAGATTTTTGTATCGGGGGTTATTTAAATTTAAATTTAATAAATAAAAATAAAATGTATATTATTTCAAACTCAGTGAGTCCATAGTATGTTAGTAACAATTGAGACTTAAAAGCTACGTTAGTAAACAGTTTAATATTATTATTTCTGTACTAATTTTACGGTAGAAATACACCTCCGCACACAATAGTACAAAAGAGGAGGAGTATGACTCACATACCGCCCAGCAATCATTTCCAGGATATGATTGGGACTAGCCCGTACTCTGCTCAGCACCGAGGCAGTGTTTTTGCGCAGAATTGCAAAGAAGTCATTAGTGTCTTGGGTCTTCACGATACAGGCTTGCCTAGTGTGAAGACCATAGGATATTACCACTGTAAAATTTAGTCTTTCGTAAATATATTTTCATTTCATTGTGTTTGCTTGGACGAACATACCTGACGCACTGCAGTACCGGGGTAGACCCAGCAAAATCCTAAAACCGTTACTATATTGGATACGTAGAGCATTGATAGCCCGCTGAGTATAGTTTGTCCACAGGCTGCACGTGTAAAAGACTTGTCAGAAGGCTTTAAATAATGTTGTTTTAACAGCCTCACTACATCGCGCAAACCTGTGAAAGACCATGTTACATCGAACTGCCAACGCTCTACGCTCCCTTTCAATGTCTGCTTGATCTTTAAGATCATCGGTAACATACATATAAATACATATAAGCGGCCCTAGATATAAATACAGATAAGCGCTTAAGTGCACAACCATTTATTGTAATCACTGGTACTGACTCAGGACATTTACCTTCAGCCTTAAACATCAAGAACTCACTTTTTTTACATTATATGTTAAACCATGCAGCAAGGCATAACGCTCACAGCACTTTATGAGTTCTCTAAGTGCCCGAACCGTTGGGCTCAGCAGCACCATATCATCAGCATAGCTGATGTTGTTGACACTGATATCGTCAATACGACAACCAATCAATTTGCTACTGAGCTCGACAATCAGGTCATTGACATAGATGTTGAACAAAATTTGCGACGTTATGCCCCCCTGTCTTACCCCACAATTCAGCCCATAGGGTCTAGAGAGCTTATCGGCCCATCTCTCGTTATTCATTTGGTTGTGGTACCAGTACTGAAAAATACGCAACTCCGCTGGAACTTTCCCTTCCGTAGCTTATTCCACAACGTTTCGTAGGAAACGAGGTCGATAGCTCGGGAGAGGTCAAGGAAACAAGCATAGACGGGTGTCTGACGCTGGGTGAAATACTACACTGTATGCTTTAAGCTAAGAATGGCTGTTTCATAGATAGCCCATTTCGAAAACCAATTTGTACGTCATGAATTTCGAAAAGACGTTCTAGTTGGATATTTAATAAGCTATCGAGTACCTTTGCCAAAATTGTAGCCAAAGAGATGGGTCGAAAATTACTCTTATCAACTACATCCCCTGTTTTGTTTTTGACAGTTGGTATAAAAATGGTTCTCATGAGATCACCAGGAAGATAAGAGTGACACATACAGAGAGAATAGAACATAGCCAGTACTCGGGACATATGAGTGCCGGCGTACCGAAGGTGCTCAATACTGAGACCGTCATGACCTGGGGTCTTACCTTTAGTCATTTTACTTATCACGCTGGAAACTTCCTTAGTCGAAAAACGAATAAGATCAGTGCCACAATCTTTTTTGTCGTCGAGCACCCTCGGCAACGCTCCTTGTGGCGTTTGCACATTGAAATGGTCAACAAACATGTTGGCAATGCTTTCAGGACTATCGGCACCCCCGATGGTCGCTCAGATCTAATATCAAGTTTTTTAGTGCCTTTCCAGAACTTTTTAAAGTCCTTGGCCCTGTGATGAGATGCTATAATATCGAGTTTTATTTTATCTTGATGATTTTGACACCATTAAAGTTTGCTTTTGAAAATTCAACGTGTTAAGCACATTTCATCATAGATGACACCCGACGTCGGTCTGTTGTGAGATAACCATAATACCATATCCATAGAACACACAGACTCACACATTACCGGTTATAGGTACATGTAAGAGATTATAAATTAATGTAATTTTTAACCTCAGATAAAAAGAGGGTCGTTATATGTAATATATTTAAACGAACAATTCTATATAATATATATATATATATATAATCTGAATCTCGGAAACGGCTCCAACGGTTTTCACGAAATTTTATATGCAGGGGTTTTCGGCGGCGATAAATCGATTTAGTTAGGATTCATTTTTAGAAAATATCATTTTATCCGTGTTTCAGTAAAAATAAAATAGTTTATTCATCACGTAGGCGAACATAGTTGCACTTATGATAAGTCAAGATACATTAAATTAATAATAATTATTATTACAAAAGTCACTTATATAACTACAGACATTTTCATAAGGAGTAAAATCAATGAAAAATAAATAAAGAAGCCAATCTCGTGCTGGCAGGAAAGAGAAGATAAAAAAAAAAAATGGCGGCTGAGGCTGATTGCCTTGCACCACCAGGGCCCCTAGCCGAGTGAGGAAATGCTCAAACTCGGCCAGAGGTCTGGTTAGGGGAGAAATATACTCCCACAATCCAGACCCCCCCTAACAGAACTGCCACGCATCCCGAGCCCTTCGCTACTTTTTCGAAAGGTGGGGAGCCGGCAGCGCCCCGGGTAATGATGGCCACCGAACCGGCCAAGTCCCCTGCCCAGTCTTCCCTGGGAGGGACATAGTACGGCTCAGACACCACAGCCACATAAATCGACCACTGCGCCAGGCTCTGAACTAGTAAGTCCTGTGCTCTGGCGCAGTGGTTGATATTCGCCTGGAGGAATCGTTGCGCCATTTTAATGGGCGATCTCCATGACGGTATTCCAGGTATTCTGTGCATCTGGACTCGTGAGCTGTCACGAGTCGCTGGCGCGGAATGTAAGCCTAGCTTGCATTCCGACCCGCTGGGAATCTGATCTGCCGCAGTCTGGTCCTAATATTATTTTCGGCTGCCTTAGCTGGGCACCGCACCCACACCGAGCCAAGGCGTGAACGGTCGGAGCGGATCTCCCCGACTTTAAAATTGTCCGCCGCGCAGTCTCCAGCCCTTGCGAGGGCCATTGCGACCATTTCCGGGTCAGCGGACGGATCCAACCCGGATACTCGCAGGTCCGCGGTCTTGAACGGACGGGAGACATGTACATCTTCCGCCAATTCCGTTCCGCGGAACACCTCCCTCATTCTTTCCGCGAGGGAGTTGGCCTTCGCTTCAGAGTCTGGGCCGGGTACATTAGCCTCGCTCGGGTCTCAGCAATACCAAGTCCGGCTAGATCCACCTGCCGTTGTAATTCCTTTAGGACCATAGCGTACGTTACACCACGGTCCAAAGCAACCGGCATTATGGTCAAGGTGACCGCAGCCGGGGCAGATGAATCTTAGGCTCGGGCCTACGATTCTGCTGTAGTTGAGGCTGTGACTGCGCCTGTACGGCCGGTACTGCAACGCTTTTCACAGTCCGGGCATTTTTCTTGCCCCTCTTTGCCACAACCGTCCAGCCCTCGTCCATAGACGCAGGGGGCGGAGGCAGCGGACGAGACTCTATCCGAGGTTGAACTGGAGGTCCAACCCGATTCTCCTTTCTCCTCCCCTTATGTGCGATTGGCTGGGGAAGGAGTTTGCTTACAGCATGCGTAGCAACCGGAGCAACACTAATGGCAGTCGCGGGCGGTTTGTTGGCAGCCCGTGCGACCTGGGCCGTCCCCTTGCCTTTGCCCTTTCCCTTGCCCTTGCCTTTCGACGTCGCCGAATTTTCATCAGCAGGCAGAGCACACGATGAATCCATCACAGCAGAAAACCCTGTCGGAGGCTCAGCAGTGGCGGGCAACGGTTGCCCGGTCCTCTCCATTCTAGCCCTGTCACCGGCCAGGGATGGACGAGTAATTCATCGGTACTCTTCGCTCTCTGTATCGCCTGAAGAATTTCCTTCCGTCCAAAACCAAGACTATGCTTGTGCAAACCTTAATCCTCCCGGTTATTGACTATGGTGATGTGTGCTACTTTGATCTGAATGCAGATTTACTCAACAAACTCGACCGTCTTCTTAATAACTGCATTCGATTCGTTTATAATCTTCGTAAGTTTGATCACATCTCTTCTTACCGATCACAGTTAAAATGGCTTCCCATCCGTCAACGCCGTTCGTTGCGTGCGCTCACTACCGTCTTTTCTATTCTTACCTCTCCTACCCCTCCTTCTTATGTGTCTTCCTTCCAACTTTGTTTACCGCTGTGATACACATGATAGAAACCTGCGTTCGTCTAGCAATCTCCTTCTTAAGTGTCCTCCCCATAGCTCTGATTTCCTTCACTCTTCCTTCGCTATCCAATCCATCCTTCTCTGGAACGCACTCCCACTCGAAATCAGGTCGTGTACAACACGGGTGGCATTCAAAATGAGAGTTCGGCAATTACTCCTCGCCGATGTAGCAGATTCTCCTCATTAGCTTATTAATATACGTATTTATTTATATACGTAATTGTTTATGTATATATTTTAAATAAGTATTTATGTACACAGTTATATATGTAGCATATGTATATATACATATATTTTATTAAATAATTATAATTGTATATTTATTCTCAATATTTTTTTTCATTATTTATAATTTACACCTGCCTCCGTCTCTCTGCACCTCCTTAAGGTCGACTGGGAGAAAATGCCCTTAGGCATTAAGTCCGCCTGTACTATACATGTACTATACCTGTACTGTACAAAGTGTAAATAAAATAAAATAAAATAAATAAATAATTGGCTCCGGGGGTAGTCGCATATCAATCGCCTCGAAGCGCGCGTCCATCATATTGATAAGACGGCGCCCGAATTGATCTTGGCGATCCCCTATTTCAGTGCCAGCCCCTATTTCTACCGCCGACCGCGACTGCTCCGAGGAACGGACAGACGCTAGAACCTCCTCCAGTATCTTCCCCTGGGCCGCAAGAGAAGCCTCGAGCGCAGCAATACGCCGGGCCATTGCGGCCTTTTCCGCCTCAAGACGGGTCACCTCAGCGGAAGCTGTATCTTCGGCCCTTTCAAGGACTTCCTTGGCCGCTAAGTTCAGCTTCCGCTGCTCCGTCCCTTTAAGATTCCGGGACCTTTGGGACACGCCCCGGACTATCTCGGCTAGCCGTAAACGCCAGTCTAACTGGGAGGCTGGCAACGCTTCCGTCTCCATCTGGTCTTCTTCTGCATCCGTTGTCGGAGCAGAAGCGGCGACCACTTTTACTGCCGGCTCGGAGTCACTATCGCTCAAAATAAATTTATTCGAGCGGGCAGGACGTCCTCGCTTTGACCGCAAGCTAACGCCACTCGGTCCTGGCTCGGATACGACCGGATCGGAGGCTGCCGTCTCGACTAGCCCTTTCTTGGGCATGCGACCATCATCATTTATCTCCCTGGGTTCTGAATCGTCCCCCAGGAGAGATCTCTCCTTCACAGCATTATTTTTTATTTTTTTTCAATAGTACCATTGTGTTCCCACGAGTATGGGGGCATGGAAGAGTCCACCCAGGCAGAGCCCCCTGTACCTAGGTAAGCCTACAAGTGTCCCGCCAAGAGTGTCGGCCGGTACTCCGGCGGGGGTCGCACTAGAGACCAAACTACCCATCGGTCATGCATCCCCTCGCGGTGCGCCGCCGCTTGAGATTCGGGGTAACTTTTTATAGAGGTTTTCTCCCTCACGGCCCGGGTGGTTCAGCCAAGGCCCTCGGTCCCAAGAGACACCGCGAGACATGACCACAATGTAGCTTGGGATTCCGAGACCGGCGGTGGCCAGGGAGGTTCTACCCCAGCCTGTTCCGCGGCAGGGTGAGTGCACACGGAACCCGTCTGTATTCCTCCACTGCGCCGTCTGCTAGTCAGAGGGAACGCGGAAGAATCCTCTGCTGGTTTTGGTCCACGCCGTTTCCGGTACCCCCCAAATTTGGGGGGCGTTCCCCTATCCGCCATCCAGGGAGACGCGCCCGATGGGAGACCAGCAACTCCACACGGGACTGCAGTAGATGCGTTGTTAAGCACATAAACTGAAAACTCTTCCTGACATCTAATTGGGAGCAACTAACTGCTTTAACGATACAACAGTAGATGACGTTGTTATTTTTTCTTTGTGGCTTCGCAGTTCAGTTGCATTTAGCCAATGTCAGGTAGATGGCGTTGTTAAGCAACACTAAGCCAATGAGTGTTTGGTTTGAGGTTAGAGTATGTAATTCGTATTTAAATATAATTTCTAATAAACACAATTTACAAAAAAAAAAAATACCGTGCAAAGCTCGGTCATCCAGGTACTTACCATTTATTTGGGAGCATACATTAGAGTGACTTTTGTATTATGGGACGTAAACGGTGAAATCGTTCCTAAGAGCAATCGTGACATTTTTTGGGACTTTAATCTCAGAAATGTCTTTCCGCAGACGAAAAGGAACAAAGGAGATGTCCACTTTTTAAGCGACTTCAAAAAAAGCAGGAGGAATAATCAGGCACCGACTCCAAAATTGGTTACCAGTATATAAATAATGTTATCGTATAAGTATTTATTCATGCATTTATCTAGGTAACTAGCAATTGAAATTAGTCACGGAATATAGAGAATGTTAAATTATTTTTGGTTTTTAGTATATTTGAATTGTTTTTGAAAGCGGTTTAATTTTTTGTTAAAGTAACGGCGAAGGCTCTGAGGAATTATGTAACTGATCCCCTCCTCTCCTTTCCTCAGCAGAACCACGCGTGCTGGCATGCGAAGCCACAGCTTGATGGTTAAAACCATCTCGGCCCGAACCAATGTGTTCGCAAATTTTTTTCTTTGCCGCACCTTCAGGCTTTGGAATAGTTTACCGGCGCACGTGTCCCCTCCTTCCTATAATCCTGCGTCCTTCCGCCGTAGCGTGCAGAAGCAGCTTATTAGGCCGGCATGATTGTGTCGAATGGCATGAGATAACCATCTGCTGCCATTCGATACTCTATCTGGACGGCATCGCGCTTACCATCAGGCGAGGTGCAGTCACTTTGTAGTGCCCGAATAAAAATAAATAAAAAAAGAAAAGATTTTTGTATGGGATTTTTGTTAAAATGGATTTTTGTTGGGCTTCAAAATCTAAACAGGCTCAAAATTTATGGATATCAATGTAGATAAAATATGGATCTTGGATCCATTAAAAATATAATATTTTTGGACCCCTCCATAATATAACTAATTTCTTTGAAACTTTCATTTTAAGTGTAGCTTTTAAGCAAAATAATATTACATAAATCTCAAAATCGGAGGACTTTAAAATTATACGATTTATTGCAAAGGCCTAGTTTTTAGGAGTACTATCCAAATATACAATATATATAATATCTTGGTTAGAATTTATCCCCCGTTTTTGGACATAATATCCTTTAATACAAATAAGCGTAATGCTGTTTTTCTCGAATATTCTTGTTTAATATCAATACAAGTGTTTTTAATATTTCACAGGTCTTTATTTAATCAGCTGGTAGACGGAAATTCATTTTTCCTTTGTTAAATTATTGTTTTATCTCTATAGACTGGGAGCCTAGAGTATAAATACCTATTTATGTAAAAGTCTCGTGTCACGGTGTTTGTGGTCGCATTGCTCCGAAACGGCTCGAGGTCGACCGATTTCTATGATTTTTTGAAGTGAAAACTTCTTTAGCGGCGTTGAGCACTTTTGGGATGGGTATAAAATGTTAACCTCGCGTCAGAATCACGTGACCCCGATCGAATGCGTAGGAGGTTTTACCATCCCTTACTAATATGAACCTTAAATACAATGCGTAGAAGCTATAATTCTTAAACGTTTACATTATTATTTATTAACGTCATTAAAACCATAGCTTACTAATATGAACTTTAAATACAATGAGTAGAAGCTATAATTCTAAAACGTGTACATTTTTATTTGTTTGTGTCATTAAACCATCCCTTATTAATATGAACCTTAAACACAACGCGTAGAAGCTATAATTCTTAAATGACTACATTTTTATTTATTTCCCCAACGTTGGTACGGCACGAGTACAAAAGAGCGTAACATTCTTTTTTCAAATTTTGATTTATAAAGAAATAGTGAAATTGACATTTTTGTGTACGATAGCGCAATAAATAAATATTGTATTTAACCACATAAATGCTAGTACTTTTATTCTGATAAATAAAGCAATTCGTGCGAAATTATTCCCTAACCATTCCAAAATATTCAGAAATACACAACGTTAATGTTCAAGTTTTCACTTCTGCCGACACTCCCGGAGTGCCTAACCATCTGACGGCTATTCTTCAATCACTCTACCATAATAGTCAAGGTGTGGTAAGAATTGACCAAACCTCTTCGAAACCCTTTAACTTTGGTAAAAAAGTACGCCAGGGATGTGTCTTGTCTCCAGACTATTCAACGCATACGGAGAGTTCATCATGAGACAGATTTGCGACGACTGGGTTGGAGGCGTGCGCATCGGTGGCGTGAGAATGACCAATCATCGCTATACTGACGACACAACTCTCTTAGCTGCAAGTGAATCCGAGATGGTCTCACTATTAGATAGAATGGAGAGGAAAAGCAGCACACTAGGCCTACGCATCAATAGGGACAAAACCAAGATCATGGTCGTGGACCGCGCGAAACAACTGAACCTTAGCGGGACATTTGGTCTTGGTTTTGAAATAGTAGACAATTTCGTTTACCTTGGCTCCACAATCACCAATTCCGGCTCTTGCGAGGCAGACGTGCGAAGACGTATCGGAATGGCCAAGAGCGCTATGACTCAGCTCCATAAAACATGGACGAACAGAAAGATCTCGCTCACTACAAAGATGAAACTTGTACGTACACTGGTGTTCTCCATTTTTCTTTATGGTGCTGAGACTTGGAGTCTAAAGGCGGCAGACAGGAGTCGCATTGACGCTTTTGAGATGTGGTGTTGGAGGAGGATGTTGCGCATTAGCTGGACGGCGCGGCGAACTAATGTCTCTATACTCAAGCAACTGAAAATTACTACTAGGCTTTCTACCATCTGCCTTAAACGAGTACTTGAGTATTTTGGACATATTGCCAGGAATACGAGCGACAATTTGGAGAAACTGATGGTCACCGGGAAAGTAGAGGGCAAAAGAGCACATGGGCGCAACCCAATACGCTGGACCGATCAGCTCCGCACTACACTTGACACCACTGTATACGACGCCATACAGGTGGCCAACAGTCGGGATCGGTGGCGTGATATCATATGGCAGAAGCTGGTGAGAGGAGGTCACGACCCTCAGAACTGAGGAGAACGACGCATGGAGGGAGACACTTTGTTAAGATGAAATTTTTAATATTTTACCAAGCAGGATCTTTCCAGAGATGTACAAAGGAAACAGCAGATAACTCTTATTGTCTACTTTAATTTTAAGTTTATTTTTGCTGACAGACGACGCGCAAGCGATTTAGAACCTTATGGTGGTCGAGCATACACTTTTCTGACTGTAAAATAATACTGAATACTCACCTTCAACCGTATCTTCGCAGTCATTCTTATTCTCGGAAACGGGGTTCGCCTGTACTAACACAGCCACCTGCAACACAAGTATGGTGGTAGGACATTTATACAGTCAGCCACATAAGTAACTGAACAAATTCAAAATTTCAAATCGCGTTTAAACTTTTGCGTCAGTATCAACAATTGTTTTTTCTTCACTAAGATAAACTTCACAGGGTTAACTTTATTTTAGACAAAGAATTAAGAATATTTCGACTGGAGTGAACGTGCAGAAGCGTTTTGAAGTTTTTAATTTGTTCAGCTACTTTTGTGGCTGACTGTACAATGGACAATAAAACTCGTTATAAAAATAAAATTCTGAAACACCTCAATTCTGTGCGATCATAGCCCAAAATTGTTGTACAGATAGAGCAATAATGCGTAATCTTAATCTAATAGGTATTATATATGCGAAAGTTTGTGAATATTAAACGCAAATACAACAAAACGGATTAGGATGAAATTTGGCACATGAGTAGATCATGTACCGGATTATCACATAGGCTTTTATCCTGATAATTTGCTCGCATGGGAAATAAAGGATTTTTAATCTTCATCTCGTAATTCAGTACCCAAAAAAACAACGGGTTGCACTCCGGGAGCGCCGGCAGAAGTGAAAACTTGAACATTAACGTTGTGCATTTTTTAATATTTTGGAATGGTTAGGGAATAATTTCGCACGAATTGCTTTATTTATCAGTATAAAAGTACTAGCATTTATGTGGTTAAATACAATATTTATTTATTGCGCTATCGTCATTGATGTATTAAAAACCCAAGATGCACAGTTTCTTGTAAATAACAGATCAATAGGTGTCGTTGATAAGACAAACTAAAATAACCTCCTCCTTTTGGAAGTCGGTTAAAAAGAAACAAACAATTACAAATTTTGATTGACTAAACACAAATTCGATGTTACGCCTACCACATAAAGTAGGTAGATTTTTAAACGCGAGCAACGCAAGGTTAGTCTGGTTTTTGATAAATGTCAGAAATGCAATGGTCATCACAACCAAAGTAGAATAAATCGAAATTTGAAAAAAGAATGCTACGTTCTTTTGTACTCGTGCCGTGCCAACGCTGGGGAAATAGCTTCTACGCAATGTATTTAAGGTTCATATTAGTAAGGGAAGGTTTTAATGACGTTAATAAATTAAAATGCACTTGTTTCAAGAATTATAGCTTCTACGCATTGTATTTAAGGTTCATATTAGTAAGAAATGGTTTTGATGACGTTAATAAATAAAAATGCACTCGCTTCAAGAATTATAGCTTCTACGCATTTTATTTAAGGTTCATATTAGAAAGGGATGGTAAAACCTCCTACGCATTTTCGATCGGTCATGTGATCCTGACGCGAGTACGCGAGTTTAACATTTTATACCCATCCCAAAAGTGCTCAAAGCCGCTAAAGTAGTTTTCACTTCAAAAAGTGTGTTCGTCTCGGATTTATGATGGAAATATACAAAGAAATTGGCGGATTTTTTAAAATCTTGTCGGCAACACTGTTTTGTAATGAAATGAAATAATTTATTCGAACCCATAAAATGTTATACATTATTTAGATTCCGTCAATATTAACTCTACCACCAGTTCGGAAAGCAGTTCTCACTAGAGAAGAACGGGCAAGAAACTCTAGTGTTGCTCTTTTCAAAATCAGTTCAAGGTATAAAATACATTGCATAATGTAGAGAAAAAAATACATACAATTCAGTATTTGTTTACTTATGTTTAGAGCAGTTCATTTATATACTCGCAAAATAGGTAATAAAAATTTTAATTCCAACACGAGTGCATAACTATCTCAGGAATCATGTAATAATTTGATCTGAAATCTTCAAGATGTCGTTATTAATCTAAGTTTAAGATATACCCCCAATACTTATATATATATATATATATATATAGTAAGCGAAAAGGGCAGACCAGTCCACACAAGCAGCACCCGTTCACGAGTATGACGCATGTGCCAGCCATCGGCCTCCTCAACCATATTACAGGGAACACAGGCACACGACGCCGCCGCAGGCACAGACAGTTAAGGAGTATGTCATACCCAAGCCGCTCACAGATGGAAACAAAGAAACTTTATTAAAACGAAAGACATGATTCCAAAGAAAATCACATAAAAAAATTTAAACCCAGGCTTTTTTATCCTCTATGTATTCTGAAATCTTGTAATAAGCTTTATCACATAACTTTCGCTTAATAGTTGTTTGGAATTTACCAATGTTTAAACACTTAATTTCAGTGGGAACTTTATTATAAAAGTGTATAGGGTCATTCGGGGCAACAGCACGCAGTGGGTAAAAGTTCGCATGGTCAATATCTCGGAACATATTGAGGGGGCTCAGACACTTCTTCGGCTAGATCAGGGGCGCGTCAGGGACGATGTCAGAGCCACAAGCTATTTTACCAAGCCTCACTTGTTTAGCGAAAAACGGTGATCAACGTGATTTTCTTGATTATTTACCAATATTTTGTGCTGGGAAAAAAGTGTATGGCTAGACGGTGCATCAGTTTACAAAATTCCGTTAATTAGGTTAAATTTACATGATCATTATAGTATTTATTTTAGTTAGTAGTCTGTTCTAGAAAATAAATGCGTCTCAACTAACGTGTGATTGTTAAAAATATTCCCTGTTTGGGTAAGAGTACGATTTTAAAAGTACGCACCCTGTTATAACTTCATCACAATGATCGCACGGTTTTTCTTCTTTAAGCTGCAATTAAGTCGAATATTATTTGTAAAGATTTTTAGACCTTATAGAGAAAAAAATATTCTCATTAAACACTTTGCGTAGTTTTACCCACATAACGGGACAATAGTACGAATTTCTCCCGATGCACTCAAACATGTATTGCAAAAAAAACAATGAAGCAATGTAAAAAAACTCATTGAATAATGAAAGTTATAGTAAACCGGATGGCGATGTTGCCAGGCCGTATAACTCGCGGCCGTCTTCCCGCGCGTTTCGCCGAGTGACGCGTGGTGTCGTCCCGCTCAGACACAGCGGTGTGTCTCACGCGGCGACGTTTTTTGTCGCACGTGCCACTCGCGACGAGTAGTCAGTCGTCGTCCGCTTCACCTAGCGACTAGATTGTACGCGCGCCTCCGAACCTTAATATTAATTCACATTTAAAGACAAGTATACATATTTTGTTGCCCGAGAGTTTCTCTTGTTTGATTTACATGAGTTTCCCCCTCATATATGGCGCCCAACGTTAAAATGGCGGCCAGCGTACTTCTACGTTAGCATCAATTTCTACAACAGTGTTAGTGACTTTGTAGTTGGTGAAGCGAAAGTGATTTTCCCGTGTAGACATTAAAATAGTATTTGTGAACCGGAAAAAATGGAAACACGGAGTCGGAGTCGCCAACGTCGGGACGAGTTCGTCGCCATGCCGGCCACGTTTCCCGCCGCCGCCCCGACCGCGCCTCCCTCATCACACGACAACTCCGACTGTGGTCTCGAAACTCATGAAGTAGAATAAATTTACTTTACATAGAGTGTTAAACGTTTTTCAAGAAACTATATTTTTGACTGTGTAGACGATAGAAAAAAAAGTGCGTACTTTTAGGCCGAATGATCCTACAGTAACCCTTAAAAGATTTGCTGATTTTTTGGAGCCTTGTTTTGTGATTAACTAGATTATTTTTGCTTCTAGTATTTAAGCCATGGATATCGCAAACTTTTGGAAAGTTTTCTATATTCTTATGTACGTACATTAAATTAGCGAATATAAATTGTGATGCTACTGTCATTATATTTGTTTCTTTGAATTTTTCTCTTAGAGAACATCTAGAGCTTAGGGAGTAGATAGATCTTATAGCTCGCTTTTGAAGAACAAATATAGTATTAATGTCAGCAGCACCACCCCACAGCAAAATTCCATTACTCATCAAACTATGAAAGTAAGCAAAATAGACCAATTTCGCTGTTTCAATGTCAGTTAATTGGCGTATCCTGCTCACTGCAAAAACTGCGGCGCTCAGCTTTTTAGCTAGTACAGATATATGAGGACCCCACTGAAGTTTAGAGTCCAATGTGATACCCAAGAATTTGGTTGTATCCACAAGGCTCAACTCGTCACTATTTATGAAAATGTTAGCGTTAACTTTTTTGACATTAGGTGTGACGAATTTTATACATTTAGTTTTTTCACTATTTAATAATAAATTGTTAACGCTGAACCAATGCACTATTTTTGAGAGAGTATTGCTTACATCGTCAAAAATTGTTTGATGTCGACTTATTTTAAATAATAAGGAAGTATCATCTGCAAACAACACTACTTCACAATTGTCCCTTATGAAATAAGGTAAGTCATTTATATAGATTAGAAAAAGAAAAGGTCCAAGAATTGAGTCTTGAGGAACTCCCATTGTTACTATAGAACCAGGAGATCGTTTTCCATTAACATCTACACTTTGTACCCTATTGCTTAAATATGATTTAAATAATTCAAGGGCTTTGCCATTAACCCCATAGTGGCTCAATTTCCCGATAAGAATATCATGGTGAACACAATCAAAAGCTTTGGAAAGATCACAGAACACTCCTAAAGCGTCCTGAGAATCTTCCCAAGCGGCAAAAATATTTTGTATAAGCTCCACACCAGCATCTGTAGTGGAGCGACCCCTGGTGAATCCAAATTGTTTTCCATGAAGTAAATTATTTTTAGTAAAATAATGTTGAATTTGTATAAGCATGAGTTTTTCAAAAATTTTGCTTATTGACGGTAGCACAGATATGGGTCTAAAGTTAGTGGGGTCATCTGTACCGGATTTTAAAAGAGGTATTATTTTACTTCATTTCATTCTATCAGGAAATATACCACTTATAATACACAATCAACTGGTGGTAGGTCTCTCATTATGTAAGAGGCCGTCTGGGTGGGTACCACCGCAATTTCTATTTCTACCGCCAAGCAACAGTGTGCATGCACTGTTGTGTTTCGGTTTGAAGGACATTGTAGCCAGTATAACTACTGGACATAATGAGACTTAACATCTTATGTCTCAGGATGACGAGCGCAGTGGAATGCCACACAGTACTTTGTAATTCAAGGTGCTGGATGGTGCTGCTACTGTTTATGGGTGGTCGTATCGCTTACCATCAGGCGAACGGCATGCTCGTCTCGTCATTCAATGCAATAAAAAAAAAAAAAAAAAAAAAAAAAAAACAAGTTAAAAATTGTAGCTAACTGGGGTGCTAGTACAAATATTACAGACTTTAAAATTTTTGTAGAAACACCCCAGAGGTCACATGTATTTTTAATATTAATTAATTTAAATCTATTTATTATGTCTAAACTATTAATACAATGGAATAAAAATGAATCTCCACATCCAGCGACATTGTCTTGTAAAAGTTTGTTGGCAATTGTGGGAGAGGAGTTTAATTTTTTTGTTATAGAATTTGTTACGCTCACGTACGTGTTTTTAAAAGTGTCTTGTGACCTGACCTAATCCTTAGACCTCCGTTACATTCTGGAGCCCAACGTGGGGCAAATCAAAAACCTCAAGCCGTTACATAACTAAAATAGGTTTATAATCTGTTTGTGAGTAAGGTCGTAAGAATACGGTCGCATTCCACGCTCGTCTACCGCACGCGCACTAAAATATTACCGATTTATTTGTTTTTTATTAAGAACTGCATGCATTCCGCTCGCTTAAGAAATATGGACAAGCAAAAATTATCAAAATCAACTCCTAAAGATGATTCGGATGTAACTAATATAACAGTGCGGAAGAAACCTGACACTAATACTAGTAATTACATCACAATCGACACTCTTAAGGACATTTTGTACACTGAGAGACAGGAAGTGAGGACAGTCATCGAGACATGCACAAATGGATTATATGAAGAACTTAAATCCATACGATTGCAATGTACTAGCTACCAGGAGTCCTTAACATTCGTAAGTAAGCAGTATGACGACCTGCTAAAGGAGTTTGCTATCGTAAAGCAACTTCTCGGCACAACTTCTACTGAGCTGAAGTGTATTAAAGAAGAAAATAAAACCCTTAAAGATAATCTCACCACACAAGCAGCAAGGATTAGAGTGCTGGAGGAGGACCAGTTGAAGCAACAACAATGGACAAGAATGCAGAATGTCGAGATCATTGGGATACCAGAAAAAGAAGGGGAAAATACAATTGATACCATCACTAAAGTCATACAGCATATTGGAGTTCCTATTCAGCCGTCAGACATCGAATTCGCCCACCGGGTGCAGCCGCGACGTACGGCGAGCGCCGAGCCGCGCGCCGGCCCGCGCGCGTTCCGTCATCGTGCGCCTCAAGCAGCGCGCCCTCAAGGACCGCATCGTGGCGGCGTCACGCAAGCGTCGCATCATAAGCGCTGGGGAACTAGGAATGGGGAACGATAGTACTCGAATCTTCGTTAACGAGCACCTAACTAAAGATAACAAAATGTTATTCAATTCTTGCAAACTGAAAGCCAAAGAAGCCAGTTACAAATTTATATGGACAAAAAACTGCCGTATCTACGTGCGAAGAAACGAAACTTCGCCCCCCATACTCATCTCTTGCCCAACGGACCTATCCAAAATCGTCTAATACCTGATAATTCAATGTTCTTTTGCATTTATATAACATCTTTTACTCACTGTATTCTTAGTTTTTATGAGATAATATATTATCAACATAAGCAAATCTATACACCTAATCATACAAGCACAAACATAACACCTTTCCACGTACATTCTACATCACAAAAATACACACAATATACACTGCCTTCTTATTTTATCCTAATATTATTTTTGGCAAATTATCTTTATTTTACATGTTATTTATTCATTTGTTATAAAGCTCTGCTGGGTATAAATTATTATGATTCTCTCAATATATTATATGTACTACAAACAATGAATGTTAGTATATTGCCACAAAATAAAAATGGCGAACAGTTGTAAAAATATAACATTATTTTACCAAAACGTTAGGGGTTTGCGAACAAAGACGGATATATTTTATAATAACATCTTATTGCACGATTATGATTTAATTATGGTCACTGAAACTTGGCTTTGTAATGGTATATTAGATGCAGAAATTGGTCCCAGTAAATATGCAATTTTTCGTAAAGATCGCATATCGCTTGGTGGTGGCGTTATGTTATTGTGTCGCTCTAATCTGCAGGCGCTTCTGAGGCCGGATTGGGCGCGTGATGACCTCGAATGCATCTGGATAACTATTCCAGCTACTAAAGCATTAACAGAGACACTCTCAATAATTCGTGATACACATCCACATGATCATATACTAGTTGCGGGCGACTTCAATCTGTCATGCATTGACTGGACGTTTGGTGAACCAATCATACATAAAAAGGGATCAGTTGATATACAGTCCGCAGCATCCGATATAGTGTCACATTGTTCTTTTATAGGCCTCACGCAATATAATACTTTTCGGAATACTTGTGACAACGTATTGGACTTAGTATTATCTAGTTTTTCTGTTAATATTCAAAAATCTGAGTCACCGCTCGTGCCTGAAGACCCTTATCATCCATCACTATATATTACTGCCACAGATGTTTCCGTCCCGTTTCTGAGGCCATGTTTAAGAACGAAATACCAATTTTCGCGAGGTGATTATTCTAATATTAATACTTCGCTTTCTGAGCAAGACTGAAGTTTTATCACAATCGAAAATAGCATAGAAGCCGTCACAAGTAAATTTTACGCGATACTTTATTCCTTAATTGATAAATTTATCCCCAAAGTCCGCACTGGTGGCAAAATTTCATACCCAGTATGGTATACTAGGGCTCTTATTAGTTTAATTAAAGAAAAAAATAAACTACATGCGAACTGGAAAAAGTATAAAAATGAGCTTGATTATCAACTTTTCTCAGAGCAAAAGAAATTACAGGAGGAATGTTATGCATCATATACCAAATTTGCCCAAGAACGTATCAAATATAACCCTAAAATATTCTGGACTTACGTAAAATCTAAACGGAAAAATTGTTGCGCTTACCCGCAGCAAATGACTTATGGCGATTCATGTATACAGAACCAGGTAGATATTTGTTCGGCATTTAGCGAGTATTTCAAAAAGAATTTTAGTGACCCTTCACAAATTTACTCAACGCCTTCAAGTAAGACTGAGGACCTGCGTTCAAACCTAATACACGATATTACAATCACACCTGATCAAGTTAAAGAACTAGTACGCAGCCTTGACTTAAATAAAGGAGCGGGTAATGATAATCTTCCTCCTATATTTTTTGTCAATTGTGCTAATACTTTACATACTCCTATAGCTTTACTTTTTAACCGTAGTCTGCATGACGGATATTTGCCAATTGGTTGGAAAAAAGCTCATGTCATACCAATACATAAAAAAGGTCCTAAGACGTCTATTGAAAATTACCGACCAATATCTATACTTAACGTCTTAAGTAAATTATTGGAAAAAATTGTTCACAGTCATGTGTATCCAGTGTTATCACCTTTAATACCGGCGGAACAGCATGGTTTCATGAAAGGGCAATCAACAGCCACTAATTTAGATACTTTTATTGACTATGTGGCCACAAACATGGACGGTGGATCTCAGGTGGATGTGGTCTACACAGACTTTGAGAAAGCTTTTGATCGCGTAGATCACGTAATTTTGTTACGTAAACTTTGTGAGCTAGGTATTCGCGGTAATCTTCTAAGATGGATGGAATCATATCTTCAGAATCGATCTCAGGCAGTTGTAGTGGGAGGCTTCCGTTCCAACTATATAGACATCACTTCTGGTGTCCCACAAGGTTCCATCTTGGGACCGTTGCTGTATGCATCATATTTGTACGATGTAGATAATTGTTTTCAAAACGCCAATTTCCTGATGTATGCTGACGACACAAAAATATTTATGAAAATCAGGGACGTATCTGACTGCATAAAACTACAAGCCGATCTTGATCGACTTGAAGAATATTACACACGTAACCGTATCGGTATCAACATTAGTAAATGTCATTTTGCATCCTTCACCCGAAAACACAATCCAATCAATTTTACTTATCAACTAAATAAAACAAATATAAATAAACATAAGCTAGTTAAAGACTTAGGTGTGCTGATAGATGTAAAATTAACATTCTCTGAACACATAGATGCAATAGTTCATAAAGCTTATAAAAGCCTTGGATTTGTATTGCGCGTCTGCAAACCTTTTACAAATATAGACTGTTTAAAACTGATTTACAACTCATACGTAATAAGCATCCTCGATTACTGTAGTACCGTCTGGACACCAAATTATATAACTTACATTAATAGTATTGAAGCCATACAACACAAAGAATGATGGCAAGTTTATACCTGAGTGTTTCAGTAAGCGTCTAAGATTAAGATATGTAAAAACAAATATAATTTAAATAGCTAATATTTTTCACAGTTTTAGTTTTACTGTTAAAGGCCACAAAGTAATGTTTATAATTAAAAGTTAATCAATTGTACTTCCGGTTTCGTTAGTTGTAGTGATATATAAAAATTGTTGCCACTTGAGAATAAAAGCGGCTGAACGCGGTAGATATATTTATATATATACTATATTTTAATAGTAAAGAAGTGGTAATAATATGTAATAACTATTTTTTTATACTAATAATGTAATAAAATAAACAACACCAATCGCTTTTTTGCTATTAAGTGTCAATTTCGCATAAAAGATTGTTCCATTACCCAACCTACTAAGGTAATTATAAAAAAAGTAATAGCAACCCAGCCGATGACAGCGAGCGTAACATTATGACGTTTATACTGTTTATTACTGTTTGTGTTTGCGAAAGATGTTTGGAAATCGCAGTGGCTGCAGTAAATCAAAATCTTCAGCAAATACTAATACTCTACAAGCTGGAACAAGCCAACTAGGCCATACTAATGTTTGTTTTTTGTGTGGCTGTTCACTTGCACGACGGCAAAGTGATAAAGTATTGAAGGATAATCCCATTGACTTGCAGCAGACTATTATTCAGATAATTCAAAGCCAGAAAGAACCACAACAGGTGTGTAGTTCCATTTAATTTAAAAGTCTAAAAGATTACTTTATGTTATAATATTATGTGTAGGAGTTATTGGGCTTTTAGGATTTTCATTTTTATTTAACCTGGTATGTTTTGTTCAATGGGTTACATTACATAACTGTAATTTTGTTTATTACTATAGACGCTTGTTTTAAAATATTTCCTTTATCTAGGACTGGATTTTGTACCAGATTTATACATCTTATTTCTGTCACACAGATAACATCTACAGACTAAGTATGCCATGCTTGTTGGTTGCATACCAAAAGGGAAGCTGTCCGTAATATTCAGGCTACCGAATTAAGATTACGCGATGGAGCAATAGATCAACATGAAGATGTTGAACATATCTCCGGGCTGGATGCAGGGAGTTCAATAAAATAGAACCAATCCAGTGAGGACTCTCATGTTGTTGATGATGCCAGGGCATCAAGATCACAGAATATGGAGTCCAAAACAATATTATTACCTTACTGCAGAAGAGCGGCCAACACCGGTAACCACTGTCTATTTCCTGGCTGCCCAACTGTTGGTATTTTACAGAGTGTGACTGATAAATTATGAGCCATTTGTTTAGGAGTTCATGGGATGAATTATATTAATCAGAAAATAGCATTAATGTATTTATTGTTGATCAAGTGCAACATATTTTTTAATTTGTGAATGCATTCAACCCTACATTAGATTTCGCAAAATGATGAGGAATAAATAAATTGTCAATAAATCTAGAGCTTGTTTTATTTGACCCAAAGCCTATCTATCAATGGAATTCCATTTTTTTTTACCTGAGATGGACCATGACAAATAAATATAATACATACATAGATATTTATGATTTATTGTGATGTAGATCACTATTTCAGAAATGAAGGTCTGGGTGTAGTTTAACGTTGTGGAACTCAGCTATTAAATATTATTAGTATTTTTATGTCAAGTAACCATGATTCAAATAATTAGTACACATGAAAACTTATTCTATTTTAGTAACAATTAAAGCTGTGTTCAAATAAACATTCAATTTCCAATTAGTAACAGAATCATAGTATGTTTGAGTGTTCAAAGTCAGTGACCTAGCAGTGGGAGTAGAGTAGCCCACCCTGAGTTACCAAAGAGCACTATACCTAATAGGACATCTGATGGAGCATGACATCCAATAAATAGAGTAGGCAAGTAAGTGCCTACTAGTATAAACATATACCTTGAACTCGATAAATGTGTTATAAATATACGAAAAGAAGTACTAAAAAGCACTCATTCCATTGTTGTCATTTTTTCACATGACTCATGACTGGAAACCCTTTGATATCCTTTTGGGGCATTGATTTGTTATACTAAGCTATATTTCCGGGTATTATCAGCGCTATGTGTAATGTGACTGCTCTAAATAGTTTAATAAAATATGCACCTACATATTGTTTTCATTAGAAAAATCATTAAGTAGTTAAGTATTCATTTTTAAGATATATTATATGGTATTAAATAAATACAGTCTATATCTGCTGTCATATCTCATTGACAGATAACCTCTAACTATGAAAATGTTAAATAACGAAAGATTTTTTTGTGGCCTCCTAATAGAAAAATTCTTTTTGATTTGGTTCAGGATAAGTATATTCTATAGTTCTTACATTTTTTCATTCCAAGACGCGTCAAATCGATATCAGGTAAAACGTTGTATGGAAACTTGCCATCATTCTTTGGTAAACACCTTAACTATAGGAAACATAGATACCCTAGCAACTACAAAGAATCATGTAGATATCATAAGCTCACCAGCCTTGAAAACAGGCGCACATTGATGGACATGACTTTTCTGCATGGTGTATGTAACGGATACATTGACTGTCCAGATCTCGCTACTAAATTATTATGTTTTTCAGCGCCAAGAACTCGTACACGTCATGTGAAGCTTTTTGCTGTCTCTCATTTATCCACGAATTATGCACAGAATTCAATTGTTAATAGATTACACAGAGTCTATAACAACAAATTTTTTATGACTGATATTTTTCACGATGGCAAAAGACGTTTTAAATCCGATATAGTTAAGATCCTACAGGAAGGCAATGTATAGAATACCCATGCTCGCACACACACACACACACACACACACACACACACAAACACAGACACACACAAAACACACACAAAGTAAATTATTAATTTAAAAAAAAAATACTTTAGGCTGCCTATTGTTTATTAAATTGTTATATAATGTAAATCCGAATTTGGCTGTAAGATGTGTCATACTTGTTTGTATTATTTTACATTAGAGAGCTGTGGATTTTTTGTAAAATAAATAAATAAATAAATAAAATATAAAGATGATTTACCAGCGCGAGCAGAGCGAAAGTGAGGAGTACACGGTTCATGTTGTTTGTTTTCTCGTCGACGACTTGAGTCCTCGACTGTTGCCGCATCTTTTATACCAATGCATTATTTGCTTCGGTGGCGTAGTTGTATTACGGTACGACTGCAAGGCTGAGGTCTCGGGTTCGATCCCCGGGTCGGGCAAAGTGGTATTGGATTTTTCTATTCAGTATCAGCCCGGAGTCTGGAATTTGTGCCCGATATGGCGATAGGCTCGCCCCCTATCACATCATGGGACGGAATACGCTTGGCGAAAAGTGGGTGCACTAGTTGCGCCTCTGCCTACCCCTTCGGGAATAAAAGGCGTGAGCATGCGTATGCGAGCGTATGCATTATTTGTAATTCGCCAAATTTTGCACTTGTATCAATATGAAACAAGGAAAAAATATAAAATAATTATTGTATTTAAATAATTTAAGTGCATTATATTACTTTTAAATAGAGAGAACATTCTTTTCTGAATAATATCGAGAGTAATCTTTTCGGTTTCTTGTATATGTCGAAGAAAGCTGGTACTATGACAATTTCTTCCATGACGTAGGACGGATAACGCAGCGAGTTCGTCACGAAACAGGCCAATCCAATGTTCTCTCTTGCGCTCCCGCTCGATCACTAATCGTTTTTCTTGAGAGCTAGACCTTATAGGCCTCCGGTGACATTTTAATTGTCAAATTAGTTTGGCTAGTCCAGTGGCGACCTCACTCAAGCTTTTCGCTTGACGTTTCCGGTAATAATCATCCGAATGTGGTGCCATCTGTTGTCAGTAGATACAAAGCTATTTTTTTGTATTGAAAAATAAAATATTTTTTGTTAGAAGTGTTTTATTTATTATTACCGCATACCGCGAGAATGAGCGGAGCGGTCTTATTTTTTTTTAATGAATTGAATGACGAGACGAGCATGTCGTTCGCCTGATGGTAAGCGATACGACCACCCATAAACAGTAGCAACACTATTCAGCACCTTGATTTACAAAGTACTGTGTGGCACTCCACTGCGCTCGTCATCCTGAGACATAAGATGTTAGTCTCATTATGTCCAGTAGTTACACTGGCTACAATGTCCTTCAAACCGAAACACAACAGTGCATGCACACTGTTGCTTGGCGGTAGTAATAGACATTGTGGTGGTACCTACCCAGACGGACTCTTACATATGAGAGACCTACCACCAGTAATCTAACTGCGTAAAGATATTCTAGAGATTAGGTTAACCGCTCAAAAGTGAGCATCGGCTGTTCTACCCAAATGGAGTCTTTTCTAATATAGACCTGTGGTTGGTATTGTTATTATGTATTGGCATTATGCACTGTGCATTGTCTATTATGCTAAACAACACAACTCCTTTTCCCAATCCTTCCTTATTCACTCAAGCTTGAAGTATCAAGTTTGGATATGGAACGGGCGCTGGCACCAAATTTAAAAATATACCAAGGACATAAACAATTTCTATTGTCCTTGGTTAATTATCTGTCAATTATATTTTGACACACTTGCCATCCGCCTGCCGTCGCATCACCACTACTTCTGAAGACCGCAAGAACCGGGATCCCGGGGAAGCATCCGAAACAGGCAGGTCACCGCGCCGCAGTAAGTCCTTTAATTTTATTCCCGTGTACCTTGTTTGTTGTCACCTCATATACAGTAACACTGCCAGTGCACAAAAAACCGCCTATTTATACAGTCCACTTTAACCGTCAAAATTTCAAATTGTGGGGTTTTAACCACCATCATTTTTTGGTCCGTTCGAACCGCGATATATTGCATTGTGCAAAGTATCAAACGCATATTTGCCCCGATTTTACAATCCCGCTAAATCACGTATGTGAATTTTGTGCTGGTCACGAAATAAAGTCTGTCAAGTTTTCGTGCGCTTTTATAGTGTTTAAAACTTTATTTTCCGCTTTGACAGACTTATTTCGTCGTATTTATATTAAAATAAATTATTACCGCAACATCAGTGCAAAAATATTGAAATATACGTGTATTATATTTTTTTTCGAAAGTCGAGGGTAGATTTGTGATAGTGTCTGTAGTGTTTAAATAACCAAAATTAAACTGTTATAAAGTGACTACAGTGTTTTTACAAGGATTGTACCGCTTAAAGGTTGGTAAAATCACTTATAATATATTGTTTTAACTTGTGGAGGTCATTTGAGTAGGTATACCATGGCTAAAAAACAGTTGGAATCTGTTTCCCAAAAATTTCAAGATGCGATTGACATCGAAAACAATCAGCTTAGGGTGTATCAGGCCAAGAGAGATGCACTTTTTCAACGTATGCAGTACATATACGACAAGTCAAACGACTTAAATGATCAAAGTAAATATAAACTATTTCTTTCAACTGCGTCTGGTATAGATAACTTGCGCAAAGAGTTTGAGACTGTATTAGACGAGTATAATTTACTTTTTTTAAAGTTAAATCCAACCGCTACTATTAGTTACCAATCATTTATTTCCTTTGATGAGTTGTACTGCCATGTAAAGCAAGTTTTGTCAGAACTAACTGAACAGAACAAATCATGCAATGAAAATAGTGCACAACCTCCACGCTCAAAAAAGTACCTCCCACCAATTGATTTGGTTTCTTTCTCAGGGGATGTTCGTACCTGGCCTATATTTTACCAACAATTTAAATCTGTGGTTCATGATAATTTAGATTTGTCAGACGGGGACAAGGTTCAATATTTGGTAGGCAAGTTGTCAGGCCCCGCTTTAACCGTTTGTTCCGGATTGGCACCTACCGAAGAAAATTATTTAATTATTTGGAATGCTCTAGTTGACAAATATGATGACCCGCGGTCTTTAGGTAATTCTTACCTGAACCAAATATTAAATTTCAAACAAATTAATAATAACAGTGGAGCTAATTTAGAATCATTTATAATAAATTTTGATTCAGCGGTTCAGGCTTTTAAACAATTAAAATTAAATGACTTGTCTGATTTTATATTTTTACATCTCGCTTTAGAAAAGTTAGATTCCAATACTGTTCATTTGTTTGATATTATGCACCGCAAAGACAAAATACCTTCTTATAAGGATCTTATAACATTTGTGAGGGAGCAAAGTAAATCTTTATCCCGTTCAATTGGAAAGCCTGCTGTCACCTCAAACGATACTGCCCATAATAAAAATTATACACCGCCTCAGGTTAAAATAACAAAATCTTTTGTTAATACTGGGACGGGGTGTAGTTCTGGTGGTAAGTTGAGGTGTAATACTACTTCTGATAATGTAGATAAATGCAGTTTATGCAATGGCAGCCACTTACATCTCTATTCTTCTTCTTTGTCGGTATCACTCTTGACAGAGTGGTCGTGGTCATCACTTCAGGTGTTGGTGGCAAGCTTCACAACACGCCGCCACTCTTCTCTGGTGACCGCCTTCCTCGTGCATTGAAGTAGTGATGATGAGCCATTTACTGCCGCTTTTATCTGGTCAGTCCACCTCATAGGCGCTCTTCCTCGTGGCCTGGTACCCTCAACCCTTCCCTGGACCACAAGTCGCTCAATAGACACCTCCCCTCGGCGGCATACGTGACCAAAAAAGGTCACGTATCACGTACATCTCTATAAGTGTCCTTATTTTATAAAATTAAATCCGCATCAAAGGTATAAATTTGTTAAAGCAAATTCATTTTGTACCAACTGCTTGAGCATTAAACATAAAGTTTCTTCATGTAAATCTAAACGTAGGTGTTTAAATTGTTCTGGCAAACATCATTCATTTTTGCATTTTAAGCAACCCGCTAAATCAAAAAATTATAATGATGTGGTCGCTCATGACACATCTCGCTCCGCTCACACTGAGGTTCTCAACCCCGCTACTGCGAGTGGCTCTATGCGTAATTTAAAGATGCCTGAGTCACAAAATATCGCATCCGCTACTCTCAACTCTGCGTGCAGTACGCACCAAGTTGAATCACCGCAAGTTTATAGGAGTAACCCTTCAGTGTGCACTATGTCTTGTGACAGGGTGGATCGTTTACATACGACCACTTTATTAGGTACCGCTAAAGTTAAATATATAGATAAATTTAATCACACTCATTATTTGAGATGCTTAGTAGACGCTGGCTCTCAAAGTGATTATATTACTGCTGATTGTTGTATGCGCTTAGCGCTTAATGTACGTAATCAAACCCGCTTTTCCGAGGTTCAAGGCATTGGAGGGTCGAAGCAAATTATTTTGGGTATTACCAGCTTTTCATTTTTGTCTCGCTTCAATGACGGGCACGCGTATAACGTCGAACCTTTGGTTGTGAACAAATTAACGACACAACTCCCGGACGCTCGCGTAAATATCGGGTCTTTAAAACATCTTAGTAAGTTGCCGCTAGCTGATGACTCATTCTTTGAGCCCGGCCCGATTGACATGTTGTTAGGCGTAAATACGTACTGCAAAATTTTGCGTTTCAACAAAGTTGTTGGAGATACCAATTCACCCTCGGCCTTTGAGACTTCGTTGGGATATATCATCATGGGTGACGCGCCTATTGTATCCCCTCCCGCAAACCGCTGCTTTTGTACCTTTAGTAAGGAACCTCTTCATGACTCAGTTGAAAGTTTCTGGTCTTTGAAGGAACTACCTTCTCGAAGGTCTATGAGTCCTGAAGATGGTTTCAGTTTTCGCAACCGCTGTTCCACCAACATATCGCACTAAGCGTATATATTTTTTATCAGTAACCGCACATTTGTTTAATTTTTAGGATTGGTGGGACCAATTACTTAATTCGCATTTTTTATTTTTGAAGCTGCACTCTGTTGGGTTAACTCTTCGCCGCACCGGTTTGGCACGTATATAATAGATAATAGAATATCGGAAGTATATCCTTGGGTCTCAAAATCCTGCTGCCTTTGTATCTCGCGGTTTGTTACCCTCGCAACTCCCTGGTAACCAATTATGGTTCCTATATTTAGTTGGAGCAGGTTTTTGGGATCCACGGCATATGTTTTAACCGTTTTGAAACTTATTCCGCACTTTAGTGTCATAACGGCTGAGGATCTTGACGCCGCAGAGTTGAGAGTGGTGCAAGCGATACATCATACTTTTTGTTGACGACTTGCACAATCTATAGAACAAAGTTTGTTCTCCCGCACTTCGGAAATTATTTCCTTGTATTTCTGAGGGTATTCTGCGGGTAGGTAGTCTCTTGTCGCACTCCTCCCTGGAATACTCACAGAAACATCCCGCATTGCTGCCTAAAAGCGGACACATTGTTGAAAATTTAGTTGATCAGTACCGTCGCAATAATTCTCATGCTGGTCATCAACTATTTATATCAATTCTACGCCATGGGTTTTGGATTTTATCCGCGAGACGTTTGATTTACAAACGTATTCATAGTTACCGCAAATGTTTTCATACTAATCCAAAACCTACCTTTCCCGCAATGTCAGATTTACCGAAGTGTCGTTTAGATAAATGTAGGGCTTTCACAAATACCGGCGTTGATTACGCGGACCCTCTATAATATCACGTTAACTAGGAAGCGAGGTGTACGTAGACAGAGAGCATACTTGTGCATCTTATATGCCTTGTGACAAAAGCGATTCACATCGAACTATCTTCTGATTTAGGCGCTGCTTCGTTTCTAGTTGCGTTTGAATGATTTCTATTTAAATGTGGCCTTTATAAATTCGTTTATAGCGACAATGGTACGAATTTCATCGCATCCAAGGCCTACTTGAGTGACCTTCATAAGTTTTAATATCTGACAATTATAATTATGGGATTTTTGCGATGATCATTGTGATCATATCATATAACCTGGCGTATGAATCCTTCCACTGCTAGTCATTCTGTTAGTAGGTAATTGGAAATGTAATATTAATTATTTTAAATCTTTGTTGTTCCGCGTTCTTGGTAAGCAAATATGTATGTATCTATGAAGAGATGCTCACAGTTCTCACTCCAGTTGAGCCTGTGACATCCTTTCTTTATTGAGCTCTGATCCATCGGAGCCCCCCGCATTAACTCCGTCTTACCAGTAGATGGATAGTTTAAATTATAATTTAATAATGATATATAACATTTTGTAATATATTTTAATAATTTGTACAATGTTTGTAATTCTATTTTCATTATACCGCACAAACATACACATACCTACGGGTTTGGTTTTGTCGGCGCCCAAATATATATGCGTTTGATTTCCTTTTAATTTGTACTTTTTGAAGGGAACCTTCAAACCCCGGGGGAAAATGGTTGGTATTGTTATTATGTATTGGCATTATGCACTGTGCATTGTCTATTATGCTAAACAACACAACTCCTTTTCCCAATCCTTCCTTATTCACTCAAGCTTGAAGTATCAAGTTTGGATATGGAACGGGCGCTGGCACCAAATTTAAAAATATACCAAGGACATAAACAATTTCTATTGTCCTTGGTTAATTATCTGTCAATTATATTTTGACACACTTGCCATCCGCCTGCCGTCGCATCACCACTACTTCTGAAGACCGCAAGAACCGGGATCCCGGGGAAGCATCCGAAACAGGCAGGTCACCGCGCCGCAGTAAGTCCTTTAATTTTATTCCCGTGTACCTTGTTTGTTGTCACCTCATATACAGTAACACTGCCAGTGCACAAAAAACCGCCTATTTATACAGTCCACTTTAACCGTCAAAATTTCAAATTGTGGGGTTTTAACCACCAACCTGTGTCTTAAAATGGCACTCCCTCAACGATCCTATAAGTTTACGTTCAGAGTCATAAGACCATTCTAAGCCTAATATGACCGCTCCGCTCATCCTCGTGGTATGCGGTAAGAATAAATAAAACACTTCTATAATTTTTTTTTTTTAAATAAATAAGTAGAATAATGGATTACCTACATAGATACAAACTATGAGAGTTTGTCCTAGTACGTTTTATATAAAATTCTGTGTTACGTAATAATTATATGATGTAGGTAGGTATTTAGTTTAAATTATATTTGTAAACGTGGGTTAAAGCATCATGAACGCCAATATATTCTTATTTGGTTGCTTCCCAATAGTATTTTATTTATATCTTAGGGCTACATCCATGCATACATTAACCTGTGAAATAATAATACTGTAAAATATACATTTAAAAAAAATGAAGAGAATCATGACAATTGATGACGAAAAAATTAAGCCCGGAGTTTGTTTCTGCCTTTCTTCTTCGGGTCGTCATCGCTTCGGTAGCTAGTGAAAGGCTGGTAGGTTAGCTAGGCTAGGACCTTTTTATCCTCGCCGGCGAGGACCGTGGAGTTTCCTTTCCTCGTAATGTAAAGATAATCCTTCCCTTTCTTTTATATCAGCTCCACTTCTCCTTACCTAGCCCTATTCCCGTCCCCAATGTCCGTGTCCTCTGTACCTATCAGCCCGTACTGGTTGTTCATTATTTAATGTAGGTACTTTAAATTATTTAATTGGTATATGTACCTTTGTTATCATCTCTACCTTGTCATGACTTGTCATAAGTGCTTTTTTATAAGCCTACTTGATCAATAAATAAATGATTTTATTTTAAAATCAAATTTTCTTTCTGACGCTTAAATACAATTTTCTGTAATAAAAATGAAAACTTTTATTATTTTTCAAAGGGGCTGGTCTAATTTTTATGGTGAGTGCATCCTGAAGTTATTTGTCTTCATCATCATCATCATCATTATCATTGTCAGCTACACAGAAGAGAGAAAGCTGTATGAATAATTTCCACTGCTGAACATGGGCCTCACAAGATTTCCAGACGAACCTGTCTTATCCTTGTCCTGTCTTGTCCTTTAATCCATGAACACACTAGAATCTATATTTAATTTCAAATCAATTTTATGTCATGTGTAGTTGATTGCTGAAATAAATTTAAACAGTGGTACATTACATTATAGTGTTTTGTAATTAATCCGAAAAGAAATATATTTACTATTGACAGCAAACTTTTAACAGCTTAGTTTTTAAAATTTTCATTTGTCAGTTTTACTCAAAGAGTGATACATAAATAACTGAAAAAACCACAAGAAAATCTGGCTTTATTCCAATAAAATTGAGCTAATACATTTACTGATAGATAACAATCATGTCGCCTTGGTGATAACCATAGAGGACGTAAATTAATACATGTCATTCACCCTCCCCTAAGACGTAATCCTTTAAAAAAGTCGGCGGACGTCTAAGACGTGTAGATCGCCGAACTTCATCTCCTTGCTCCTCAACTATAGATACAGGTGTTTCAACAGAAGGCTCAGGATCATCATCATCAGAAGACGGTATGGGTGCTGTTTCAACATCTATAGCATCAGGAGTTTCAGAATCATTAATGACAGTGGGCTCAGGATCATCATTATCAGGAGACGGTAATGGTGCCAAATATCTGTTCGATATTGTACCTTCTCTTCCATCCGAGTATCTTACGTAGGAATAATTCGGATTACTTTGTAGCAGCTGACCCTCTTCTACAATGGGATCAAATTTCGAATTCCTAGCAAATCTTTTTATTAAAATAGGACCTGGACTCGTCAGCCACGCAGGTAGGGATACTCCATTTGGACTTCTTCGTGAATGATTGAACATTCGTTCATGAGGAGTCATGTTTATAGCTGTGCATAGAAGCGATCGAATAGAGTGCAAAGCCAAGGGTAAAACTCTTTCCCAATCTGTAATATTTAAACATTTGGATTTAAGACTTAGTTGTATAGTCTTCCATAATGTCCCATTCAAACGTTCCACTTGGCCATTTCCTTGAGGATTGTACGGTGTCGTCCTACTGCAAGCAATTCCAAGAGACACCAAGTACTGAGTAAGCTCTTGCGACATAAACGAAGTTCCTCTATCTGAATGAATATACATAGGTGTTCCGAAAGTGTAAAAGACTTCGTTAAGACAGTTAATTACAGTATTCGAAGTCATGTCTTTACATGCAAAAGCAAAAGGAAACCGACTGAATTCATCGATTATGGACAATATATACTTATTTTGCGTTTTTGATGGTAATGGTCCCTTGAAATCGATGTTAAGTCTTTCGAAACAAGCTGTCGCTTTGATAAGCTGACCACTTGACTGCGCGTACCTCGGTTTAATCTCAGAGCATACACGGCAATTAGCAGTCATTTGACGAATGTCATTAATTGAATACGGAAGGTTCTTCGAACGTACCCAGTGATTCATTCGTATTATTCCTGGATGACAAAGATTTTCATGCAATTGTTTTAGGTTGCTTGTGTTCATGTGTGCGCATACTCGAGATAATGCGTCGGCAGCTTTATTCTCTTTACCTGGGCGATAAATTATATCATACTAAAAACAGGATAATTCTAACCTCCAACGCTCAATCTTCTCATTTTTTATTTTGCTTGAGTGAGTTTGGTTAAACATGAACGAAACTGATCGTTGATCTGTTATTAATAAAAAATGTTTCCCGGTTAGATAGTGACGCCATTTGCGTAGGGCTTCGACTATGGCAGCAGCTTCCTTCTCAATCGAAGATTGCCGTCTTTCCGAATCACTTAAAGTCCGAGAAAAAAATGCAACAGGTTGGCCTTTCTGAGTTAGAGTAGCCGCGAGCGCGTTTTCAGAAGCGTCTGTTTCTACAACAAACGTAGCCTTCTCATCAATGGCAAATAAAGTAGCCTTAGCTATCTCTTTTTTTAGATCATTAAATATAGTAATAGCTTCATTTGAAAACGGAAAAGAATTTATAGAAATGAGTGGTTTGATTCTTTCTGAAAAATTTTGTATCCATCTTGAATAATGAGCGAAAAGTCCTAAAGCTCGTTTCAGTGCAGCAGAATTTTCAGGCGTGGGCAGATTAATTAATGGCTTTGGTCGATTTTCATCAGGTTTGATCTTGTTGTTCTGTATCGTATAACCGAGCAGGCTTATCGTCCCTTGATTAAATACACACTTTTGTTCGTTCAATGTTAGATTATATTTACTTACTGCTTCCATAAATTTAGATAAATGGTCATCGTGTTCTTGTTTTGTCTTTCCACAAACGGTAACGTCGTCAAGATAAGTGAATACACCCTGTAGGTTTTCTTGTTCTATAACATAGTTCATAGCACGCTGAAATGCAGCAACACCGTTTGTCACTCCAAACGGAATCCTAGTGAATTGATATAGTTTTCCATTCGCTTCGAATGCTGTATATATTTTTTCTTTAAGTAGTATAGGAATTTGATGATAAGCACTTTTTAAATCAATTTGACTAAAATAATTGTGTTTAGCCACTTCCGCTACAATAGTTTCTATCTTAGGTAATGGAAAAGCATCAAGTTCAGTAAACTTGTTTATAGTTTGCGAGTAATCTATTACTAGTCTCTTTTTATGTAAGCCTCCACCTGCAATCAAAACTTGTGCTCGCCAAGGGGATACACTGGACTCAACGATTCCATTGTCAAGAAGTTTAGAAATTTCTATATTTATGAATAGTTTGTCTTCTTGGCTATGGTTTCTTGATCGAATAGCTATTGGTTTCATGTTAGGTATCATGTTTGTAAATAAGGATACAGGTGGTAATGACGCTTCCATGACATTACAAATTTGTAAACGTTCTTGCGGACCCCCAAAATTTAGTTCTAGCGAGGAATGTGTTTTTAGAATATCGTGACCAATAATAACATCAGAGCAAAGATTATTCACAATTAATAATGGTTGACATTTGTAAAGATGCTTTTCAAGTTGAATATTTACATGACAGATTCCTTGAACAAAGGATACGTGATTGCGTGATGCTAATGTAACCGTTTGGCTACAGGGATTAATTTTTACTTTCATTGTTTGGGCCAAATTCCTGTCTATAAAACTTACAGAGCTTCCGGTATCTATCAAGGCCTCTGCTTTACACCCATTTATAGTAATACATACAGTAGCCTTCCTTAAACTGTTTGGAGAAGCAGCAGATATGGCAGACAGTGCATCGTTACATGGTTGTTGGACATCCACATCATCATCCTCTGTTATAGCGTTTACTTTTTGGGCTTGTCCGGATCTGCATACGTTTGCAAAGTGCCCTTTTTTAGAACAAACTTGACAATTTTTATTTACAGCAGGACAATTCATACGCTGATGAACATTTCCTCCACAAAAGAAGCATCGACGCCTAGAAATACGACGAAAATTTGCGACAGGAGCTGTTGTGTTATGTCCAGAATCAGATGCAGCATTTAGATTTAATGGCATACTAGTAGAGTTGACACTAGTGAAAGCATGGTTATTCTTCTCGGCATTTTCAAGTGAAATTGCTAAGTTAACAGCTTCATCCAAAGACATGTCTAACTTTTCAAGTAACCTTTCTCTTATTTTAAGAGAATTTATACCAGCAATAAAAGCACCGCGCGTTGATTCGTTTTTGTATTCTTCTACAGTTACTTGTTTAAATCCGCAATCGAGTGCGAGTAGCTTCAAAGCCTGTACAGTCATAAGCAAAAGTATCGGTACCCACCAAGGCGGCAGTAACATCGGGGCCAAAGTAAAAGTCAAATTTATTTGTACCAACCAAATGTTATAATTATCTGGTTACACGACGGAGTCATAATTATCCAAACATCAATACATTTGCCGAAAAAGGGATGAGAAATTACTCAATGATTCTTCCAACTGCCGCAATAGAATGCCAATACCTTAGAGATGGGAATAGGTACGTATATTATCAAGTTTATATACCAGGGCGTAAGCAGAAACCATTCTTATGCTACTAGTCGATATAAGGAAGATTGATTTGAGTTTTGAATCGCATTTATGTACCGATTTATATATATATATATATATGGATAGCATAACGCCTTTCGTCTCTCCAGGGGTAGACAGGGGTATAACACCCACATATTACCAGCTATACCAGGTCTCACGTAAGAGGAAGTCAGGCTATTGCTAATTAGCGGTACAGTCTAGATTTCGGGTTAATACTGAGCAGAAAACCTTACCCGATCGAGAATCAAACCAGAAACTCAGAACGATGGTCATCATCGCACTAAAACTATGCTACCCAGTCAATATTTCTATAGTTGAATATTCAATCACGACCTGATCATCTGGTAGCTAGATTTGGGGAATAACAATAAGTCTTTTTTGTTTAATTTAATGTCTCATAGGCTTTATGTTCGAGGATTTTTCCCTCGAACATAAAGCCTATGAGACATTAAATTAAGGAATTATAATGCTAATCTGTGTCGATCTGCTGTCATTAATAGCCAATGTGCAGTGACTGAATCTAAAGTACTATGCTGTGTATAATCGTAGGAGAGTACCTAATCGATCAATTGAAATTGATGGGGACCTGAAGATGCCCAAGATGCTGTAAGAAGTACCTACAGATATAACCGATACGATCCAGCAAGAAGACTGTTAAGCAAATAAGCGCAATACTACAGGTGTATAAAAAAATTATACATCTGTGCATAATACCAATTTTTTGTAAAGATAAATTTTGTCTTGATAAACCTACTCGTATATTTCCGGCAACATCACGACTGAGACGTTCCTATATTCGTTAAATAGAATAGCAGCAATATTACTTTGTCTTTGTCATTTCGTGCATGACGTAAGAGACGTGTCATTTGTTTTTAAGATTATTGCGCATCTATGACAATTGTATTTCAAATCACATTCATTTTTAAATTAATTGGTACTAGAGAAATCCATACATATAAGACAGGTTAGAATATGTGTCTGTAATTTGGAAAAAAACTTAAATTTTATGTTTTTTGCATCTTCAATTTTAGTAGCTGTCAACGTTAATTTTGTAAAATGGTTTACCCACGACGGGACTTTTGTGAGCACGTAGCATTCTTTTCTAGATGAAGTATAAACTATCAAAGAAATTAAAAGGGCTTATAAATCAAAAACATATTATATTAATATTGAACCAAACGGCTTTTCCTCTATCATAGTGTTGTAGGCAACTTTCTTACACTCCACATAATTCTATGTGTTAAAATTAAAATATCTATTTACATAAAAATATATATTTACGTTATATTTATTTATTTACACCTTTACTACACTTATACTAAACTTAACACTAACTATTTACATAAACCTTAATATTTATCTTAATATTATATTTCAATAATAAGCATAGTACTTCGATGCGTAACGGTCTGTCGATGTCGATACCGATATCATATTATCGACCAGTGCGACATCCCTTGCGCACAGATTTACCGTTAGGTACAAGGAGTCAGAGGTGTGAGGTACGGTGCGGTGCGCCCGCGCCGCATCGTCACATGACATTGCCAGCTGACCCGCCAGTCGAGACTTGCTTTTGACGCGAAGCGCACGCTACTCGCTTATTCCGCTTACATACGCTTATTGTTATATACCCTAGTGCTTAATCATTCTGTCTTCATTTCTACGCTGTACTCTTGAACTATCTATCGCTTCTTCACTCTAAACTGTATACTGTGCTCGTGCCTTCTGTTTAATTGTGCCTTCTGTGTTGTGTGTCTAAAATTAAACTCTGAACTGTACTGTGAGTGTTTTAATACTTCACCCAGACACACATTAAATAGCAGTGCTTTAACGGTTCACCTACCATTGCTATATCGGTGACCCTTGCATTGCCATATTGGTGACCCCCAAACGGACAAAATTTAAAATGGAGAAAGCACGTGGCGCATCGTCGACAGCTAGTGAGGGGAAAGAGTCGATATTGAGAGATCGTGAAGGCGAGGTGTATAAGGTGAGCGTACGCATTCCACCTTTTTGGCCCGAAGAACCGGAGATTTGGTTCGCTCAGGTGGAAGGACAGTTCGCTATAAATCGAATAACTAGCGATCAGACCAAATTTAACCACGTCATCAACCAACTGGACAATCAATACTCGAAGGAGGTGAAAGATATTATAGTGAAGCCACCAACCGAAAATAAGTATGAGACACTCAAAGCGCTGCTCATTAAGCGATTGACTGAGTCCAATGAGAAGAAGCTTAAACAACTGCTCATGCATGAAGAGCTCGGCGACCGAAAACCATCTCGCTTCCTTCGCCATTTGCAGAGCCTCGCTGGGTCTGATGTTCCGGACGATTTTCTGAAGACCATCTGGATCAGTCGTCTCCCATATGGCATCCAGACAGTTCTCGCGGGTCAACCAGGTACGTCTACGCTCGAAGATATGGCTGATTTGGCGGATCGAGTGAACGACTTGGCTACGGCAACTCCAGTCGTTGCGTCCGTGAGTCATGACAGTCCCGGTTCTGTACTCAGCGATTTGACACGGGAAGTAGCTGAACTCCGGAGGCAATTTGAGAATCTCGCGTCCCAGAGGAGTGGAAGATTGAGATCCCGGACTGCTCGACCCCGAAGCCGGTCATCTTCAAGACAACGGTCGCAGTCCAATTACCGGAAGTATCCACTCTGCTGGTATCACGCCAGGTTTGGAGAGAGGGCCAGCAAATGCATCCGCCCGTGCGACTACAAGGCGGAAAACTTGAAGGGCAGTCGGTAATGGCGGCTGACGATTGCCCATCTTCTGCTGGTCGCCTTTTTGTCACCGATCGATCCTCGAAGATGCAATTTTTGGTCGACACTGGCAGCGACCTCTGCGTCTTCCCACGTTCGGTAGTGCGTGATCGTCGTGCTCCAACGGATTTTCAACTGTGCGCTGCCAACGGTTCCAGCATTTCGACGTATGGTTACGTACACCTAGATTTGAATTTTGGCTTACGTAGAACTTTTACTTGGCGTTTTGTAGTAGCAGACGTATCAAAGCCTATCATAGGCGTAGATTTCCTAAATTTTTACAACCTTATGGTAGACTGTAGAAATAAGCGCCTAGTTGATAATACGACCTCTGTAACTACTGTAGCTAGCCTCGTAGTTGATAGTAATAGTAGCCTGTACTCTGTAAAAGTCTCAACTGGTGATACTCTATTTCATAAGATCCTTAATGAGTTCCCAGAAATTACTCGACCAGCTGGAACGCATCGCACAATTCCTCACAACACCGTACACCACATTCGCACGACACCAGGGCCTCCAGTTTCCTCATCGCCTCGTCGTCTCGCTCCTGACAAACTTAAAATAGCTCGGCAAGAATTCCAATCCATGCTTGCTAGTGGGATTGCCAGACCTTCGGAAAGTCCATGGTCCTCGCCGTTACATCTTGCGCCGAAAAAGGACAATGGTTGGCGTCCGTGCGGTGACTACCGCATGTTGAATGCCCGCACTGTGCCTGACAGGTACCCGATCAGGCATATTCAAGATTTTGCCCATTCTATAGCTGGTTGCAAAATCTTTAGCACACTAGATCTGGTAAAAGCCTACCATCAGATACCTGTCAGCCCGGAGGACATTCCTAAAACGGCGATCACCACACCGTTCGGGTTATATGAATTTCCTTTTATGACCTTCGGTCTTCGTAATGCGGGCCAGACTTTCCAAAGGTTCGTGGACGAGATGACCAGGGGACTTGATTTCGTGTACTGTTACCTGGACGATTTTTTAGTGTTCTCGCGTGACCCCAAACAGCATGAGGAGCACCTCCGTATCATCTTTGGCAGATTGAGGGACTACGGCATGGTGATAAACACGTCAAAGTGCGTTTTCGGGTCAGAGGAGGTAACTTTTTTAGGTTATAGCATCTCCGAACGAGGCTCCCGACCACTTGACGCCAAGGTCCAGACGATTAAGGACTTCCCTATCCCCACGAACGTGCGACAGTTAAGGGCATTTTTGGGCATGCTAAATTTTTATAGGAGATTTCTTCCACACGCTGCCCAAGTTCAAGCTCCCCTGCACGCGCTATTGACTGGGTCGGTCAAGGGATCACATCCGATCGAATTATCAGGTGACGCCTTAATATCATTTGAGGCCTGTAAGGACAGCCTTTCTAATGCTGCTCTTTTAGCTCACCCGGACTGCAGCGCAAAACTCGCCCTGGTGACTGATGCATCGGACAAAGCGATCGGTGCAGTTCTCCAACAGCTGAAGGATGACTCGTGGCAGCCTTTAGCCTTCTTTTCCCGGAAGTTGAGTCCTTCTCAGGTAAAGTACTCACCTTATGATAGGGAACTGCTTGCCATCTATGAAGCGGTTAAACACTTCCGGCATATGCTCGAGGCACGGCATTTCATTATCTATACTGACCACAAGCCGATAAGTTTTGCATTCCACGAAAGGAAGAAAAACTGTTCGCCAAGGCAGTATAGACACTTAGATTTTATCTCCCAATTCACGACCGACATCCGCCATATATCAGGAAAAGACAATGTCGTGGCTGATACCCTGTCGCGGATCGAAGAATTGGGAGCACCGGTAGACCTCGAGACTTTAGCTAAGGGTCAAGCTTCGGACCCTGAACTCTCTAAATTATTAGACGAGGGTTCATCACTCCGCCTGGAGAAACTTCAAGTACCTGGAAGTCGAGTACCCTTGTACTGCGACGTCAGTACGCCGACTTCCAGACCTTTTGTTCCAAAGTTTTTCCGGAAGCAGGTCTTCGATAGCCTGCATTCATATAGTCATCCTGGCGCCAATGCATCGGCTAAGTTAATTGCCGAACGTTACGTGTGGCCAGGAGTACGCAAAGATTGCAGAGACTGGGCGCGATCCTGCATTCCATGCCAACGTGCCAAGGTAAGTCGTCATGTGACCGCTCCACTAGGCACGTTCAATTTACCGCGGGCGCGCTTTAAACATATCCACATTGACCTTGTGGGACCCCTGCCTCTCTCATGTGGATATCGATATTGCCTGACGGCAGTAGATCGATTTACTCGATGGCCAGAAGCAATACCGATTGAAAACATCACAGCGGAGACAGTTGCCAAAGCCTTGCTGTCAGGCTGGATAGCTCGATTTGGCTGTCCTACAAACATTACAACAGACCGCGGCCGCCAGTTCGAGTCGGCCCTCTTTCAATGTTTGTCTAGGATAGCCGGATTCGAGCATAAAAAGACGACAGCTTACCACCCGGCATGCAACGGCCTGGTGGAGCGGTTTCATCGGCAACTCAAAGCCGCGATCGTATGCCATGGGAATGACAGATGGACCGAGTCTTTGCCGTGGGTGCTATTAGGTATTCGAACTGCCATCAAAGAAGACCTCCAGTCTTCCTCGGCCGAATTGGTTTATGGCGAACCATTAAGATTACCAGGCGAATTTTTCGATCCCACTACGACGGTTACCACGGACACGTCAGAGTTTATTGCTCGTATTAGGAATTTTGCCCGGAATCTGCAACCGACACCTACAACTCATCACGGTAAGCCGAAAACGTTTATTTTTAAGGATCTCGCTACTTGTGATCACGTTTTCCTTCGTGAAGACGCATCACATGGCTCACTTCAACCGGCTTATTCGGGTCCACATAAAGTCCTGTCTAGGGGTAATAAAGTTTTTAAAATTCTTTTAAAAAACAAGGAGGTCTCAGTATCGATAGACCGCGTTAAGCCGGCCTTCATACTGTCTGACCATAACGACGAGCCCTCCCCAGATATTCCAAAAGAGTACATCACTCGTTCTGGACGTCGGGTAAAATTTACGGATTTCTATCGCCCTTGACGGTCTCTGGAGGGGGGTGGTGTAGGCAACTTTCTTACACTCCACATAATTCTATGTGTTAAAATTAAAATATCTATTTACATAAAAATATATATTTACGTTATATTTATTTATTTACACCTTTACTACACTTATACTAAACTTAACACTAACTATTTACATAAACCTTAATATTTATCTTAATATTATATTTCAATAATAAGCATAGTACTTCGATGCGTAACGGTCTGTCGATGTCGATACCGATATCATATTATCGACCAGTGCGACATCCCTTGCGCACAGATTTACCGTTAGGTACAAGGAGTCAGAGGTGTGAGGTACGGTGCGGTGCGCCCGCGCCGCATCGTCACATGACATTGCCAGCTGACCCGCCAGTCGAGACTTGCTTTTGACGCGAAGCGCACGCTACTCGCTTATTCCGCTTACATACGCTTATTGTTATATACCCTAGTGCTTAATCATTCTGTCTTCATTTCTACGCTGTACTCTTGAACTATCTATCGCTTCTTCACTCTAAACTGTATACTGTGCTCGTGCCTTCTGTTTAATTGTGCCTTCTGTGTTGTGTGTCTAAAATTAAACTCTGAACTGTACTGTGAGTGTTTTAATACTTCACCCAGACACACATTAAATAGCAGTGCTTTAACGGTTCACCTATAATTGCTATATCGGTGACCCTTGCATTGCCATAGTGTTTTAAGCTGCCACACATCAGCGAAAAAAATACACGGGTGTAACCGGCGGCGAATAGCTAGTTATTATCGAAGGCATCATGACTTTTAATAAGGCCAGTTTTACACTCACAAGATAAGGTTTACAATCTCTGTACGAAAATCAATTTACTACATTTTCAACTTTTACTAAGTTTAAGTTAAGTAATATGAATAAGATATATAATATTATATTAATTTAAATGTAAATGATTATAATTGCACGCTAAGGCCTAAATACCATATAGTACATAATAAAAGGGAACGTGTAACATGTTCGCATTCGACTTGGCAAAAAAGAAAAACGATGTTTGAGGAATGTTGCGAAGTGCTGTCACCAACCCACGAAACTATTAACACCCGCACTTCGCGATTTTTGTTTAGTTTTGTATCGTAAGTGGGGAACCAGCTTTATATTCAGGAGTAGTCATTAGAGTTTTTAGCGCGCTTTAATTTTTGACAGCATCCGTGATGCAGTGGGCGATAAGCCGGCTGAAACAAGATACCGTAGATTCGATTCCCGCACTAAGAATTAATATTTGTATGATTTATGATTGATGAATATTAATTAATTGTAATTTAATAATTGTGAGACTGAAAGTCCATCATGTGGCTTATTCTTAGTTCCAGATAATTTATTATCCCCCGTTTGAATTTAATTATGTTTTATGTTAGATTGCATATAGCTACGAAATGGTACCATTTTAATTTCATTGGTATGGGACCTTGGACTTTGAAGATGCGGAAGGGAAGTTCTCGAAATCAAACAGTATCACTATTTTTCGTTATGTATTGGGATTAGTTGGGTCTTGTTATTTTTTGTTAGTAATAAATAGATATTACCAATAAAAGTTAGAGTTCCAGAAATCTAGCTTTTTAGCAAACAGGTCCTGGTGGAATATTATACGCGAGCTCGAATAACATACTTTATTTACTATTTTTAAAATAATTGTCAAAACCGGTGGGTAAATGTGGAATATATGACTGAAATCGGTCGCCTTTATATGTACTAGTACCACAAAAATGATTACTATTCACCCCCTGGTATAAAAACTTGGTGATATATACACTTATTTCAATCTCTAAGGTATGCGTATTCTGTTATGATAGTTGGAAGAGTCATTGAGTAATTTTTCATCCCTTTTTCGGCAAATGTATTGATGTTTGGATAATTATGACTCCGTCGTGTAACCAGATAATTATAACATTTGGTTGGTACAAATAATTTTGAACTATCGTTGGTGTAGATGTTATTTCCGTGCTGTCAACGTATATATATTTATGCTTATGACTGTACATACTCTTTTATAGTTTCATCAGATCTTTGTTTACGGATATTCAATAAATGTCTAGCTAATATAACATTTTTAGGCTTTATATAAGTAGTTTCTAATAATGTCATAGCGTCGACGTATGTTTTGCATTCTTGTATGAGGCAATAAATTGAAGGAGAAAGGTGATTTACTAACAGCTTCAGTTTCTTCGAGTCATCAGTATCGGCGCAACCTTCGATTAAAAAAATTTCAAAGGTAGAGCGCCAATGCCTCCATTTCAAATCGGAAGTCGCTGCATTCGGTTCTTCCTCGAAACGCCCTGGGCGTAGATAACGTGATAATGAAGATTCAATTTTCTTTTCAACTGACATGTTAGAGAAATTTTTATTGGAATAAATTGATACATAAATAACTGAAAAAACCACAAGAAAATCTGGCTTTATTCCAATAAAATTGAGCTAATACATTTACTGATAGATAACAATCATGTCGCCTTGGTGATAACCATAGAGGACGTAAATTAATACATGTCAAAGAGTTTTATATGTATATCTTTCACTTTCAAAAGTCTTTTATTCGTGAGCTATTATTTCTAGGCTTGTATCTATTGCAAAGAGAATTATAATACTACTGAAAATCTATTGTTTGATCATCAAAATATCTAATCAAGACACCTTTGGGAATTCCACCTATTCTAAAAAATTACAAGATTTTAATATAATAATAGCAATAATTATAACATGTAACTCTATATTGCCTTACCTATTTAATAAAAGGGAAAAATTAAAACTTTTTAACAAAAACAAAAAATAGCACCGACTTCAAATACCACTTATAAGTTAAAAAATAACCTGTGCTTTGCATATGGGTTATAAGGAAATTTTAATAATACCAATATTATATACACTGCCATTCGTGTGATTATATTAATGTACAATGAATAAATCTTTGGAGTCGGTCTTTGGAGTTGGCCACGCGCGAGCACCATTCAGCATTACAGAATGGATTCACTGATCACACGTGTTATATCTGTACGGAATTTAGGGATCCAGATGGTGCCAGAGCTATCGTTTCGTAATCAAATTATTGTTATTTGTAAGAAATTTACTGGTGGTAGGTCTATCATTATGTAAGAGGCCGTCTGGGTGGGTACCACCGCAATGTCTATTTCTACCGCCAAGCAACAGTGTGCATGTACTGTTGTGTTTCGGTTTGAAGGACATTGTAGCCAGTATAACTACTGGACATAATGAGACTTAACATCTTATGTCTCAGGATGACGAGCGCAGTGGAATGCCACACAGTACTTTGTAAGTCAAGGTGCTGGATGGTGTTGCTACTGTTTATGGGTGGTCGTATCGCTTACCATCAGGCGAACGGCATGCTCGTCTCGTCATTCAATGCATCAAAAAAAAAAAAAAAAAAATCTTTTCGAATGCTAGGATTTATTTTGAGCCAATGAAAAAATATACAAGTGGTACTTTACACACACACTCACGCCTTCTATCCCCGAAGCGGTAGGCAGAGGCGCAACTAGTGCACCCACATTTCGCCGTGCGTATTCCGTCCCATGATGTGATAGGGGGCGAACCTATCTCCATATCGGGCAGAAATTCCAGACTCCGGGCTGATACTGAATTTACAAAACCCAATGTCACTTTGCCCGACCCGGGAATCGAGCCCAAGAACCTCAGCATTGCAGTCATACCGTAATACCACTACGCCACCGAGGCAGTCAGTATAAGTGGTACTTTAGTAATAATTTTTTTATTCAATGCGTTTGTTCGTAGTCGCCTCGAAACGAACGCTATAATTTGGAGTTCTCGTGAGACAAAATAGAAACTTATGATGAAAAAAAAAAACAAAATTAATTCACCCTCTTTCTATATTATAAGCAATATGGTGTGTACCATTACTACCCTCTGATGTACCCCAGTCTGTTCGTTATGGGCATGGTTGGGTACTGCAGGCTGGAAGTAGGAGGGATGTTGCGCTCGTCAAGTTGGTGTTCAGAGTGTGGCGCGGATGGGTGTAGCAGACGGAAGTGCTGTCCGCGCTGCAGCTGTGCGTGTCCAGCGGCCGTGACACCACTCGGCGTCTCCCGCCGATGTTCTACCTCCGAACGCGTACGGACAAATGTGCTTACGTTTGCGCCTTTGTCGCGGGCCATACGATTGCTCAATATTATTTCCGAGAACGTGGATATATTTGTTAGCAACCTGCAGGAATTTGCAGAAGTGGCCTACAGGCGTATTGAAGCCAATAGGGTTGTTGACTACTTGTTTTTAAATGCAATTATGAAAAATGTATGCTATACAATATCTAATGGAAAAAGATTTTTCAAAATTGACGCAATAGTAATTGTGGCGTAATTGGTAAGAGTTCTAAGATGTTGCAATTATATTAAAATCGGCCTGTGCATCAATGCTTCTTATTTTATTACCGTCCGTACCGACTGTAAAAGTATTTACAATGTAATTTATGTGTAATAATATTCACTTTTCATTTTTATCTTGTAATAATATTTACTTTTTCTTTTATCAATAGAATAAAAAAAGGTTATTATGTGTTAAAGAAAATGTTTGGGTACCACTATTTATTTTAGCTAATGCTAATGGGTAACCAAAATTCATCATTAAACTCGGGGTGAATATCAAAACTGTGAAGCCATATTTTATTAATGACGCTCTTTGATATGCTCGCCCATATCACTCCATAGGACGAAATACACAAAACTCTGTAAAATATGGTTTCATTAAACCGTCAACGCCCGCTTATATATACCTAAATATAAGCGTATTTTCCACTCAATACAATTCAAAAAGACAGTACATTTTTCTCTTCATTTTACCCTTAATACACATTTCCGACATTCCCAATTTATTTTCTATTTTTTAGTTGGATTTTCTATAAAGCGTGTTTTTTAGTTTTTTTAAACTATTATTTATTAATATACATGTGCCGTAAGACCTTACTTCTTGCCAAATTTCATGATTCTTGGTTAAAGGGAAGTACCCTACAGGCTTTGATTCCCTTGCGAAATCGCAAAATTTGCGACTTAAAGGGTCATATCTTTTAGTCGCGTTGAATTACAAGTTTGATTTTTTCACAGCTGAAAGAGACCATAGACTCGAGTACTTTATATTAATTTCAAGTTGATATGTCTACGCGTTCCAGAGAAAAGGGTCTTGACAGACAGAAAGACAGACGGACAAAAAGTGATCCTATAGGGGTTCCTTTTTTTTCTTTTGAGGTAAGGAACCCTAACGAAACATATAAGCCACAAGTATAGAAGGATTTTCCATATATTAATGATATTAGGTAAAATCACCGAGACATATAAGAATAATTTGCAATTTTTATAATAAATATTATGAAAAATGCACGAATCACCGTGCATTGTTTTTACAATTGCAACAACATCCTATTTAACTTGTTCGACATTGAACTATACATAAGATTTTTTTTAATTTCCTGCCTTCCGATTGTCACGGATTTTACTAAACTATATTGAGTTTCATGAAATAAAGATCCTTGGGAGATAACGTGAAGGAGAAACATTGTGACATCGGTAATCAAAAGGAAAAATAAAAAGCAAACAAATGCATCAGAATTATATTTCAAAAACAAAACAAGAAGAATTTAACAAGAAAAACATGAACCGTAATTAGTCATATAACATAACGTTCTCACGTTACCACCATAGTAGCTTACTGGTTGACGATGTTTGTATCCGCGTTCTAAACGGACGTGATGGCTTCACCAACGTCGCTGAGAACGCTACCAACCCCGCTGACGACGCCACCAACCACGCCAGTGACACCGCTGACAAGATCATTTAAACTTGACGCAGCCTTTGTGGTGTTTAGGGCTACGGTGGTGCCATTGCTGCTTACGGTAGCGTTAACGTCTGCCACGGGTGTCTCTGGAAATTGGATTTTTTTTTACTGTGTTGGAGGTAATAAGATAGCCTCGGTGGGGTAGTTGCGTGGCGCTCTGAGGCTCTGGGTTCGAATCCCAGGTCAGGCAAAGAGATGTTGATTTTTTCTGCTCAATATGGAAAGTAGTGTAGAATTTGTGCACGATATGTTTATTAGCTCTGGCGCTATCACACTAGCGGACAGAACATAGAGAAAATTGGGTGCCTGGTTGCCTCCCCATTCGGGATAAAGGCATGTGCTTTTGTTTTTATGTTTTTGTTTAGTTTTTTTTGTCTTTGCGATAGTAGATCGGATGAAGGTTGCAAGTTCGAACACCCAAGTCACCTCTGATTTCAGTATTGTTAATTTTCTTTAACTGAAAGCAGACGATCAACCTATGTGAGACTAATACCAGTCCTGTATTATATACTGCCCACTGCTGCACACGGGCCTTTACTGCTGAGAGTGTTTAGGCCTTAGTCCACCATGCCAGCCTAGTGCGGGTTGAGAATATTCGCAAATATTTGGAAAGTGTTTAGTCACTAGTATGGACTAGCCAAACCCTCAGTAGAAGTGGGTCCTGTTCAGCGGTGGGACAGTGAATATAGTGCTAAGATATTATACTTACCCACACTGACAGACGATGCGGACACAACTGCGGCATATACGACAACGACCTGCAAGTAATATTACATTATTTTTATTAGGCATGTGATCATTGCCCTATTACATCTATTGTAGATGATTAAAATAGCGTCAACTGTTGGAGATTGTTCAGTGTTCTGAGACACTTTCTTTGATGGCTGTAGAGCCCAATACGAGAAAGGCAAAATAAAAAAAAAAGAATTTGTTTGTCATGTAGGCATATAAAAAGCACTTAAGAGAAGTCATAACAAGTTAGAAGAGTACAATAATATTTGCAGAGGTTAAAATTTAGTTAAGTAAAGTACCTACAATGAAAGAACGAGCAACCAGCACGGGCTGATAGGTACAGAGGACACGGACATTGGGGACCGGAATAAGGCTAGGGAAGAAGAAGTGTAGCTACTGAGAGAAAGGGAAGGAATATCTTAACATTACTATGAAAGGAAACGCCACAGTCCTCGCCGGCGAGGATAATAAAAGCCCTAGCCTAGCTAACATACCAGTCTTTTACTAGCTACCTAAGCGATGAAATATTCAGTAATAACACTGGCTACAATGTTCAGCACATCGGAACACCAGTGTCCTGCGCAATGTAGTTTAGCGGATGAAATGGATACTACTACTACCCACCTGGCCGTTCGCATAAGATAGAATTATGATAAATACTATTGATTTTGCCTCATTTAAACGAATCAATTGTTTCTAACAACAATCGTTATTAAAATATCTGTCAAAAGACTAGTATACAATGCGCGTGAGAACTGCCTCACCATTGTGCAAGTTCAGGCAGGGTAACTTGTTTAAGCAAGAAATGCATGCGATTATCATTCACAGCTTCTATATTCTTGGTGGCTCTTGCGTCGGTTTTGTGCTACCACCTATACTTCTTGCACGTTCCCTATAGTATGGTATTGTTCTTTATTCTCAATTTCAAAACAGAACACGATATATTTAGTAGCCTTTAAAATAATAAGTAAAATGCAAATGCCATTCTTCTTTTGCGTGTAATTAGAAAATAAAATTAAAAATATTGGAAAAATATACATATAGCCTATACCTAACCATCACACAATACAAAACAAAGAAACCTCATTTGTCGAAGTCGGTTAGAAACGAGCGACGCTAGAGTGGAACATAAAATGGACACAGATACTTACATAGAGTGTTTTTTTTTTAATAGCATTGAATGACGAGACGAGCACGCCGTTCGCCTGATGGTAAGCGATACGACCACCCATAAACAGTAGCAACACCATCCAGCACCTTGAGTTACAAAGTACTGTCTGGCATTCCACTGCGCTCGTCATCCTGAGACATAAGATCTTAAGTCTCATTATGTCCGGTAGTTATACTGGCTAAAATGTCCTTCAAACCGAAACGCAACAGTGCATGCACACTGTTGCATGGCGGTAAAAATAGACATTGCGGTGGTACCCACCCAGACGGCCTCTTACATAATGAGAGTCCTACCACCAGTAAGAGTGTTAAAATCATTACCCTTCCTTGCTTGCCGTAGTGGGTAAAAACGTCCAATAACCATAAAGTAAATTTGATATTTATGGCATGATTTAATAAAATGTCGAAAATTCAACACACAATATAATATAAATACTCACCAGCGCAAACAGGAATACTAGGCGGTTCATGTTGATTGATTTCTCGTCGACGACTTGAATGATCCCTCGACTGATGCCGCGTCTTTTATACCGATGCATTATTTGCAATTCGCCAAACTCTGCACTTGTATCAATATCAAATACGGAAAACTTTCTCAACAAATATGATATATGGACGTCAAACGACACTGTAATTTAATGTAAAACATTGTGACCATGATGATACAGGTGTTCCTGCTTTTTTTATAAATATAGGGTCCTTGAAGCGAGATGCGAAGAAGCAAGAACAAGTCGATGGAAAGTGGGTCCAGTTTTTATATATTAAGTTTGAGTAAGTACCTACGGATAATGGAGCAAAACCGTTAATTCAAAATTACTGTACTTGTAAATGTAAATAGGTAGTACCTGGGTGACCGAGCTTTGCTCGGGTGATTTTTTAATACTATACATGGTATTTATTACTTTAAAGTAGGTCCTAATAATATTTTCCATTTTAAGAAAATATTCACGACTGAAGTCAAATGTGTCGATACTTACAGTTACCTTACTAATTCAAAAAAAATCGGTTCCATAGCGGTTTAGAATTTAAATTAAATCTCAGGTTTCATAATTTTTCCATATTTAATATCACGAGCAGATACATGGTTCAGTTCTCATCCCTTGTCTCACTTAGTTACGAATTGATAAAAGACGAATATCCTATTTATTATATATCCTATATTTATTATCATGGTTTAAGTCTTAATAATATGTTAGTGGTTAATAAACATGAATATCCCATATTTATACTCAAGGTACATCTATATCAAATTTCACCATAATCTGTTCAACGGTATTCCCCTTTTAACCTTCTCATTTAGGGATTAATAAAAAACTGAATATGTCATATTTATTTTCAAGTTTCAAGAGATCCCTAAACCAAATTTAAATAGAATTGGTTCAGCGGTTTAGCATCTCTCCCCTTCTAACCTCACAAGTTTGGGTTGATTAAAAAACTGAATACCCAATTTCATTTTTGAGCTAATTCTGTCCAAATGCGAAATTTCATCCAAATTGGACTAGCCGTTTCCGAGAAACCAATTACATTTATATATATATATATATATAAGTTTAGGAGGCCGTTTCTAAAATTTCAACTATTTCAGTCAACTTTTCGTCGTGATTTTTCAAAATATAAATTGATCTGATTAATTTTTAATACATCATCGGAAAGACTATTTTAACACTAATACCTAAAATAAACGAGCCACATTTTTCATATCTTTCTTTAATTTCAATCTATCCACCAAGTTTCAACGTCTGTTTTAGAAATTTTGTTGTACGGAGACTCAAACATGTTGCAGTTTTCAATCAAAATCTTGCTTTAAACTAACTAACGAAAATTACTGTTTATTAGTATAAAAGTCGCCTTAATTATGTAACAGACAATTTCTGTATTTTTCAATGTAAAATCATACCATACCATCAGGTGAACCGTATGCTCGTTTGCCCCCTATACCATAAAAAAAAAAAAATACAAAATGAAAGTGTTAAGGTAGTAAAAGCTCAAACCATTGCTATGAACCATTGCTCAGAACCATGCTAATTAGGGTTTGGAAAGTTTCGAAAATCTCGAAAGTCTCGGAACATGAGACAACCCAAGATCAAAATCTATTTTTAGTGTGAGAAGTCCCAGGCAGTGTTGCCAGATGTTTGACGGATGAAGTCGCCGAAAAATCATTATGAAGTCGCCTCAAGTCGCCGCACCGTATATGGAGAGGCGAAGGAGCAAAAAAAAACCTCCCAGCAGCCGACGCGAAGAGCTAAAAAAAAAAAAAGGTCCCCACTTCCAATTTCTGTCATGTTTTGTACTCTTAAAGCTAAAAATATCCTCAAATCCGACAAAAACAAGGTTTATAACGCAAATTTTCCAAAGTAGCCCAAATTGGCGCCTGAGTGCCATTCGCGTAGCCTAAACGGCGACCAGTAGCCATTCACAATTTTTGGTCGCCACGACACCCTCCGAGGTAGCCTAAATAGCGAAAAGTCGCCTAATCTGGCAACTCTGATGGCCGGTGGTCGCGCGCGCCGGCCGCCGCGTGCACGCGGCGCATGCGCGAGGAAAAGTGAGTGCGGGGCGAAGTATCGTTACGACCATATTTTAGGCTGCGCGGGGTAGGCACGAAGTCCGCGAATCGCAATGTATTTCGACGCGTTACACATTTTAAATAATATCGCTTGTACTTATTGCTATTATCTGGAATTGTAATTTATTATTAGGATAAAACACGTTTAATTTTTACTACTTATTACAATACACACACTTTTGTCAAGGATAAGTAATATTTACGTACGTACGTTTTAAATACTAAAGCTTCCAATAATGAGTAATGACTGAACTTAATTTAAGATAACTACGATATTCAATTGACTAATGACCAAAATTATTGTAAGTAGGTAAAACGTAGGTATCTAGATGGATTTTTGTGCATTTGGACGAGTCTTTAAAAATAATTAGTAGATAATGCCAGTTTTAGGCAGGAACTATTAAAAATTGCGATTGTTATTGCGGTGCGTAGGTACTGGGCCCTGGGGTACTACAAAGAAAATGCCGACAAGGCGGCGCGGCGCGGTGGCACCGGCCGTGGCCCGTCCGTCGTTGGCCCCGTAAGCTGATGTTCGTGTAACACGGGCTCCCACAGGGATACCAAGCTTTTGTACTATTACCTTATTCTGCAATATTTTGTTATTTTTTTTTACATTGTCTTATGCTATTTTAACCGTAACACAATACCTATTGAAATCAAATGATGTGAGAGCTCGGGTATGCTTTATTGCTTAAAAAAACGTAGTTTTTACAATACAAAGATATTGCTGCGTATTCTTTTAAGTGGACTTTTCATTAACATAATTACCTTACTTATTTTATTATTTAATACACTTGTTTAAGTCTGTTAGAAATCCGTGTGATAAATAAACTAATATCAGAATCTTTGAAAAGCTGTGTCGTTTTAGCAAACTTGTTGGTAAAAATGTTTTTATACTGGCAACACAGCGTGCTTAGTGCACGACTATTGTAATGAATAGCGTGCGACAGAGATAACATGATTGATACATGCACGCTAGTTTCAAATTTCAATGTGTTAGTAACAAAATCAAGGACTCGGACGCGTAACAAAATGTACCTAGATATTAGAAGGTACAGAAGGCATAATAAGGCGTTTGATAGAATAAAGTATTTACGTAAACCTATTTTAGATATGAGACCCGAAATATTGATGTTAAAATTAAAATAAATGTTGAAATATCATACAGAATCTAAAAATTATGACATCAATAGATTAAAATCTTGTAACTCTTGTAATTAAGTACCTATTTCCGTAGGAAATCTGATTTATTAACGAAAACAAAGTTGTTGAGTTGAGTTGAGTTGAGTTGAGTCGAGTTGAGTTGAGTCGAGTTGAGTTGAGTCGAGTTGAGTTGAGTTGAGTTGAGACGAGTTGAGTCGAGTTTGGTTTAAGTTGAGTTGAGTTGAGTCGAGTTTGGTTTAAGTTGAGTCGAGTTGAGTCGAGTGGAGTTGAGTTGAGTTGAGTTGAGTTGAGTCGAGTCGAGTTGAGTTGAGTTGAGTTGAGTCGATTTGAGTTGAGTTGCACCTTTTCTTTACACGGAATTTTACAGAAAAGGTGCTAGAAAAACTCATGGTTTGGATCTGTATAATAGGGTGGGTCACTTTTGTATGGAGAAAAAAAAAAATATTGACTTGTAATAGCAATAAAAACGTGTCTTGTGGTTATATGAACTATTTCAGAAACAATTATAATAATCGGATACTATTTTCTGCCTCCGGATATAACTTGAAATTTTGAAATATTTTAAAAAATCTTGTTACTGATAACTATTTTAACTGCTTATTATTTTAACTAAAGGTGGATTTAATTAATAAAAAAGATAAGTAACTATACTGTATTTTAATTAATTATATAGTTATACAGGCATAAGTGAATAGGTTTTCCTTATGGAGTTACTCTATTCTACCCAAAAATCCTTTTTACTATCAAAAGTTTGGCATAAGGTTACGAGACTCGATTAAGCTTTGATGAACCCCTAACATCCTAATTTCGTGCAGAAAGTTCCTAAAGCTTTCTTAAAAGTTTCCACTGACCTCCCAAAAACAAAAAAACGCAAAAAATCATCTTTTTTGTCACCTCCTCAAACAATGAGAGATTACATCTCTTCAGTCGAGATTTGCTTTGGGAGAGGTGGTTCTGTAACATGATACTGCCAGTTTATAAGATCGCAATAAACTCTTGCATCCATGGTTTACTACTGGAACCTGAAACAGCCAAATTTTTTAAGATTTTTCAACATTTTCACTCAAAATACGACGCAAAACCAACTCTTTTATATATTTTTCAGAGTCTGAAATCCCAGTGCAACCAGTAGATTTTCAGGAGAGGTGAAATAACTGTTGCGTTGTATTACCGATATTTGAGCACTTGTAAGAAAAATTATTAAGTAAAATTTTGCTGGAAACGAGTATAGAAGTGTTTAGAAGACCTAAACTGTTTTTAGTTATGTTAGGGTAAGATTTTAAAATATTTTAGAATTTGAGGTGATAAGTTTTAAGTATTTGCTGCAGTATAACATGTGAAATCATTGCTATTGATGTCTTCTTTCATTATGCTATCTATTTTTAGGATGACAATAATGGTAACTTCTTGAAAATTTGGTTCCTTTGTCCTATTTTTGGCTTATTTCATTTCAATTTTCGTCCACTCTTAGCACTTCAATACATCTAACATCTTCGTGTAAGTCAGAGGCATAATATAATCTTTCAAGTCACTTGTATTACCAAATACAGTAAATTATAAAGCTTTTCGAATACAATTAAAAAAATGAAAGTAACACAACTTTGTTCCAACTAAATGCAACGCAACTAAACGACTAAAAGATCACTTTGCGATTAATGAAATATTTACATCTATCAAGGGTATTTTTAATGTTTTCGGTACCGTTGTAATATTAGACCTCATTTTAATATAAATATAAACAGTATTTAAAGCATAAATGGTGCATATTTATTATTACGATTACTTTGAAAAATTAATAAATTAAATGAAAATTTCAAAATTGAAACCTGATCCGGAGGCAGATATACTATACCAATTACAAAAATATTTTACACACGCCATACCAGCCCCAGGTGACACCATGAAATGAAATATGAAATGAAATAATTTATTCGAACCCATAAAATGTTATACATTATTTAGATTCCGTCAATATTAACTCTACCACCAGTTCGGAAAGCAGTTCTCACTAGAGAAGAACGGGCAAGAAACTCTAGTGTTGCTCTTTTCAAAATCAGTTCAAGGTATAAAATACATTGCATTATGTAGAGAAAAAAAATATATACAATTCAGTATTTGTTTACTTATGTTTAGAGCAGTTCATTTATATACTCGCAAAATAGGTAATAAAAATTTAAATTCCAACACGAGTGCATAACTATCTCAGGAATCATGTAATAATTTGATCTGAAATCTTCAAGATGTCGTTATTAATCTAAGTTTAAGATATACCCCCAATACTTATATATATATATATAGTAAGCGAAAAGGGCAGACCAGTCCACACAAGCAGCACCCGTTCACGAGTATGACGCATGTGCCAGCCATCGGCCTCCTCAACCATATTACAGGGAAGTGGCCGACCCGGCACACGACGCCGCCGCAGGCACAGACGGGCAATTCTCCGAACTGCAAAAAAACAGGTTTTTCGTCTGATAACGTATGTTTTTTGATAATTTTTAATTATTTCTATATTTTATATTGCCCTAATACTAGTTGTCTACTAAGGCCTATACATTTTTTTTCGTATAATATTATAATTTACTAGTAAAAAAAAAATTATCATGCAAAATCTAATTAATGTGGCGCGTCCAAACGTCCAAGTTACGATTTCAAACCCTTAGAAAAAAAAATATACTACCCTTTCATTAATTTAAAGTAGCCGGATCAGTACTTAAACTATGTGTCCGTAATTTACCCCATACAGTAGATTAATTAGTAAGAACCAATGGTATTTACAGAAGTTTAAAAAATGTCCAGACGTACATGCATAATTTCTATGGCTCATGCTTTCGCCAACTGCCTACAATAACTGGGCAATTCTCCGAAAAGCAAAGTTTTTGTATAATTAACCTGGTCAACTTTTTTTTTGTACTTTTGCATGGTTTGCCTTATTCACATTAAAGCCATAACTTAAAGAAATATAATGATAGTGAAGGCACTTAAATTGATTCACTAGATAAGGAGATATAGCTAATTGAAATTTTTCATTAGCAGCTTAATGAGATGAAGACAGAGGAATGAGAAATAAGGCACATATAAATAAGTAAAACATGAAAAAATACTACAAAGCCATGTTTTATTCACCTTTAATCAATAAATTACAATTAGTTATCATCAATTATTAATAATAATTTACTTCAGTCTGTTTATATTTTCAAAATTAGCATTAAATGTAATTCTGCATATAGTAGTAGTTTCTTCAACATAAATTTTCCATCAATTCAATAAAATAAATAAATGAATTTCTCATAACATAATGCACTCACCTTTAATTTTTTTTTTATTAAAATGAGGCTTATTTTATTGAGCATTATATTATGTTTCTATTGTACGATTTTTTAAACATGTTTGACAATGTTATGTACTCTTACACCATGTCATCACAATTAAATAGGAATGATTAATCTGTACGAGGTTATTAGATAACTTTTTGGTCAAACGTCTCATCATTATAATTTGGCAAGTCCGGTTCATTTGTCATAACATTCTCTTTTCTATCAATATTCTTCTACTTGGCTTCTTCTAATTTCAATGAATTATCTGTGAAACTGGCAGTAGAAGGTTTGACTATTATCAGATAATCAGAATCATTAAGTGCATTTTTTTCAGAATATTCGGCCTATCTCGTTTCCTTAATAAGCTAATTTCTCTTGTTGATTCCGCTAATGGTACAACAGCACCTTTTGTATTGCTAGGAGGCAGTGTATAAAAACGTAGATGCTTTGTATGAGGACAGAAAATAGCTTCTTCAACACAGGAATTTTCGCAACAGTTCAATTTTAAAGCGGCAATTACATCTGAATCAAACATCCATACGATTTGCTGCATTTTCATACTACCAGCATAAGCATTAAACTTTTGCAGAAAAATCTTTTTCATACACGTCATATTCTAATACCGTTCTTATTACTACACTATGGACGTTCTGAGAAACAGCCTTCAAAAAGTCGTCAGTCAATTATATCCACGAGACACAGCTCGGTCGGCAGCTTGCTTTATCGTAGCTCCAAACCCATCAGGACTCCCCTTTCCGTGGCCTGTTAAACTATAGCTCCATATAATAGTTCGCACAAAATTTGTATAATCAGGAAGTGAAGACATAATATGAAAAAAATATATGTTATGATATTGGTTTGATACCAAATCGGATATAAAATGAATGCATTAAAGGTTTGAGCAGATGTTTTCGGCTATGTAGTCCAAAATAGGAACGATATGGGCCCAGACTGCTGAAATATCGTAAGGTGTACATTCGCTAACGGTACAAAACAATTGATGGTCTAAGTTCATCCCCATTTACTTCCCTTTAATAGATAACTGCAGTGTGTAAGGTATTAGATAATAGTTTTTTTTCTGTTTCAGTTCACGTAACGCAAATGACGCTTAACTGAATTTGAACAGGATGCATCTGGTCTATCTTGATTAATGAGTGATGCGGCTTTAGGAATATATTTCTCGTTAGATATAATTAAGTCCATGACGATTACACAGCTTCATTCTCCTTATGTTATTGAAAGTGTTCAAGTCGAGTCGCTAGTGACGGAGCTGTTTTCTTATTTTCCTTTTTCCTTAAATAGAAAGCCTTGAAATTTTGTCCCCTTTGTTATCCTTGAATTTTCTATTCTCTTGGTGATATTTCTGAAGTACTATGTTGCCTATTATCTTCCCTACGCCTAAGATATCTAGTTTGGTTTTTTTTTGTTTCCATAAATTCTCGTAATTCTTAATTCGGTTATATCTTCTCTCTTCTGCTAACCGCTCTTCAAGTTTTTCTTCTCTAGTCTGCTTCCTTGCCTTTGTCATATTCTTATTACAAGAAAAGATAATATTTCAAGTGTTATTAATTGAAATTCTCAATTTTGTTTCAAATTCTAATTTACGTGGCCCCTATTTCATTCATCTGACTTAAATTTGCCAGAGAATTCCAGAATAATTAGGCCCAAATGAGTGAGATTTATGTACTAAAATTCATTTCCTTGCAAATTTTTACAGAGTACACAAGATACAAATGCATCAAAGAATTTTAAAACGAATATGTTATTTGGGACTTTGGTATGGAAAGTACTTCGTTAATGTAAAAGCAATAAAATGAGACCGTAAAAATTAGACCACTTGCCTTACAAAAGCCAGAATCGATTGTATAATCGTGTCTATTTCGATATTTACGAGACATAGAGACATATTTACTTCACGCCAGCACGGCCACAACTGATACCAAAGCAATGCGCAACCACGACGGCCGATAAGTATTCACAGTTAATGTAGGCAGTTGGCGAAAGCATGAGCCATAGAAATTATGCATGTACGTCTGGACATTTTTAAAACTTCTGTAAATACCATTGGTTCTTACTAATTAATCTACTGTATGTGGTAAATTACGGACACATAGTTTAAGTACTGATCCGGCGACTTTAAAATAATGAAAGGGTTATATATATTTTTTTCTAAGGGTTTAAAATCGTAACTTGGACATTTGGACGCGCCACATTAATTAGATTTTGCATGATTTTTTTTTTTTACTAGTAAATTATAATATTATACAAAAAAATATGTATAGGCCTTAATAGACAACTAGTATTGGGGCAATATAAAATATAGAAATAATAAAAAATCATCAAAAAACATACGTTATCAGACGAAAAACCTGTTTTTTTGCAGTTCGGAGAATTGCCCAACTGTGAGTACTTATCGGCCGTCGTGGTTCGGCATTGCTTTGGTGTCAGGTGTGGCCGTGCTGGCGTGAAGTATATACATGTCTCTTTGTCTCGTAAATATTGAAATAGACACGATTATACAATCGATTCTGGCTTTTGTAAGGTAAGTGGTCTAATTTTTATGGTCTTATTTTATTGCTTTTACATTATCAAAGTACTTTCCATACCAAAGTCCCAAATAACATATTCGTTTTAAAATTGATTGATGCATTTGTATCTTGTGTACTCTGTAAAAATTTGCAAGGAAATGAATTTTAGTACATAAATCTCAGTCATCTGGGCCTAATTATTCTGGAATTCTCTGGCGAATTTACTTCAGATGAATGAAATAGGGGCCACGTAAATTAGAATTTGAAACAAAATTGGGAATTTCAATTAATGACACTTGAAATATTATCTTTTCTTGTAATAAGAATACGACAAAGGTAAGGAAGCAGACTAGAGAAGAAAGACTTGAAGAGTGGTTAGCAGAAGAGAGAAGATATAACCGAATTAAGAATTACGAGAATTTATGGAAACAAAGAACAAAAAAAAAACCAAACTAGATATCTTAGGCGTAGGGAAGATAATAGGCAACATAGTACTTCAGAAATATCACCAAGAGAATAGAAAATTCAAGGATAACAAAGGGGACAAAATTTCAAGGCTTTCTATTTAAGGAAAAAGGAAAATAAGAAAACAGCTCCGTCACTAGCGACTAATACTCTACCACTTGAACGCTTTCAATAACATAAGGAGAATGAAGTTGTGTAATCGCCATGGCCTAAATTATATCTAACGAGAAATATATTTCTAAAGCCATATCATTCATTAATCAAGATGGACAAGGTGCATCCTGTTCAAATTCAGTTAAGCGTCATTTGCGTTACGTGAACTGAAACAGAAAAATTACTATTATCGAATACCTTACGCACTGCAGTATGTACACGTCACGATATTTCAGCAGTCTGGACCCATATCGTTCCTATTTTGGACTACATAGCCGAAAACATCTGCTAGATCTGCTGCCTTTAATGCATTCATTTTATATCCGATTTGGTATCAAGCCATGTATGTAACATATTTTTTTTTTCATATTATATCTTCACTTTCTCAATATACAAATTTTGTGCGAACTATTTTTATATGGAGCTATAGTGAAAGAGGCCACGGAAAGGGGAGTCCTGATGGTATTGGAGCTACGATAAAGCAAGCTGCCGACCGAGCTGTGTCTCGTGGATATAATTGACTTTGACGACTTTTTGAAGGCTGTTTCTCAGAACGTCCATAGTGAAGTAATAAGAACGGTATTAGAATATGACGCGTATGAAAAAGATTTATTGTTTCTGCAAAAGTTTAATGCTTATGCTGGTAGTATGAACATGCAGAAAATCGTGTGGATATATGATTCAAATGTAATTGCCGCTTTAAAATTGAGCTGTTGCAAAAATTCCTGTGTTGAAGAAGCTATTTTCTGTCCTCATACAAAGCGTCTACGTTTTTATACACTGCCTCCTAGCAATACGAAAGGTGCTGTTGTACCATTAGCGGAATCAGCAAAAGAAATTAGCTTATTAAGGAATCGAGATAGGCCGAATAATCTTAAAAAAAATGCACTGAATGATTCTGATTGTCTGATAATAGTCAAACCTTCTATTGCCACTTTCACAGATAATTCATTGAAATTAGAAGAAGCCAAGTAGAAGAATATTGATAGAAAAGAGAATGTTATGACAAGTGAACCGGACTTGCCAAATTATAATGATGAGACGTTTGACCAAAAAGTTATCTAATAACCTCGGAACAGATTAATCGTTCCTATTTAATTGTGATGACATGGTTTAAGAGAACACAATATTGTCAAACATGTTTAAAAAATCGTCATGAGTAAGTCTTATAATAGAAACATATATTTTATGCTCAATAAAATAAGCCTCATTTTTATAAAAAAGAAAAAAAATTAAAGGTGAGTGCAATATGTTATGAGAAATTTATTTAGTTATTTTATTGAACTGATGGAAAATTTATATTGAAGAAACTACTACTATATGCAGGATTACATTTAATGCTAATTTTGAAAATATAAACAGACTGAAGTAAGTTATTATTAATAATAATATTAATAATTGATGATAACTTATTGTAATATATTGATGAAAGGTGAATAAAACATGGCTTTGTAGTATTTTTTTTCATGTTTTACTAATTTATATGTGCCTTATTTCTCATTCATCTGTCTTCATCTCATTAAGCTGCTAATGAAAAAATTCAATTAGCTATATCTCCTTACCTAGTGAATCAATTTAAGTGCCTTCACTATCATTATATTCCTTTAAGTTATTGCTTTATTATGAATAAGGCAAACCATGCAAAAGTACAAAAAAAAAGTTGACCAGGTTAATTATACAAAAACCTTGCTTTTCGGAGAATTGCCCAGACAGTTAAGGAGTATGTCATACCCAAGCCGCTCACAGATGGAAACAAAGAAACTTTATTAAAACGAAAGACATGATTCCAAAGAAAATCACATGAAAAAAAAAATTTTTTTTTTTTTTTTTAATTAATCCCAGTCTTTTTTATCCTCTATGTATTCTGAAATCTTGTAATAAGCTTTATTACATAACTTTCGCTTAATAGTTGTTTGGAATTTACCAATGTTTAAACACTTAAAATCAGTGGGAACTTTATTATAAAAGTGTATACAGTAACCCTTAAAAGATTTGCTGATTTTTTGGAGCCTTGTTTTGTGATTAACTAGATTATTTTTGCTTCTAGTATTTAAGCCATGGATATCGCAAACTTTTGGAAAGTTTTCTATATTCTTATGTACGTACATTAAATTAGCGAATATAAATTGTGATGCTACTGTCATTATATTTGTTTCTTTGAATTTTTCTCTTAGAGAACATCTAGAGCTTAGGGAGTAGATAATTATTGCTATTAGAATAGATAATTACAAAAAAAAGTTTTTTGACCCAACCTACTATATAATCCAAGTCCAAAGAGTATATATATATAATATATACTATGATGATCCAAGTCATTCTAGGTATAACTATTTGAATTTGTATTGATAAATAAAATATTTTTTGTTAGAAGTGTTTTATTTATTCTTACCGCATACCGCGAGAATGAGCGGAGCGGTCATATTATATTTTATTTTTTTATTGAATTGAATGACGAAACGAGCTTGCCGGTCGCCTGATGGTAAGCGATACGACCACCCATAAACAGTAGCAACACCATCCAGTACCTTGAATTACAAAGTGCTGTGTGGCATTCCACTGCGCTCGTCATCCTGAGACAAGATGTCTCATTATGTCCAGTAGTTACACTTGCTACAATGTCCTTCAAACTGAAACTATAATGTATGAACACTGCTGCTTGGCGGTAGAAATAGACATTGCGGTAGTACCCACCCAGACGGCCTCTTACATATGAGAGACCTACCACCAGTAGCAGTCATATTAGGCTGAAAATGGTCTTATGACTTTGAACGTAAACTTAAAGGATCGCCAGGGTAGTGTCACGCTAGGACAACAGCTCAGGTCTGTATTATAATATAAAAGACTCCATCATTTGGGTAGAACAGCCTGATGCTCACTGTTGAGTTGTTAATCTAATCTCTAGAACATCACACGCAGTTAGATTAGACTTTACAAACCAAAGTAGGTATAGATTCTAGTAGATCCTGAAATCAGGTGAAAATCTTAATGCTCCATTATGTAGCAATGATGAATGATTTATTAAATCAGGAGTTAAACATTCCTTTCCTTTAGTAGAATCGCAAACTTGCATGGGCGTTTAGCGTCACACACATATTACACTAATATACGTACCTATTAAAAGAATTCTGCAAGTCATTATAATATATTCGTTCTCAAGACTAAACAGCTTATATTTATCATATTTTGAGGTCCATTAGAAGTCTATAGATAGATACTAACTACATTCTGTCGAATCTGTCGAAAAGCGCCTACTCGTTTTTTATAGCAATATGACAAATCTACGTTTTTTGCTATTTATTACTTTTTTTATAAATAAATCGTTTCATATACCTATTCATCCCTTACCATCTAGTGGGAGTCCCTGTTATTCGTATAACGGGTCACCATGCATATGAATTATCTTTTATTATACTTTTATTCAATAAAAAAATAGCTCAAATTTATGCGTTGCTAATAGACTTTCGTAAGGGCACTTTTAAGTCGTCGAATGAAATTACTCATATGATTCAGGTCTATTCAGTCTGTTCCATAAAATGATGAACCCTATACCAAGATATATTGAAATGGGACCACTTCGCGACCCTTATTTACTTAATAAAGAAGGAATCAAGGAAATACGCTCCCAATTTTCAAAGAAATCAGTGTACATACATAAAAAAATAAATACAAACACACGAATTGATAACCTCCTCCTTTTGGAAGTCGGTTAAAAATTCATTTTTTTCTTATTTACACTATTCTTAATTTAAATTTATTTTCTATTTTTTAGTTGGATTTTCTAAAAAGCGTGTTTTTTAGTTGTTTTCAACTATTATTTATTTTGCTTCAAAACTACACTTACAAAGGAACGTTTTTTAAATAGTTCATTATAAATGGAGGGTCTGTAAATATTTTTTAATGGATCCAAGATCCTGCCTTGATGCCTTGACTGCCTTGGTGGCATAGTTGTATTACAGTACGACTGCAATGTCAAGATCTCAGGTTCGATCCCCGGGTCGGGCAAAGTGATATTGGGTTTTTCTACTCTGTATCAGCCCGGAGTCTGGAATTTGTGCCCGATATGGCGATAGGCTCGCCCCCTATCACATCATGGGACGGAATTTGCATGGCGGAAAGTGGGTGCACTAGTTGTGCCTCTGCCTACCCCTTCGGGGATAACAGGCGTGAGTGTATGTGTGGATCCAAGATCCAATTTGTTGCTCCTTTAATATCCATAAAGTTTGAGTCTGGTTCAATTTTGAGGCCCAGCAACCATACAAAAAGCGGACATCTTTACTTGAAACTTGTGGTACAGGTATTATAAATTTACATATTTTTTACAATAACAATTATGAGTGATGGATGATGCGCATAGAAAAACAAACAAACCGAAAAAGCAATAAAAATGTTATAAATTGTTCTTTGTACGTTATATAATTATTCGCATTGTATAATAATATGTGTACTTCGCGAATTCGCCTGCGTAAACCAATCCCGATACATTAGTGCATGATACCCTAGTTGGGGCTTAGGAATGGAAGAAGAATTTCACGTACGTTGAAGGAGCTAATTGCTATACATTATTGTCAATGGAGGTGTAGTAAAATTTATTGGAATCAAAGACATTAAACAGTATAGTTATAGACCGGACATCAGGCCCAAATTTTTCGCCCAAAAGTTGTTACTCGTGGGTAATATGTCGCTGTCGTATCTGACACACCCATGTGACAAGACGTCTCGGTATGCGCAAATTTTTTAAGGAAAACAATATTTTGGAAAGAAATATGCCAATTTGCGCCTTACGAACAGGATAATTTTTTTTTTTATGAAAATTTTCCCAATGTCCGCTCTATATAATCTTAGAACACTTTGTTGTTTTTCGAAATTCGAAATTTGAATAAATAAAAGGAGTTTTGGCGGGAACTTGGAAGTGTCATGAGGTGCTCTTGTTTTAATTCATTATTTTGGTGATATTTAGTGTTATATTGCATAATTATGGTGGTATATTATCCAATATAGTTCTATTAAAGAGCTCAAATGAAGTGAATTGAAATAATTGTGCTAATCAAGTGTTTTTTCTGTTGCCGCCAAAACTCCTCGATAAAGTCTTGGTAGGTAGCCACTGCTTTACTTCGACATACTACAGATAATAAAATATACAAACTTGACATTGGCAAAATGTGAACACAAATGCCATTATAAAAAAAAATCTAATACGATCGACACTTATATAATTAGTAGTATAGTATTATTATAATTAGTATATCACACTTATCCTCGCTAGTATATAATATAATTTTCGATAATGAATGAGATTTCACTTCACTATTGTAATTTGTCAAAACTGTCATCATAGCGTGCCGAAACGATGATTCAGAAAATGGGCTATCTTTGTGCCAAATTTCCTCCAAATTCATTTAGTTGTATTTGCGTTTATTGCTTACAAACATCCAAACATGATCAACAACATTCGCATTTATAATAATACGAGCTTTTGTCTCGTCCGCGTGAATGAGTTTTCCCGGGATAAAAGTCCCGGTTTATATTTTCCCGGGATAAAAAGTAGCCTATGTGTTAATCCAGGACATAATCTACCCGTGTGCCAAATTTCATCGAAATCCGTTTTGTAGTTTTTGCGTGAAAGAGTAACAAACATCCGTACATCCATACATCCAGACATCCAAACATCCATACTTACAATCTTTCGCGTTTATAATATTAGTAGGATATCATAATGAGATAACTAAGAAACTAAATTCGCTTTTCTGTTTCCGTTCCATTGTTTAGGATTTTTTAAATACTAAAGTTACGTTCACATTAATTATCTTAGTTGACTTAATTGCCAAATATTTGATCAATGCAATAGGGGACCATCGTATGTCTTATTTTGTACATTATTCTTTATGTGACGGTAAAAAGTACGAAAACGAAGCCGTTCTGCGGAAACTCCATTAAAATTGGTTAAGAAATGTGGTAGTAATATCAAATAATAGCAGTGGGCAGCAGGGGTCGCGTACTGCGGTTATCGCTTCATCTCTTTCTTTCGCACGCGTTGTAATATAGATGACGTCATGTGTTGCTATTGCGGGTCTTTTTGTTTCTTGGCACTTATCCATTCTACCGAAATTCAAAGGCTTAAAACTTATTGATTTTTTTACTTACTCGAATTTAATCATTCTTTCTGCGTTAGAATTTACATGACGTAGATATTTGATAAAAGTATAGGACAAAAATGATCCCGGTACCCTATTGTGTCTTTACGGTACGTAAATGTACCTAGGTACTACATAAAAAGTTGGTTATCAATGACGAACTGTCAGTGTTGTAAAATAAATAAAAAATAAATAAAATACTTTATTCACCACGTAGGCGAATGTAGTTGCACTTATGATAAGTGAAGATACATTAAATTGATTATATTAATAATAATTATTAATATCAATGGTATTATATAACTACCGACATTTTTATTGGGAGTAAAATCAATGATGAGAAATAAACAAAAACAAAAAAACCAGCTCGGGCTGGCAGGAAAGGGGATATAAAAAAGAGATCATTTTATTAAAAAATAATAGGAGGAACGCGTCGCGATCCTCACCGGTGAGGACACTACAGGCCCTAGCCTAGCTAACCTACAAGCCTTTCACTAGCTACCTAAGCGATGACGACCCGAAGAAGAAAGGCAGAAAAAAACTCCGGGCTTACTTTTTTGTCATCAATTGTTCATTGTTTCTTTCTCTTTTTTTTCCAATACTTTTGTGCTGTATACAAAGTCTCTGTTAGTCTTCCTAGGCTCCTTGTACCGCCGCGCCGCCATTATGCCCCGTATACCCTGAGCACAAGTATTTAAGATATTTTTGGATGTTTGTTAGAAGTAAACTCTGAAACAGCAGGCGGCGATAGCCTAGTTGGGAGTGGAACGGACTACCGAGACGAATGTCTCCAGGTTCAAAACCCAAGGGCACACACCTCTGACTTTTTTAAAAAGTTATGTGTGAATTCTTTGTGAATTATCGCTCGCTTTAACGGTGAAGGAAAACATCGTGAGGAAACCTGCATACCTGAGAAAGTTCTCTGAATTTCGAAGGTGTGTGAAGTCTGCTAACCCGCACTAGGCCAGCGTGGTGGACTAAGGCCTTAACCCTCTCGGTTGTAAAGGAGGCCCGTGCCCAGCAGTGGGCAGTATATAATACAGGGCTGGTATGGATGGGAAACTCTGAAACTAGTGAACGAACACATAGGCTACTTCTATTCCGTTATTTTGCTCCTTTTATTTATTTAATCGAGACGTAAAACAGAGTACATTCCTGACAATTATATATAACATGCAGATTTTTAATGTAAGTAATGTAAATTTTTAAGCTCCTATGGGAAAACACATAGATCATAAACCCTGTTGATGGCCGATGGAGTTAGTTTCTTTTAGGAACACAACCCACCGATGCGGGCCGGAGGCGAGGAAACAGTATTGGTCTGTGCTTTGATTAATTATATACCTAGACACTGAACGTTTCGAAAAAAATAGAGGCGAACTGTTTCCCACTAAATGAGTTCGAGTGAATCAATTTTTGTTGTTTTTCATGGATATAATTTTCTCCCCATTTTAATAGAAACCATGTAATAACTGGTATCATTATGCGCGCACACAAGGATACGCAGAATGATGCAGCGATGACACAGCTGTCACGCATACTAGCTTAAGAAAAGTTGGCCTGTTTGTTTTATTTTCATTGCAGCGCGTCACTCTATCTTAATATATATAAATCTCGTGTCACAATGTTTGTCCTCAATGGACTCCTAAACCACTTAACCGATTATAATAAAATTCGCACACCATGTGCAGTTCGATCCAACTTGAGAGATAGGATAGTTTAAATCTCAAATTATAGTCGCAATTTTAATTTATTGCTAATTATTTGTCTGTTATTATTTGACAGTCACAATTATCTGTTAACTCCAAATGATTCTAACAGATGTCGATACCTTTCGACTGGGTTGAGTAAGTAATCAATAGATGGCGCTGCTATGGTAAATCTACGAACGTGTCATATAAGCTACGGGTAGATTATGTATACTTTTTATACCGGGAAAATATAAAGCGGGACTTTTATACCGGGAAAACTCATTCACGCGGGCGGAGCCGCGGGCAAAAGCTAGTCTAGGTATATAATTAATCAAAGGGTCTGTGATTGGCCCTTCATAATGCTGAATGCTGCGTGAGTGTGTGTGTGTGTGTGTGTGTGTACTTTCGGTAAGATATATCATCCCCATACATTTTTGCTGACACAGTTAACAGAAAACTGTTAACCTTAACGATTAAAGGCATCGTGGTTAGATACCCTGGAGTCCATTTCACTTACCAAAATATAGAGTCACGTTGCCTAGCAAGTTTATAAATCGCTATCGTGTTTTTAATATGTGTGTAAATAACCCTTTATAACATTCTAGCTTTTGCTCAAGACTCGGCTCGCGTAAAAACTTTTTCCAGGTTAAAAATATTTTCCCGGGATAAAAAGTAGCCTATAGCACTCAGGAGTAATGTACTTAGCTTCCTATCAATGAAAGAATTTTCAAAATCGGTGCAGTAGTTTTTGAGTTTATCCATTACAAACAAACAAATCTTTCCTCTTTATTATAAGTATAGACTAGATTTCTGCTCGCGGCTCCGCGAGCACGTGAATGATTTTTTCCGGGATAAAAGTCCCGCTTTATATTTTCCCGGGATAAAAAGTAGCCTATGTTACTCGCTGATAATGTAGCTTTATATTAGTGAAAGAATTTTTAAAATCGGTCCAGTAGTTTTTGAGTTTATATATTACAAACAAACGAGCAAAATTCTATTATTTCTTCTATATATTATAGTATAGATAGAACGAAAAACATGTTATTTCTTTAACTGATTACGAGATTCGTATGCTAATTGTGTTGAATTTTTTACTTCGCTGTGCACTGAAGCAAGTACCTAGGTATATAAATGCCGGGTTCTGTTTGAAAATGGGTAACACTTTAATTATCTCCGTAACACCAAAGTTGTCACAAAATGAGAATAACCACGAGCATAGCTTTTCTCTTGCTCAGTGAAATAGCTTCTTGCGCAGCAAGTAAGGTAAGATGGATATTTTATTTTTTTGTCGTAAGGTCAGGGGCCCTATTCCCACCTAACTTTGGTAGCCCTATAGATAAATAGGGGATTTTTGAAGTGAAAACTTCTTTGGCGGCGTTGAGCACTTTTCTTGGGTTTTTTTTTTTTGGGGTATAAAATGTTAAACTCGCGTACTCGCGTCAGGATCACGTGACCGAATCTGACGAAAATGCATGCGGAGGTTTAACTAATATGAACCTTAAATACAATGCGTAGAAGCTATAATTGTTGAAACGAGTGCATTTTTATTTATTTGCGTCATTAAAACCATCCCTTACTAATATGAACGTTAAATACAATGCTTAGAAGCTATAATTCTTTAACGAGTGCATTTTTATTTTTTTGCGTCATTAAAACCATCCCTTACTAATATGAACCTTAAATGCATTGCGTAGAAGCTATAATTCTTAAACGACTACATTTTTATTTATTTCCCCAGCAGCGTTGGCACGGCACGACTACAAAAGAGCGAACATTATTTTTGTTTACGATAGCGCAATAAATAAATATTGTATTTAACCACATAAATGCTAGTACTTTTATACTGATAAATAAAGCAATTCGTGCGAAATTATTCCCTAACCATTCCAAAATATTCAAAAATGCACAACGTTAATGTTCAAGTTTTCACTTCTGCCGGCACTCCCTGAGTGCAACCGGTTTTTTTTTTACTCTTTAGGATTCCGGACCTCAAAAGGGAAAATGGAACCCTTATAGGATCACTTTGTCGTCAGTCTGTCTGTTTGTTTGTCTAAGTATCTGTCTGCCTGTCGGTCTGTCCGTATGTCTGTCAATAATTGTGTATGTCACTAAACTCCTCCTAAACGGCTGGACCGATTTTAATGAAATTTTTTGTGTGTCTTCAAGTGGAATCGAGAATGGTTTAGATTTACAATTCGGTCCGGGAAAATGTATAGATCAGGACTTTTATTCAGGAAAAACTCTTTCGTGCAGGCGAAGCCGCCGGCAAAACCTAGTAGATATAGATATCCAAAATGCAAAAATCCTATAAGGTATGCCAAAAAATAAAAAATGTGGACACATCGCAACAGGGCCATAGCTAGACTTGAATTTAAGGTAAGCTGTGGTTACAGGTAGGACAGAAGAAAAAATGTTACTAGATCTGTTCTGGTCAATCGATTTTCGTCTTTCTTGACTTGTAAACATGTGTGAGTCAGGCTAATACTTATGTGATTATTTGGGTGATATTTTAGGTGTATCAAAATTCCCTTAAATCCTTCAATCCATATTTCTTTTCCTTCATAATCTGGTTTACAGTCCTTTGTTTATTAATAGTTGATTATTAAGGCAGGTCATTGGTATTTTAAGGTAGAGCATTGCCCCAAAATGCCCCTTCGCTACAGCCCTGCATAGAAATATATTTAAATATTTTTTTCTTTCACAGGAAATATATTATTTTCCAAAAGAGTCGGCTGACATGTACATAAATGCGGCTATGAAATGCATATCTGATTCCGGCTACGATTCTTCTATTATAATCGATCAAATCATGCAAAGGAAATATACTGAAGATGAAAATACAGTGAAGGTTTTAATATGCACATCAGTAAATACTGGATTTGGTTACGCGGACGGGAAATTCAATGTTGAGAAATTCATGAAGGACTCCTTCCCGACGAGGCAAGATGTCCGGCCGATTATTGAGGAATGCAACCAAAAATACGGGAGGACGCCTGTGGAAACTTTTAAATCTATTGTGACGTGTTTAGTAGAGAAGCTACCTTTCTCAGCCAAGTTTTCTTCGTAAATGGAGTTTAATGTTAGGCGGACGTTATATTTGATTTATGTAAGTTTTTTACTTGTGGTAGGTTTCTGGTATGCGAAGGGCATGCACTGTTGTGTTCCTGTTTGGAAGTTATTTTAGCGTAAATTACTGGGCATTGTGAAACTTATCTTGTCTCAAGGTGACGAGCGTAGTGGAGTGCCACGCAGTACTATGTAATAGGGTAGTTTCTATGTTTGATTTTGTGGATTATTTTATATGTAACAGAAAATAATACGAAAAATAAATTCTTCTGTGAAATCAGCGTCAGAATTGGTTGACAAATAAAGCAGAACTACTCATATTTGAAATATTGTTGTGAGCAAAAGTGGGGACGTGGTGGTAGGGTTCCCAGATCAAAAATTCGAAATTCCGGAGTAAATTCCGGACATTTGATTAAAATTCCGGAGTAAATTCCGGACATTTGATTAAAATTCCGGATTCTCTTCTGCATATAATATTCAGTCATTACGCATAGTCAGTGGCGTAGCGTGATTGGGGGGCGTTCGGCACTTTTAAGGGACAAAATGCGTAAAATAAAATCTTTTAAATTTTTTACTTTGATGAGGGGGGGGGGGTCCACGCGGGACTCTTATTTGGTTAAATTAGTCTTTGGTTTTTTTATTTGACTTTTTACTTAAATTGTTGAAATTCCGGACAGCTTAGGATTGCTTCCCCATTCCGGAAAAGACCTATATTACCTGTCCGGAAAATTCCGGACGTTTAGCAACCCTACGTGGTGGGGATATCGCGCTATCTGATATTACTGTTATTTGACCACTACCCCTTTGATCTAATTTCAAACCTTTATAACATACTTATTATTGTGCAAATCTTGAAAATCATTTTTCCGTTAAATTTGGGTGGCACACATTTTTAATAAATGTATTTAAAAAAATTGTCAACTACTCTATTCAAAGTTCTATATGGTGTTACTGTTTATGGGCGGTCGTATTATCATCAGACGAGCGGCATGCTCGTCTCGTCATTCATTTGCAATAAAAAATACTACTATAGGTAATCAAATTCGTAAGCTTACAGTAACTTATTTATTTTTACTACTGACTAACGTAACTTGCAAAATTTACTTAATGTATTCCCACACCTAAGTTAATTGGTGTATTCAAAATTTGTTTATGTTGGCAATAAAAGATAATTTTTACTTTTCAAACACTTTGCCTGGAGTTTTGGGCGGGAACTTGGAAGTGTCATGAGGTGCTCTTGTTTTAATTCATTATTTTGGTGATACTTAGTGTTATATTGCTTAATTATGGTGGTATATTATCCAATATAGTTCTATAAAAGAGCTCAAATGAAGTGAATTGAAATAATCGTGCTAATCAAGTGTTTTTTTTGTTGCCGCCAAAACTCCTCGATAAAGTCTTGGTAAGGTAACCACTGCTTTACTTCGACATACTACAGATAATAAAAAAGACAACCCAAACTTGACATTGGCAAAATATGAATACAAATACCATTAAAAAAAAAACACTGCTAAAACAAACTGCCTATGGTTACACTAGCTGTAGGTTGTTAATAAGTATGTTTTGTGTTTTTTCTTTTACTTGTGTGGTGTTCAATAAAGAGTTATCTATCTATGAATAAATACATACAAAATATTACTGTTGATTAATTTCTTCAATATACCACAATATACCCACTGCTGAGCACGACGAAAATGGCCACATTGATAGTTTGGCCGTTATACATAGGACCCATCGATGTGGTGATAATTAAAATTAAAACTTATATTAAGTAGGTATAATTATATAGCTTCATTAGAATATAAAAATCATTCAATAATCAATCTGTAACTTTAATACAGAGAAAGCGAACCGCAATAAAGGCTTATTAAATATATTTTCCCGGGATAAAAAGTAGCCCATATCTTCCCTAGCTCTCAAACTATCTCCATACTTATTTGCTCACAGTTTCACTCGCAGAAACCAATATTCCGATTTTACGAATTTTTCCATCGATTTCTTCGAATATGAAAGGATGTAAGGATAAATTAATGGAGCCTATATTTTAAGTTAGACATCTAGCAATACATTAAAAAAAAAACTAACAATACATCAGTGAAAACTGCATTCAATTCTGTTCAGCATTTTTTTGCATGATGTGTGTACAAACATACAGACAGACAGACAAAAAATCTAAAAAGTGTTATGGCTTCTGTTGCTCTTGCCGTGATTGTATACACGGTAAAAATAGCTAGCGGAAGATAAATTCTGAAAATTGAGCCTTCACAGATTCACCTAATGGTTTTTGACTAAATAAACACAATCGATGCAAATGATCGACTCTAAACAATAATCGACTAATGATATCTCTGACATCTCTATTCTCTACAAGTCATTGATTTTGTTTGACTTTTGTCACTGAAATTATTCAATTGCAGATTTAATTTGATTTAGAAACGAAAAAGTGCTTCAAAATGCTGGGTCTTCGTAGCGTTTTGTCCAAAACTAACTCCCTGGTGGTTAAGAATGTTATCCAGCAAAGGAACATGAGCGCTATCGCCACACCAGCGAGGAATAAGGTTTCCAAAGGCGTAAGTAAAAATATATCTATGTTTTCCTCCTTTATATTCACACAAATACGTTCTAGACAATAACTTACGCTGTTTAAGGCTTATATTTTTGTGTAAAACAGTAGTGGTAAGGAATTTGCGCCTAAAAAATCAATTTTTCGTATTACGTAATTTTATTAGGTTATCTTTTGTACTAGATTATTAGATAGGAATATCTTATCCAATCGAATTAGGTTATTAGATTGAATAGTAGTTAAATGTAACATTATTAGTATAATTGGACCAAACCAAACTGGAAACAACCCACATGCCCATAAAATTTTACATGGTAAAAAACAATTTGTCACAATTAATAGCAGATTCATTATATTCATATAGAATTAACTGTCGAAGTACCTCAGTTGTTACTTAATAAAATGCCAAACATTTTATATCAACCACCACCACCACCATACCAGCCCTGTATTATATACTGCCCACTGCTGAGCACGGGCGTCCTCTACAACTGAGAGGGTATAGGCCTTAGTCCACCACGCTGGCCTAGTGCGGGTTGGCAGATTTCACATACCTTCGAAATTCCTATAGAGAACTCAGGTATGCAGGTTTCCTCATGATGTTTTCCTTCACCGTTAAAGTGAGTGATAATTCACAAAGAATACACACATAACTTTTTAGAAAAGTCAGAGGGGTATGCCCTTGGGTTTTGAACCTGCGGACATTCGTCTCGGCAGTCCATTCCACTCCCAACTAGGCTATCGCCGCTTATATCAACCAAGTAGTTGTAATAAAAAATATTTTAGTTTAAACCAAAGACATTAAACAGTATAGTTAGGACCGGACATCAGGCCCAAATTTTTCGTCCAATAGTTGTTACTCTAATTTTGTACAGAAAACAATATTTTGGAAGGAAATATGCCGATTTGCGCCTTACGAACAGGCTCAAAATTTTTGTATGAAAATTTTCCCAATGTTCGCTCTATATAATCTGAGAACGCTTTGGTTTAAACGTAACATCTAAAATAATTTGGTGTGGGTTGGTTCCCGTTTGCATAAGTCCAATTTAGGTTATGAAGGACATGTCCAAAAACGGGCCCTAATTATTCTAACCAAGATACTTTATATATATTTGGATACTACGCCCAAAAACTAGGCCTTTGCAATATCTATACTATTATATAAAGCTGAAGAGTTTGTTTGTTTGAACACACAAATCTCAGGAACTGCTGGACCGATTTTGAAAATTCTTTCACTAATATGAAGCTACGTTACTCCTGAGTGCTATAGGCTACTTTTTATCCTGGAAAAACTTTTCCACGCGGGCGGAGCCGTGGGCAATGCTAGTATAGTATAATTTAAAAGTCCACCGATGTTAAGATTTATGTAACTTTATTTGCTTAAAAACTACACTTAATATGAACATTCAAAAGGTAGTTATAAATGGAGAGGTCTAAAAATATTTTTCTAATGGATCCAAAATCCATATATTTGCCCCTTTAATACCCATAAAGTTTGAGCCTGGTTAGATTTTGAGGCTCAGCACGTATACAAAAAGGAGACATATCCTTTAAAAATATAGAATGGTAATCACTTATTTCCTTTTAACTTGCCGATTAGTAAATGCAAGAAAAAATACTCTATTATGTTTAATTTACACACTCAGGGCGGTATTAATAGATTCGATTATGTGGAGACTATCGATCCACAGTTAATGCAGTTACAAACACTGACACATATCCATTGCCTACATTTAATGAAGCATTTGCGGAACTGCAAGGGGGGGTAATATTCTCTAAGATTGATTTGGAACAAGCATATACACAGGTGGCTGTGGATGATCAAACTGCAACTCTATTAACCTTGAATACCCCTAAAGGTCTTTACAATTTATTTTATTTATTTTTATTTATTTATTTCAAGTGAATTACATAATTTATAAACATTAATTGCCAGTGGCACCCAAACTGAGCTGCGCTTGTATCTTGGGCTGCCATTATACAGATTACAACTTGAATAATGAGCCGCATGAGGGATATTGTTTTAACTTATCTAACCTAACGATAAAATATATGATATATGATGAGTGGTGAACATAAAAATAAAAATAAACATAAAATAAAAAATGATGGAATGAGTGTCTGTGTGTAGTGAAATGACTGATTTATCGTTTACCTAGTTGTCAAGTTTTCTGTTGCATTGTAGTCAAGACTTAGTAGAAAGTTGGTCAATTTTCTTTTTGCTGTGTACATGGTGGAGTCCTTAAGGGAACATTTAGAGGAGACAATATTGTATGTGGATGGATGGCTGTACATTGTGAATCGTTTTACGAAAGAGGATTTAATGGATGGGAGTGGAATCCTATAGGTGCGTTTTAATTTTATTACGTCATATAGTGGAGACTTTGTGATTGTTCTGTGAGCGGACAGGCAGGCATGGAGAATAAATAATTAGCCGGACGCGCAGAACCTTTGCTTCGGCATAGAGAGCATCAGTGGAGTATCGGAAGGGTTTTCTGAGCATCACCTTTAGTAATGCTCGTTGCGCCCTTTCAAGTTTTATTATAGAGGTTCTGGACGCAGAGCCCCATGTTCCTATACAGTAGCCGATGATTGATTGGCATAAGGCGAAGTAAATTGTTCTTTGAGTCTTCCAGTTAGCAGCGTTTCTTAGTAGGCGCATAATGCCAATCAGCTTTCTTACTCTACCAGCGATGAGATTGATGTGAGGTTGAAACGTAAGGCGTTCATCTAAAGTAACTCCGAGGTATTTAATGCTCTCGGTACGATTAAGGGCTATACAGTTACATGGGGATGTAGGTGGGGACGGTGAGCAGGAGTGTATATAAAGATGAGTGGGGTTAGGCTGAGAGGCTGCTGTTTTATGAAAGCAGATGTAGTTGGTCTTGCTAGCATTTAGAGTGAGTAGGTTCCTTTCCAGCCAGTCCTTTATATGGTTCATTCCTCTATCAGCGTAGGTTGTGACGCTTTCCCAATTTCGGGCTGTGAATAAGACGACGGTGTCATCAGCATAACAAAGGAGCTCAGCCGATGGAATGCGCAGGTAGTGTATATCATTCATGTATATAAGGAACAGGGTCGGGCCTAATAAACTGCCCTGTGGTACACCAAAGTTTATAGAAAGCTGGTTACTTGTGAAACCTTGAATTTGAACAATTTGTTTTCGCTCCGTGAGGTAGTTTCTAAACCAGTCTAATGTCACGCCGCGTATCCCTATATTTTCAAGCTTTTGCAGGAGTATTGGTATAGAAACTGTGTCGAAGGCTTTTGCAAGATCTAGAAAGACTGCTATGCAACTAAGTCCATTGTCGAGGTGAGAAGAGACTAGATCTGTGAGCAATTTCACGGCGTCATTGGTACATTTTTGTCTCCTAAAACCAAATTGCCTGTCGGACAGTAGATGGTGAGTTTCCAGGTAGTCAACCAACCTCTTGTTAACAATTTTCTCCAGAATCTTGGAGAACGTTGTTAACAGGGATATTGGACGGTAGTTTTTGGGGTCGTCTGTTGAACCAGACTTGTGAATGGGCGTAATAGCGGCAGTTTTCCAAATAGACGGGAAAGCTCCAGTAGATAGACTGAAATTAAAAAGGTGGGTCAAAGGGGCAACAATATGTGTTCTTATTTCTTTTAAAATGCCGTTTGTTATACCATCCAGGCCTGGTGCACTATCAACTTTTAGCTGTCTAATGATGGCGTCTATTTCAGTGGCATCAGTAGGGGCAAAAAATAATGAGTTTACGGGGTTTTGGTTGGAGACTGATCGGGAAGCTAAAGAACTCTCTGTGGTATTAGACTTGGTTAAAATTGCTTCAGCTAATTTTGAGCCTACAGTGGAAAAGTATTCGTTGCAAAGATTAATCGAGTCAGATGGGTCACTCCCGGAAGTTAGAAGATCCGAGTTATCCTTATTGCTTTTCTTGAGGTGGCAAACAGTTTTAATAGTTTTCCATAATTTTCCGGTGTTGGAATTAGCTTCTTCGAGTTTCTTTGAATCATACTCCGTTTTGACCTTTTCGACGATAGAATTGCAGAAATTTCTGTATCTTTTATAGATTGTTTGAGCGATTTCATCTTTGGGAGACTTGAGGGCTTTAGAATGAAGTCTATCACGGTGTTGAATACATCGTAGGAGACCTGGAGTGCACCAAGGATTTAGAGTAAACTTTGATCTGCTTATTCGTACTTGTTTGGAGTTCTCTTTAATGGCAGAATGAATGCGGTCGACGAAAGTTTCGAATATGTTGACATGATTTTGTTCGATGATTGATTTCCATTCTTCTTTTGCCAAAGTATCATTTAAGCCAGTGTAGTCAATAACGGTTTTATAACGATTAGTTTTGGCACGTTTTGGAGTGAGTGGGGATAGTCTAAGAAGCACCGGGTAGTGGTCGGTGATATCAGTCTCGCAGACGACACCTAACGCTGTCGATGTTGACCTTACAAAAATATGATCGAGACAGGCATTTGATCTGGTAGGTTTGTCAATGACGGTCACAAGGCCGTGTTGGCTTAAAAGGTCAAGATATTCTGTAGGATCGTGTCTATTGTGATCTACTGAAAGTATGTCAATGTTAAGGTCGCCTGTAATGATGAGTGATGTTTTAGTGGATAAATTAGTTAAAATGCTGTCAAGGGAAAATATGAAACCTGAATGGTAGTTGAAGGAAGGGGATCTGTATATGCCCAGGATGGAAAAGGATTTTGTTATATTAACTATTAGTCCGCTAGCCTCAGTCATGTCTAGCTCAGAGGCGGACGCATTTAAGCTGTCTTTTATATACGCCACTACACCACCATTTTGGTTGAAGTTTTTAGTTGTGAAGTGAGTTGTATAGCCGGGAAATTGTCCAATTACAGTTGATTCAGTTAATCTACATTCAGTGAGGATAATGACATCTATATCAATTTTCAGCCGTTGTATCAAGATACTGAAAGCGTTGAAATTTTTATTGATACTTCTTATGTTGAGGGTGAGGAGTCTAAAGCCGCTGTCGAGGATGGTTTCGCAGTTTTCAGGAAGAGTAGAGAGGCACCTTATGGTTAAGTCAGCGTCGATATTGTTCCCGAGGTCAATTGTATTCATAATTGGAGATATTGGTCATACAGCTAAGATTAAAATTCAATGTTTTGGGATTTAAGTAAAACGGCATTTTTAAGAAAAGGGTGACGTAAAAATAACAATGTAGTGTGAGACATAGACAGACGTAGACATCATGGTATGTTTGTTGTAGTGGTGAGTGTGTGTGTTTATGTGTAGTGGGGTGTAGTTTACTATGTTGGGCAGATTTTATTGTATCGACGAATGTAATATGTGTTGTATGAGATGTTTTGGGAGGGGTTAACTGTATGAGCCATCCCATATTAACAGTGTTTACCCGATGTGGTGAATGATTTCGGTACATAAGAGATAACAAAATATACGTAAACAGAAAAAATACACCAGTGGTAATAAATTCAATACAAATTAAGTAACATAATATTAAAATTATTGCAGAACAGTGCACAATAAGCAATACACAATGGAATGTAACAATTTCTGAACTAAAAATAATTAAACTTAAACCATAAATTAATAATAATAAATGAGCTAACTTATAAAAATAGTAGGAACTAAAGGTAACACACATGTCTGACAAAAATAAAAGAATACGACTCCAGCGAATTGTGATCCTGTTAGGAGCGCTGCGGGGTAGAAGGCGTACCACGGCCATCACGATCTCCGATGAGTTTGTTTAGGATCTCTTCTGAGGTAATACGAACTACCGAGCTAGTCTCAGACCTTCTCATGAAGATGTTTCCATTGGATGTCCAAACGTATTTAAACTTAAGTTCTTTTCCAGTAGCACGAGCCTTACTGAATAAAATTCTGTTTCCCTTCGTGAGATGTTCATTTATGTAGACTTGTCTTGGGTTTCCCGGGACTTCGATTTTATCGGTAGTTATGCCACGGCGAACACGCGCAGCGCGCAGAAGCTGGTCCCGAGGCGCGCGCCGCGTCAGCGTCACCACCACGGGGCGCGGGGCCCGCGTGGCATTCATAGCTCCACCGCTGGTGTCGTGCTTGCCGACCCGTCTAACGTCGTCAATATCGTGAGGCCCCAGCTCCACCCCTAGTTTTGCTGATAGTATAGACATAGTATGTATGAGGTTTTCTTGTTTATGTTCGGTTACGCCTGTTATTTCGATGTCTCGCAGGTATTGACGTTGTTGCTGTGATGAAAGTTCCAGGCGCAATTCGGCGACTTCAAGTCGGAGGTCAATGGCTTCCTTTTTGTAGCGCTCGAGTTCTTTAACTTGGTTTTTTAGGTCATTGATCTCTTTACGAAACTCCTGGATGTCCTCGGATGTAGAATTAAGGGAGCGTGTAAACTCAAACATTTCATTTTTCATTACCGAGAAAGCTGCTTGCATTTCCTTTAGTATTCCGCTACAAGATGTGAATGCTGCGGCTTCGGAGCGCCCCTCAGTAATAGAGGAATGGTCATTCTCCACCGTAGGGGAGGTCGCACCACGGATCGGGGTCGAGTCTGTGATATAACGGCGCTTGGTTGTCTTACAGGATGGGCAGACCTGAATGTTTCCCGAGCTGCGGACCTGGCGTAGATCTTCTCTGGGGAGATTGAGGCATTTAATATGGTACTTCGTTGAACAATTGACACAGGAGGCGAATGCGTCCCTAGAGTCGCTTTTCGGATTATTACAGACTCCGCAAAGCATTTTATAAATTTTTAATTATTTTTGATGACAGATGGCGTAAGTAGAATTGATTTAATAGGAACTCAAAGAGAAAGTGTTTCAGCTGTTGGCTACTAGATGGCGCTAGTATGTAGTGCGGCGTTGGCGCGTAAGTTTTCAAATATTTTCAATAACGGATGAATATAGAATATCCGAAAATAAAATACTCAAAAACTCTTAGCACTCGTTGATTGATAGTAAAATCACTTATTACCAGTCCACTGATCACTAAATTGTTCCCACTTTTGCACAAACAGTCACTTGGAGGTAAACAGAAAGTAAACAGTCACTAACTTCTTATTGGATTTTCGAAACGAATTTTTTTATTTAAGAGATGATGATCTGGTGAGATAACGTTTGTAGTGGTGGATTATACGATAACACACTGAATTTAATACTTCTAGACCGAAAATAAGCACGTTAAATAATTTAAAACAATTAAATAAACACAGTTGCAAAATACTGAACTGTTCCTGAGCGCGCCCTCTAGCGAAAAAAACAAAATGAAACGCTTGGCTTTCGGTGTTAAAGCATGCCCAGGAATATTTCAAAGGCTGATGACCTCATTACTAGCTGACATCAAGGGGATCGCAATTCTATTAGATGATATACTTATATGTGGCAACAACATAAATCAACATAATGAAAGGCTAGAACAGGTATTGCAGAGATTAAAAAAAGCTGGCCTTAAAGTTAACCGAGAAAAATGTATGTTTACAGTGCCAAAAGTTACATTCCTGGGATATGTTGTAGATGAGTCTGGTATACATCCTAGTAAAGAGAAGATTAATTGCATTGAAAAGACAGAAGCACCTAGGAATATTAAAGAATTACAGGCATTCTTAGGGTTACTTAATTTTTATGATAGATTTTTACCACATAAAGCCACAATAGCTGAGCCTTTATACCGGTTATTAGAAAGAGAGTCTAAATGGAGATGGAACAAGGAACATCACACTGCTTTTGAAACCTTAAAGTCAATGCTGTCTAGTGATGATACTTTAGTTCACTATGATAGCAAGAGAAAGCTAATAATGTCGTGTGATGCATCGCAATTTGGACTTGGAGCGGTTCTGGAACATGAGATGGATGATGGAACATTGAGACCAGTCATGTTTGCATCAAGGACAATGAACGTGCATGAGCGAAATTATGCTCAAATAGACAAAGAAGCTGCATCCATAGTTTTTGGGTTAAAGAAATTCCACCAATATATAAGTGGTCGAAAAGTAATTATAAAAACAGATCATAAGCCATTATTGGGTATTTTTGGACCAGGAAAGCCAATTCCCAACATAATTTCACCCAGGATGTTGAGATGGGCATTATTATTGAATTCATATGATTATGAGATTCAATATGTGCAGGGTAAGAGTTTGGGTAATGCAGATGCCTTAAGTCGTTGGCCAGCAGTGGAGGCGACTACCAAAGATAAGTGTGCAGGAGTACTTTTGATAGAAGAGACCCCACTAGAATTAGAATTTACAGCAAGAGAAGTGACAAGATTTAAAGGGAAAGATAAAATATTAAGTAAAGTATTATATTGGATAAGAAATGGATGGCCCACCAAGGTAGAGGAAGATTATAAATTATTTTGGCTGCGGAGAAATGAGTTATCGGAGTATAATAATTGTATATTATGGGGTAATACCCTATTGCTGAGCACGGGCCTCCTCTACTACTGAGAGGGGTTAGGCCTTAGTCCACCACGCTGGCCTAGTGCGGGTTGGCAGACTTCACATACCCTCGAGATTCTTATGGAGAATTCTCAGGTATGTAGGTTTCCTCACGATGTTTTCCTTCACCGTTAAAGCGAACGATAATTGATAAATAATACACACGTAACTTCGAAAATTCAGAGGTGTGTGCCTTGGGTTTTGAACCTGCGGACATTGTCTCGGCAGACCGTTCCATTTCCAACTTGGCTATCGTTGCTTATGGGTAGGCGCGTAATAACGACCTCCGCTTAATTAGCAAGTGACGCTTTGTTCCCCCATGAACACATTGCGAATAGAGATTGGTTAACATCAACTCAAACGTGGAGGGGGTCCAAAATTTTATTCTTGCCTTGACATGACATCGTATACACCGCCCCCACCGGCACGTATAATATATTGGAGTGTGGACATGTTTGAGAGTCCGATCATTTATTATTTTATAGAAGCTAAGGGGGGTCCGGACCCCCTAAACCCCCCCCCTTATATACGCCCATGAACTCAAATGACATCTTAAGTTACAACATGTGACGGATTTTGACAGCTAAGTTTTGTTTGTGTAACAGCGCTTACTCAGCTGAGTACAAGCTCTCAAATGACAGCTTAAGTTTGATATATTAAATAGTTCAATACATTAGCAACGTTATTCACAGAATAGAATGTTATGTTTTCAAACTCAATTCAAAATTCGTGCGAAGAAGACAACGTTTGATAACTAAAATAGGTTTGTAAACTGTTCATGAATAAAGCCATTATAGTAGGGACAAACTAATATGGCCGGTATGACATGACACGGTTTTGAATTTTTTGGGTAAACGTTCTCAGAGTTATCGCGTCGGGAAAAAAAATTAATTGTCATACCGGTCAGCTTAGTTTGTCCGAACTATAATATTAACTTGTTATTTTAATCAAATGGGAGATTGATTTATTAATATCTAAGGATACCTACAAAATTTTAGTTTGTGTCTTGTACTATGGTGGTAACATTCATTTTTAAAGATGTCTGCTTTGTGTGTGGTTGCTGGGCCTCAAAATCTAACCAAGATCAAACTTCTGGGACTAAGGGTGAAATAGTTCCAAGGAGGTGAACTGATCACCCGTCTGTGCGACTGCATACGTCCCCAATAGACATACATACATACAAGCTCAAACTTTATAGGTATTAAAGGGACAAAAATATGGATCTTGGATCCATTAATAAATATTTTTAGACCCCTCCATTTATTACTTAAAACTTTTTTAAAAATGTTCATATTAAGTGTAGTTTTTAAGCAAAATAAAATTATATAAAACGCAATATTGGAGGATATTTGGAGAAGGTGCCGGTCATAAAAAAATGGTGTAAGTTTAAACCAACGCGTCATACAAGAGCTGTATACGCAAATATAAAAATAAAAATATCCTTATAATACATACATTAAATTGTTATATGAACTAGTTACTTAACAGAAGAATGAATTAAAAAATACTAGTCGAGTGCCAAACATTACAAAAAATCAGGCACTGACTCCAAATATTTATTCATTGTACATTAATATAATCACACAAATGGCAGTGTATATAATATTGGTATTATTAAAATTTCCTTATAACCCATTAGCAAAGCACATGTTATTTTTTTCCTTATAGTGATTTTTGACGTTGGTGCTGTTTTTTTGTTAAGAAGTTTTTATTATATAGAAAACAATGCTCTTCTATCACCGCGAGCTGCTGCAAAATGAGGCCCCTGGGCCACCGCATACTACACTGCAGCCCCGCGCGTTTGTGCGGAGAAATCGGCACGATGCTGCATTATCTGTTTGGTTTTTGTATATTCAAATTTGAAGATATCACGCACCATACAGCAGTAGTCGGTGTGCCATACGATGCGTCTCGCCACGCACCCACGCGCGGGCTCGCATGTAGACGCGTGATCTGTAACACTGCGCGTGAATGCGTTTTCTTTCAAGCTATTTTGACTTTAGAACTATAGCAACATTAAAAACCTAGATATCTACATTTTTTCGTGCAAGAGACTCACTTAATAATATTATCTATACTAATATATAAAGCTGAAGAGTTTGTTTGTTTGAACGCGCTAATCTCAGGAACTACTGGACCGATTTTGAAAATTCTTTCACTAATAGGAAGCTACATTACTCCTGAGTGCTATAGGCTACTTTTTATCTCGGAAAAACTTTTCCACGCGGGCGGAGCTATGCTAGTTTATACTAAAGCAACCCTTTCCTATCCTCAGGAGGTGATCTTCCTAGCCAGCTTGATGGTGATCGGCTGGTCTGCCATCCCCGCCTGGGTACTGGTCAACATCAAACACTACCGCGACAAGGAATAAGCAGAAATATACATCCGTAGTGTATCAGTTTGGTTTAAGTAAAATGTTAATTTAATTGAATTGTTGTTTTTATTTCTGTTCTGTCTTGTAGGTCGTTAGCTTATTTTTTATGGACCTGCTGGCCAGTAGCTTGACGCGAGTCGGCTTTTCTGGCCACACCGGACTTTCGGGTGAACGCTTTAGGCGCTCGCAACCCTTGATTTAAGTAACCATGCTGAGGGCAACCCACTAACGGGTTACGAACCTCGGCTCAGGACGGTCACTGGGAACGGTTGTTAGCAAAGAGTTCTATGATTATATAGGGCGGATATTGGGAAAATTGTCATACAAAAATTTTGAGCCTGTTCATCAGTAACTCAATCTACCGTGAAATAACAAAATGCCTATCTAAAATTCATTAGAACATACTTTGACATGGTCGTAAATTGGCATATTTACTTCCAAAATACTGCTTTACAAAATTTAAGCATACCGAGATGTCTTGTTATACGGACATGTCAGATAAAACAGCGACTTCCTCCGCCTATCCGGAGAGAAAAGGCGTGAGTGTGTGTTATACCTACATTGCTTTAGTAATACATATACAGGTGAATTTTTCAAGTAGGCGTGGATGCCCAAATGCGTTTTTTTTTTTTTTTTTATTGCATTGAATGACGAGACGAGCATGCCGTTCGCCTGATGGTAAGCGATACGACCACCCATAAACAGTAGCAACACCATCCAGCACCTTGACTTACAAAGTACTGAGTGGCATTCCACTGCGCTCGTCATCCTGATACATAAGATGTTAAGTCACATTATGTCCAGTAGTTATACTGGCTACAATGTCCTTCAAACCGAAACACAACAGTGCATGCACACTGTTGCTTGGCGGTAGAAATAGACATTGCGGTGGTACCCACCCAGACGGCCTCTTACATAATGAGAGACCTACCACCAGGTTAATCAACCGAATCTATGAGGAATAGCAAAAAATGTTCAAAATAGTCTCGGGGCCAATTTTGATGAAAACTAAAACTGCAATGCTGTCTCGCGTTCAATACCCGGGTCGGGCAAAGTGATAATGGGTTTTATAATCAGTATCAGCCCTGAATCTGGAGTCAGGACCGGATAAGGAATGTCGGGCCTCTAGGCATTGCCCCCTTGGGGCCACTTCCTAAAATATATTTTTTGTACCACAACCTAATAAACCGACTGAAAAAAAGAATTATGCCTTTATTTAAAATAACTTATGGTCTCAATGTGTAGGTCTAGTTTATTATTATGGACCCATGATTGAGAATAGTGTAACTAGTGTAAGTTAAAAAGTTTAAAATAAAAATTAAATTAAAATTTAAGTGCCGGCGACACAAAAAACCAATAAAAGTGTCTTTCGCGAAAGAAGTATTTTCATCTCCCTGGTCCGGAGTTCGGTCCCCCGACGCAAGGACGCTTGGGTCACTTGGGTCAAAATATTACTAGGTACTTAAACGACAAAGACACTTTTATTATTTTACTTTTTAGAGGTTTTTTGTGTCGGGGGTTATTTATACTTTAATTAAATTTTTATTAAATGTACATTTTTGGCTTATTAGTTTCAGAAACGCACAGAAAAACCATATGATGGTCCGTAATTGAGGTATTTAAAACGATAATGAGAGCTGGCAAACGTTTTTCTAATTTTTAACCGACATCCAAAAAGGAGGTTCTTAATGCGTGTGTTTCTATTTTTTTTGTTTTTATGTATGTACACTGATTTCTTATTTATTTAGTAAATAAGGGTCTCGAAATGGTCCCATTTCAATATATCTTGGTTTAAAGTTCATCATTTTATGGAACAGACTGAATAGACCTAAATCATACGAGTAATTTCATACGATAACTTAGAAGTGCCCCGATTAGCATTGCACAAATTCGAGCTATGTTTTTATTGAATATAAGATAATACATATGTATTGTGACCCTTTATACGAATAACAGAGAGTTCCACTAGATGGTGGCCGTGGTGGATGGTGGTGGGGTAAAAAAAGCCGATTCTAACTGTATATATAACTCTATTTCGTAAAAAATGTCGCTTACGACGTTTTGGCCGTTAACCGTCGATATGGACTCGGGAAATTGGCTTGAACTAAACGCTTAATCCAGAAGATGCAGAATGCAACGGCTCGGTTTTGTTTTACCGTGCCACCTAGAACACACTTGACCCCTTTCTTAAACCAGTGTGCACACACACTAACGCCTTTTATGCCGGAAGGGGTAGGCAGAGGAGCAACTAGTGCCCCCACTTTTCGTCATACGTATTCCGTCCCATGATGTGATAAACCAGTGTGGTATTCTAAAAACTGGACAAGTGCGAGTAGGACTTGCGTACAGAGGGTTCCGATAAACTTGTAGGTAAGGTATCTAAGTATACAACTTATATACTATAGTAGGTATATAATAAATTAATCTAATTTTAAAAGTTTGTAAATGTCCCTTTTTTTTCATCAAAGTTCGTTTTTACGGTTATCAGATTTTTCTCTTTACACGTGCTGTAAGGCCTTGCTTCTTGCCAGATTTCATGATTCTAGGTCAACGGGAAGTACCCTATAGGTTTTGATTACCTTGCGAAATGGCAAAATATGCGACAAAAACTGTCATATCTCTTGATCGCGTTGACTTACAAGTTTGAGTATTTCACAGCTGAAAGAGACCGTAGACCCAAGTATTTTATATAAATTTCAAGTTGATATGTCTACGCGTTCCTGAGAAAAAAGGTCTTGACGGACAGAAAGACAGACGGACAAAAAGTGATCCTATAAGGGTTCCTTTTTTCTTTTGAGGTACGGAACCCTAAAAACATAAACCACAAGTATAGAAGGATTTTCCATATATTAATGATATTAGGTAAAATCACCGAGATATTTAAGAATAATTTGCATTTTTTAAATGTTATGAAAAATGCACGAATCGCCGTGCATTAATAATAATAATAATAAGCCCGCAGGGGCGGCTTTCTGGCGAGCCGACGGTGATTGGCGACACCGCGTACCCCGATTCCGTAGGGGCTAAATGAGACCCCCTGACCCTTGGCTTGCCTTAACTGGCCGGCTAGGGGTGGAAATCGCAAGAGCTAAAACCTGAGCTCCAGGGTGGAAGTGCTCAAGCTGCGTAATAGCGAGGAAACCCGCTCCGGGACGCATCAGCGACCCGCGATGGTGAAATCGGTGCACACCTCTCGACACCTTATAGCCACCCGCATCGATGTTGCGTCCTAGGCATACGCCGCTTTTGGGATGCCCATCTAGTGGTGGACAAGTCACCGTCTGCCTTGAATATGAAAGATTAAGACATTTTACTTGGCAGGCGTCCCGTAGTCTCAGTCAATAGCCCAGCAACCAGTCCAGATAGATCCTATCCATAGACCCGGTATAGTTCCCATCTTCTTTGCAATAGTCCTTGCACCTTGCGGGCGCTGTCTTTGGCTGTGTTTCCTCTATAAATATAGACAGAGAGAGTGCCTACAAGGTGTACACACCCCAACTAGAGTAATGTATCTTAAAGTGGCGTCTACGTGTTGGATCCATATCCCCACGCAAGCCTTCCAAAAGGACCGGTCTTCGTGCCGTGATTTCCCGCAGGAAAGATACAACATAATAATAAAAAATACGTATGGCACTCGGAGACTGCCGCGGTAAAGCTATTGCATAGCATTTTTATCACAAATTTTAATTGACTAAACACAAATTCGATCTTACGCTTACCACATAAAGTAGATTTTTAAACGCGAGCAACGCACGTTTAATCTTGTTATTGATAAATGTCAGAAATGCAATGGTTATCACAACCAAAGTAGAATAAATCAAAATTTGAAAAAATAATGTTACGTTCGATTCTTTTGTACTCGTGCCGTGCCAACGCTGGGGAAATAGCTTCTACGCGATGTATTTAAGGTTCATATTAGATTAGTAAGAAATGGTTTTAATGACTTTAGTAAATAAAATAAATAAAAATATACTCGTTTCAAGAATTATAGCTTCTACGCATTGTATTTAAGGTTTATATTAGTAAGATAAAAAAGATGTCAGATTATTTTCGTTACGGATTTCTGGATTCGGGCTCCACGCTCAAGGCCCGTGATAGAAGCTATGCAATAGCTTAATAATAAATCAGTTTATTTCTCAACACAACAGTACACAATCGAAGAATATAACTATACATCAATTACATGAATGAAAGTACATATTATACTCAATTGTGTGAGACTGGTGTCTGTACTAGGCAGAGCCTGTGGACACAGAACACCAGGCTCTCAATTATAAGTTTAAGTTACATTTGTATTATAATCATCCTGGACCGATATTCAGTTAATTTCAGAGAATGATACTTATAGGTCAAAATATTGTTTTGTAATGTTCATGACAATAAATTTATTTCGATGTTTGTGAATGTGTATGTGTGTGTGTGTGCGCGTGTATGAGTGTGAGTATGTGTTCATGAGTAAGTATATGATATTATGTCATCTAACTTAAGGGACACAGTAAGTCTTTGGTATCCTGATAGTTTAATGTGAGCAAAAAATTGGTCACTGCTTTTTTGCAGGAATACTTTGTTACGGAGTAATCGAATAATTTCTTGTTGATTCCATTATACAAATGAGCTCCTTGGAAACAGATAAATCTATGTGAAAAGGCGGTATAGAAACGCTGTGTATGACCGATGACGGCTTTTTGACGTCTGTGCAGTGTGGCGACTGAAGAATCATATGCATTTTGGCAATGCATTCTTAGAATCGTATCCATAATGTATAGTTGGCGTACTGTTAACACTTTCCACTCCTTATATAGGTCTGTTGTGTGGTATCTATACGGCAGGCACAAACGAACTTTTAATACAGATCTCTATGCGCGTTCTAATATAATAAGTGTGGCTTTGTGTGTTCCTCCCCAAGTTGACACCCAGTACCCCAGGATTGATTGACAAAGTGCATAATAAATTGATAATTTAGTTGAAGGTCAGTTACGTGTCGGATAAGTTTAAAAATGTACATAATTTTACGGAGTCTAGTAGTTAGCAGACTATATTATTATATTCCTTAAAATTTAGGTTTTCGTCAATTTGAAATCCTAGGTACTTAACAAAGTTTGCTTTTTCAATTACAGGATATTTGCAGTTATTACCATTGCATTGTTTTTACCATTGCAACAACATCCTATTTAACTTGTTCGACATTGAACTATAGATAAGTTTTTTTTTAATTTCCTGCCTTTCCATTTTCACAAGATTTTACTGAACTATATTAAGTTTCATGAAATATAAAATAAAGATCCTTGGGAGATGACGTGAAGGAGAAACATTGTGACATTGGTTATCAAAAGGAAAAATAAAAGCAAACAAATGCATCAGAATTATATTTCGAAAAGAAAACAAAAATAATTTAACAAGAAAACCATGATCCGTAATTAGCCATATAACATAACGTTCTCACGTTACCACCTCAGCAGCTTACTAACTGACGATGTCTGTAACCGCGTCCCCAACACCCTCGACGACATTTAAATAAAACTATTTTTACGGATTTTATCGCGGTTTTTTAATTTATATTTTCCCCCGACGTTATACGTTATATTTCGGAGTACCAAAACCTCAGTCCGCCCCGTGACCATGAAGGCTGTAAAGCCTTCGAAGCGTCGGGAGAAAATATAAATAAAAAAACCGCGATAAAATCCGTAAAAATAGTTTTATTTAAATGTCTAACATTGGCGTATACATAAGTAATCATTACCCTCGACGACGCTATCAAGCACGCCAGTGACATCGTCGAGAAGACTGTCAACCCCTTCCGTGTCTACGTTTACGGAGATGCCATCGTCGCTTACGTCAGCGCTAACGTCTGCCCAGGATGTATCTGGAAATTGCATTTTTTATTACTATGTTGGAGGTAATAAGATAGCCTCGGTGGGGTAGTTGCGTGGCGCTTTGAGGCTCCGGGTTCGAAGCCCAGGTCAGGCAAAGAGACATTGATTTTTTCTGCTCAATATGGAAAGGAGTGTAAAATTTGTGCATTTGTGGGTTGAGAATATTCACAAATATTTGGAAAGTGTTTAGTCACTAGTATGGAATCACTGAACCCTCAGTAGAAGTGGGTCGTGTCCAGTGGTGGGACAGTGAATATAGTACTAATATAATTATACTTACGCACATCGACAGACGCTCCAGACACAAGTGCGGCACATCCGACAGCGACCTGCAAGTAATATTTCATTATTTTTAAGAATGTTGAAATAAATAAAAAATAAATGATTTGTTAGGCATATAAAAAGCATTTAAGAGAAGTCATAACAAGTTAGAAGAGTATAATAATATTTGCACAGATACAAATTCAGTTAAATAAAGTACCTCAAAGTAAAGTTCACTGGTGGTAGGTCTCTCATATGTAAGAGACGGTCTGGGTGGGTACCACCGCAATGTCTTTTTCTACCGCCAAGCAGCAGTGTGCATGCACTGTTGTGTTTCGGTTTGAAGGACATTGTAGCCAGTGTAACTACTGGACATAATGAGACTTAACATCTTATGTCTCAGGATGACGAGCGCAGTGGAATGCCACACAGTACTTTGTAACTCAAGGTGCTGTATGGTGCTACTATCGCTTACCATCAGGCGAACGGCATGCTCGTCTCGTCATTCTATGCTATAAAAAAAAAAAAAAAAAAACCTACCACCAGTATACCTATCTAAGCGATGAAATATTCAGTAATACCACTGGCTACAATGTTCAGCACATCGAAACACCAGTGCCTGCACAATGTAGCTTAGCGGCAGAAATGAATACTACTACTACACACCCGGCCGTTCGCATACGATAGATTTATGAAGAAATATTTTTGATTTTGTCTCATTTAAAGAATCAATTATTTCTAAGAACAATCGTTATTTAAATATCTGTCAAGCGACTATAACGTGGGCGAGACTTGCCTCACCATTGTGCAAGTTTAGATTGGGTAACTTGTTTAAGCAAGAAATGCATGTGATAGATTATTTATACAATTTATGTACAATAATATCATTATAAATAATATAATTATAACAAAATAAGATTTACACTTGTAGAAATCAGTTTGGGATAGTAACATTATCTGTGTAACATTGTATCGAAAAACAAAAAAAGGTTTAATATGATATCTCTATCATACACAGGTTTATAAATGATTTAATATAATTTCGGGATAATAATAGTACGTATATTACTTAAAATTAAGATAAGGATTTTTAAAAATGAATTGAATTTAAACAACACAGTCTTTACAAAATCAATTTCTAATCCTACCTTCAAGATATTTTCTTGACACAAGCTATAAAAGCGTTGAAGTCGGCCAGGTAGGGAGAAGTGTTGCGAGTGCCAAAACCGCTCACCCTAAAGTCCGGTGTGGCCAGAAAAGCCGACTCTCGTCAGGCTACTGGCCGTTAGGTCCGCGTTAAAAAAAAAAAAAAAAAAAAATCAGGTAGGGATCACTTCTCTCCCAGCTGTCGAACGGGACGGAGCTCTGAAGCTTAAGTATAAAGAGGCTACGTGGAAGCTAAATTATACCTAGGTAAATATGGTTTTCGTATTATAATTATTGTGCAATACATTTAAAGGCTGCGGCTCCTTGATAATAGTCAAAAAATCAATTAAATTTAAGGAAAGGGTTGATATTGTTAGTCTGTCTGTTGAACGAGTAACAGAGATTTCATGTATTGAATTTGAGCAATTTGTTATTTTGAGTGTATATAGACCACCATCTGCATCCCACATTGAGTTTTTGAGCATACTTGAAGACATTTTGCATAAAATCTGTAATGCAAATAAAATAATTATTGTATGTGGAGATTTTAATATTAACTTATTGGAAGAGTCGCAGCTAAAGGTTAATTTTATTAATCTTTTTCAATCCTATAACTTGTATAATGTATTCCTTGAGCCGACTAGGATTACTGCAACTAGTGCTACATGTATTGATAATATTTTTACTAACCATACAATAAAATACAAGGCAGTAATAAATTTAATAGATTCTGACCATTGTGGCCAATTAATATCATTTACTAGTAATAAAAACAAGGTTCAAGGAAAACATATTCAATTTGTTCCTTGTAATATAAGCCGCATGAACCGTTTTAAGAGAAACATGATAATATGTCTACCTGGGTTGCCCTTACAAAATGATCCAGACAAATTATATACTTCCCTTTTTGATTTGATAAAGTGTGAATTTGAAAAAATCTTCACTAGTAATTAATAATAGACTTGTTTTTAACGAATGGGCAACCGCTGGTATTATTAAGAGTAGAAATAAACTATATAGTTTATATTCGGAAAGAGCTTACAACCAACGGCCCTCTTTCAAAGAACATGTAAAAAAATATTCTAAGATTTTTAAAAGAGCCTGTTCCGCTGCCAAGTCATTATATATAAGAAATAAAATTAAATCAGCTACAAATAAGATTCAGACCACCTGGAACATTATAAATACAGAATCAGGTAGGCAAAAGGCACGCAACCAGGAATTTAATCTTAATATTAATTCTGAACATGTAACAGCAGACCTGGAAGTAGCAACTGCTTTTGAAAATTTTTTCACTGACGTAGCGTTACAGACTACCCAACATCTTCAGTCTTCTTCCACGTCAGCTGAGTTGCTGCTTAAAGGTAATGTGCCTCAATGCAACATACTTTTTCATTTTACACCTATCAATGCGCAAGATATATTAAAGACATTTAAATGTATTAACCAGAAAAAGACCGCTGATCTATGGGGAATTTCAGTTAAAAACGTATCGTCTATTATTGAAGTAATTGCACCCCACCTAGCTGCGGTTTTTAATGGTTGCGTCGCAACAGGTGTATTTCCTGACTTGATGAAACAAAGCAGGGTTATACCGCTCTTCAAGGCTGGTGATATGGCGGATCCTTCGAACTTCCGACCTGTCTCGGTATTACCCACATTGAGTAAGTTATTCGAAAAAAATATTCTTAATCAGCTATTGAGACATTTTGACAACAATAACTTACTTCACAGGAAGCAGTTTGGATTTACGAGGGGTCGGTCCACCATTGATGCTGGGGTTGATCTCTTGAAAAATATATTTGAGGCCTGGGAGGAGTCGCATGATGCTCTTGGCGTCTTCTGCGACTTGTCTAAGGCATTTGACTGTGTAAATCATGACACTCTAGTCAGGAAATTACACCATTATGGCGTGCGAAACACGGCTCTCAATCTTCTGAGATCTTATTTGAATAATAGAATTCAGAGGGTTGATATTAATGGAAAAATCTCAACAGGAGCTGCGGTTACCATGGGAGTTCCGCAGGGTTCAATTCTGGGACCATTTCTATTTCTTGTATATATAAATGACTTACCTTACTACGTAAGGGATAATCACGAGATTGTATTGTTCGCCGATGATACATCATTAATATTTAAAATCAAAAGAAAGTTACTAAATTATGACGACGTGAACGATGCTCTCCGTAAAGTTGTGCATTGGTTTAATTTAAACAACTTGTTACTAAATGCTAAAAAAACTAAATGCATTAAATTTACTATGCCCAATGTAAAAATAGTAAAAACCAATGTACAAATAAATGGTGAAGAGTTGGATCCTGTTGCGTCTACTACCTTTTTGGGCATCACACTAGACGCGAAACTCCAGTGGGGACCGCATATAGCAAAGTTAGCAGGTAGACTAAGTTCAGCGGCTTATGCAGTCAGAAAAATAAGGCGTCTGACTGATGTAGAAACGGCAAGAATTGTTTATTTCAGTTATTTTCATAGCATTTTGTCGTATGGGATTCTTCTTTGGGGAAATGCAGCAGATATTAATTCAGTATTTGTGTTACAAAAGAGAGCTATTAGAGCTATTTATTGTCTTGGACCCCGTGTTTCTCTTAGAGAAAAGTTTAAAGAGATAAACATTCTTACCGTAATATCGCAATACATTTATGAAAATCTATTGTATATGAGGAAAAATATCGCACATTTTGATCAAATATGCGATATTCATAATATAAATACTAGGAATAAACATAAATATGTGATACATGCTACTCGTCTCCATAAAATTAGTAATACTTTTGTTGGTCAATGTGTACGCTTCTTCAATAAACTTCCTAAGCATATTGTAAAACTACCAATAAAAAAATTTAAAATCACTATAAAAGACCGCCTCTGTAAAAAAGCTTACTATCGTATTTGCGATTATCTGGAGGATACAAATGCTTGGGATTAAGTTGCTCGGATTCACTCATGTTTTATAATTTGATTGTTTATATGTTATATATTGTTTTGTTTTTTTTTTTTGACATAAGTAATAATTGAATTTATATTGTTACTTGCAATTTGTAAAATATATATATAAAAAATATAACAATAAAAGACCTACGCTGAGTTTCTTGGTGCTTCTTCTCAGGTCAGTGGGCTTTTCCGAAGCACTGGTAGAATCTTTAGATGATAAAATATTGTAAAAAAATGACGTGTAAAAGTGCCCTAATTACTGAATAAACGATTTGAATTTGAATTTGAAGGAAAATAGATATATAAATACGGAGTAGAAATATACATAATTTCAGTTAAATTAAACAATAAAATTAGATTGCCAAGTAATAAACGGTATAACTGACTATATGCTTCTTTTTATTTTATATTCCTATTCCTATTTACGTGATTTAAATAAAGTTATACATACTATTTTGATAATGCTTTCCCTTTCATACCCACCAACAAATTATTCTAATACATGCGATTAATTTTCACAGCTGAAAGAGATCTTAAGCCCGAGTAATTAATATAAATTTCAACTTTATATCTACGCGTTCCTGAGAAGTTCTTGACATATAGATAGACAGGCAAACAGGCCGACAGACAGACGGACAACAAAGTGATCCTATAAGGGTTCCTTTTGACCTTTTGGGGTTCGGAACCCTAAAAATTATAAAGAAGACTCACCAGCGCGAATAGGATTACTAGGCGGCTCATGTTTGTAGTTTTCTCGTCGACGACTGGAATGATCCCTCGACTGATGCCGGCTCTTTTATACCGAAACATTATTTGCAATCTTCCAAACTGCACTTATATCAATATTGACTACGGAATACTTTCTTAGCAAATAAAAAATAAGATTTGCGCCGTCGTAACTAACGCAATTATCTTATCTTCTCATTTGTGTTATAAATGCGAAAGTTTGTGGAAATGTCTGGATGTCTGTTATCAAAGTAAACGCAGGAGTAACTTAACAGATTTTAATGAAATTTGACACACGGGCAGGGCATGTCATGGATTAACACATAGGCTACCTGGTATCATATTTTATCCCGATAATTTGCTAGGTAATTCGTTCGCTTTAACAGTGAAGGAAAACATCGCGAGGAAATTTGCATATCTGAGAAGTTATCTATAAGAATTTCGAAGATATGTGAAGTCTGCCAACCCGCACTAAGCCAGCGTGGTGGACTAAGGCGTAACCCCTCTCAGTAGTAGAGGAGGCCCGTGCTCAGCTGTGGGCAGTATATAATACAGGGCTGATTGCATTGATTGCAATTTGCTCCACGAGAAATAATGGATATTTTTAATCTGCTCGTTTAAGTAGATGGCGCTGGCGTCGTACTGTGTTTTAGGAACTTTTGTAGCGGTAAAGGCTTTTCACGCTGGTGACGCCGCGAAAAACAACTAGTTTATATGCATATAAATGAAAATTTCGTAACATTCTTGGTGCGCGTGTCCTTTCTTTTACAAACACTTGTGAGTAAAAATTTAAAAAGCAATGACGGTTCATTCGTTTTTAACCCCCGACAAAAAAGAGGGGTGTTATAAGTTTAGGGTGTGTATCTGTGTGTCTGTGTATCTGTATGTCTGTCTGTAGCATCGTAGATCTCAGTTTTTTTTTGTTTGAAAGCTGATGTGATCGAGATGGTTCTTAGCTATAATTTATAAGGATCTGTTCAGGAGTTTGAAGACTATCAGCTCATTTCGAACTTTCCCAACTCCGATTGATATAAAATTTGGTGTACTATGACTTCGCCAATATTTTTAAGACACGTTAACCTTGATCTGATGCTACAGCATCAAGTAGTCTGCGGGATACCCATCTCTTTTTGTATATCTTGTTTATCTGTACCAACCTAAACCCTTTTACTTATCGCAGCGAAATCTCTTTAAGATCCCGCGTCAGTGCGAGGAACCGAGGCGGGTATGTCGGGGTTACCGGCCTGGTGTATGCTGGCGTACCGACTAAACCCCGCGGTAACCTTCGTCGACGCGTCAGAGGCGGCTCCGGGATACCATATTTTTTTTTAGGTAGTCGATCCTGCATTCAACACCGGGGGAAATCTGCGAATGGGATACTAGAGTCCCCCGGCTTGACGACTGCAGGGGCCTGGGGGGGAGTGGAGGAGGAATATGGAAGGGAAGGTGGGGGGAAGGGAGGAAGGTTCCCAGGATGGGCGGAAAGAGAGGGTGCCAAGAAATGTTCACGGGCCCTTTTAGGCCTCAATGTGTTTTTCACCCAAGAGGTATACACACTGAACTATGTGCCTCGGCCCGCGACCAATGTCCCCCCGCGCATGGGCGTGCATTGGGTGTGATGACCCAGCGCACAAGAATTGCCTCGGGGGGCGGGGTACCATATTGCATTACCTCAGATCGCTACCGGAACAGCCTCTGCGGTATTCTGTGTACATGAGACCTCCCTGACGTACACACTGGCGAGGTCTTCACACCAATCCATTCCATTACAGGGTCAATTGTACGCACATATAGCCCCGAGTGTATGTCCAATGATAGATAACGTTATTCGCCTTGTACGGCAGGTTTCATCAGGTATTTTTCTACGCCTGCTTATAGAGTAAAGCATTGTTGTGTTTCGGTTTGAAGGACATTGTAGCCAGTGTAACTACAGGACATAGTGAGACTTAACATCTTATGTGTCAGGATGACGAGCGCAGTGGAATGCCCCACAGTACTTTGTAACTCAAGGTGCTGGATGTTGTTGCTACTGTTTATGGGTATATCGTATAGCTTACCATCAGGCGAACGGCATGCTCGTCTCGTCTCGTGTGTTACTCGACCTGTGGCCTTAACCGATGCAGAGACAATGGCAGCAGCAAAAAAGGAAGGGTTGAACGGTCCAGAGAGCCATTTTGCTTCGGCCCCGGTGCATCTATAGCAGGAATTACGTGTCTGGGTAATTGAAGGTAATTTAATCTTTATTTCTTTCCAATTTGAATTATGCGGATACTGTATATGGACTCAGGCAATTGGCTTGAACTAAATGCTTAATCCAGAAGATGCAGAATGCAACGGCTCGGTTTTGTTTTACCGTGCCACCTAGAACACACTTGACCCCTTTCTTAAACCAGTGTGCACACACACTCACGCCTTTTATCCCGGAAGGGGTAGGCAGAGGCGCAACTAGTGCACCCACTTTTCGCCATAGGTACGTATTCCGTTCCATGATGTGATAAACCAGTGTGATATTCTAAAAACCCAACAAGTGCGAGTTGGACTCGCGTACCGAGGGTTCCGACAAACCTGTAGGTAAGGTATCTAGGTATGTAAGTTCAATAGTTAGCCAAAATTAATTAATAAATTAATCAAATTTAAAAAGTATGTAGATTCCGCTTTTTGGCATCAAAGTTCATTTATACGGTTATCAGATTTTTCTCTTTACACGTGCTGTAAGGCCTTGCTTCTTGCCAATTTTCATGATTCTAGGTCAACGGGAAGTAACCTATAGGTTTTGATTACCTTGCGAAATGGCAAAATATGCGACATAGGGAGCGTGCACGAACTATAGGGGGCAGCACAATATCGACACAAGAGGCACAGGTGAATAAAAAAGAAACTAGAACTAGCACAATAATTTGTTTATATATGAAAAAAATTATATAATATGTGTTCCGGCCGAATGTTATTTATACCCAGCGTGTCCAGAATATGCTTTTTTTAGATGGGAGCTAGTTATTTAAGCAAAATTAGGAGGTTATGTTCCCTTAATTACAGATTTTTTTGTATTGAATATTACCTTCAAAACATATTTATTTTTATAAATTACGTAACGAAACATTTCTAAATGCTTTTGGAACTCATAATTATGTATGCTTTATACAGCTTTTATTATTTTTAACGATTTTCACATAACCATGGAATGTAAGTACCTACTTAGGTACTATTTTTGGGAACATTATGTAATTTCACACCATTTCATTTGTTTATTTTTATGTTTTGGAGCATCGAGATACACAGCGATACATTGTCAACAAATTAAATGTTGTTTATAATCCTTTTAATGAATATTGTACGTCAATGCCAAGTATCGATGCTGATAATGATTCAGATTGCGCCACTAGATGGCAGTGCTCACGACGTGCGCGTTCCCTATAAACGGTCATATCTTTGATCACGTTGACTTACAAGTTTGATTTTTTCACAGCTGAAAGAGACCGTAGATCCGAGTACTTGATATAAATTTCAATTTGATATCTTCACGCGTTCCTGAGAAAAAGAGTCTAGACAGACAGAAAGACAGACGGACAAAAAGTGATCCTTGAAGGGTTCCTTTTTTTCTTTTGAGGTACGGAACCCTAAAAACATAAACCACGAGTATAGGAGGATTTTCCATATATTAATGATATTAGGTAAAATCACCGAGACATATAAGATAATTTGCAATTTTTAATTGTTATGAAAAATGCATGAATCACCGTGCATTGTTTTTACCATTGCAACAACCTTCTATTTAACTTGCTGGACATTGAACTATAGATAAGATTTTTTTAAATTTCCTGCCTTTCGATTTTCACGAGATTTTACTGAACTATATTGAGTTTCATGAAATATAAAATAAAGATCCTTGGGGCCGGGATAACGTGAAGGAGAAACATTGTGACATCGGTTATTAAAAGGAAAAATGAAAAGCAAACAAATGCATCAGAATTATATTTTGAAAAGAAAACAAAAATAATTTAACAAGAAAAACATGATCCGTAATTAGCCATATAACATAACGTTCTCACGTTACCACCTCAGCAGCTTACTAACTGATGATGTCTGTAACCGCGTCCCCAACGCTGTCGACGACGTCACCAACGTCGTCTACGACGTCACCAACCCCGCCGACGACGTCATCAACTGTGCCGACGACATTATCAACCACGTCATTGACATCTTCGAGAAGAAAAGGAAAGTGTTTAGTCACTAGTATGGACTCGCCGAACCCTCAGTAGAAGTGGGTCGTGTCCAGTGGTGGGACAGTGAATATAGTACTAATATAATTATACCTACCCGCATCGACAGACGCTCCAGACACAAGTGCGGCACATCCGACAGCGACCTGCAAGTAATATTACATTATTTTTAAGAATGTTCAAAGAAATAAAAAAATGAAGTATTTATTGGGCATGTGATCATCATTAGTCTTTTACATCTATTGTAGATGATTAAAATAGCGTCAACTGTTGGAGGTTGTTTAGTATTCTGAGACACTTTCTTTGATGGCTGTAGAGCCCAATACGAGATAAGCAAAATTGGCAACACATTTGAAAGAATGCTTAATGAAATAAAAAAATAAAGGATTTGTTAGTCACGTAGGCATATAAAGAGCATTTAAGAGAAGTCATAACAAGTTAGAAGAGTATAATAATATTTGCAGAGGTACAAATTTAGCTAAATAAAGTACCTACATTGAAAGAACGAGCAACCAGCACGGGCTGATAGGTATAGACGACACAGACATTGGGGACTGGAATAGGGCTAGCGAAGAAGAAGTGGAGCTACTAAGAGAAAGGGAAGGAATATCTTAACATTACGAGGAAAGGAAACGCCACAGTCCTCGCCGGCGAGGATAATAAAAGCCCTAGCCTAGCTAAAATACCAGTCTTTCACTAGCTACCTAAGCGATGAAAACTTTAGTAATACCACTGGCTACAATGTTCAGCACATCGGAACACCAGTGCCTGCACAATGTAGCTTAGCGGCAGAAATGAATACTACTACTACACACCCGGCCGTTCGCATACGATAGATTTATGAAATACTATTGATTTTGTCTCATGTAAACAAATCAATTATTTCTAATGACAATCGTTATTTAAATATATATCCAAAGACTACAACGCGGGTGAGACCTGCTCACCATTATACAAGTTCAGGCTGGGTAACTTGTTTAAGCAAGAAATGCATGCGATTATTTTTCACAGCTGAAAGTGATCGTAAGCCCGAGTATTTAATATAAATTTCAACTTTATATCTCTAAGCTTGAAGCGACGATAGCCTAGTTGGGAATGGAACGGTCTGCCGAGACAATGTCCGGAGGTTCAAAACCCAAGGCACACACCTCTGACTTTTCGAAGTTACGTGTGTATTGTTATCAATTATCGCTCGCTTTAACGGTGAAGGAAAACATCGTGAGGAAACCTGCATACCTGAGAAGTTCTCTGAATTTCGAAGGTACGTGAAGTCTGCCAACCCGCACTAGGCCAGCGTCGTGGACTAAGGCCTTATCCCCTCTCTGTAGTAGAGGAGGCCCGTGCTCAGCAATGGGCAGTGTATAATACAGGGCTGATTGCATTGCACTGCATTGCATCTCTACGCGTTCCTGAGAAGTTCTTGACAGACAGACAGGCAGACAGACAGACCGACATACAGACGGACAACAACGTGATCCTATAAGGGTTCCTTTTGACCTTTTGGGGTCCGGAACCCTAAAAATTATAAGAAAGACTCACCAGCGCGAATAGGATTACTAGGCGGCTCATGTTTGTAGTTTTCTCGTCGACGACTGGAATGATCCCTCGACTGATGCCGGCTCTTTTATACCGAAACATTATTTGCAATCTGCCAAACTGTACTTAAGTATATCAATGTCAAATACGGAATACTTTCTTAGCAAATAAAAAATAAGATTTGCGCCATCGTAACTAACGCAATTATCTTATCTTCTCATTTGTATTATAAATGCGAAAGTTTGTGGAAATGTCTAGATGTCTGTTATTGAAGTTATACTTCTTTTGGCGCGTTAGGGAAAAATGATGAGTGTAAATTTTTACGATGCGCGCGCACACCGTCACGAAAAACCGTCACCCTGAAGTTAGCTATAGTCAACATTTTAGTTTTGAATTTTGAACGTAGAATAAGGCGAAAGATAATTAAAAAGATTTTAATCTTGTTACGCCAAAGAAGTATAACTTCTAACGCGTGTACATAAGTACACACAAACTTTTTTCTAAGCAAACGCAGGAACAACTTAACAGATTTTAATGAAATTTGACACACGGGCAGGTCATGTCATGGATTAACACATAGGCTACCCGGTATCATGTTTTATCTCGGTAATTTGCTCCCACGAGAAATAATGGATATTTTCAATCAGCTCGTTTAAGTAGATGGCGGGAGTTTTGGCGGGAACTTGGAAGTGTCATGAGGTGCTCTTGTTTTAATACATTATTTTGGTGATACTTAGTATTATATTGCATAATTATGGTGGTATATTATCCAATATAGTTCTATTAAAGAGCTCAAATGAAGTGAATTGAAATAATTGTGCTAATCAAGTGGTTTTTTTGTTGCTGCCAATACTCCTCGATAAAGTCTTGGTAAGGTAGCCACTGCTTTACTTCGACATACTACAGATAATAAAATAGATAAACCAAACTTGACATTGGCAAAATGTGAACACAAATGCCATTATAAAAAAAAAAAAAAAAGTAGATGGCGCTGGCGTCGTACTGTGTTTTAGGAACTTTTGTAGCGGGAAAGGCTATTCACGCGGGTGACGCCGCGAGAAACACCTAGTTTAGCATATAAATGAAAATTTCGTATCATTCTCGGTGCGCGTGTCCTTTCTTTTACAAACACTTGTGAGTAAAAATTTAAAAAGCAATGACGGTTTATTCATTTTTAACCCCCGACAAAAAGAGGGGTGCTATAAGTTTAGGGTGTGAATCTGTGTATCTGTGGGTCTGTGTATCTGGGTATCTGTATGTCCGTCTGTGGCATCGTAGTTCTCAAACGAATGGACCGATTTTGACGCATTTTTTTTTGTTTGAACGCTGATGTGATCGAGATGGTTCTTAGCTATAATTTATAAGGATCTGTTCAGGAGTTTGAAGATTATCAGCTCATTTCCAACTTTCCCAATTCCGATTGATTTAAAATTTGGTGTTCTGTGACTTCAGCAATATTTTTAAACATCAGCTGATGCTGCAGCATCAAGTAGTCTGCGGGATACCCAACTCCTTAGCAACTTATAGCACATATAGCGTGTTTGGGCTCATAAGGATGGTCTCATCGAGTAGGTGTTAGATAGTTGATTATCAAGACCACATGATGGAGAATAAAATAATTTTAAAAGTTTTAAATAAAAATTGACTGCCTCGGTGGCGTAGTTGTATTACGGTACGACTGCAAGGCTGAGGTCTCGGGTTCGATCCCCGGGTCGGGCAAAGTGATATTGGATTTTTCTATTCAGTATCAGCCCGGAGTCTGGAATTTGTGCCCTATATGGCGATAGGCTCGCCCCCTATCACATCATGGGACGGAATACGCTTGGCGAAAAGTGGGTGCACTAGTTACGCCTCTGCCTACCCCTTCGGGGATAAAAGGCATGAGCATGCGAGTAGTAAGGGATTCACCGATACTGGAGCAGGTTCGACGGCCGGTCCGCGGCGCTCCGGCGGCTAGTCGCCGACGTTTTCGATTGCTCCAGATTCGGCCCGCGGCGCCCGCGAATTAATCCGCGGATTAATTTGATACCTACCGCGGATTAATTTGATACCTACCGCGGATTAACTTGATACCTACCGCGGATTAACTTGATACCTACCGCGGATTAATTTGATATCGACCGCGGATTATTTTGATAACACCCGCGAATAAAATTTATATCGTCCGCGGAATCCATTTCATATCACCCGCGAGGTAGGTATGAACCACGAATTTGTTCATGGTCTACGGTTCCCTTAAGCTTGTAAATTTTCCCTGTTCGTTGTGCTTTTAACTTTCTACTTTCTATCGGCGATCCTTTTTTTATTTGAAGGATGCAAAGGTCTTTGTCGCGTATTTCTATTAACTCGTGTTTCTACGCAAAAACCGTTTAAAATTACTTAATAGTTACCCTTTACGCATTACGAGCATTGTTTATGATAGATAAAGCAACATTTTCCCTGTTTCGTTGTGTTATTGACTTTCTACTTTCTATCGGCGACCCTTTTTTATTTGAAGGATGCAAAGGTCTTTGTCTCGTATTTCTATTAACTCGTGTTTCTACTTAAAAGCCGTTTAAAATTACTTAATAGTCGCCCTTTACGCATTACGGGCATTGTTTATTATAGATAAAGCAATCGTTACAATACACCATACCTTTCTCAAATTCTAGGTAAAACCCTTTGGGTCTTCTCATTGTCATAATAATTACGGTTCCCATTATTCACATTACCTGATATTACGTATTCAACGGAACATTTAAGGTGAAAGTCGAAACATGTTGGATCTTGTCTGCAAGGAAACAATACTCCCTCTCCATATAAAAGACCGACTCAAAATCACATGGTATCGTATTCCACTCTGTGCTCTGCTCGAAGTGTGATCTCCAGTTGTTTGTAACAGTGAAGTGATAGTAAAATTGTGAAATAGTTAAATAGTGAAAGTGTTATAAAAATGAATGTAAGTACCTTTATATACTTTGATCTAAAAGTGTTGTAACCAGATGTTTCATTAATTGTTTATGCCTGTGTTGTCCACCAGGTTAATACATTTTAGCTATCTTTGATGTCTTATTAATTTATCATTATTACTAATGTGTACATGTATACTTCGCATACCTATAAGTATTTATCATACAGTACTTACTTAACCGATAGTTAAAACAGTTTTATTTTATTTTGTTACAGTTTTCTGAAAATACTTTCAAAAATTATTATTATGCTGAAGAAATCGACGAACCTAGTGATGAAGAAGGTACACTCGCCTTTAAAGTAAAAAAAGCGATAGCAGCCAATAAAAGATCGGTGGAAAGCAACAACATTGATGAGTTCTTTGAAAAACCCAAAAAAAAGAAGACAACTACAAAAAAGTCATCCAGTGTTGGTCGATCGACGAGCGGTGGTATTTCATACATCCGATCAAACAGCGATGACAGTAGTTCTGCATCACATCTCATAAAAGTTGAGGTGTATGATGTGAATAAAATAAAAAACATCGCACCGACGGAACATTGGAAACACGCTGATGTGCGAGTTAAATATTACGCGGAAAACGACAGTGATAAGAACTTGCAAAGTATCAAGGACACTATATACAATATCACTAAACAGTTGGCTAGTAAGGACGATTGTGTGAAATATTTTATAGATACCGACAAGTGATAAAAGTGCCAGTGCGTTACAATGTTTTATAACTGTCAAACTATTATTTTAATAACTATACTTAAGTATCTATCTGTTTTATTTTAATTTACATTGTATTGTATTTAAACTTTGTACTCTTTTAAGTTACATACTTAATAGATTAATTTGTTTTTGATTTTAGAACTCTTGTGTTATTGCTAAGTATTAATGTAAATAGTTATAAGTCTTTTTAGTGTCTTTTCATGCTCATGCTTACGATTGTAAAGTTATTGGGAACATTCATAAATTGTTTGGAAGAATTATAACTATTGTATGGGGTTATTAATCTTCAATAAAGAAACATCATTCATTCATTTTCATATTTCATTTATTCACCTCAAAACATGATTTAAATAAACCATTTAAAAACACATCATTGCATATTGTATTATCACTAAATAATACTTGAAAATCTTTGAGACTCTTACCATAGTATTTATAATACAGATACATTAAACAGTACTCTCCACAAACTATAGTAAAGTCATTTTGAATTCGACTTGTATTGTAATTCCACATTCTAGAATTTCTCGCTAAAAACATTCGGTGGTATCCTTGAGGTGGTCGACCGTATGAATCAAAGTACTGTCCAAAACCATTCTTATCTATGTGTATGGCGACCCAGTGAGAACCTGGTTTGTTATCGGGGTCTAAGTTGCTAACTACGTATGTAGGAGTTACCACATATATTGGCAGACGATTGGCTGCATATACATTATATTCAATACATGGATCAATTTTCTTTAAGTAGTTCTGTATTTCTATTGTATTCATTTTTATTCACCGTATTGCTGCAGAATCTTATCAGGTCGAATGATAAAATGGTAATGTCATATATAAGGTTAACAAGACACTATTATGGCACTTATCAGGCAAGTTGACTCTTGGTGTGGGGTTGCAAGGATTATAGTATACAAAGAACTTAAAGTTTTGTAAATTAATTTTATTGGTAACTTAAATCTAACAAACAGATCTCTATTAAAATTATTCACGCTTAATCTAATCTTAAATAGTTAATTTTGTGTTCTTAACTACTATAATCTACTGAAATATTGCGGTTTTTATCTATTTCAATAACATTATCAAACTCCGCATAAACAACGCAATTAATAGTTTGTGATAAAGCTGTTTCAAAACGCACTTCTAATCTCACACTACCATGCTTTACAAGATTCCAATGACTTGCAGAGTTTGCTGATAAATCAGGTGTCAAATCAAACGCTAACATACAATACCCTTCAGCGTATTGTTCTCGGGATATCCCATTACCTTCATTGAGAAAGTGTATACCTGTTCCCGAAAACAATGTATGATATACTGAAGTAAAAATTTTGTTCTCAAATGAGGGTTGTAAAGCCTTTGATGGTATTTGTTGGCCGTCTATATATAAACTAAATGTATTAATGTCATAATTTTGAAAGTTAAATGGGTTCTTGGTGAGGTTTCCATTGAAAGCAGCGTTATTTACAAATCCCACTATACACCTTTTAGGTAATTGCCCTAAGAAAATGTTATCTAGAGTTTTTCCTTGAACACCTGATGGTATTGTTAAAACTTTAACTTCAGCTCGAGTAATGGGGTATTTAGCTGTGGTAGAAGCTAAGACCTTTTGATGAGCAAGTAAAACACTGGGATTGATTCGTGCTCTACGAATAATCAAAGATGCATCCGTAATAGATACCTTTAATTTAAGGTCACCTGTAGAGGCCATGAGATTGAAATTTTCCCTAGAACGAACTAACTTAACACATATATCAACACCATTGATTAAAAATTTTTCTTGATTAAATAAATCACCGTGTAAGTGACCAATCATTTCCATTTCTTTACTTTCACTGGCTAATTCTTGCCTCTTAGTAAATCCTTTATTAGTATCATCGGCGGAATCCATTTTTCCAGCTGTATCTTCATACCATAAACCACAGGTGAGGTGAGACTTTTTTGCTGCAGGAGCATAGTTCAATAAGTTTTCTATATACGCACGATAAGCATATGTGTTATTGGGTGGTGATACAAGTTTTTGATTTAAGTAGACATCAAGTTGGCTGAAAAGTGTGTGCAACCAATTATTCACCGGAGCAACGACTGTAGATGCGGTTAGTTTGGTGTTATCTTGATTTACTATTTTCGCTTTCAAGTGAAGTAACGTATGAGATAAATCTATGTAGTCATCTCCTGCTCCAGGAATTTGAAATTCTATAGGACCATCATCGGCAAGAGACGAAATTGGTTTATAATGGATCCAAATTCCACTTTCAATGCTAGTTTGAGTTGATGGCAATGCAAACAAATCCAATTCGGACTTAATACATTCACAGGAATGACTGTGTAAAAAAGACATTGTGATTAATTGTTAGAAAATATATCTTTGATTTGTTTTGGAGTAATTTTTGATTTTTTTAGAGCTTTCACTTTCGCGGTCAACGACGGACTGACTCCGGGTAGACGTTTTCGTTTTGTTATATATCCAGATCCAGACATATTGATTTTATCTATTTTTTCATCGGCCTTGCGTTTCAAGTTGGAACCAACTTCTTTAAGACGTGCTTTTATTGAATCTTCCATTGGTCGCGCACTAACCATATCTGTCAATAGGCCAACACCAGCACTCAATGCCTCTTTACCAACAGCTCGAACACCACTAGATAGTAATGGTAAAACTGACCGAAACAATCCCCCAAGAAAACTACCAATTCCATGTCCTTTTTGATAAGGCGCCCCTTTGTATACCACCCCTATACCTGAACCAGCCTGATGAGAATAATAGCGTTGATAGGGACATATCATGTTGGAGCGTTCAAAATGCATTATAATTTTTTAAAATGTAGTTTAACACACACCGTTCCAAACTGAAATGGTATCTTTTGTCCGGTGCTTGACCTTATATCTATTTCGATGGTATCGAATTCTCTTCGCATTACCGATAAGTAATGTGGAGGTGAAAATACATGCATTTTATTGGCACCATAGATGTATTTTGAAGGATCTAATGGTATTACTCTTAGAAGAGGTGTCATTACATCACCTACAATTTGAGGTTCAACTATATCACAGTAAACGAATAGTTGAGAAGGCAACCCTAAATGTAAATTAGCTGGACATTTAGCTAAATTCTTTTCAACAAGGTTTCTGTTTGGTTCAAATCCCAACTGTAAGCCTAGTTTAGGAGATAATGTTACAGATTTTATTGATTCGTCTAACACAGAAACAGAAACAAATTTGGATATATTGTCGTAGCGGAATTTGATTTTTTCTCTGATATTATTTAATGCTGATAAAATATGATTAATATTATCATAGTTAGTGGCAGGTATGTGAGTCTTATAATAAACTGTAGATAGTTTGTCTTCATTGGGCATTTTCATGATTTTTGTTATGTAAATAACATTCTCATGATCTTGAACAGTAAACATGGTGCATGGATATTGGAATTCAACGATTCCTACACACCATTCTCCTTCCAATATTATGGGTTTGGGTAATTTTGTTGAAAAAATTGATGTTTTGTTCTCAGGAAAATATTCCATTGAACTATTGCTAAGTAAAGTTAAATAAAAATCTTTAATCATATTTTTTTTAAACTGGAAGCTAAAATCCAACTATTAAATTTGTTTGGATAACCTTTCCACTTAACTAACACTTGCTGTCTGCTGCCAGAGTAACGAGAGTGAATTATTTTATCAATCTTGTGTTCAATGGTGGGGTCATAAATTACCTTTTGTAATTCTCGTTCATAAAAGGTTCCTACTATCTCTTCACCATCTAAATCTTTAATAGTATAAACGGGCCACGGAGTACGTTCTATTATAGAAGAAATCACAAATATTTCATCGCTCCAATTAGATTCATAACCTTTTTGGAATACATGTTTATATTTGGTTATTCTCACATGGTCACCGACATGAAACATAGGTAGTATAGTTTTTGATGATTTTTCAGATTTTTCATATAAATTACTCCAAACTGTCATTATATTATTAGAATTAACATCTGAAGGACACATTTTAATACTAGAATGAAAACTGTGATTGTAAGAGTGTATCAAATTCTGCAAAATATCAAAATATTTATGTGTATTCTTGTGTGTAAAATAGCGCCACATCTTCATTTTTAGCGTTCTTTGAAATCTTTCTACAATGCTTGCTTTGATGTCTGGATTATTTGTTGTATAGTAATTTATGTTTTTTGTTTTAAAATATCTTTGAACATCTTTCGATACAAATTCAGTGCCTTTATCAGATTGAATGTGAGTGGGTGTAGTATTAGCTTCATTAAATATACTGTCGAAACATTTTTTTATGGTTTCTGAATTTTTCTTTTTCAAGGGTCTAGCATATGCATATTTACTAAAAACATCAATAACACAAAGAATGTAGTTGAAACCTTTATTATCTTTAGAATAAGTCCGCATGTCGCTTAAGTCAGCTTGCCAAAGTTCATTGAGATTAGAGAGAACGTATTTGTTCCGAGGGAATTTTCTATGTACTGGTTTGTGGAGTGTATACGTAGATTGGGATTGCAACCAGTTTTTAACTTCTTCCTTTTTCATTTTACCTTTCATAGCTTTTGATAATTTGTCGATATTGCTATATCCAGCTGGGTGTGATACATCATAATAAATTTGATCTAATTCTAATAAGGGGTCCATTTTTCCCAATCAATCTTTTTCTTAATTTTATTTGCGTGTTTATCTTCGCTCGTTGGCGTCAAATATACCTCTGTGTTTTGTGGCGGTTGTTCTTCGATGGCGTTTTGAAGTCGAGCTATGTACTCACGTCTTTTTGGATTGCCAATATATGTTAAAGGTACTTTTAAATCGTTTAACGCTTTAGCAAATTTTTCCCAACCAGGTGGGTCGTTGTTTTTTAATGGTCGCAGTGTATCGCTTACTAAATCGATAATGTTACTGTTAGGAATCACTTCATTATCTACAATCACTGTGCCAGCATCATTCCAATAAATTTTGTTTTTATTTAGTGACACCGAATTCAATAACAACTCACCTTTTTTTACATATGTTTTTGGTATTAAATTTAAAATTTGTTTTGTTGAGTAGGAAGGTTTTTTTTCGAGTGTAAAACTTTCTTGTTGCTTCTCTTCATCACTCAGTGTCTGACTGGCAACTACATCTTTATTCTTGATATCATTATTTATATTAAGAAATTTCCAGCTTTCAGATGTGGGTTTATTGTTGTCGTCATTTGAAGTTATTATAGGGAGTTCGATGGGACGACGATCTTCTTCCATAAAGTGGAGATATCTTTGTAAAATTTGTAAGTATAATTTACACTTTTTTCGATCATCCATATTACTGTTGAGTATTTTTTCCATTTCACTATCTAAACGAGAGGTAGGATTTTCATTTCTTTTTTGATTTAACTTATCTATTAAGCTTGGATCAACTAACAGCATTTTTTTGGCGTGTTCCATTTTTAAACTAGTCCACTTATCAATCCGCTCAAAATAGAACCCAATATAATCGGAAGAAATGCACCACCTTTTTGAACTATTATATTCTTTCTTATTTTATTTGTACTCTTACGTACCAATTTTCGTAGTAAATTTTTGTACTTTTTTAGTTTACTCTTTGATTTTTCTTCAAGTTTTATATTTCCTTGTAAAACGTTATGAATACATTCACAAATAAAATTAATTTCGTTTTCGTTACAGACTTTTAAAAGAGCTTGTTGATGTTTTGGTTTAAGTTTATAAAGAGCATTTAATAAGTGTTCATGCGTCTTTAAGCGTCGATCCATCATTTGTAAATGACGGGTATTGGTTGGTTCTTGGCATATTTAAACTCTTTTGTGGGAATGTACACTGTAGAATGACCATCAGATGGAAATATTTTTGATTTAATTCGACACATGTCAAAAGTGTCTTGTTTTAGATCTATCATCAAATAGCCATGTGCTTCTTTTGTAGCATCTCTGTAAGCATCTTCTATGAATTTGCTATTTTCTGGCGATACTTGTCGCGCTAAGTAACGTATTTGAGTTTTATCACGTGGGTTTTTAAAATAAATTATGTAGTTTGAATTCAAAGAAATGTCTCTTTGTCCTTTACCTTGATGAAATAAATTTTGAGTGATGTAAAATACACTCAAGTTCCTATGATGACTACCTTTGGTAAATATGTCAACAATGCGACCATCAGATTCCCTCATGAGATCATCGATAATAATAAGGTTAGCTTCCTTTCCATCAAACATATTCAAATCTGGTATACCCTGATAATAGTTTACATTTGGTAAATTATATAAGGGCTGCATTTCATCAAAACACCAAGTAATTTGATGAAAATTGGTGTTGCACACCTCATTAATATGATTAATAAAGTTTGTTACAAAATTAGACTTTCCACATCCACTTGGACCTGCAACTATGGCAGTAAAAGGATGATAAAAATGAAACATTTTTTAAATGCACGTGTGAACTCGAAAAGGTTTCGGAATGAATAAAACAAGAAGTTACGATTGAGTGTATTATATTTGATTTTGTTTTACGTACAAAGATTACATATACAAATAATTTGAAAAATGATCATTTACATACATCATACAATTCATAGCTGTTTAGAAAAATATTACAGTAATAAAGTGATTATAAAATAAAGTTAAATCAGGTATAACAAATAACTAACTACATACATTCAAATTTACATCTAATTTTTCATGATATTATACAAAACATAGTAAAACAATTAAAAAAAATATAGTACATAATACGGCAGAACTTTAAGTTACTTAAAACCACAATTAAAACACACATTAATATACATATTTTCGTTGTACAGAAATCGTAGATAAAATCAAATGTCCTTTATTTTATAATGACCCCATGCAAGAGTATCAGTTGAATTTTCTATTAAATAACGTTTTGTGTCATTGTGTGATAAAGATATCTTATTAATTTTTTGTGTATATATAGCATGTTTAATTGATTTAAATCTTATCATTTCACTGTATTGCGTTTTTTTTTCATATAAACATGATTTATAATCAGTAAGACTAAATTTTTTTGTTACACTTTTGTTAATCCCTTTTGCTTTACATATACATTTATTCTGCACATCCATTGCATACATTTTAGAGCGAAGACCTACAAATTCTTTAAGAATTTTACCGTTATTTTCGTCTTTAAAAAAACCTAACCGTTTTTTATTCAATAATGGTAAACCATATTGATTATTTGGTGGATAGTCGGACGTATCAAAGTAGTTGACTAAATCAAGTTTTATGTCAGCATAATAATTTTGCGTAAATATTTGATATATTAAACTATCGGTATCAGTATATAGTAATTTAATATTATCTTGATATTTCATTTTCATATAATCGTAATGGAAATCGTATAGTAATGTTTTAGATATATCTAAAATACAAAAACCGAGGTAAATTGGTTTATTATATAAAACTTTAGTTTTATTTAATTGTATTGCTACTAAACTTTCTGAAAATATAGATAAACTATGGAATTCTGGTCTTGCTATCAAAGATTGAGCACCTTGAGTTTTGCCACGATTTAACCAATGATTGATTAATTTGACATTAACTCGTTTTCTTACATTTTCCATTGTTTTACCAAAAACAGAATTATTCATAAGTTTAAAAAAATCTTTCTCAAAATCTGAAGTAGCTAGTGAACGCATATGAGTGTTCAAGTCTATATAACTTTTCAACCACGCGGATTGTTCAAATTTTAAAATTCTATGTACTTTAGTCAATCGGAGACCATTTTTTAAACATTGTTTGAGGTTTCTATAATGAATGACGTAATTTTTTTTATCTTTTAAATTTGGGATCAGTTTCCTGTCTTTGCTGTTTCCTAAACATACGTTTTCGGGACAAAATGGAAAATCTGAATGAAAATCATGTAAAGTTTTTGAATATTCTAAATCTACTTCTAACATAAAACCATGTTCGGCATCATCGGCTATATTAAAATCTGTATTTATATCGACCCATTCAAATTTGCCTGTCGGGAGACATTGGGACATAGCCCAACCATAAAGGTTATTTGCGTCTAAGTACATCAAAAATGAAGATGGTTTATCTGAATCGTATTCCGACATAAACATGTTATTTGCCACTGCATGTCTATTACTGCATTGTGATATACCACCCCGAATATTATTCGCTATAAACGTAACCTTATCGATATCTGTTAAAAGTTCCAAATTTATTTTGGTAAAATTTAACATAGCATCCCAACTTAAACCAGGTGCTGTATAATAGTGGGCAGGATCTAAGCCGTATGTTTTAAGACACACATCCCTAAAGTTTTCAAATATATCTGCTAACAACAATACATCTGTTTTTAAATACAGGTCTGAATATTCACCCATGTTTTTACAATTAAAATGATTCCACACGTCTTGAGCATGATGGTATTCACTTTCTGTAATGTGACTATCATTTAAAGAACTATAAAATTGATCGCGAGTGGGAAGAGAAGTTATTTTTAAACAATCAAATGTCGTCATGTATTCGTATGGATAAACACCTTTTCTTATTAAACGTTTAAAATCTTCTTCACATGGATATTTTAATTTGAGTTCACGAAATTGTTCAGGTAATAAGTTCTGAGCTAATTTGTTAAGGCCACTTGACATAAATTTAAAAGAATCAAGAAATCGTAATTTTATAACTCTGTTATTGATTTGTAAAACTTTAGAAAAAGAAATATATTTTTCCTTATTCTCAGGAATAAGTTCAATGTCACCTTTCTCGAAATCAAGACCATGCACTATGAAATGAGCGTCATAATTACTTAAATTATGTAAAAACACTGGCACAAAATTAGGAGCTTTGTATTTTTGAGAGCATACTCTATGAGCTACACCTTCATATGCACCAGTATGCCAATTATAAGATATTGTGCTATCCTCGTTTAATTTAGTAACACAAATGTAACACGACTCACTTTGACTGATATTTATTTTATTTTCTTCAGTTAACGGTAATGGTGATTTGATAAAAGAATTTTTGTTACAAATATTTTCTAAATCTGCGTAAATGAATTGCATAAATTTTTGCGCACAATCTTGCCCTGTATAAGACCTATACACTGAAAGATTATCATCGTAAGAACATTTAACATAATACCCAAAACTATACGTTTCATGTTTTTGGATATTAACAGTTGATGATTGATTTGGATTGTTAGAACAATTCTCTATTGGTTTTAAAAATGCTTCAAAGTCAGCATACACAACGAATGGAACTCTTAATTTACGTTCATAGTTGTTAAATGAAATTTGGTTTGATGGTATTAATTCATTAAACCAGTTTCTTTTTCTATCGTTTTCTGATGGTAAATTTGTGCACACATTGAAACAATCATTTTCTTGGTGTCGTTTTAAATTATCAAATGATGTGAAATTTAATAAACAGCCATCACAAATATGAACTGCATGTTCAGAAGTCGATAACTGTTTAGATAATAATCTCGAGAGGTTTTTAATAAAACAGTAATGACCTTTAGAACCTTGAGATATATACAATAAGTTTAAGTGAGTAGTTTTACGGTGCTTCGTAAAGTGTAATGGACCCACAACTTTATTTGATTTGCTTATTGAATCATATTGTAATCCAAAAACATTAATACTGAGACTATTCAATTTTTCAAATTTATGGATGTCATTAATTTTTATAGGAAACGATAGGTTATCAAATTTTAGTTTGTTTTTGTGTATTATATAAGATGATACCCTATTGGAACTATGAGTAGCTGGAAATAATCCTGACAAAACTGCCCAACGAAAACATTCGTGATCGTTATTTTGAACATTGATTACAGCTTTCTTATGTTTTATATCTAACGGTAGGTCTATGTATGAAGATCCACGCAATGGGTTAAATTTGTTAACATTCATATCCAAGTGATTTATTTTATCTAAACTCCATCCACTACCCTTTTTTTGGAAATTTGTCATTTTGTTTGTTATTTCGGTAATTATAGATGAGAAAGTAATATCTTTGTCATCACCTTGACAAACAAGATAGTTTGAAATTTGAAAATCAAAAATATTGTGTAGATTTTTTGTTTCTTGTGTGAAATCCGCATTGAGAATAAAATTAACTTTTACAACAGAATATTCTAAGATAGATCGTTCTAGTAATGTATAAATTATGTTTTTAATATTTTGTAAAAATAATTCAGGTGATTCAAGCTGTGTATCAGAAACTAAATTAGATTTCACTCGATATGTAATAATTCTATTACCGAAAGCACTATCAATGAATTGAACATTAGGTAGATTGTTATCTCTTCTAATTAAATTATTTTTATGTTTATTGCTCTTATAGTGACTGGTCATATATTTTTTTGACACATGTATGTGACACTCAGGACATTCAATTTTATCATTATGCTGTTCTGTACTTACATTTAAAATGTTATCCAGCGACGATGTAGATGTCGAAGGAGCTCCAAGACGAATATTTTTCCTTTTCTTTAAAGGAACCTCTTCAAACAATTCAGTTGGCGCTAATCTTTTCCTGTTGCCTTCTCCATTCTGCATAGATCTGATGGATAAGAAAACAGTTAAAACAATGTCATCTCACGAAATCAATATGCTACTATGTTTCTATTATTTAAATAGATACTAACATTTTTTGTTATTTACACTGCAAACAATATGCTTTCATTGATAATACACCATCAATATCATCCTCATCGGAATGAGTTTGTTTTGAGGTTTTATGTCCACTACATGGTGTATAATAAGGAGAAATATCAGGATCTCCCAACATTGATTCTGGTAAAACATTTAATATATACCAAAATCGTATGAAACGATGATATTTATGTAAAATTATCTTTTTATCGAAACTCGCAATCTCACTCTGAGATAAACTAGAAATATCAAGTGATTGGTACATTTTGGTTGCACTCCAAAGTTAAAAATATAAACGGAAGAAACAAGTTGAATGATCGTGCAAGATGTCCGAACCATTATAAATACTTGAAATGTATCCCCTCTTCATGGATTCCCAAAACATGTTGCAACTAGTCTTAACATAATAGAAAATATTTTACTCACGTTTCAACTTGTGTTTGTTCCATTTTATCACAGAGCTCGTACAGTTCTTTGTCGTATTGCGATGACATCAGATCCATTGATTCGATGTTTTCGAGAAGTGCGACGAGTTTCATGTTGTATAAATCACAGCTTGTATCCATTGTGACGAATGTCTTATTTTGCGCAGTTTCAAAAGTGATTTCGGTGTCATATACTACCCAAAACCATGTGATTATATTTGAAGCTATCCACTTTTTTCCAAACAATTTATGAATGTTCCCAATAACTTTACAATCGTAAGCATGAGCATGAAAAGACACTAAAAAGACTTATAACTATTTACATTAATACTTAGCAATAACACAAGAGTTCTAAAATCAAAAACAAATTAATCTATTAAGTATGTAACTTAAAAGAGTACAAAGTTTAAATACAATACAATGTAAATTAAAATAAAACAGATAGATACTTAAGTATAGTTATTAAAATAATAGTTTGACAGTTATAAAACATTGTAACGCACTGGCACTTTTATCACTTGTCGGTATCTATAAAATATTTCACACAATCGTCCTTACTAGCCAACTGTTTAGTGATATTGTATATAGTGTCCTTGATACTTTGCAAGTTCTTATCACTGTCGTTTTCCGCGTAATATTTAACTCGCACATCAGCGTGTTTCCAATGTTCCGTCGGTGCGATGTTTTTTATTTTATTCACATCATACACCTCAACTTTTATGAGATGTGATGCAGAACTACTGTCATCGCTGTTTGATCGGATGTATGAAATACCACCGCTCGTCGATCGACCAACACTGGATGACTTTTTTGTAGTTGTCTTCTTTTTTTTGGGTTTTTCAAAGAACTCATCAATGTTGTTGCTTTCCACCGATCTTTTATTGGCTGCTATCGCTTTTTTTACTTTAAAGGCGAGTGTACCTTCTTCATCACTAGGTTCGTCGATTTCTTCAGCATAATAATAATTTTTGAAAGTATTTTCAGAAAACTGTAACAAAATAAAATAAAACTGTTTTAACTATCGGTTAAGTAAGTACTGTATGATAAATACTTATAGGTATGCGAAGTATACATGTACACATTAGTAATAATGATAAATTAATAAGACATCAAAGATAGCTAAAATGTATTAACCTGGTGGACAACACAGGCATAAACAATTAATGAAACATCTGGTTACAACACTTTTAGATCAAAGTATATAAAGGTACTTACATTCATTTTTATAACACTTTCACTATTTAACTATTTCACAATTTTACTATCACTTCACTGTTACAAACAACTGGAGATCACACTTCGAGCAGAGCACAGAGTGGAATACGATACCATGTGATTTTGAGTCGGTCTTTTATATGGAGAGGGAGTATTGTTTCCTTGCAGACAAGATCCAACATGTTTCGACTTTCACCTTAAATGTTCCGTTGAATACGTAATATCAGGTAATGTGAATAATGGGAACCGTAATTATTATGACAATGAGAAGACCCAAAGGGTTTTACCTAGAATTTGAGAAAGGTATGGTGTATTGTAACGATTGCTTTATCTATAATAAACAATGCCCGTAATGCGTAAAGGGCGACTATTAAGTAATTTTAAACGGCTTTTAAGTAGAAACACGAGTTAATAGAAATACGAGACAAAGACCTTTGCATCCTTCAAATAAAAAAGGGTCGCCGATAGAAAGTAGAAAGTCAATAACACAACGAAACAGGGAAAATGTTGCTTTATCTATCATAAACAATGCTCGTAATGCGTAAAGGGTAACTATTAAGTAATTTTAAACGGTTTTTGCGTAGAAACACGAGTTAATAGAAATACGCGACAAAGACCTTTGCATCCTTCAAATAAAAAAAGGATCGCCGATAGAAAGTAGAAAGTTAAAAGCACAACGAACAGGGAAAATTTACAAGCTTAAGGGAACCGTAGACCATGAACAAATTCGTGGTTCATACCTACCTCGCGGGTGATATGAAATGGATTCCGCGGACGATATAAATTTTATTCGCGGGTGTTATCAAAATAATCCGCGGTCGATATCAAATTAATCCGCGGTAGGTATCAAGTTAATCCGCGGTAGGTATCAAGTTAATCCGCGGTAGGTATCAAATTAATCCGCGGTAGGTATCAAATTAATCCGCGGATTAATTCGCGGGCGCCGCGGGCCGAATCTGGAGCAATCGAAAACGTCGGCGACTAGCCGCCGGAGCGCCGCGGACCGGCCGTCGAACCTGCTCCAGTATCGGTGAATCCCTTACTACTCATGCGTATGCGTAAATAAAAATTATGTTAAAATTAAAATAACCCCCGACGAAAAATATCTCTATATTTATATATTTCCAGCAGAAAGTATTGCGTAACGTAGATACAGACTATCTAGATTCTAGATAGTAATATGCACAAGTAATCTTTTAGTTTGTACGTTGATTTAAAAAATATTAGTTACCAAACATTGTTTCTTATCTATTAGATAATACAAATGAATTATTTGCACTTCATTTAGTAAAATACATGCCATCAATACGAAACTTGTAAAAAACAAGTCTCGCCACTCAGTTCTACTACCGTAAAAAGTTGTGAGTTCCAAGTAATACCAAGTCGGTTAATTTATTCAGTCTCTACTTAAGGGACCTCTTGTCTTAAGTTATTATGTAATTAGCTAACCTAACAACATTTCGCACCTTTAGAACAAAAACGACACAATTTAAAAAAATATAAAATTGTGTTATCGTCAGAAAATGACTTAAAACGAAGTTCTCATTACAACAATAGTACAAACACAGCCATATTCAATAAGGAGCAGAACAAAACTATTACATCAGTCCCTTTTTTATTATAGTTTTATAAAAAAAGGACCAGTTTTAAGTCATTTTATAAAGATAACTCAATTTTAGATTTTTTTGATTCTGTCGTTTTCGTTCTAAAAGTGCGATTTTATAGTGACCATATCAATATAAAAATCTTTTATATTTTCAATAAAATAGATTGACTTGGCCATCGCATGATAACAAAATGTATCTCACAAGTAATACATATTGTTACGCGCGCTAATACTCGCGGATAGTAGCGCCATCTATTGGCTAAAAGTGGTACTATCCGAATGTGGAAAGTTCGACGATGGAACATTCTCGAAAGATCTCGATGTCTCCAGAATGTCGTGGAAACGCGATAACTGACCTATATTTGCGAGAGAGTTCCCGACTATTCCGGATCTTTCGAGAATGTTCCACAGACTACGATGGTACTTGTAGCCGGCGGCCGCGGCCTTGTGACCAAGGCCATTGACCGAGTATAAAAGGCGGCGCGCGGCCGCCGCCGGGCAACCGACCCGACATACTCGACATAGCGCTCGTAAGGAACGTAAGCCTTCGCGTGCGTTCCATGCAAGTGCTACAAGAGTTAGACTCTGACCACAGACCTGTGATCCTAGATCTAGTCCCCCAAAACTGTCCAACAGACACAGGTCCTAACGTTCCGATGAAGGTGAAAACGAATTGGCGCCTCCTAGGCACCAAACTCGCGGACACCTCATCCACAGATCTTTCCGCGATTCCGACCAACATCGTGACTCCCGAGGAAACGACCAGCGCGATACGCTCCTTCACCAACCACCTGCAAAACGTCCTGAGCGAAAGCTCCGAGAAGGTGCCTGAGACTGTCCACAGTCAATGGCAACTTCCCGACGACGTGCGAGAGGTGGTGAGGTTGCGTAACTCCACGCTCAGAGCCTGCGCGACGAGCCCCACCCCGGAACGACGACATCTTGCGCGCTACCTCCAACGTGAGGTTAGACGTCGCATAAAAGAGGTCGTCGATTCGAGATGGGAATCTCGCCTAGCAGAACTCGACCCGACACATCAGGCCTTTTGGCAACTGTGTCGCTCCTTCAGGAGAAACGATGTGACCTCCATGCCTCCGCTCAATCGTCCGAATCAACGGCCGGCGTTCGATGACGACGAGAAAGCGGAACTTCTGGCCTGCAGTCTGGAGTCTCAATGTTCTCTCTCAACAATACCCGTAGACCACGACCATCTTGTTGCGGTTAATTCACTCGTCGAAAGTAGGAACGCGGTCCGGCCACCGCCGATCTCTAACTCAAACGATATCATCTACATCGACGTCGACCCGGACGTCGACCCGCCGCCGCCCGATCCCCTCGCACCGGTGACAATCGAAGAAGTCATCGATCTGATCAAGGCACTCAAACGTCGTAAGGCCCCCGGGGGCGATAGGATACCCACTCGCATGATCAAGATGCTCCCGGAGCATCTGGTCAAGATCCTTACGGCGATTTATAACGCCGCGTTTCTTAACTGCCTCTTCCCAGAGGACTGGAAGGAGGCAGTTGTGATAGGCATCCATAAGCCGGGAAAACCCGCATTCGAGCCATCTTCCTACAGGCCTATCAGCCTGCTTAGCACTATGGGCAAAATATACGAGCGGATCGTCCTCGACCGCCTCAAAATTGTCGCCCACAATAATAATTTGATCCCCCCTGAACAGTTCGGTTTTCGCACCAGGCACAGTTGTGTCAACCAGGTGCTCCGCATCACGGAGCACGTTCATGACAGATTCCGCGCCGGCATGCCAACCGGCGCCATCTTTTTCGATATTGAAAAAGCATTCGACAGGGTGTGGCACAACGGCTTGCTCTTCAAGCTGTACACTCTCAACGTGCCCACTCATCTCGTGCACATCATACGAGAATTCCTGTCGAATCGTGGATTCAAATATCGCGTGGAGGGAACTCTTTCTTCCCGACACTCAATCACGGCCGGAGTCCCGCAAGGCTCCGCCCTCTCCCCCTTTCTTTTCTCGCTGTACACCAGCGACATCCCGAAACCGAAGAACGCCCATCTGGCGCTCTTCGCTGACGACACAGCAATCTACGCTTCACGTAGAGACCCTGACCAAGTGGTGCGCATTTTGCAGACCGCCGCCGACCAGCTCGGTGAGTGGTTTCGCAAATGGCGAATCACCGTCAACCCCACCAAGAGCCAGGCCATCCTTTTCACTCGGAAAACGAGGTCCCAAGTGGCTCGCACCTCAGTCCGCATGTCCGACCAGGTCATACCCTGGAAGGACAAAGCCAAATATTTAGGAGTGATCCTTGATCAGAAGTTGACCTTCTTGCCACACTTAAACGCGGTACGCGCGCGAGCCGCATTCGCGATGAGCCAATTGCATTGGCTCATAAACAAACAAAGTAAAATGTCCATCCGCAACAAGATTAGGATATATACCGCGTGCATTAGGCCCATAATGACGTACGCGTCACCCGTATTCGCTCACGTACCGCCCGCTCGACTTAAGCGTATGCAGACGTTGCAGAATAGATTTCTCAGATACGCTCTTGGTGCCCCGTGGTACGTTCGCAATCGCAACCTCCACGTGGACACCAACATGCCGACCATCAAGCACTTCATGCAGAACATCAGCAAACGCTATTTCGATCGGGCGGAAAAACATACCAATACGCTCATCCGCAAAGCGTCAATATACACTCCATTTGACCGCGCCAAATGGAGACGGCCGCGTTCAGTTTTGACAGATCCAGAGGACGAAATCACTCTGGCAATTCGTGAGAAAAACGAGTTTTTAAAACTCTTACACTCCACAAGACCGCAGTTCCGTCCTCGCCGTCGAGGACCTCGCCGCGTTCCCCGTCGCCCTCCCGACCCCCATGACAGTTCCGGCCCGGGTGCCGATGTAAACAACCCGAACTGATAGGATTAGGAAAAAATCCTTCCCCCCCCCTAATCGTTGAATGTCTCATATTCTCCCCTCAGCGACCGTCCTGAGCCGAGGCTCGTAACCCGTTAGTGGGTTGCCCTCAGCATGGTTGCTTAAATTCAGGGTTGCGAGCGCACCAGCGTTCACCCTAAAGACCGGTGTGGCCAGAAAAGCCGACCCTCGTCAGGCTACTGGCAGAATAGTCAGGGACAAAAAAAAAAAAAAAAAAAAAAAAAGCCGCCGGGCATTCAGTTTTGCTTAGCGAGCAGAGCGACAAGCGGACTACGAGCGATAACTCCGAGCGACTTCGAAGCGAATTGTGATTTGTGTGAACGTATAGTGAGTGACTATAATTAGTGTATTCGAATATCGTAGTATCCAGTGCAGTGTTTTAATTAGTTTAATTGTAATTATCTGCTAATAAAATCCTAATTGGTGCTTTTATCGCAATACCGGCGTTTTAATTGTTTATACCGAACCCCAGCACGTAACAATATTATAAATCCGGTCATGTCGGATTGCCGTCTCACCGGACTATGAGAGTGAAGGAATAGCGAGTGCACCTGTGTATTGCGCACACACTTGTGCACTATAATATCTCCTGCGTACCTCGCTGATCTCCGTTGAGATTGGCCGCCGTGGCCGAAACTGGCTAGGAGGATTACATATTATATTAAATATTATAAATACGAGCTGTTTAGTCTTGAGAACGAGTATATTAGGATGACGAGCAGGAGGCTTTTAATAGGTACCTACGTATATTAATGTAATATGTATGTACAAAACGTCCATGCAAGTTTGCGATTCTACTAAAGGAAAGGAATGTTTAACTCCTGATTTAATATATCATTAATCATTGCTACTAACTAATACTACTAATCTATAACCAAACCAAAATCTAATCTAACTGCTTAATTATGTTCTAGAGATTAGATTAACCGGTCAATAGTGAGCATTAGGCTGCTCTAACCAAATGATGGAGTATTTTAACCGACTTTAAAAAAAGGAGGAGGTTTTCAATTCGACGTGTATTTTTTAAAGTTTGTTACCTCAGTACTCCGTTATCTATTAACCGATTTGGAAAATTCTTTTTTCATTACAAAGAATATACTTCCAGTTTAGTCAAATAGATTTATTATCAAAATCGGTTGAGCAGTTTGTTTTTAAACCAAAATAATTTGAAAAAGTATGTTGTCCAAGTACCTATACGAAATTGCGAATTTCGCTTTCCTGAGACTGATTACTAATAATATAGAACCTTAATGATGGAAAGTGGGAAAAGGAGGTACAATTCACGGCCAATACCAATGTCACTTTCATCCACACAAAGTTTATTTGAATCTCCCGTAAGTTTGCCATTTTCATTTGAGAGTCAATCTATGTCGCGTACGACATCTTTTTCAATAAACCCAGAGAATGTTGTACAAGAGGCATATGCCGACAATCTTGTACCTACCGCTGGCAACACTCTTGTGAGAAAAAAGTGGACGCCAGAAATGAACGAGTTCATAATATGTATATCTTATAGTGACTACATTGAAAACAAAATCACGCGGATATTTAAACCCATTGCACAGACAGCTTATAGAGAAGTTACCTGATATGAATGTTTCCAAGCAGGCCAAATCAAGGCTCAAATCTCTCCATTACAGAGAGGTCGGTCTGACACGCCCACTGGTCATGACCTACCAGTCCTTTTTGCTGTGTGGCCGCAAGGTCGCTGGTGAAGCCTCTTCGGATAAACTCCGGTGGTTGGGAGGGTACTTCACCAACGGTGACCAGACCAGACCCCTTGGAGGGAGTGACTCGACGTTGCCAAGATATACCGGCGGTAGAGGATCGACATTCTATTTTTTTTACTGGTGGTAGGTCTCTTATATGTGAGAGTCCGTGTGGGTGGGTACCACCGCAATGTATGTATGTACTATTTCTACCGCCAAGCAGCAGTGTGCATGCACTGTTGTGTTTTAGTTTGAAGGACATTGTAGCCAGTGTAACTACAGGACATAGTGAGACTTAACATCTTATGTCTCAGGGTGACGAGCGCAGTGGGATGCCACACAGTACTTTGTAACTCAAGGTGCTGGATGGTGTTGCTACTGTTTATGGGTGGTCGTATCGCTTACCATGAGGCGAACGGCATGCTAGTCTCGTCATTCAATGCAATAACAAAAAAAAAACTTGGACATATTCGCAAGGATTACCCATCCTGCCGCACACGAGGAGGTGGCCCATCATATACCCATGGCGTGATCAGTCTGTGTGTACCTATGTAAAAAAAATGTAACAAGCTCTGACAACATTTGGTTTATTTGTAATGAAAAAATACCCACCGCTAACACTTCCCACTCCAGAGCTAGTACAGCACTCATCTAGATTCTAAAAACAGGTACGAGCGAGGAGACATCATCTCTTGTCAGTCGACACCCTATCTGGAACCCACTCGTTAAACTATAAGGTGCAGTGGGGTCAATTAACCGTGCTTCCAAAATTAAAACAGCGCGCCGAAATCATTTTGCTTCTATTCCAAGATGGCGGGCTTACATTCATTTCACATTTTTTTTAAATTACGTTCCTGCGCTGACGTTCCTTTTCACCCAACATTATAATGATAAAATAAAATAGATGTCACAAAAAAGTTTATTTAAGATTTAAACATAGTAAAAACAGATACGATCAGCAGTAGCGGTGTGGCTGTAAGCCAGGCGGCGGCGCTGCGCTGTATCGGAGCGCATTCTTCTTCAAGCCACGACAACACGTTTGTAAAGCCACGTTGTTGTAGTATCGGGCCCAGGGTGGAGAATACGCGTGCGTGGTATGAATTTATGTAAGATAACTGGAAAATAAAAAAAACGTGTTTTATACAAAACCCATTGAAGTATATTCTGCCACACTAAAGTCAGGTGTACGGATTGCAGTACAGTTGAGTTGAGCCGAGTGGATGTTCGGATCGCGTAATCTGGTGCGTAGTATATATATATTTATATCGATGAGAAAAACAGATAATTGGAAACTCAAAAATCCATACAGGTTTGAAATAAGTACCCATAATTCGTAGTAGACTTATAGGTCCATTACCGAAAGCTGTGGCACAAAAAATGATATTATAATTAAAAGGATAGATAGATGTCAACAAAACATCACATATTTTTTGAGTTTTTTGAGACGTTATTCAGTCGCTACACACGCGTAGCTTGTGAATGTGTTGTTCACGACAAACCATACCATACCATAACTGCCCTGTATTATATAGGTACTGCCCACTGCTGAGCACGGGCCTCCTCTACAACTGAGACGGTTTAGGCACGACAGCTTACCTCAAAATCAGTCAGCAAATTGACATCCAAGCAAGAAGTCTGATGCGGTGCCAACGATATGGTGTAAAAGCCGACTGCGCCGCGTCCGTCGAAGTCACCTACCATTCCACTGGCCTGCGAATTTCGGTTCACTGAGAATTATTCGTTATTTTCTGTAGCTTACTATATATACATGTCGGGTAATTCCTTTTTATTAATCCCATTGAGGGTGTCTGAATATATAACGTCGGGTAAGATAAAATAATAATCGTGAAAAAAACTAGTCGAGATGTCAAACTGGTAGTGGGAGCGACAGTTGGGTGTATAAAAAGGGTGCCTAATCATATGAAGCAACTAGTTCAGTGCAGTTCGATACTAAGTAGTAACTATGGTGGTTTTCATATCGGTCAGTGCTAAGTTAAGCAGTTACTATGTTAATTCGGGTTGTTACTAGGTGAGTCGATTATTGTTGAGAAGTTTGGTTAAGTAATTGTCTCAATTACCAATGTGTTATAATAAGTAAAGTTAATAGTGAATCCTGACGTGGTATTGTACTCTGAGAACATTTGATAACGTAACAATTGATCAACGAACAATAAATAGTGAGTTGAACAGATAATTCGTTTGTGACTTTTATTATGTGTGCCTACGTATACCTATCGGTCGACGCTGTCTCCGACATCAGAATTGGGATAAACAATCAATGCCCACAGAAATAGATTGTGCTCACTACATATGTACGCTATGTGGAATACATCGTACGATGGACATATTTGACTACCCGCAATTTACGTGAAGAAAGAAATTGCGCTGAGTAATATCTGAATAAGAACTAGACTACAACGTGAATAAAAGTGGACACGTGTGAAACATAGCCATCGCATGTTTATTTCTGACGTCATCTGCTTACGGCTTCAAATGAATAAGGATCTGCGTGTGTACCGCGATCAAACTGTTGTGTACCGCGACCAAACTGTTAGTGTTCAAACGTTCCTGTTGGTGTTCAAACGTTCCTGTTGGTGCTCAAACGTTCCTGTGGTGTGCAAACGTTCCGGTAGATGTGCTGCCGACGTACGACGTGCGACGCACCATACGTCGTAGTGGGTTTCCCGGGCAACGTGACTGCACGGTTGTGTAGTACCGGTTGATGCTAACTGCTGCATCACATATCACGTGTGGCTATCTGTGACGACAGATATGATGCTTACTGCAGCGGTAGAGGAAGTCTGGTATCGTATGACCCATAACCCTTGTTTGAGGGTTCTGGTTTCTTTTATTTCTTGGTAACCTTTACAAATATTGAGATCTTGTTTAACAAGGCATGTGCAGACATGGATTAACGACCATTTTGTGGTTATTGTTGGTACAGAGCCGTCCCTAAACTTAAGGACTTGGAGAAAACTACCTGTTGTAGTAAAGAATGACTGTACATGGCCTTGGGTGACAAAAGTGATCTAGGTGCACAGTGTTCGGTCTGAAGGACTGCTGGCCTTTCTTAGTCAAGGTTTCGGATCGCAACACTGTACTGTTTAAAATTTTGGATTAAGAGCGAGTCGTGCGATAATTTTAAAGTTGTCCTCGTGTTAAGATGACTACTGAATTCCTGCTCAAAGATTGATGCGAGACTTGATTAAAGTCCAGGATAGCGTGAACGGTTTGATGCTGTTGTGATATTTTTGATTGCAGGAACTGAAGATCCTAGCAGGGAGTACTTAATGTATTCAGCGTTACACGACTCCGTAAACTGTGACTCCTGAAGAGCCTCTGTGGGATCCTTAAGTGGATCTGACGTTAACTGCGGTGATATAGGAGGATTTGGTATCGTATCACTCTTAACCCTTGTTTGAGGCTTGTGGTTTCCTTTATTTCTCCGTAATCTCCACAAATGTTGGGATCTCGTTTTACCTCGTGGTGGTGACTGGAGATTCTGCCCACACCACTTTGCAGGTGGATTTGCTTGTTGTAGCAATGAGAATACCGTCCAGATATAATAGCCGTGGTGTTTCACTTTCGAGTACTTACTAGGTTTAAAGATATTGCGTTAAATGGCAATTTGGGCAAGAAATACTGTACCTACATGGTCCCAATTGATAAAACTTTTAATTTCAATAGTTTTGATATCACTATTACACATGCATAGTCTATAGCCGTACTTCCACCAGAGTCTTATATTGTGTGAATAGTGAATACATTTCAATCTGTTTGCTATGAGTGACCTGTGTATCGCGAGACTACAACGTGATCACCCACTGGGCCTAAGGGTCATTGTAGCAAATTTGGTACTGATTGAATCAAGAATAACTGAAATAGTCATTGTAGTAGCATAAGGAGGAATCTTAATCAAAGGTCAGAATAGGCCGAACGGTGTGTTTGTTTTTGTTTTTCTTTGCTTGCAGGAACAAGAGATCTGTGTAGTGTGTTCCCTGTGCAGAGCAGTGTACTTCAGGCTGTGCGGAGACGCGCGGTCCACGCCGTGCGGGTACGCGCTCCAGGGCGTGCGGATGCGCGCACTCCAGTCTGCGCAGATGCGGAATGGCGCGGTTCAGGTTGCGCGGACATGGGACTGCGCACTCCACTATATTTGGAGTGGCGCGGATGTCGAGCGTTGGCCTGGCAGGTGCATTTTTCAATGCATATTGGGTGAAGGACATGTGTAACCTACTATGTTAGAGCTGCGCAAGGAAGTCTTTGGACTCTGAGCGGCGCGGAGCGGCGCGCTCCAGGGTGCGCTGCGGAACTGCGCGCTCCTGGAGATGCAGTGCGATGCGGAACTGCGCGCTCCTGGCGGTGTGGTGCGCTGCTGAACTGTGCGCTCCTCGCGTTGCTGAACTACGCGCTCCTGGCGATGCGCACTCGGGTGAGAAGTTGTCATTCTGCCATGTCTCATTATTTTGTTAGTGAGTTTTTTTTATAGTCTGAAGTTTTTATTTTTTTGCAAATTTAAAGATTGATCTGAGTACAAAACGCTTGGCAACCGTCTAAGTTTTGTCAGTATGCCGCAGGTTAAGCAATAAACACATTCGTCTACTAATTGTAATTTTAAAATCCTTCTGTTCCCTTGAATTTGTCTGGTTTAGGCCAGGAATGGCCGAGCGATTTGATGCTGCTGCGTATATTTTCTGTTTGCAGACATTGGAAATCGCTGTTGGTGGTGCCGCGTGTGACTTGTCTGGTCCGGTTCGAGGACTGTGTGCATTGCAGCTACTGAGCCACTTCTCAGGGGATATTGCTGCTGATTGTCAATGGCACTAATCTCCGCTTAGATAAGAATTGTTTGCATTGTATACTGTCTTAGTAACTATTTGACAGCTGTATCATGAGAGTTTGTTACCGTCACTTCTTCTCTCTGGCTATGATACTAGGAGGTGATGGAGGAAGGGCGTTTTGGGGGTGCTGTCTATTTTGTAACAAATGTACGTAAGAGAACTATCACATGTCAGGAGGTCTATGATCACTATACGTGATCAAACTGAATTTTAAAATTAATTTGTTTCTTAAATTCCTTTTAACTAGAGAGACACTATTGCGAGCTTTTCCTTAGCCTTTGGACAATACAAGCGACTGACTATAGTAACTTGTGCACATGGTCACAGTGGTGACTTTCTTAGCCTGTCGATTATGGTCAGGGGTATGACTACAGAAATAATTTTAAATTCGCTGTGATATTCATTCGTAAGTTTTAATTGAAATTTCGGTTGGGTTCTTGTACTATAATTGGAATTTTAAATTTTCATTAAGTTGAAGTGTTAAATTTTCATGATTTTATGAAATTTGCATTAGCGAAAAATGCTTGAAGGTTAAGTTTTGAGATAATAGATGAAATTAAAGCCGAGACAAGTAGTAGAGATAGTAATTAAGTTTGCATGTTGATCTGGAGTGGACCGTACCAGAGGTTGTCGTGTAGCCGTAGCTCAGTAAAAATCGCTGCCTACTTTTAAGTGGGGTCGAGCGTGAGTACGCGGTAAGCAGTCAACTCTGGCGGAGGTCGGGTTTCTGCAGAAACCATAGAGTCCGGGAGAGGCTCGGTGTTCCCGTGGGGTTCGCATATGAGAGGTCACATGCAGGGCTTAATTGATTAGATTATTTGGTTTGATTAATGAGATGGACCTTCAGCCATTTTTTTTTTGTCTACATTGTTTTTGAAGAGTGTAGTTAAGTTTGCGTGATGATCATACTTTGTGTCATTCAGAGTAACACACGAGGACGTGTGTATTGTCAGAATGGCCGTGTCGGGTAATTCCTTTTTATTAATCCCATTGAGGGTGTCTGAATATATAACGTCGGGTAAGATAAAATAATAATCGTGAAAAAACTAGTCGAGATGTCAAACTGGTAGTGGGAGCGACAGTTGGGTGTATAAAAAGGGTGCCTAATCATATGAAGCAACTAGTTCAGTGCAGTTCGATACTAAGTAGTAACTATGGTGGTTTTCATATCGGTCAGTGCTAAGTTAAGCAGTTACTATGTTAATTCGGGTTGTTACTAGGTGAGTCGATTATTGTTGAGAAGTTTGGTTAAGTAATTGTCTCAATTACCAATGTGTTATAATAAGTAAAGTTAATAGTGAATCCTGACGTGGTATTGTACTCTGAGAACATTTGATAACGTAACAATTGATCAACGAACAATAAATAGTGAGTTGAACAGATAATTCGTTTGTGACTTTTATTATGTGTGCCTACGTATACCTATCGGTCGACGCTGTCTCCGACATACATATAATAAAGCAGTAGAACGGATGTGTCTGTACATTTAAAGAAATGTGATAAAAAAGAAAGGGAGACGACTAAAGAAGAGTAATGGAAACAAATCAGCGATTTTTCCAATTCTTTTCTGTCTCTGTTTTTCCGTTTGTTTGTTACACATCTCCAAAATTACTGAATGGATTTCGGTGAAATTTGGCGCACGGGTAGATCATGTCCTGGATTAACAACATACTTTTTTTTCCCAGGAAAATATAAAACAGGACTTTTATCCCGGAAAAACTTTTTCACGCAGGCATTCTAAAGCTAGTTATAAAATATAAGAACTTAATTTTGTAAATCTTTTTTGGTGATGGTATATCTAGTCTCAGTATGTTCAGTAGTTACTCTTGCTACAATGTCCTTCAAACCGAAACACAACAGTGCATGCACACTGCTGCTTGGCGGTAGAAATAGACATTGCGGTGGTACCCACCCAGACGGTTTCTTACATATGGGAGACCTACCACCAGTAAAGGCAGCGCACACAGGCACCAAGGCAATAGGGGCGCCGGAATCAGGATGAAATGTTATATTTGTTATAATAATAATATAAATATATAATAATACCAGCCCTGTATTATATACTGCCCACTGCTGAGCACGGGCCTCCTCTACTACCGAGAGGGGTTAGGCCTTAGTCCACCACGCTGGCCTAGTGCGGATTGGCAGACTTCACATACCCTCGAAATTCCTATCGAGAATTCTCAGGTATGTAGGTTTCCTCACGATGTTTTCCTTCACCGTTAAAGCGAACGATAATTGATACACAATACACACATAACTTCGAAAAGTCAGAGGTGTGTGCCTTGGGTTTCGAACCTCCGGACATTGTCTCGGCAGACCGTTCCATTCCCAACTAGGCTATCGTCCACTGTACATATTTGTTATACTACCAACATATTCTTGATAGTTGAATAGGTTAGAAAGTAGGTACAAGTTTCCCAATATTAGCTTTATTTTCCTTAAACAGCACTTAACATTTTTAACTTAAATTTGTTTACAAATTTTACAGATATCCTAAATAAATGTGTAGCTTTAATTTATTTCTTCCTTCCATTCAATTCTCTTTTTTATTTAGCTGTAAGGACCGCCTATTGCGGTGAAAGCCTCCTCCAAATGCTTCCATTTTTCTCTGTCTCTTGCGGTTCTGGACCATGTTTTTCCGGCTGATTGGACAATATCGTCGCTCCACCTTTTAAACGGTCTTCCTTTTTTACGTTTTTTATTTATTATAAACCAGTTAATTAGTATGTGTGACCATCTTTCATCCGTGACTCTCTGTATATGTCCTGCCCATTTCCACTTTAAGTGGAGTGCTTGTTTAGTTATGTCCTTGGCTTTTGTTTTCTCTCTGATTAAGCTATTTCTTATTCTATCTCTCCTTTTTAAGTTCATGAAACTTCTTTCAATTCCTCTTTGACATGTTTTGATTTTCTTCAAATTTTTTTGGGTCATTGGCCAGGTCTGACATGCGTAGGTTAGGCAATGCATAAGGCTGATTTGCATTGCTTTAGTTTTCAGCGAGGTTGGCAAAGAACTTTTGAAAATTTCCTTCATGTACTAATATTTGTTCCATGTTTGTTTGATGCGTCTATCTATTTCCTTTTCTGTGCATAACTGGAATGATATCGAATGGCCTAGGTAGATGTATTCGTCTACATACTCTATAGTATCTAATAAATATATACAAACACTATACCTAGGTACGCTCATGTATGTAAATTCCAACTTACTTGTAGATGATCAGCGCTGGTGGTAACTTCGATGGTCTCCATCAAATCTTCGTGGCGGACGCCGTACTCGTTCACTTCGTAGTAACCGGGCTCTGAAACAACATTTATAGTAGACTAGCTATTGCTCGCTTTGCCCGCGTGAAAAAGTTTTCCCGTGATAAAAGTCCTATATATTTTCCTGGGATAAAAAGCCTAAATTCTTCGAGGGTCTCAAACTATCTCCATAACAATTTAATCGAAGTACGTTTTTTTTTTACTGATGGTAAGCGATGCGACCGCCCATAAACAGTACTAACACCATACAAATCTTTTAATTACAAACTGCGTGACACTACACTGCACTCATCATCTTGAGACACTGGATGTTAAGTCTATAATGCCCATTAATTACGCTACAATGTCCTTCAAACCTCACAACAGTGCATGCACATTGCTGCTGGTACAAATAGATTGCCACCTACCGTTACTGTAGACCATTTTGGGCCTGATGCCAGGGTCGTTGGCGGCCTGGCTGCTGAGGATCCACGCTGGTCCCTCGTGCACGTTGAGGAAGTGTCCCACACCATGGCCGGTGCCGTGACCATAGTTTAACCCCACGTCCCATAGAGATTTTCTGGCTAGGACTTCTATTGTGTGACCCTGGGAAAATATAATTATAGCTGCTTTGTATTATATAGGGTGGATGTTAGAGGGCACAGTAAGGGCAGTTACCTTAACCGTAAAAAAATCTTAGGAAACTGTCCATCATCAGCTGATCTGCATTCACATCAAAGCGAAGCAACCAGCCCTGTATTATATACTGCCCACTGCTGAGCACGGGCCTCCTCAACTGAGAGGTTTTAGACCTTATTCTTACCCTTTCCCCCTCTTACCCTCGAAATTCTTATGGAGAATTCTCAGGTATGTAGATTTCCACACGATCTTTTCCTTAACCGTTAAAGCGAACGATGATTATTGATAAACAATACATTTATAACTACGAAACGTCAGAGGTGTGCCTTAGGTTTTGCACCTGCAGACATTGTCTCGACAGACCGTTCCATTCCCAACTAGGCTATCGTCCACTTGCGTTCGTCACAGATTTATTAAATTCTACAGTCGGGCACGAAAATTATTTTTTTTTGCAAAAACTGTTATTGATGCCAATCGATTCAGTTGCTTATAAGTCATTTTAAGGTTAGAAATTGATAAAACTTGCTCCATATATTTTGTAGGCAATGCGCCTCCAATAGGCTAGTTGGCTACTTTTTTTTTAAACATTTATCAAAAATATATGATATCTAAAATATAACAGAAATAGAATTTTCAAAATTGGCGCAATAATAATTAAATTTTAAGCTTTGAAATTTGGTAGAAGGGGTAACTGTCAAATAACAGTAATATCAGACTGTGACGTCACCGGGTGTCACCAACCATAACGCTGCGTGCGTGCGAAAGAGATATCGCGACATCCCCACCACGCCCCCAGTTTTACTCACAACAATATTTCAAATATGAATAGCTGCTCTATTTTCCAACCAATTTTGATGCTGATCTCACAGAAGAATTTCTTTATCGCATTATTTTCTGTTCATTATTAGTCAAGGGACACCCGGATGGAACGAAATTCCTTTCGATTAATTAGTGAAGAAATTGTAATAAAATTTTATTTATATAACAGAGTGTGTATATATATAAATATATAAATATTTTCCTATTTCCGTTCCAATACATAAGTTTCTAGAGAAAAAAAACAAATAAATACGTGTGGCACTCGGAGACTACCGCGGTAAAGCTATTGCATAGCATTTTTATCACAAATTTTGATTGACTAAACACAAATTCGATCTTACGCTTACCACATAAAGTAGATTTTTAAACGCGAGCAAAGCACGTTTACTCTTTTTATTGATAAATGTCAGTAACCAAAGTAGAATAAATCAACAAAATTTGAAAAAAGAATGTTACGTTCGATTCGTTTGTACTCGTGCCGTGCCAACGCTGGGGAAATAGCTTCTACGCAATGTATTTAAGGTTCATTTTAGATTAGTAAGAAATGGTTTTAATGACTTTAATAAATAAAATAAATACAAATATACTCGTTTCAAGAATTATAGCTTCTACGCATTGTATTTAAGGTTCATATTAGTAAGATAATAGAAAAAAGTGTCGTGACTACTTTCCGTCCAGCCCCCTTTCAAAACGCGCAATAAGGAAATTCGTTCCAATAATGTACAAAATAGAACATAGGAAATTACCCTATTCGCTTCAAAACATAACAAAACTTTGTATTCGGGATTGACCAATCTACACAAATGAGTACATACGTATAGGAGAATTAAAAAACGCGTATATATTTAGCATTGCGCGCGGCTCCGCCCGCGTGGAAAAGTTTTCCAGGATAAAAAGTAGCCTATAGCACTTAAGAGTAATGTAGCTTCCTATTAGTGAAAGAATTTTCAAAATCGGTCCAGTAGTTCCTGAGATTAGCGCGTTCAAACAAACAAACTCTTCAGCTTTATATATTAGTATAGATTAAATACTATGTAGGTACAGTCAGCAGCATAAGTAGATGAAAAAATTCAAAATTTCAAATTGCCTACATATTTTTGTGTTCTTACTAATCTTGTTTTTCTCTTCACAAAAATAAAATAAAAGGTATTTACTTTACTTCAAACGAAGAAAAAAATATTTTAGTTTAACTTAATGCGTCTATAGGCGATTTGAAATTTAGATTTTGTACAGATATTTATGCTTCTGACTGTACCTATGTCATAATTATCTTTTATACCGACGCGACGAGTATTAACAGATGCATCTCAGTTTCACTATAAAGAGTGATTTCAGCTGAGACGCTCTCAAATAAGGATCACATCTTAAGATAGTCGCTATTTAATAAAAAGCATTAACAGCAGCTCAAGTGATAATTATTACCTATTTTGCGAGTGTATAAATGAACTGCTCTAAACAAAAGTATACAAATACTGAATTGTATTTTTTTTCTCTACATAGGTAATGCATTGTATTTTATACCTTGAACTGATTTTGAAAAGAGCAACACTAGAGTTTCTTGCCCGTTCTTCTCTAGTGAGAACTGCTTTCCGAACTGGTGGTAGAGTTAATATTGACGGAATCTAAATAATGTATAACATTTTATGGGTTCGAATAAATTATTTCATTTCATTAATATGTGACTGATTCTGAGAGTTGAGTTTTGTTAATGTAGCGCCAACTCAGCTGAGAGCAAGCTCTTAAATTACAGCTTAAGCATGATTTATTAAACAGTTCAATGCGTTTAATGTCTACTTGAGATTTTGGTCTTTGAGATTGATTTATTAATAATCCCTAAGAATCCATGTGAATACAGCTGAACGTATTTTGATGCATTTAAAACAACGCTAACAAAACATACCAATGTGCCAGCGGGAAACACGGCGGTCGCCAGGCTGATCTGCCCTTTCAGGACTAGTGTGAACGCGCGGCGCTGCGCGACCGTTGCGGTACTCATGTGACGAGTGCGTGTTATGTCTGTCGTTCCGTCACTGCAAAGAGTTTATCTTTATGCTAAGTTGAAAATACCAAGTTATACACACACTCACGCCCTTTATCCCCGAAGGGGTATGCAGAGGCGCAACAAGTGCACCCACTTTTCGCCGTGCGTATTCCGTCCTAGGATGTGATCGGGGGCGAGCCTATCTCTATATCGGTCCCAAATTCCAGACTCCGGGCTGATACTGAATAGAAAAACCCAATATAATTTTGTCCGACCCGGGGATCGAACCCGAGACCTCAGCTTGCAGTCGTAGTGTAATACAACTACGCCACCGAGGCAGTCAGTCCGACAGTTCACCAAGTTATAACAATAGTTATAATATTGCTTGCATAGGCGAGGGGACGTCTGGGTACCACCGCAATGTCTATTTCTACCGCCAGCAGTGTGCATGCACTGTTGTGTGGTTTGAAGGACATTGTACCGTAATTACTGGGCATTATGAGACTTGACTAATGTCTCAGGGTGACGAGCGAGGAGTGGCAAGCAGTTTGTAATTCAAAGTTATGTGCGGCGTTGCTACTGTTTATGGGCGGTCGTAATACCATCAGGCGAACGGCATGCTCGTCGTCATTTAACTGCAATAAAAAAGCACTCACAGATACTGTCCTCCAGAGTCGACGAGGAGCATATCCTCCCTCCGTATAACCCTCTGCGGTCCCTCCCTCAGAGGGCTGTAGTGTATAATCGCTCCATTCTCACCGGCGCCTGCGATTGTCGAGAACGACGGGCCCATGAAGTCTTCCTCTTGGCTATATTGTAAAAGATTAATGAATCAAATGTTTGTTTCTTCCTTGTTTCTTACTATTATAAAGGACATTTCCAAAAACTGAATTAAAATTCTAGCCAAGATATTTAACATACACAGGGTCATTTTTACATTGCATTACTAAATTAAACCACATATTCGTCTTTACCTCTTCTAACATCTTGCCAAAAATCATCCATGAATAACGAATATTATTGCCAAAAATCCCGGTAGTAGTTTTCAAATTTTTTTAACATTTCGTAGTTTAGTGCGAATATGGTTTGTGCGAAAGTGTATTTCTGAATGAAAGTATAATGTTGCCGCTGCGACAAATTATCTTAGAGCAGTAGTAGTGGCATAAGGTCGTGTAAACTTAAAGTTACTTATAATTGATATTTATTTTGTTCGAAACTTACACTTTTTTATTTTACATCTATGGTTAAAATAACTTAATGGAAAGCGTTAGTTTCGACGAGATAAGTATGTGATTTCATTTATTAACGCAATGTCAAAATGACCCTGTATTTGGATAGTACTCCCAAAAACTAGGCCTTTGCAATAAATCGTATAATTTTAAAGTCTTCTGATTTAGAGATTTTTTTATTTCATTTTATTTAAAATCTACACTTAAAAAGAACGTTTAAAAAGTTAGTTATAAATGGAAGGGCCTAAATTTTTTTTGATGTTCTACGCATTTTCCCCCTTTAATATCCATAAAGTATGGGCCTGGTTAGATTTTGAGGCCCAGCACCCATACTAAAAGCGGATATCTCCTTTGTGAAAGTTAGAAGCAAATGACGCGTAATTGTTTTTTTGTTTCTTGAGTTTTTTTTGTCTTCCGTGACATTCACGCAAAAGGCCCAACGGAAAACCAGCGCTGGCTGTACTGCCAGCTTATTTGCTGAGTTGGAGCCTTTTTGCAACAATTATAGTTTTAAGTGTTTTATGTCAGTTTATTTTATACGTGTTGCAAATAAATTTAATTTCTTTCTTTCTTTCGTAATCGCTAAACGGATTTCTAGATGTTTGGCATATAGATCATGTCCTAGATTTATAAAAAACAATGATATAATCTACCTTTATTCCCGATTGCTCGCGTCTCCGCCGGCGTGAATGAGGTTTTCCAGGATAAAAGTCCTGCTTTATATTTTCCCGGGATAAGAAGTAGCTTATGTTACTCGCTGATTATGTAGCTTTATATTGGTGAAAGAATTTTTTAAATCGGTCCAGTAGTTTTTGAGTGTATTCGTTACAAACATACATATTATCTTCCCTTTTTATAATATTAGTAGAAGAGGTAGGTAATGGTACCATCAGATTGTCCACTGTTCTTCATGTATACTCCGTCCCATGATGTGATGGGAGCGAGTAGTCGTATCAGGACAAATTCCAGGGTGATACTGAGCAGAATAACCCAATGTGTCCGACACGGGTTTCGAACTCGGGACCTCGTACGATATTGTTGAAATTAGGGACACTATTTTGCTCTCGCCCTAAGCCTCACGCCGTAGCGTAGCTAAGGTAGCCACTGCAAACCATATTCCAAGCACCAGTGTGCATGCACTGTTGTGTGGTTTGAAGGACATTGTAGCGTAATTACTGGGCATTATGAGACTTGACTAATGTCTCAGGGTGACGAGCGAGGAGTGTCACGCGGTACTGTGTGCTTAAAAGTTCTGTATGGTGTTGCTACTGTTTATGGGTCGTATCACTTACCATCTGTGGCGGTATAATTGACAACACCGCCACCTATCAACATGGCTGGGAACTACTTCAGTAAATTGTCAACTAGATGACCGGGTATCGACGATTAGCAGATGACGCCCGAAATCTACACACATTGCACGATCCAGAATTGCGATAGCAATATTCGCGCGAAGCGCGGTATATATACCACCTCCGATTAGGAACCATCGGAGGGGCCGCGGCCGGTCAAGCGCAACATCTGCTTGACTGGGAATCTTCCCCTTCCATAGAGGAACGCATCCATCTGTTCCTCTACTGCGGCGACGCCCTTTCGCCGCTAAACATCAGACGACCGGCTCGTCTCGTCAGTCGGTAGCAATAAAATCTAGAAACATCTATCCTTACCCTCTGAACTCTTCAAGTTTATCGGACATGTTCACTTCAGTGACGTTCACTCCTTGCTCGACCTGCTGATGTACCCAGTGAAGAGCTCGCACCAGCGCCACGCCGTCTTTTACATGGGCGTTACGGAAACCCTAATATTGAAAAATCAGTGGTAACCTTACATCCATATTCACAAACAAGACTATGAGGAGGCACAGCTTCCGAACGCATAAGGCCGGCAATTGCATAGTTTTCTTTGGCCTTGTTCGGCTTTGTTTATCTGACAGCCAAAGCAAAGTTGTATCTCAATATAAGCTAAGATGCTTTGATTAATTATATACCTAGGTAGAGTGACGCGTTGCAATGAAACTAAAACAAACAGGCCAAGTTTTCGTTCATAACATCGTTCCAGTAGTTTCGGAGCCTATTCAATGCAAACAAAGAATAAAATTTTTACTCTTTATAATATATTGGCCACAGCATCTTAGTAGATGATTTATTGGTTATACAATAAAGAGTTCTTTCATTATTGTAATAGGTACCTATTTATACGCGAAGATCAAAGAAGGGATGTTTGGTTTGCTTTATATTATTATACAGGGTCATTTTGAAATTGCGTTAATAAATGAAATCACATACTTATCTCGTCGAAACTAACGCTTTCCATTAAGTTATTTTGACCATAGATGTAAAATAAAAAAGTGTAAGTTTCGAACAAAATAAATATCAATAAAAAGTAACTTTTAGATTACATGACCTAATACCACTACTACTGCTCTAAGATAATTCTCGCAGCGGCAACATTATACTTTCATTGAGAAATACACTTTCGCACAAACCATATTATTCACACTAAATTACGAAATGTTCAAAATATTTGAAAACTACTACCGGGATTTTTGGCAATAATATTCGTTATTCATGGATGATTTTTGGTAAGATGTTAGAAGATGTAAAGACGAATATGTGGTTTCATTTAGTAATGCAATGTATAAATGACCCTGTATATTATTATTTATATGAATAAATAAAACCTAAAATACATTTACCTCAAGTTCGACATCGTTTTTCATGACTTTCATCAACGCCACGGGTGATACAGTGGCCAACACACGTATGGCGGCATTCTAAAACCAAAATAAAGTGCCTACTAAATATCAAAATAAATTATATTGTTTTGAGCTAAAATTATCCAAAATAGTCAATATATAAGGCGTACATAGTATCTATAAAAGTTAAACAAATTTAAATAAATAATAAATTGAAATAAATAAATAAAGTTAAATAAAAACCGGTGGTAGGTCTCTCATATGCAAGAGTCCGTGTTGGTGGGTACCACAGCAATGTCTATTTCTACTGCCAAGCAGCAGTGTGCATGCACTGTTCTGTTTCGGTTTGAAGGACATTGTAGCCAGTGTAACTACAGGACATAGTGAGACTTAACATCTTATGTCTCAGGATGACGAGCGCAGTGGAATGCCACACAGTACTTTGTAACTCAAGGTGCTGGATGGTGTTGCTACTGTTTATGGGTGGTCGTATCGCTTACCATCAGGCGAACGGCATGCTCGTCTCCTCAATCAATGCCATAAAAAAATATCAGGAATATTATTTAAAGAAAGCAAGCAAAGTAAGTAGGTAAATATTTAAATCACTTGAAGTATTAAATGCACACAAAGTATACCTATAAGGCTCATAATATGTATGCTATTTTATGTAGGTAAGTATGTTATGATATTTAAATCTACCTATACATCTATACATACATACATTTACATATATTACATATATATATAAATAAAATTGGAGTGTCTGTTTGTAATATTAAAATAACCGTTTTTACTACATGTATATGAATATATATACGGTACATACACCAAAATAACACTTTTTAAAATTTTTGTCTGTCTGTCGGTCTGTCTGTTTGTTCCGGCTAATCTCTGAAATGGCTGGACCGATTTTGACGGGACTTTTATTGACAGGTAGCTGATGTAATAAGGAGTAACTTAGGCTACTTTTATCCCGGGAAAATATAATCACCAATAATACAAGTGGCAGGAAAAAATAGACCAAAGCTTCGAGGAAAATGGAAGGAATTGGAGGAAGCCCGGACCCCCCCCCCCCCTGCCCTTACCTTACAACACAAATAATCCGGGCCATATAACATGTAGGGTCATTGGGGGCAACAGCACGCAGTGGGTAAAAGTTCACATGGTCAATATCTCGGAACCTATTGAGGGGGCTCAGACACTTTTTCGGCTAGATCAGGGGTGCGTCAGGGACGATGTCAGAGCCACAAGCTATTTTACCAAGCCTCACTTGTTTAGCGAAAAACGGTGATCAACGTGATGTTGTTGATTATTTACCAACATTTTGTGCTGGGAAAAAAGTGTATGGCTAGACGATGCATCAGTTTATAAAAGTCAATTAATTATGTTGAGTTTACATGCTTATTATAGTATTTATTTTAGTCATTAATTCTGTCCTAGAAAATAAATGCGTCTCAACTAACGTGTGATTGTTTAAAATATTCCATGTTTGGGTAAGAGTACGACGTTAAAAGTACGCACCCTGTTATAACTTCATTACAATGATCGCACGGTTTTTTCTTCTTTAAGCTGCAAATTTGTAAAGATTTTTAGACCTTATACAGAAAAAAAATATTTTCATTAAACACTCTGCGTAGTTTTACCCACATAACGGGTCAATAGTACGAATTTCTCCCGATGCACTTAAACATGTATTGCAAAAAAAACAGTGAAGCTATGTACAAAAACTCATTAAATAATGAAAGTAGAATAAATTTCCTTTACATGGAGTGTTAAAACGTTTTTCAATACACTATATTTTTGACGGTGTAGACGATAGAAAAAAAAGTGCCTACTTTTAGGCCGAATGACCCTACCCATTATAATGCCTATATGCACTTTTAACAAACATCCAAACATTTCATATAATAAAATGAAAAAAAGCAATGAGAGGTGTCAAGGGACACCCGGATGGAACGAAGTTCCTTTCGATTAATTAGTGAAGGAATTGTAATAAAATTTTATTTATATAACAGACTGTGTATATATATAAATATTTTCCTATTTCCGTTCCAATACATAAGTTTCTAGAGAAAAAATCAAATAAATACGTGTGGCACTCGGAGACTACCGCGGTAAAGCTATTGCATAGCATTTTTATTACAAATTTTGATTGACTAAACACAAATTCGATCTTACGTTTACCACATAAAGTAGATTTTTAAACGCGAGCAAAGCACGTTTAGTTTATTATTGATAAATGTCAGTAACCAAAGTAGAATAAATCAACAAAATTTGAAAAAATAATGTTACGTTCGATTCTTTTGTACTCGTGCCGTGCCAACGCTGGGGAAATAGCTTCTACGCAATGTATTTAAGGTTCATATTAGATTAGTAAGAAATGGTTTTAATGACTTTAATAAATAAAATAAATAAAAATATACTCGTTTCAAGAATTATATAAATTTCATATCAGTCGTTAATTGTCTGCAGTTTAATACTCTTAAAAATAATCTTGGTCGAATATTAGACCTATTCATATCTAATGCTCACTGTCAGATCACGGCCTGTAATCCTTTACTGGATCCCGACGGCCACCATCCGCCTTTTTGTGCAATCACCTGCCTCAATATTGAAACAAATCTTATGAGAAGACGTCCAATTTCTAGACACAACTACTTTAAAGCCAACTATGAAGAAGTTATACGTGAACTCAACTCGATAGACTGGGACGTGACACTTTCTCACCGTTCCTCTGATCATGCCGTCCACGCTTTTTATGATATTTTATATAAAATCATCAGAACTCATGTTCCGTTAACACGCAAAAAAAAATCCCATTTTCCAGTTTGGTTTTCAGCCTCTCTCATCCGTATATTTAGGAACAAAGAACGTGCGTGGATGAAATGGAAGATTTACCACAACCAATACGATTATGAACACTTTTCGAATTATCGCAGGCTTTTCCACAACGAGTCAATAAAGTGCTTCAAGTCTTATGTGAACTCTATTGAAGCTAACATTCCAAATAACCTAAAACTTTTCTGGTCCTTCATTTCCAACAAAAAGTGTAAAACTAACTTCCCTGCCACTATGTACCATGAAAATATCACATCGAACGACCCTAAAGTCATTTGTAATTTGTTTTCTAAATTTTTCTGCTCAGTTTATGAGCCGTCTTCATTCGATCCTGAAAAATGGCAACCATCTGGCAATTATTCTGATAACTCTACCTCATTATCAAATATATATCTCCCGAAAAGTATAATACTAAGAGAAATTAAATCGCTGGACTCAACTAAAGGGGCAGGCCCCGATGGTATTCCTCCAATGTTTTTTAAAAATATATCTAATAGCATTCATATTCCTCTGTATCTAATTTTTAATAAGTGTCTGTGTGAGGGAGTGTTTCCCGATATATGGAAGAGAGCTTTCATTACCCCGATTTATAAAAACGGTGACAAGGCCTGTATAACGAATTATCGACCCATTTCCATCCTGTCCACCTTGTCTAAGCTTTTTGAGAGACTCGTGCACGGTGTGTTGTATCCTCACTTCCATCCTCTTATCATACCAGAACAACATGGTTTCGTTAAACGACGCTCGGCTTCGACGAATCTTATGTTATACACGGATTTCCTTTTTGACAATATGGATCAGCGTATTCAAGTAGATTCCGTGTATACCGATTTTCAGAAGGCCTTCGACAAGGTGGATCATAAACTACTTATGGAAAAGATTGCCTTCAATGGGATTCGAGGCAATTTACTTCGTTGGTTTGTCTCTTATATTTTCAATAGGACTCAAAAAGTTGTCCTTAATGGTCTTGAATCCGAAATGATAGTTGTCAAATCAGGAGTCCCACAAGGATCTATCTTGGGTCCTTTTCTATTCAACATATATGTTAACGACATAAAAAAATGTTTTATTTCCTCAAAGTTTTTAATGTATGCTGACGACAAAAAAATATATAAAGCCTGTAAAACCACAAATGATTGCTTACTTCTTCAAGAAGACCTCAACTTATTTAACATTTATTGCCGCGACAACAAGCTTTTTCTTAGTCTCCCTAAATGTTATTTCATATCCTTTACCAAAAATAAAAAGAAAATCCATTTCAACTACTCTTTAAACGGTGCAATTCTAAATAAAGTAGACTCTGTGCGTGACTTAGGAGTTACGCTGGATTCCTCTTTGCACTTTGACAAGCACATTGACATTATTGTAAACAAAGCTTTTCAGATGTTTGGTTTTGTTATGCGATCCTCATGTGACTTCGTTCGTCCCTCTACTTTCCTTTTGCTATATAAAACGCTAATAAGATCCCAACTAGAATATGCTGTACCCATTTGGAATCCTCTCTACGACAAGTATAATGATAGATTAGAAATAGTTCAGAAAAAATTTATGCGCGTTATTAATTATAAATGCTGCCGTTTAAATGTCCAGCATGAGCAGCTATTAAATCAATACAAGATCCTTACTCTACGATCCAGACGTATGCTTATTACTGCAATGATGCTGTATGGTATATGTAATAACAGATTTGACTGTATGGACATAACAAATAAACTTTGTTATATAGTACCTAGGACTGTTATGCGGCGGGAGGTGCGCGTGCCCAGGTTGTTCCACACGGGCTCTTGTAGGACCAATGCCGGGGTTCGTGCACCTATCCGTCGAATAGTCGAAATTTATAATACATATTTCCATAGTGTCGATATTTTCTCTCTTTCAAAGCAACAATTTAAAAACTCAATTCACGATTTACTTTCCTCGAATTTATTGTAAACTGTGTTTTGCAGATTTGAGATTGTTTTATTACAAGTAACGGACGTTTGTTGCTTCTTTATAACGTTTTTCTGTTAATTTGTGAACAGTAGTGTTGGTTACATGTTTATTAAGGACGCTATTACATTTTTGACATCTTCGATTTTAGATATTTGAATGACAAGAACGCGCTTTGCTACACGCGCACACATCGAAACCGATTTAAACTAGATTTTCCATTTGAACGAGCTAATCTTAAGGACGCTATTACATTTTTGACATCTTCGATTTTAGATATTTGAATGACAAGAACGCGCTTTGCTACACGCTCACGCATCGAAACCGATTTAAACTAGATTTTCCATTTGAACGAGCTAATCTTAATACTTGAAGTTATTATTTTACTCATCCATATTTATTTTTTTGGAATTGTCGAATGTTTACAATTATGTTTAATAATAATAATTATTATAATATCATCATGTAATAGACATTTTTTTTTATTGCATTGAATGACGAGACGAGCATGCCGTTCGCCTGATGGTAAGCGATACGACCACCCATAAACAGTAGCAACACCATCCAGCACCTTGACTTACAAAGTACTGTGTTGAATTCCACTGCGCTCGTCATCCTGAGACATAAGATGTTAAGTCTCATTATATCCAGTAGTTATACTGGCTACAATGTCCTTCAAACCGAAACACAACAGTGCATGCACACTGTTGCTTGGCGGTAGAAATAGACATTGCGGGGGTATCCACCCTGACGGCCTCTTACATAATGAGAGACCTACCACCATTTTTATATATATAAAAAAATTAGGTTATACATATAAAAATATAAAAAAAGTGTATCACCCTCCGATGGCGAGGCTCAAGACCCAAGCTACCGATAGTCAGGGATACAAAGTGAGGTATCTCCTCACAATGCGTGTGGTATGCGATACGACCACCCATAAACGGTAGCAACACCATCCAGCACGTTGAGTTACAAAATACTGTGTGGCATTTCACTGCGCTCGTCATCCTGATACATAAGATGTTAACTCTCATTATGTCCAGTAGTTAGACTGGTTACAATGTCCTTCAAACCGAAATACTACAGTGCATGCACACTGCTGCTTGGCGATAGAAAAAGACATTGACATTGCGGTGTCCAGAAGTACTACTTTCTGCATCTGGCTCTTGACCCAACTACCAATTGAGAGCTTCAGCAGGTGTTGGTCGAGACTCTGGTATCAACCCATGAGCAGAAACGACAAGGCCCCGATAGAACCGACCGTATAGTTCTTTGGTCTTCCATATCACATCGCGTTCCCTAATGCCCATCGCCATAGGTTTTCGCCAGTTCTCATTCGCCAAGGAAAGTGGGATAAATCCCTTATCCACCATGACTAAAATCTCATACAAGCCTACTTCGCTGTGGAGGAAATAATTCCTGAGATTGCATACCTCGCGGTTATGCAAGTCCATTAAGTAAGCCTTAGCCCCGCATCTTCGCGGGATGTACAACCTCATCACTGACCACCGTGGGTGATGCATACGATATGCAGTCAGTAGGGTCCGGAACTTTCGATCCAGGGCGTCCAATTCAGTCTGAGTCTTTCTTTCTGAGTATACCAAAAGAGTACATGAGTACAGGCATAACCCAACCGTTGAAAGCACAAATCTTGTTACCACCTGACAAAAAACCCTTAAACTACTTTTGCCAGGCGGCCGAAGAAACGGTCATTCAGCGATTGTTTTACGTCGGCACTCATAATCCCCAGTGCCTCAGGCATACCCAGATATTTGTAAGTTTCCGTCTCAGAAAGGGATCTAAGTCTTACAGTCTCTAAGACTTGTATGTCACCAGAGACCACGACCTCTCCTCGCTTCATATGGATAGCCGCACATTTATCTACACAAAACTCCATGTTGAGTTATTTGCTACATCTTTTAGTAATTTTTAACGACTCAATCAATTCTGTTTGTTTTGATGCAAACAACTTGAGATCATCCATGTAAAGCAAGTGAGATATAGGCTCAGGAGCCCCCGTGCATCTCGGCGCTCTCGGCGTCAACGGCAGCGTGAGGCCTACCTGCCACACTGCTGTCCATCAGGGGGGTCGCAACAATGTGCTAAAAAGACAAAGCTAGAGACGGCACCCGCCCGCGACGCCCGGGTGGCCACTGTTAGTTGCCTTTTACGACAGGCAGGGGATACCGTGGTGGAATTCTCCAAACACTTTCAATCCACAGGGTGGGAGACGCCGGTCAGTCGTCCACCCGGCGCCTCCTACGTCTCCTCTGACGGCGGGAGGAATCCTCGCGTTCCAGAACTCTCTCAGCACTCTCCTTCTACGAGAGGACTATCTCGCAGAAGTGAGCCAACACACGCCAGACCTCCTGACTGCTGACCATGGGAGCGACCACGGCCGGCAACGAGAGGCCGCCTCTGACGACTGCTTTGAGAGCGCTGCGCTCCTCATTCCAGGCTGGGCAAAACTCAAACGTATATTAAGCCGTATCCAGCGGGCAACTGTCACAATGGCACACACAGCCGACACCTCGGTACCTACGATACGACACAGCTACTCACCGAAGCAGCCATGCCTAGTGAGTAGTTGTGGCTGAACTGTAGTACTGTAGTATTGAGTGTTTAGATATTTTTGTACCGGGAAAGGCTTTGAACGCGGGCAAAAACGCGAACTAAACCTAGTAATATTTAAAAATAAATAATCACCGATACTAAAAATTATAAATAGATAAATAGTAAATACCATATACTGCAAAACTTGTCGATTTTGTAAATATAAAAATACTATGCCACTTTAATAATGAAATTTAAATACTTGCATTAAAATAAATGAATGTTTCATTAATTAAATCAAATTTGTATTGACTTATTGTAATATTTAAATTTTCATACTTGCTTTTTGAAAAATAATAATTTGAAATAGTATCAACTATTTTATTCGTAGTATAATGACATCGCGATCAATTTATTACGTATTTATTTTTTGAAAAAAAGTTGTACACCCGTGCTTCCTCGGCCGCGTCTCAGCGCGGAATGACAGCCCGAAATTGGAAAATGTATGAAGAAATTCAATTCAGGTTATATTTTTTCTCTTTACTGGAAAAGTATTTAATTTGACTTGAAAATAATTAGTCATAAAGCGAGAAGACTATATAAGCCATCATATTGTTTCGGTTTTATATTAAAATATTCATTAGTTTAAGGTATAATGGTTCCGATTCCGACCCTATTTTTCGTCATTTTCAGCGATTATTGCTCCAGAATAAACGTATTTACGTGATAATGTTGTATGGAAGCATACAATTTCTATATGCTATAAGCAAAGAGGAATGTTTAATCTTTATTTATATACCAAGATCTCCTCATAAGCGTAACTCCTGATTCAATAAATGGTACCTCAAAACTACGGAAATTTGTAAATGCGCCCTTAATGTAATACCTATGTAATTTTGTTATTTAGTTTTAATGTGTAACTGTTTTCTGTTCCTCTTGAATAAAATAAAATAAAATAAATAGCTTCTACGCATTGTATTTAAGGTTCATATTAGTAAGATAATAGCAAAAAGTGTCGTGACAACTTTTCATGAGATTTTTTTCCGTCCAGCCCCCTTTCACAACGCGCGATAAGGAACTTCGTTCCAATAGACCCAACGCTGTGAATTTGCTGACGGGGAGGCGGGGTGGAAACGAGACCTATGGATCCGCGGTACATTTTGGTATCCTCGAACCCCCCCTAATTGTTTTCTCATAGTAAATTTTATGGATGTTATTTTTAACCGACTTCCAAAAAAGGAGGTTTTCAATTCGTGTGTTTGTAATTTTTTTTCTAATAAAGTTTCAGGTATATACTTATAATAAGGTTGAAGAGGTTCGTTCGCTATAAGTTTGTATTATGGCTAGTTTTTGTGTATTATAATATTAAGAATTTGATCCTGTCTATGTTCAGTCCTGCCTATAATCAGTCTGTACTATTGCTTTACAAGCGCCTGTTATATGGAATAACTAGTTTTACTATAGCTGACATTTAACAAAAAAGACTTCAAGTTAATTTAGGGCCAGGATGGTGGATCATCATAATATATGTATCATATCTCATATGTTGTATGGTCTCGGGTGTACTGTTACATTTCCTGTAAATACACACACGCCTTTTTTTTATCCCCGAAGGGTTAGGCAGAGACGCAACTAAGTGCACCCACTTTTCGCCGTGCGTATTCCGTCCCATGATGTGATAGGGGGCGAGTCTATCGCCACATCGGGCACAAATTCCTGACTCCGGGCGGATGCTGAATTCTAGAAAAATCCAATATCACTATGCCCGACCCGGGGATCGAACCCGAGACTTCAAGATTTCAGTCGTACCGTAACACAACTACGCCACTGAGGCAGTCAGTATTATTATTAATATAAAATAAAAAAATAAAAACGATAGTGACTTACGCTTTCGACGGCCATGCTCACCGCTTGGCTTGCATCCTCAGAGAGCCACATCGTACTGCCGAAGGGGACTTCTCCCTAAAAATAACATTTTTAATCTCGATATATCATATTTTTGATAGTAAAAAAAATACTTAAGGTTAGAACGACCTATTCCGTCTACGAGAACGAATCCGTCTTATTGCAATTACGGACGTTCTAATCGAGGGACATTTTTGATAGCCATATACAGTCTTAGTGGACGATAGCCTAGTTGGGAATGGAACGTTCTGCCGAGGCAATGTCCGGAGGTTCAAAACCCAAATACACCTCTGACTTTTCGAAGTTACGTGTGTACTGTTTATCAATTATCGTTCACTTTAACGGTGAAGGAAAACATCGTGAGGAAACCTACATACCTGAGAATTCTCCATAAGAATTTCAATGGTATGTGAAGTCTGCCCGCACTAGGCTAGCGTAGTGGACTAAGGCCTAACCCCTCTCAGTAGTAGAGGAGGCCCGTGCTCAGCAGTGGGCAGTATATAATACAGGCTGATTGCATTGCATACAGTCTACATACCTTCAGTTACGTCTTAACTAGTCTGCTCTTAATCAACGCTTAACTTTTGACACACAAATTTACTCGATCAGCTGTAATTCAAAACTCGCCATCTAAACTAGGCTTCGGCGATGTTTAATTTTGACAGTTATTTAATTATTTATTTTATTTTATTTTACAATTTTAGGAAAGCTTACAGACTAATTATAAATAGTAAATGATTAAAATAAAATGTGTTACAAATTTGCTGACAACAAGCTTCCGCATATTTATATCTATTTAAGCGTATACCAATACAAAAAATAATAGATAATACAACTTATAAATATCTAAGAATTTAACCAGTTTACAACGACATGGTTGGGCATTTGGAGAATGAAAAGAACAGAATTAAATGAAACATATGAATTTAAACATAATAATAGCACAGTTTTAGTTTCACAAGCTATCTACTTATCTCATTGGGAATCAAAAAACAAATTACACATTTTGTGCCTTACTGCTGAAGTACTAGTGCAGAATAAGTCAAGATCTAAATGACATGAAACCTCATTGTAATTACTTGCACTACGTAATAAGAAAGCATTGCGTCTATAATTGGCAATGGTTAACCACCTCTTAACGCTAAAACATGTTTATAAGTAACATGTTTCCTAATCGATAGCAAATTAATAGATAAAAAATTAGACGATTTTAAAAGTAAGACTGATAAATAAATAGGGGAGTTTTTTACTCTTTTATCTACATGGCTTTCAAAGCTTTATCTTGAGAAAAAATAAAGGGGGACTTTTATCCCGGAAAAGTTATTCACGCGGACGGAGCCGCGAGCTCCTATCATAGGTATAATACAAGAAAACTTACGGTCAAATTCCTTAAATACTCGAAGATCTGTGAGTAAGGCCGACCCTGGACTTGTACGCCTTCAGAAGACAGGTGCTGCGTGACCTCGGACGAGAGAATACCGTTGTCCCAAAACAGAAATACATTCGGTGCAGCCTGCAAAGACGAGAAGATTATTTCCTCATCATAGAAAAGACAAAAACACTTGTATATTATATTGCTGTAAAATCAGTGTTAGATATTTTTATAAACTTTCGACAACTAAAATAGGTTTATAAACCGTTTATGAATAAGGCCGAATACTTACTATGTCAACTCTAATGACCAAATAACTGAAGAAAACAGGATTGTATGGGATGTCACTGCCGCGCAGATTCAATATGTCTGAAAGTAAATAAGACATTAATGCTTCGGTATCTATTTTAGTGTTTCTCGGCAACACGTTGACAGTATCTAACACGTGTTTTTAACCGAATGTTTTTTTTTTTATTGTAAGCGATACGATCATAAACAGTAGTAACACTAAACAGAAATTTGAATTACAAAGTACTTTACAGTCCACTGCGCTCGTCACCCTGAGACATTAGTCAAGTTTCATAATGCCCAGTAATTACGCTACAATGTCCTTCAAACCACTCAACAGTGCATGCACACTGCTGGCGGTAGAAATAGATATTGCGGTGGTACCCAGACGGCCCCTCCCTTACGAGAGACATACCACCAGCAGTTTTTCTGGAATTTCTGCCCGATATGGCATCACATTATCAGATCATGAGACGCAACACTTGGTGAAAAGTGTGTGCTTTCATTGCACCTCTGCCTACACTTTCGGGGATTCGTGATGTGTTTTGGTGTTCTGACTCCCGTGTTCACAAACCATACTATGAGGAATCACAGTGCGCCCGAACGCGTAGTGTCGGTAATTTCATTATTTTCTTTGGCTTTGTTTACCTAACAGCCAATTGAAGTAAAGTTGTATTTCAATATTAGCCAATCACAGCGCTCATATGCCTACGCACTGCGAAAGGTGTCATGCAGGAATGAGAATAAGAACACGGGCCTGAGTGTTCTTTCCAAAGACATTAAAGTTTAAACGTATAGTTATAGACCGGACATCAGGACCAAATTTTTCATCTAAGGTAATAAGTCGCTGTCTTATCTGACACGTCCGTGTGACAAGACGTCTCAGTATGGGTTTTTTAATACATCAATGCTCAGTATGCTTAAATTATGTAAAGAAAACAATGTTTTGGAAGGAAATATGCCAATTTGCGCATTACGATCATGTCATATGTTCTAATGCATTTTACATAGGTGTTTTGATATTTCACAGTAGATTGAGTTACTGACGCACAGGCTCAAACATTTTGTATGACAATTTTCCCAATGTCCGCTCTATATAATCTTAGAAGTTTTTGGTTTTTTCTTCATCATAATCTGGAACTATAGTTGATATTATTCGTAGACAAAGTAAACAATATAGAATACTGTATAGCTCCTATTCAGTCCTACAGAAAAGGATAGTACTATAGAGGTATTGCTCATGAAAGAAAGGAATAGAATCGTTTTATTGCCGTCCGTAGTGCGTGCCGGTTTTATTAAAGGTCGGAAATGAAATTCCACACGTTGCCTCTGTCGTAAAGTGGTTGTGCTTAGTATCGGGTGTTTTGAGAGTGTTATAAAACTATTAAAAGTGTCAATAACTTTACTAAATCCATTACAAAATGGTGCGGTGTAGCGTGTGGTGTAGATTTACTCAATTCACTTGTCAAATTCTCTGTCTCACATGGCCACGGCATGTGTTCCTCTATGTTTCCTTCCTCTATGATATTATTCCTGTCTCAGCTACATTATTTTAATACTCACAAGCGACATCGTCCAGAGCTGTTAGAACAAGAGCGACGGCACCTCGAGACTGGATTTGACTGATGATAGATGCTAGCTTGTCACTGGACCTTCTCCCTGGAAAATGTAGGTTTATTAGAGCAACAGGTGCTAGTGTTTTTCTATGGAAGATCTCCATACCATACCATACCATACCAGCCCTGTATTATATACTGCCCACTGCTGAGGACGGGCCTCCTCCACTGTGAGGGGTTAGGCCTTAGTCCACCACGCTGGCCTAGTGCGGGTTGGCAGACTTCACATATCTTCGAAATTCAGAGAACTTCTCAGGTATGCAGGTTTCCTCACGATGTTTTCCTTCACCGTTAAAGCGAACGATAATTCACAAATTACTTTTTAGAAAAGTAAAAGGTGTGTGCCCTTGGGTTTTGAACCTGCGGACATTCGTCTCGGCAGTCCACTCCGAACTAGGCTATCGCCGCTTCTCTCCAGAATCTAAGATCTCCAGCCAAAGACGATCCCGCCCTCGCACCCGCGACTGCAACTCCTGTAAGCCAGGATCAACAGTGGCACGCGTTTGACACCGAGCGATGAAACTCGGCGAGTCTCAAGGAACATTAATCTGTCTTTAACCCGCAACGAAATTAATCAAACAGAAAGATAGGGAGGGGTTGGAAATATTAATAGTCCCCTTCCGTCCATAGCAAAGCGGGAGACAAAAATAATGAACTCGGGAGGTATTTTAACCTCAACTTAGGGACGTTTACAACTAGAAAAGCCAGATCTCCAGCCAGGCGGATGTTGTGCCTGAACAGCCGCGCTTGCTCCGACAGTTGATATTCGGAGCTGGTATACTATATGTTGAGTAATAATCCAAGCAACTTTATCTATGTAATTGTCTATGTGATTGTCTATGTTCTCGTGGTAACTGTCATCTTGACATCCTTTTTTCCGAATAAAGAATTTTTCGAGTTTTGGCGGGAACTTGGAAGTGTCATGAGGTGCTCTTGTTTTAATTCATTATTTTGGTGATACTTAGTGTTATATTGCATAATTATGGTGGTATATTATCCAATATAGTTCTATTAAAGAGCTCAAATGAAGTGAATTGAAATAATTGTGCTAATCAAGTGTTTTTTCTGTTGCCGCCAAAACTCCTCGATAAAGTCTTGGTAAGGTAGCCACTGCTTTACTTCGACATACTACAGATAATAAAATATACAAACCAAACTTGACATTGGCAAAATGTGAACACAAATGCCATTATAAAAAAAAAAAAAAAAAAAAAAAAAAAAAAAAAAAAATTTTCGCGTTAATATTGTTGGTATCTTTTATTAAATGTAAGCTCCTGTTATGCAACATGTTACGGTGCGCATCGTCACCCCTACGCCCCTCACGCGACATGTTCACCCCCGCGCGTCCGTCGAATACATTTTTAGCTTTTTCGTTTCGGTTAGAGTGCACATTAACCGGCTAAAGATAAAATTTCATGAAGCAAACGTACTTTAGCTGGTTCTCGCAGATAAATCTAAGTTTAGCTGGCTAATCTTAAGTTTACATTCAAACTTACCTTTAGCCGTAACATATATACAGTATGTATTTTCAGTTGAGGGACATATTTAAACAAACGGCAGTTCATGTTTGCATATTTATCCTACTAATATTATAAACGCGAAAGTTTGTAAGAATGGATGTATGGATGTTTGTTACTCTTTCACGCAAAAACTGCTGAACGGATTTCGATGAAATTTGGCACACGGGTAGATCATGTCCTGGGTTACCACATAGGCTACTTTTTATCCCGGGAAGATATGAAGCGGGACTTTTATCGCGGAAAAACTTTTAACGCGGGGGAGCTGCGGGCAAAAGCTAGTACATATAATAAAGCAGTAGAGCCTGGTGTGTCTCTGTGCCCTGGTGTGACATTTAAAGAAATGTAATAAAAAAGTAAAGGGACGAGTAAAGAAAAGTATTAGAACACAAATCACCGATTTTTAGAAATCTTTTCGGCGCATTAGGGACGGCTGCGGGCTTCCTCTGACGGAAGTGTCTAAGTTGTCTTAAGACACTTCCGTCATCGCAACCGGCACTATCTTGTAAAACCTGATGAAATATTATATGAAGCGAAGGTGTTGCAGCAAAATAAAAAATACTTCTGTATCACAAATCTAAAAGAAGCCTCAAAGAACCCTAACTTTTTAACAAAGAAACTAATAGAACACACGCTATATAGACCGTAAATATACATTACATAACCTACCAGTATAGTTAACTCCAAGTGCTAATAATGTATTGTTGGGTCTCGCTGGAGGTCCATCATTGAGGTTCCTTCGAGCTGCATCCACGGGGTTGTCAGGAACTGCGCGCAAAGTTATGTTGCCGTTGTTGAGCACGGTCTGAAATAAAATACAGTCTTTTGATTGCATAAGGGACCTAAAATGGCAGCAGGTAGCTGTCCATATTTTGTTAATTATTCGTAGTAAATTCTATGTATAAATTACAAAAGGAACAAATTATATAAAACGTCAATTGTGTTTGCAATAGACGTTTCAATTGTTTCAGTTTAAATATTCAATCAGATTATTTGTGGATAATTTTAATTTAACAATTAAAGTAATAACAATAATACCAGCCCTGTATTATATACTACCCACTGCTGAGCACGGGCCTCTTCTACTACTAAGAGGGTTTAGGCCATAGTCCACCACGCTGGCCTAGTGCGGGTTGGTAGACTTCATGCGTCATACTCGTGAACGGGTGCTGCTTGTGTGGACTGATCTGCCCTTTTCGCTTACTATATCTAAGTATTAGGGGTATATCTTGAACTTAGATTAATAACGACATCTTGGAGATTTCAGATCAAATTATTACATGATTCCTGATATAGTTATGCACTCGTGTTGGAATTTAAAATTTATTACCTATTTTGCGAGTATATAAATGAACAGCTCCAAACAAAAGTAAATAAATACCGAATTGTGTTTTTTTTTCTCTACATAATGCATTGTATTTTATACCTTGAACTGATTTTGAAAAGAGCAACACTAGAGTTTCTTGGCCGTTCTTCTCTAGTGAGAACTGCTTTCCGAACTGGTGGTAGAGTTAATATTGACGGAATCTAAATAATGTATAACATTTTATGGGTTCGAATAAATTATTTCATTTCATTTCACACCCACCCTGCCTTTGAAATTCTTATGGACAATTTTCAGATAGGTATGTAGGTTGCCTCACGGTTTATTCATTCACCGTTGAAGCTAGCGATAATTAATAACCAATACAAACAATTAATAAACAATTAAATCCTTCACGAAGACAATGTATAAATAAATTAAATAAATATATAAGTATAAATGTATAAATATATAGAAGAAGAAAGAAAGAAATTAAATTTATTTGCAACAAACACAAATTATACGCGTATAAAATAAAAACAGATAAAAAACACTTTGCTGCAAACAGGCTCCAACTCAGCAATATGTTGGCAGTACAGCCAACGCTGGTCTTCCGTTGGGCCGTTTGATATGATTGTCACGGAAGACAAAAAACTTTGTATAATAAAATAAAAATAAAATAAAACAAACAAAATGACATAAAAAATAATTAGAAGCTAAAATAAAACTAAATCATATTATCTAAAAACAACAACACTATTAATTAATTAACAACACTAATTAACACACAGACAAGAGCGATTGTGTAGATATCTGTTACCCACTGTCCAAGGAGCATAAGCTGAAACGTAAGTAGGAGCAATAGTGAGACAATAATATATATCATAATAATAGCAACTCTGTATAAAAGTTGACTACAGAGCAACATTTTTGAGAAAACCAAGCATTACTTTATTTTATATAGCACTGGTATCATGCTTAAGGAGTCCCTGAGCTACTTGATGGTCAAGTATAAAATTTTTGAGCTTTAACTTAAAACCATTAATGTTTTGCAGGTTTCTGATTGGCGGAGGGATATTGTTCCAACATTTAGTGGCTGTGTACCGGAAACTACCCCTAAAAGCCGCTGAACTATGACTGTGAGTGTAGAGCTGTTTTGCACACTGCCGATATATATATATATGGTGTTTATATATATATACTCACACACATATAAACACACACACACACTCGCACACATGCACACACACGTACACACACACACACACACATGCGCACACACACGCTCTTCAAAAATACTCTCTCACTTTTGACTGCCTGTTATTTGATTGTGTTAATAAAATGTAAATCCGTTATTGGCCGTAAGATATTTTTATCAGTTTGTATCACTCTAGTATTAAGGGCTGTGGATTTTAATAAACAATAAATAAATACACTCATGACTTCTAAAAGTCAGAGGTATTTTTGTTTTGAACCGGCTTACATTCGTTTCGGCAGGACCGTTCCATTCCCAAGTAGGCTATCGTTAACTTTTAACTGACAAATTAAAACATCATGTGAATTGGACAAGTACCTATAGATTAGAGTTTTGGCGGGAACTTGGAAGTGTCATGAGGTGCTCTTGTTTTAATTCATTATTTTGGTGATATTTAATGTTATATTGCATAATTATGGTGGTATATTATTCAATATAGTTCTATTAAAGAGCTCAAATGAAGTGAATTGAAATAATTGTGCTAATCAAGTGTTTTTTCTGTTGCCGCCAAAACTCCTCGATAAAGTCTTGGTAAGGTAGCCACTGCTTTACTTCGACATACTACAGATAATAAAATATACAAACCAAACTTGACATTGGCAAAATGTGAACACAAATGCCATTATATAAAAAAAAAAAAAAAAAAGTATAGATTATCTAATTATTTCGTGATTCCTGAGAGGCTTGTACACTCGTTATTGAGAATTTATTATTATGCAAGTAAATATATGAACTGCTCTAAACAAAATAAAAATCTGTATATATTTCTTTTTGTTTTATACACTGTACCTAATTTATACTTTTGAACTGATTTTGAAAAGAGCAACCTTAGAGTTACTTGCCCGTTCGTCTCTGGTGTAAACTGCTTGTAGAGTAAAAATTGACTGAATCTAAGTTATGTTTAACATTTTATGGATTCGAAAAAATGATTTAATTTCTATAAAAACTTGCGCCCAAAAATATGTTTCTTTATACTATGCTTGGATAGAAACTTTCACCTCTAGGGTCCTCCAGGCAGTCCTGGTGTAAGTTGTGGGGTCGACTCCCACCACTGAGTCGGCTGGCAAACTCGACGCCAGCCAATCTTGGATGGATTGGTCGGTGCCTGTAAATAATCATTTATTTGGAAATTGGGAAACAAACTTCTGTTAACTTCTGTTAAACTTCTGTTGTAGTTTCCTATGTTTAATTTCGTACATTATTTTATATGTACAGTCAGCAGCATAAGTAGATGAACAAATTCAAAATTTCAAATTGCCTATGTACTTTTGTGTTCTTACTTATCTTTTTTTTCTCTTTACAAAAATAAAATAAAAGAGATTTACTTTACTTCAAACGAAGAAAAAAATGTTTCAGTTTAACTCAATGCGTATATAGGCGATATGAAATTTTGATTTTGTACATATTTTTATGCTGCTGACTGTACTAGAAAATAATACGAAAAATAATTTATTCTGTGAAATCAACATCAAAATTAGTTGACAAATCAAGCAGTTTTGCATATTTGAAATATTGTGAGCAAAAGTGGGGACGTGGTGGAGTTATTGCGCTATCTCTTTCTCACGCACGCAGCCTTATGGCCGGCGACACTCGGTGACGTCACAGTTTGCTACTAATGTTCTGACAACTACCCCTTCCAACTTTCAAAGCTTTGTAACTTACTTATTTTTGCGTAGATTTTCTAAATTCTTATTCCGTTAGAATATGATGACATACTTTTTATATTTTGTTTTTATCTGATTTAAAGGGCTTTGTAGCACGTGCGATTATGTCGATAAATTTATTTTAAAAGATAATAGTCTATATATTAGCTTACTAAATAATTGGCTATTTGACAGTTGTTACAGTAGCCTGACTGCTTCGATGGCGTAGCTGTATTACGGTACGACTGCAATGCTGAGATCTCGGGTTGGATCTCCGGATAGGGCAATTTATATTGGGTTTTTTTGCTCAGTATCAGCCCGGAATCTGATATTTGTGCCCTATATGGCAATATTACATTATGGAAAGGAATACGCACGGCGAAAAGGGGTTGCACTAGTTGCACCTCTGCCTACCCCTTCGGGGCTAACAGGCGTGAGTATGTGTGTGTCACAATAGCCGATAGACGATTACCCCTCAGTCCAATGCTGGCCTGTTGAAACAGTACATACACAGGCTGAATGAAACGCTTCACTTACCCTGCCTCATCAAGGTCCATATCGTAGCATCCACCTCCACCTCGAACTGCGTGAAGTATCTCGCATCAGTCCAGACTAGGGCCCTGTCTGATGTCACCACCGCAGTGCCTGAGGAGCCGCGGAGACCTGACAGCCATTCGCGACGTGCGTCTGCTGGTGCTATGTATTGAGACTGGAATAAAATAATAGGGTATTCGACTGATTGTTGATTTTACTTTTATCTTCTTCTTTTTCAGCCTTTAGAAGTCCACTGTTGAACATAGGCCTCTCCAAAAGATTTCCAGACCAACCTGTCAGAAGCGGCCTGCATCCAGCAGGTTCCTGCGACCTTTACAAGGTCGGCTGTCCACCTTGTAGGAGGACGTCCCACGTTGCGCTTGCCAGTATGAGGCCTCCACTCGAGAACTTTTTTACCCCATCTGTTGTCAGTTCTACGAGCTATGTGCCCTGCCCACTTCCACTTTAGCTTGCTAATCCGCTGGGTTATGTCGGCGACTTTCTTTCTTCTACTTACTTTTATCAAATATAGCTATGTTCGAGGCTCCACCCGCGTCCAGTTTTTCCGGGATATAAGTCCCGCTTCATATTTTCCCGGGATAAAAAGTAGCCTATGTTACTCGCTGATAATGTAGCTTTATATTGGTGAAAGAATTTTAAAATCGGTCCCGTGATTTTTGAGTTAATTCGTTAAAAACATACAAAAATACACATCTTTCGTCCTCTGGCACCGACATAGTGATAACAATCTTTGGTTGCACCTCTGCCCCTTCAAGACGGTAAAAGGCGTGTGTGTGTGCGTTCTGATGATTTCTTTGAGTCTTATAGTACACTAAAGTGGTTGACTGCCTTGGTGGCGTAGTTTTATTACGGTACGTGCAATGCTGAGGTCTCGGGTTCGATCCCCGGGTCGGGCAAAGTGATATTGGATTTTCTAATCAGTATCAGCTCGGAGTCTGGAATTTATGCTAGATATGGCGATAGGCTCGCCCCCTATCACATCATGGGACGGAATACGCACGGCAAAAAGTGGGTGCACTAGTTGCGCGTCTGCCTATCTCTTCGGATATATAAGGCGTGAGTATGCGTATGCGTACTAAACTGGTTGTTATCAAACATCCCTCACATTTGTCGGATTATGCCACGATCACTTACATTATGCGCATCAGCTGTCGGCACTATAAATGCATCGATTCCCTCAGCAGCCAGCACTTGTCTCACGGCGTCTACCCGCTCCCGGCTTTGAGTCCTCGTGAGAGCTGGAGATGACTGGGATACTGGGAAATAAGATTATGTTTTAGAACATTAATATAGGGTATCTTGAGATTGTGTTACTAAGAGCCGTATTGATAAATCAATTTCAACTTTTAATAAAATCTCAAGAAGACATTTAGGTTGGTATTAATAAATCAATCTCAAGTAGACATAATGTATTGAACTATCAATTTAGCAGATTTACTAGTGTTGTGTTTCGAAAAGTTGATAGCGGTTAAGGTTCCTTAAAATGATACGTACCGAAAACAGGCGAGCTTGGTTCCGCGGAGTCATAATAGCCCATTGGGATATGAGCGGAGACGAGCGTCAGGCATAACCTAAAAAATTATAAAAAATCCAAGTTTCTCCGAAAAATAATATTTATCTTGCAGTGAATGCATTGACTAAGGACTTGAGACTTACTTAGGGCGGCATTTTTTTATTGCATTGAATGACGAGACGAGCATTGCGTTTGCCTAATGGTAAGCGATACGACCACCCATAACAGTAGCAACACCATCCAGCACCTTAAGTTACAAAGTACTGTTTGGCATTCGACTGCGCTCGTCATCCTGAGACATAAGATGGTAAGTCTCATTATGTCCAGTAGTTACGCTGGCTACAATGTCCTTCAAACCGAAACACAACAGTGCTTTCACACTGCTGCTTGGCGGTAGAAATAGACATTGCGGCGGTACCCACCCAGACGGACTCTTACATGATAAGGTACCCCGGGGCCATCTCGTATGCGCCGAAGAAGGCCACTGCGGGTTTTGGTTCGTATCCCGGTGTAGGTTGTACATAGGGCTAGGGACTCGGTCCAATGCTCGCTTGGATGATGCTATACTCCCGAGTGTCGACATTGGGCTGTAAGACTGAGTGAAACCAACATAACCGTTCCACTCACCCCCAGCGGTGGTAGCGATTACGCGTTTTTTTTTCCCCGCGAAAAAAATTGACGGACTCTTACATATGAGAGACCTACCACCAGTAAGTATAAATAAACAAATCCCACGTTTGAGCAAAATCTCAAATAGACATTTAATTTTTTGAACTATTTAATAATCGAAGCTTAAGCTGTCATTTAAGAGCTTGTTCCCAGCTAAGTGAGCGCTGTTACACAAACTTAACTTGGTTTCAAAATCCATCACATATTGTAACTTAAGATTTGAGGTGATGTTAATATCCTACTAAATATATTAAACACGAAAGTTTGTAAGAATGGATGTATGGATGTCTGTTACTCTTTCACGCAAAAACTGCTGAACGGATTTCGATGAAATTTGGCGCACGGGTAAATCATGTCCTGGATTAACACATAGGCTACTTTTTATCCCGGGAAAATATAAAACGGGACTTTTATCCCGGGAAAACTTATTCACGCGAGTGGAGCCGCGGGCAAAAACTGTTGGTTTATAATTTATATAGCGACCATCTTAAGATCCTGACCTTAATTTGACAGCATCTCAGCTGATATCGCACTTCAGAGTAATATTGAGTTGTATTTATGAATAATGGCCCTATGAGAGTGAAGGGATAGCGAGTGCACCTGTGTATTGCGGACACACCATACCATACCAGCCCTGTATTATATACTGCCCACTGCTGAGCACGGGCCTCCTCTACAACTGAGAGGGTTTAGGTCTTAGTCCACCACGCTGATAGGCCAGCGTGGTGGACTTCACATACCTTCGAAATTCAGAGAACTTCTCAGGTATGCAGGTTTCCTCACGATGTTTTCCTTCACCGTAAAAGCGAGCGATAATTCAAAAATAATACACACATAACTTTTTAGAAAAATCAGAGGTGTGTGCCCTTGGGTTTTGAACCTGCGGACATTCGTCTCGGCAGTCCGTTCCACTCCCAACTAAGCTATCGCCGCTTGTGCACTATATATCCTGCGTACCTGACTGATCTCCGTTGAGATTGGCCGCCATGGCCGAAATTCGGCTAGGAGGGATTTTATTTCTAAGTTAATTTATTTTTTACTCACGCTATACATGTAAGATGGTATCGGTTCGCCATTTTGATATCAAATGAGCACGCGTTACGATATCAATTATCATTAATTGTTTGGTTGATAATATGGATTAGATAAATGTGTATAAAAAGTCGATTAGTTTGTTTGGGCAATTTGTGTAGAAGCCAGTGTAATGTGGGCATAAGACGGGCGATATTAATAACCAATCTCAAGAAGAAATCTCCAGTAGACGTTTAATGTATTGAACTATTTAATAAACCAAGCTTAAGATGTCACTTAAGCTGGTGGTAATATGGATAAATAGCGACTATTAAGATGCTGACTTTAATTTTACACCGTCTCAGCTTGTGTCACACTTCACAGCGAAACTAAGTAGTATTTAATACGATCCCTAATGTCTCAAGGTGATGAACGTAGTGCCACGCAGTACTTACCATACCAGCCCCGTATTATATACTGCCCACTGCTGAGCACGGGCCTCCTCTACTACTGAGAGGGTTAAGGCCTTAGTCCACCACGCTGGCCTGGTACGGGTTGGCAGACTTCACATACCTTCGAAATTCAGAGAACTTCTCAGGTATGCTGGTTTCCTAATGTATTGAATTATGTCTACTTGAGATGTATGTATGTTGATGATGATGTTTCTCTACGCGATCGAATCAGAAATGAGGAGATCCGTAGAAGAACGAATTAACCAGCTGAAATGGCAGTGGGCAGGGCACGTAGTTCGAAGAACTGACAGCAGATGGGGCAAAAAAGTTCTCGAGTGGAGACCACGTACTGGCAAGCGCAGCGTCGTCCGTCCACCTGCAAGGTGGACGGACGACTTGATAAAGGTCTCAGGAACACGCTGGATGCGGGACGCTTTTGACAGGTCCGTTTGGAAATCTTTGGGGGAGCCCTATGTTCAGCAGTGGACGTCATGTGGCTGATGATGATGATGATGATGATGAGATGTAACTCAAACTTGAGATTGATTTATTAATACCGCCCTTAGTAAAGCAAAGTTCTGGATGGTGTTATTGTTTATGGGCGGTCGTATCGCTTACCGTCAAGCAAGTATGCTCGTCTCGTCATTTTACTGCAATAAAAAATAATATGAACCACGTCGCGGGTACAACCTAGTATTTACCACCTTTATTTAGATAAGTTTTATCATAGATTATGTTTAGGGTGCAATAGAATTTATCGTTGATACACTATCTTGCTAAACCGGTATCATTGAATTTCAATTATGGTTTTTCGTTTGTTTTACTAGTTTTTTCTCGCGGTTTTGGCTGTGTGAAAGTCCGTAAGATAAAATAAGAGACACATGGATTGGTGTTGGTAAGTTGTCCTTTTCCCGCACTTAGCCCGTAAAAATATAATCAAATTTCTTTCGGCTTCACTTCACTTAACACTTAAGCAACGATAGCCTAGTTGGGAATGGAACGGTCTGCCGAGACAATGTCCGGAGGTTCAAAACCCAAGGCACACACCTCTGACTTTACGAAGATACGTGTGTATTGTTATCAATTATCGTTCGCTTTAACGGTGAAGGAAAACATCGTGAGGAAACCTGCATACCTGAGAAGTTCTCTGAATTTCGAATGTATGTGAAGTCCGCCAACCCGCACTAGGCCAGCGTGGTGGACTAAGGCCTAACCCCTCTCAGTAGTAGAGGAGGCCCGTGCTCAGCAGTGGGCAGTATATAATACATAGCTCATTAATTCACTTAACATCAGGTGGAGTGGAACTATCTGGCCACGCTTCGAAAAAAATATATCGGTTCATTGTGCGTGACATGCGTGCCGGCTATAGAATAAGTCAGTGGGCTTAGAATGTTCCAAAAAACACGACACGACTTCCGTTTCGTTTTATTGGGATTGGTTGAGAAACTAACACGAGACTGACGTGGTCTCTCGATCAATCACAAACATCCAAATCAAACGACATCGTCTTACGATTTGCATTTTGCCACATTCTAGGCAGACTGCCTAACTCCGACCAGGGGCGCAGTAGCGTCCTCGTTCCTCCACAGGCTTCTCGGAAGGACCCCGGCGAATCCAGAAATTCTGCCTGTTGTGGAACTACACCTTCGCATTCCAGGATGAAGAGGGAATAATGCACAGAGACAAGGGCGTCGCCAGCCGATGGCCCAGGGCGGGGGCAAGTTGATATGGAGAATGAGAAAAGTATGAATTGTAGGTAAAGTCGAGAGCACATGAAGCTTGACACTTGTAGTACGAGCCTTACATCTACAGCGATTGTAATAATAACGGTACAAAGTCCAACGCGTAAGGCTTCACGAGTTCTTGACTGTATACCTACAATAAATTAAACTTATAAGTTATTTTTATTAGAAAAATAGAATAAAAAGCAAACTAAAAAATTGAAAATAAATTTTAATAAATTTGGATTGAGAATAGTGTAAAAAATATATATATAAATTAATAATAGTGTAAATAAGAAAAACATGTTTTATTGTAAAAAAAGCGTGGGGTGCTTTATCGAAATGATAATCCTTCTTCTCGCATCTGTCAATGAAATATTTATAACTATTGTCACCATGCACCCCACGCTTTTTTTACAATAAATCATTTTTTTCTTATTTACACTATTATTAATTTATATTTATTAAAAAAAATTACACTATTCTCAATCCAAACTTATTAAAATTTATTTTCTATTTTTTAGTTTGCTTTTCTATATAAAGAGTGTTTTTTAGTTTTTTTATTTTCTACTTTTTAGTATGGTTTATTTATAAAAACGTGTTTTTTTAATTTGTTAAAATTGTTATTTGATCTAATTTACTATTAATTCCTTGATATATATAAGTAACTATAATTATTTTAGAAGTCATTCAAAGATTTTAACGTTATCAATATATACAGTGAGACTTAATACATATACATATACACTCACGCCTTTAATCCCCGAAGGGGTAGGCAGAGGCGCAACTAGTGCACCCACTTTTCGCCGTTATTCCGTCCCATGATGTGATAGGGGGTGAGCCTATTGTTACAACGTTCGGTTTCCGCTTCCAACACTTCATATAAATAAGATCTGCTTATTTAATTATATAATAATTGATTTAGCATTACAAGCTACAAGGCTCTGTCTTCTGTTACCAGAACGTTTTATAAATAATTCCTACCTCATTATACAATATTTATAATCTTATATTTAATTAATACTGGCTGTATTTGATATAGAATGTTTTTGAATCTTAGTGTGACGTGGCGAGGAATAATGTTTTAAACAGAACACTCTTGATGTATTGAGAGAATACAATAAATATTGTAAATACTGTGCCTATTAGTTTTCTTCACCAACAATATCCAGCAGTCTTTCTGTGCATCCCGCTCTCTATTTCATCTCAGAAGTGGGATTATGGACAAAACGCTCGGAATATATCTTCACGGACTCGGAAAAAGAAGGAAAATTCTAGATGATACGTCAACCGAAGAGGATATACCAGTAAATGTGATGATTTTTCTCACGACGTGAAGACATGAACCTTCCAAAGAAACGAAGAGTCAACCACTTGGGAGGCTGAAATTATACCAAAATTTGATCCGGGAAAGAAAACGACAAATGTGAAGGGATGGCTATTTTCATGACAAAATATCACTTATCAAAAAGTGTGGGTTGGAAGAAGAATTTTACTACGGTTTCCTGTCGTCCCTTGAGAACTACAAGAAGATCGAGGTGAAAAGAACGGAACAAAGGTCTACCTGGCAGCGAGGGTCGAGTATGCCCAAAACCTGCTTCAACTGCCGCAAGACTGGCCATGAGGCGCGGTATTGTCTTCTCACATGTTGCCAAATCTGTCAGCGCTTCTGCTGCCTGCTGGTATGCTGAGAGTACTACGGGTAGGTCCGGCTGCCGAGAGGGATACTCATCGCAACCTCAACGCAATGTCACTCAGGTACAAGTTACACATATGCTACTTGCCTAATATATAACATCTAGCAGATTCAAGTTAGATCTGTGTGCCTAATGTATAACATCTAGCAGATTAAGCTAGATCTGTGTGCCTAATATACAACATCTAGCAGATTAAGTTAGATCTGTGTGCCTAATATATAACATCTAGCAGATTAAGTTAGATCTGTGTGCCTAATATACAACATCTAGCAGATTAAGTTAGATCTGTGTGCCTAATATATAACATCTAGCAGATTAAGTTAGATCTGTGTGCCTAATATACAACATCTAGCAGATTAAGTTAGATCTGTGTGCCTAATATATAACATCTAGCAGATTAAGTTAGCTCTGTGTGCCTAATATATAACATCTAGCAGATTAAGTTAGATCTGTGTGCCTAATATATAACATCTAGCAGATTAAGCTACATCTGTGTGCCTGGAGTATTGCTTATTTACTTTCAATATAAGATATCTAGTAAATCAAAATTAGATTTGATTTTATAGATTGTAAACCTTTAAACAAAGGACATTACTGTTGTTTTTACTTGTCTTTTCCAGGCGCAGACAAGTCCTGATATTCTACAAGATCGTCGTGGGACACGACCAATGCAGGATGGCCGAATGTTACAACGTTCGGTTTCCGCTTCCAACACTTCATATAAATAAGATCTGCTTATTTAATTATATAATAATTGATTTAGCATTACAAGCTACAAGGCTCTGTCTTCTGTTACCAGAACGTTTTATAAATAATTCCTACCTCATTATACAATATTTATAATCTTATATTTAATTAATACTGGCTGTATTTGATATAGAATGTTTTTGAATCTTAGTGTGACGTGGCGAGGAATAATGTTTTAAACAGAACACTCTTGATGTATTGAGAGAATACAATAAATATTGTAAATACTGTGCCTATTAGTTTTCTTCACCAACAATATCCAGCAGTCTTTCTGTGCATCCCGCTCTCTATTTCACTATCGCCATATCGGGCACAAATTCCAGACTCCGGGCTGACACTGAATTTTAAAAAACCCAATATCACTGCCCGACCCGGGAATCGAACCCAAGACCTCAGCATTGCAGTCATACCGTAATACAACTACGCCACCGAGGCAGACTGAGACAATGGTATGTAAATTGTCAAAAATCTCATTTTGCAAATTGAATAATGGCATAATCTTATCAAATTAGTGTATTGTTATCGGTCCTCGACAAACCTACAGAGTTTGAATAAAATCTGACCGTTTAAAGTGGATCAAAATCGCGCCCAAAGGGGTTGGTTACATACATACATACAAGTGAAGCTAATATAAAGCGTGTAAAAAACGACGTACGGGAATGATCGATCAAGCAAGTCGAGTCAAAGACTTAGGACTTTGGTTGCTTTACATTTGGCAACGTTTTTAGTATCTGGGGGGGCTGTTGTCTGTATGTCTCAGGATGACGAGCGCAGGGGAATGCCACACAATACTTTATAACTCAAGGTGCTGGATGGTGTTGCTACTGTTTATGGGTGGTCGTATCGCTTACCGTTAGGCGAACGGCATGCTCGACTCGTCATTTAATGCAATGAAAAAAAACCTATTTATTTTATTTTACAATTGCGCGCGGCTCCGCCCGCGTGGAAAAGTTTATAAATAAAAAGTAGCCTATAGCACTCAGGAGTAGGTAATGTAGCTTCCTATTAGTGAAAGAATTTTCAAAATGGGTCCAGTAGTTCCTGAGATTAGCGCGTTCAAACAAACAAACTCCAGCTTTATAATATTAGTATAGATACGATAAAAGTCGTATTCAAATCGTATCGGTCCATGTTAGAGTCGTCTTCGAAAATCTGGTCTCAAATACTAAATAAAAACAACTTAGTTATTACATGTTTATTAAATTAAGTTAATATAATAGCAACATATAAAATCTTCGCTTCCTTAGCTGGTCACAATGGATATCTGAAAAAATAGAAATGTCATTATAATGTCTGTGATATAAAAGAACCCTATACTCTTTGATTAATTTGATTATCGCTGTATCATTCTGCGTATCCTTGTGTGCGCGCATAATGATACCAGTTATTAAATGGTGCCTATTAAAACGGGGAGATAATTATATCCATGAAAAACAACAAATAATAATTCACTCGAACTCATTTAGTGGAGAACTGTTCGCCTCTATTTTCGACGCGTTTGAAACGTTCAGTGTCTATCTAGGTATATAATTAATCAAAGCTTATACTAAAAATGGAGTTGATATTCTAAACATTTAACGCATGCTCACGCCTTTTATCCCCGAAGGGGTAGGCAGAGGCGCAACTAGTGCACCCACTTTTCGCCGTACGTATTCCGTCCCATGATGTGATAGGGGGCGAGCCTATCACCAGACTCCGGGCTGATACTGAATAGAAAAATAGAAATACCACTGTACCCGACCCGGGGTTCAAACCAGAGACCTCAGCAATGCAATCGTACCGTAATACAACTACGCCACCGAGGCCGTCAGCAAAATCTAGGTATATGTAATATAATGGACTTTGGGAGGGTCAACTGGCGCACTCACTTTCCCCATGTGTATCCCATGACGTGATAGATCGGAGCCTATCGCCATATCGGGCATGAATTCCGAATCGACTATCCTAAGATACTATAGTACCGGCACGCCATGATGGCCGTTTTGACAGATTACAATAATGAGGTAACAATAAGTTGTGCTGGCCAGCGCTCTTATAAGTGACGATCATATTAGATTTCATTTTTCAAATTACGAATTTCGACAAACATATGCCTAGTTTTTCATAAAATTATCCATTCCATATAAATTTTATTGCACGTAACAACTGACAATAATGTACACCAATTAGCTTCAACGTAGATATGAATTAATACGAAACTTGATGAACGGACAAACGTCAAAACGGCCAACATAGCGTGCCGTTACTATAATATATAACATACCATATTATATTAGTAATCATTCGCGAGAGATTGTGGCGCATTCCTTTTGCAGCCAAACCAGATCTTCCAAAAGCCCCCGCTTCTTCAGGATAGGTCCGAGGGTTTCCAGCACTCGCTTATGGTACGAGTTTATGTACGATAGCTGCGGGGAGACACATATTTTTTTTAATTTATTTATTTATTCCAACATAACACTACATAGTTGTATATTAAGTATCTCAAAAATCTTATCCAGGTTTGTATGGATACTGCGACAATCGTCAATAAGTCTATAGCATATAATTACATGCAACGCAATCAGCCCTGTATTATATACTGCCCACTGCTGAGTACGGGCCTCCTCTACTACTGAGAGGGTTTAGGCCTTAGTCCACCACGCTGGCCTAGTGCAGGCAGACTGGTAGACTTAACTCGATATTCTTATTGAGAATTCGCAGGTATGTAGGTTTCTTCGCCATGTTTTCCTTCACCGTTAAAGCGGACGATAATTGATAAACAATACACACGTAACTTCGAAAAGTAAGAGGTGTGTGCCTTGGCTATTGAGCCTCTGGACATTGTCTCGGCTGATCGTTCCATTCCCAACTAGGCTATCGTCTACTTTTATACATATAGCATTAGCTTTTGCCCGCGGCTCCGCCCGCGTGAATGAGTTTTCCCGGGATAAAAGTCCCGGTTTATATCTAATATAAATGTAGCCGAAGTTACTCCTTATTACATCAGCTACCTGCCAATAAGAGTCCCGTCAAAATCGGCCCAGCAATTTCAGAGATTAGCTGGAACAAACAGACAGACAGACAGACAAAAATTGTAAAAATATTTTTTTTTGGTGTATGTACCGTATATACATTCATATACATGTAGTAAAAAACGGTTATTTCAATATTACAAACAGACACTCCAATTTTATTTATTTGTATAGATAATTACATAAAACAACTTAAATACGTATACAAAATAAAAAAAATGAGAATTAGGGTAAGTCCGGACTACTTGGTAATCCCGTTGACTTTAAATAGGACCAACTTCCGTAAACGGGAACCAACCAACACCAAAATATTTCCTACTAGTTGACGTTTAAACCAAAATATTTTTGTTTTACAACTAGTTGGTTGATATTAAAATGTTTGGCACTTTATAAAGTAACAACTGAGGTATTTACAATTTACCTCTATATGAAAATAACAAATCTGCTATTAATTGTGACATTTTTTTGTATAACCAAGTCAAATTTTATGGAATTGTGGGCTGGTTCCCGTTTGCGGGAGTAGGTCCAATTACTTCTAAACCAACCGTATTACACATTTTCCCATGCGATCCGAAATTACCCTAGTGCATTGTGCATTTTAATTAATACTAACTTTTGCTAATGACTTCAGAGCGTTAAAGAGTTTTTCCGGGACTAAAGTATCGCTACATATACGTTATATTTACGTTACGTTTACTATATATTTTTCCGTAAGTACCTTCCTAGGGTCTCAAACTATCTCCATACCAAAAGTCATCGAAATCGGTACAGTGGTTCAGCTGTGAAAGCTTAACAGACAGACAGAGTTACTTTCATAATTATAATATAAGCATGGATAAAGAAATGTTCGGTTCAACGGTAATCTCAAAACGGTATTACCCAGTGATCCGATCTTACCCCAACCCAACCTACCTCAAAATCGTTCAGCATCGCCACATCAATGCATTCCTTCTGGTTCGGTACAAGTGTCAGCGTGTTGAACCCGAGCACTCCGCGGCCGCCGTAGTCGTCCAGGAGATTCTTAGCCTGCGAAAAAGAGTTACTTCCGTATTCACAAACGTTACTTAGCTAAGTACGGACCAATGCTATAATAACAAAGCCCTTATTCATAAACATTACTTAGCTAAGTACGAAGCAATGCTATCATAATAAGTCTGTTTCTCGGTGCTTACAGCATGACCGCTTTAACAGTGCGTAAGCATAGGGATACAAGTAATTATCTAATATTGAGATACAACTTTACTTCAGTTGGCTGTGAGATAAACAAAGCCAAAAAAAAACTATAAAATTGCTGACACTATGGTTTCGAGCGCACTGTGCGTTCTTATAGTATTGTTTGTGAATACGGTTATAATTATCACTGTCTAGACTGCCTCGATGGCGTAGATGTATTACGGTACGACTGCAATACTGAGGTCTCGGGTTCCATCCCCGGGTCGGGCAAAGTAATATTGGATTTTTCTAATCAGTATCAGCTCGGAGTCTGGACTTTGTGCCCGATTTGGCGATAGGCTCGCCCTCTATCATACCATGGGACGGAATACGCACGGCGAAACGTGGATGCACTAGTTGCACCTCTGCTTACACCTCCGGGGATAAAATGCGTGAGTATGCGTATAATTATCACAGAATTGCTCCGTACTTAGCTAAGTAACGTTTATGAATACGATGTTATACGCCAGATAAGAGATTCGTGCCTGCGATTCCCGTACATTTTGAATTTACTATGGCTACACGATTGCATACCCATTTTTTTACGGGCATAGTAAAGTAACCCCGCTGCACCAGATGGGAAGCGGAGTGGGGTGTAGGTGCTAGTCGGCACAATTATTCCGGCTTGTGTGAGATCTTATACATATCACCTTAGGATGATCAGAGTCCTTAGTAACCGACACAATCTCCACCAGGTCTTCATGTCTGATGCCATACTCGCCGACCTTGTAGAAACCGGGCTCTGAAACAGAATAAACTAAACATTATAGGTCCACACACACACGCATACGTGGACACTAACTTTACTGACGTATTCGAGGGGCCGTCTGGGTACCATCGCAATGTCTTTTTCTACCGCCCATGGGCGTGTATATAAGGGGGAGGTTCAGGGGCTCCGGACCCCCCCCCTTAACTTACAATAAACCACGCTACGCCACTGCGCCCTGACATTTTGGGGATCCGAACCCCCCCTTAGCTTCTAAAATGATCGGGCTACCAAACATGTCCACACTCGTACGGTGTCATACAAGGCAAGAAGCCACGACACTAAAATTTTTATATCGTAGCTGTTTTTTTATTTCGAATCTAACATGTAGCTTTTGCGTAACACGCGCGAACATGGAATGTCTTCTTTTGCTTCTATCTCTTCAGCCTTTGGAAGTCCACTGCTGAACATAGACCTCGCCCAAAAATGTCCAGACCAACCTGTTAGAAGCGGCCATCCAGCGCAGCGTCGAACATCTTCAAGGTCAGAAGACCTCGTAAAGGTTGCAGGAACCCGTTGGAATGTCTATATATCAAAGCTGAACCCACCGTTGCTCAATATCTGTCCCGGCTTCAGGCCAGGGTCGTGGGGGTAAGGGCGCCACGACACCCCCGAGGGTCCCTCGTGCACGTTCAGGAAGTGACCCACGCCGTGGCCGGTGCCGTGGGCGTAGTCGAGCCCCACGTCCCACAGCGCGTGGCGGGCAAAGCTGTCCAGCACATTGCCCTGGGGAAGATATAGAAGAAGCAAAGAACAGGCCAGTATTTATTTATTTAACTTGCAATGTATGTTCAGGTCAAAAGTTGCAACTGAATTTAATAACTAAAAATAAAAATTAAAAACAAGTTTTTCCGGGATAAAGTCCCGCTTTATATTTTCCCGGGATAAAAAGTACCCTATGTGTTAATCCAGGACATTATCTGCCCGTGTGCCAAATTTCATCGAAATCCGTTCAGTAGTTTTTGCGTGAAACAGTAACAAACATTCTTACAAACTTTCGCGTTTATAATATTAGTAGGATTAGACTCTTTATCGTACATCATAAAGGTATAAATTTAAAATAAATATAAAATTGAGACTATGCTTAAAAAAAGAAGTACAAATGGAGGCGATGACTATGCCTATGACTATGACTACGGGTTCACAATCTATCTGAACCCCTCTTCGCTTAGTATAAGGCACAGGGGGTCACATTGTCCGTATAAAAAAAAATGAGAGGTGTCAAGGGACACCCGGATGGAACGAAGTTCCTTTCGATTAATTAGTGAAGGAATTGTAATAAAATTTTATTTATATAACAGAGTGTGTATATATATAAATATATAAATATTTTCCTATTTCCGTTCCAATACATAAGTTTCTAGAGAAAAAAACAAATAAATACGTGTGGCACTCGGAGACTGCCGCGGTAAAGCTATTGCATAGCATTTTTATCACACATTTTGATTGACTAAACACAAATTCGATCTTACGCTTACCACATAAAGTAGATTTTTAAACGCGAGCAAAGCATGTTTAGTCTTGTTATTGATAAATGTCAGTAACCAAAGTAGAATAAATCAACAAAATTTTAAAAAAGAATGTTACGTTCGATTCTTTTGTACTCGTGCCGTGCCAACGCTGGGGAAATAGCTTCTACGCAATGTATTTAAGGTTCATATTAGATTAGTAAGAAATGGTTTTAATGACTTTAATAAATAAAATAAATAAAAATATACTCGTTTCAAGAATTATAGCTTCTACGCATTGTATTTAAGGTTCATATTAGTAAGATAATAGCAAAAAGTGTCGTGACAACTTTTCGTGAGCATTTTTTCCGTCCAGCCCCCTTTCACAACGCGCGATAAGGAACTTCGTTCCAACTACAAAAAATTACGCATCTATCCCCGAAAGGGTAGACAGAGTTGCAATTAGAGCACCAACTTTTCGCCGTGTGTTCCAGCCCATGATGTGATAGGGGCGAGACTATCGCCATATCGAGCTTACATATCATCACGCTTTTTGCCCTTTTCAAGGGTAGGCCAGAGTGTTATCACACTGTTGTGTGCTATAGGTATGCATAGACAATAAGTTAGTGGCTGCGCCCACTGTGTCTATGCGTATTAAACGTCAGTGCGTAATCAATGCGAGCTGTTTCGCTTGTCCTTGCGTAAATAACTCACACCGACATTCGTTGTGTTACCCGAATTTGTTATGTTAGGTCCCACGTGATAGGGGGCAAGCCTATCGCCATATCGAGCGTAAAGTCCGCCACTAACAAAGATTACAAAAGAACATATAAAAAAATCATTCAATCACATACCTTAACTCCCTTGGGGAATAAGGCACTGCCCACCATCATCTGCCCCTTGAGCACTCGTGTGAACGCGCCCTTCTGCTCATCAGTAGGGTTGCCGCTCATGTGCCGCGTGCGAGTTATGTCCGTTGTGCCATCCCTGATGAAAAACAGATTATTATCATTGGCGTAGCGTGGGTGCCACAAAATGCATGCCACTCCAAAGTACAGGAAGAAAAAACAAAGCCTATTTGAATAAATAATAATTACGCGTGTTCAAAACCCAAAGCACACACCTCTGACTTCTAAAGTTATGTGTGTATTCATGGTGAATTATCGCTCGCTTTAACGGTGAAGGAAAACATCGTGAGGAAACCTGCATATGAGAAGTTCTCTATAAGAATTTCGAGGGTATGTGAAGTCTGCCCGCACTAGGCCAGCGTGGTGGACTAAGGCCTAACCCCTCTCAGTAGTAGAGGAGGCCCGTGCTCAGCAGTGGGCAGTACTGTTACTGTTACTGTTGTGGAGATCTTTTTTCCGCACTTAGCCCGTAGAAAGTCGGGCCGTTGTGCGTGATGTGCCAGCTAGAAGTCTAGCCAGCCCAACTCCTTCCAGAAGCGCAGGATCTTCCTGGTTCCTTCGCAGGCTAGCAGTGGGCAGTATATAATACAGGGTATTATTAAGGAAGGTCAATGATTACTCACTTGAACTGCCCCCCAGAGTCCAGCAGGAACATGTCCCCAGCCTTGATGACCGCTTGCTCCCCCACCCTGGACGGGCTGTAGTGTATGATCGCTCCGTTCGCGCCGGCACCGGATATCGTCTCGAACGAGGGGCCCATGAAGTCTTCTTCGTCCCTAATATTGTCGCCATTATTATTAGCATACTTACACTCAAGCCTTTTTTTTATTGCTACAGAATGACGAGACGAGCATGCCGTTCGCTGGTAAACTTGGTGCATAGCGCCATATCCCCACGCCCCCAATTTGCTCACAACAATATTTCAAATATGAATATCTGCTTTATTTTTCAACCAATGTTGATGCTTTACAGAATATTTTATTTTTCATATTATTTTCATATAAAATAATGTACAGTCAGCAGCATAAGTGAATGAACAAATTCAAAATTTCTAATTGCCTACATACTTGTGTGTTCTTACTAATCTTATTTTTCTCTTCACAAAAATAAAATAAAAGGTATTTTACTTTACTTCAAACGAGGAAAAAAATATTTCAGTTTAACTTAATGCGTATATAGGCGATTTGAAATTTTGATTTTGTACAGATATTTATGCTGCTGACTGTACAAAATCAAACACAGGGAACTACCCTATTATCTAAGTCGCCTACCCAACTTACTTGCGGAACTCGAGCAGCTTATCCGATGCCTGTATCTCTGTGACCGTGCCACCGGCTTCGATGGTCTGATGCAGCCACTTGAAGAACCTGACCACCGCGACACCGTCGCGTATGTGGCATTGGCGGAAGCCCTGGAACAAATGTTGGTGTGACGTCATCGGTGTTGTGGTGAACATGTGTGAGCGAGAGAGGGATATGTTTATGCATGTCATTTGGATTCGTACCAAAATATATCAGACACTAGGCGTTGCTCGCGGCTTTGTCCACGTAATAAGCATTTCCCGTTACAAACACCATATAAAAGCTGCGTCATCTATTTAAAAAAATATTCCCATGGGAGCATATAACCGGGATAAAAAGTACCCTGTGTGTTAATCCAGGACATGGTCTACCTGTGTGTTAAATTTCATCCAAATCCGTTCAGCTGTTTCTGCGTTTACTTCTAACGAACATCCAAATATTTCACAAACTTTCACACACACTCACGCCCGTTATCCGTATCGTAGGCAGAGGCGCAACTACACCCACTTTTCGCCGCGTATTCCGTCCCATGATGTAATAGGGGGCGAACCTATCGCCATATCGGGCACAAATTCCAGACTCCGGGCTGATACTGAATTTTAAAAAACCCAATATCACTTTGCCCGACCTGGGAATCGAACCCGAGACCTCAGCATTGCAGTCATACCGTAATACAACCACGCCACCGAGGCAGTTAGCATAGTATGTATAACGAGCTTTTGCCCGCGGCTCCGCCCGCGTGAATGAATTTTCCGGAGATAAAAGTCCCGCTTTATATTTTCCCGGGATAAAAAGTAGCCTATGTGTTAATCCAGGACATGATCTACCCGTGTGCCAAATTTCATCGAAATCCGTTCAGTAGTTTTTGCGTGAAACAGTAACAAACATTCTTACAAACTTTCGCGTTTATAATATTAGTAGGAAGTAGGATTTTATTGACCTGAGCTCCACCAAGGTCTTACCTCTAACTCTACGTCGTTCTTGACCAACTTCTCCAAGGCAACGGGAGACACTTCAGATATCAGATCCAGTGGTTTCTTCAAAACGTCGTGCTATTGGAATGAAAAACAATTGATTTATGTAATGATAATTTTCTTAGAGCACTTTGTCTCTTTTATTAATTTGACACGCTATTATTTCAGAAGGGGTAGGCAGGGATGTAACCGGGGTATCCACTTTTCGCCAAGTATTTTCCGGTCCATGATATTGATATTAGTTTGAGGTACAAAATATACTTAGGTATTTTTGGAGAGGTTGAATATTTAAAGTATAGAATATAGTAGGGTTGGCGTCATGCAGGTGGTCGGTCTTACAAGCCTAAGTCAAATCTAAAACATGTGTCAGAAAGTGTGTTGCGTCGACCCCACATTAGAGTCGGTAAAGGAGAGTGATATAAAAGTGACCATAACATACTCGCGCTTGATCAAGCGTGTGGGGTCAACCCCACTACAGTGTGGGTGTCAGCCCCACACTCTCGCGAATAAATGTGACTCGACTCGACTCTTACCCCAGACGCAGCCCTGTGTATCGCTTCACTAGCATCACTCGACAGCCACACATGATGCTTTCCATCACCGCTCTCCGACAACTCTGTCTGCAACGAATAACATAATTTACTTCTTTAGATTAGTCAAAACTCATTGGCGTAGAGTCCATCTTCCAGGGCGGGATGGGGGGCAGTGTCATAGACTAAAAGATAAAATGACTTCTGTATACTTGCTGATACGAATGTTGGATTCATTTAAAAAAAAAATGCCTCAAAATTGTTGGGGTAGGCACGCCCCCCCTCTATATACGCTTGTCAGAAGTCTACTTCCACATGCAATTATTTTATGTATTATATACTGTCCACTGCTGAGCACGGGCCTCCTCTACTACTGAGTGGGGTTAGGCCTTAGTCCACCACGCTAGCCTAGTGCGGGCAGACTTCACATACCCTCGAAATTCTTATAGAGAACTTCTCATATGCAGGTTTCCTCACGATGTTTTCCTTCACCGTTAAAGCGAGCGATAATTCCCAAAGAATACACACATAACTTTAGAAAAGTCAGAGGTGCGTGCCCTTGGGTTTTGAACCTGCGGACATTCGTCTCGGCGATCTTCTGTAAATGAAGCTCCTGTTTGTGGAATAGCAAAACACTCACCGCCAACTTCTCCAACCGTCCCACGACATCACAATACGCTTCCCCCTCGAACCCCACAACCCCCTCTCCTTCCAAATGTGCCACCACGTCCGAGGGTAGCTCACCGTCGCCGGTGAACAGCGTGACGGCAGCAGGAGTGATGAGGAGATACGAGAAGAACACCGGGTTGTAGTCGATGTCGGAGCCGCGGAGGTTCAGCGTGTCTGGTGGAGATTAGGGTCATCCTAGCCAGCTTCGGCCACGGCGGCCAATCTCAACGGAGATCAGCCAGGTACGCGGGAGATATTATAGTGCACAAGTGTGTGCGCAATACACAGGTGCACTCACTATTCCTTCACTCCCATAGTCCGGTGAGACGGCAGACATGACCGGAGAGAGATCAGGCGCAGGAGCAACCGCTTTACGTGCTTTCCGAGGTACATATATCACACCGACAACTCCTGACTCCGAGCTGCGACTGAGTCATTTTTAAGATGGAAAAACCCAGTCACAATATTTTGGCTCGACCCGGGATTCGAACCCAGGACCTCAGCGCGCAAACCGTACTCGTAACGCGTACGCAATACAACTACGCCACCGAGACAGTCAAATTATGGTAAATATGTAGTTTTCGAAAGTGAGGAGGCGATGATTATGAGCAAAACTAAGTGATGCTGGCTGCTCCGTCCGCGTAAGTTTATCCGGGATAAAAAGTAGCCTATAGCACTCAGGAGTAATGTAGCTTCCTATTAGTGAAAGAATTTTCAAAATCGGTCCAGTAGTTTCTGAGATCAGCGCGTTCAACCAAACAAACAAACTCTTCAGCTTTATATATTAGTATATAGATAAATATAGATATAGAATTTGTTTCATCGACCATAAATAAACAACTTACAGGCGATCTCGTCCAACGCCGTGATCACAAGCGCAGAGGCCTTCTTCTCCGCCATCTTCTCTCTTAACTCTTTTATCTTCTGCCCCGCTGGTTTACCTGCAAGTCAAATTCTGTTTAGAGAAAGAGTGTTAATTTTATTTATTTTTATTGCATTTCAATACCAAGATGACCATGCCGCTCGATTACGCATGCGCATGCTCACGCCTTTTATCCCCGAAGGGGTAGGCAGAAGCACAACTAGTGCACCCACTTTTCGCCAAGCGTACTCCGTCCCATGATGTGATAGGGGACGAGCCCATCGCCATATCGGGCACAAATTCCAGACTCCGGGCTGATACTGAATAGAAAAATCCAATATCACTTTGTCCGACCCGGGAATCGAACCAGAGACCTCAGCCTTGCAGTCGTACCGTAATACAACTACGCCACCGAGGCAGTGAAGGCCGCTCGATTGATGGTAACAAAGACGTAGGCAGGGGGTTCAGTCCCCTTCCCCTCCCGCCATATTCATCACACATGCACAGTCAGCAGCATAAGTAGCTGAACAAATTCAAAGTTTCGAATTGCCTACTTACTTTTGTGTTCTTACTATTCTTTTTTTCTCTTCACAAAAATAAAATAAAAGAGATTTACTTTACTTCAAACGAAGAAAAATATGTTTCAGTTTACCTTAATGCGTATATAAGCGATTGGAAATTTTAATTTTGTTCAGATACTTATGCTGCTGACTGTACACAGCTTTGTAGGAACTTAGGTTATTGGGATTGCCTACATACAAAACTTCAAGATACACCCCCGCCCCCTAGGTAAAAAAATTGAGATTTTGCGATCCGGTCGGAAGGACATTGTACCGTAATTACTGGGCATTATGAGACTTGACTAATGTCTCAGGGTGACGAGCGAGGAGTGACACGCCGTTGTAATTTAAAGTTATGTGCGGCGTCAATGCTACTGTTTATGGGCGTATCAGGCGAACGGTAAGCTCGTCTCGTCATTTAACTGCAGAAAAGAAACTGAATTTTACTGGTGGTAGGTCTCTCATATGTAAGAGACCGTCTGGGTGGGTACCACCGCAATGTCTATTTCTACCGCCAAGCAGCAGTGTGCATGCACTATTGTGTTTCGGTTTGAAGGACATTGTAGCCAGTGTAACTACTGGACATAATGAGACTTAACATCTTATGTCTCAGGATGACGAGCGCAGTGGAATGCCACACAGTACTTTGTTACTCAAGGTGCTGTATGGTGCTACTACTGTTTATGGGCGGTCGTATCGCTTACCATCAGGCGAACGGCATGCTCGTCTCGTCATTCTATGCCATAAAAAAAAGAAAAGCTAAAAATGTTCGTCAGACTCACCAGCCCTAGATTTAGGGTGGGGGGCAAACGTGGAACTCGCCCCGGGCGACAGTTTTAGGGGGCGCCAAAATCATAACATAAATAATAGAAAATTTAGGAAAAATAGTTTTTTTATCTACGTTGTTCTAAAACAATAATATTGTTACGCGCGCTAATACTCGCGGATAGTAGCGCCATCTATTGGCTAAAAGTGGTACTATCCGAATGTGGAAAGTTCGGCGATGGAACATTCTCGAAAGATCTCTATGTCTCCAGAATGTCGTGGAAACGCGATTATTGACCTATATTTGCGAGAGAGTTCCCGACTATTCCGGATCTTTCGAGAATGTTCCACAGACTACGATAGTACTCGCGGCCGGCGACCGCGGCCTTGTGACCAAGGCCATTGACCGAGTATAAAAGTCGGCGCGCGGCCGCCGCCGGGGATTCAGTTTTGCTTAGCGAGCAGAGCGACAAGCGGACTACGAGCGATAACTCCGAGCGACTTCGAAGCGAATTGTGATTTGTGTAAACGTATAGTGAGTGACTATAATTAGTGTATTCGAATATCGTAGTATCCAGTGCAGTGTTTTGGTTAGTTTAATTGTAATTATTTGCTAATAAAAACTTAATTGGTACTTTTATCGCAATACCGGCGTTTAATTGTTTTTACCGAACCCCAGCACGTAACAATATATTATGCATCTCTCAATGCAACAATTTAGATGTACATTGATCTACTAAACGTAGATCTATTTTATTTTATCCCAGGTATATAATTTCATGTCACACAAATAAGAAACTTATTAGGTAATCATATCTAATATCTTTAAACCAGCAATTCTTGTATATATATAATCTGAATCTCGGAAACGGCTCCAACGATTTTCATGAAATTTTGTATGCAGAAGGTTTCGGGGGCGAAAAATCGATCTAGCTAGGATTAATTTTTAGAAAATGTCGTTTTATCCGTGTTTTCAGTAATTCAACTTAAACATTTACTGAAAAATATGACTCTTCCTGACATCTATTGGCGAGTAATAAAACTACTCCAGTAGATGGCGTTGTTAAGCAACACTAACCCAATGAGTGTTTGGTTTGAGGTTAGACCAAGACAATCATTTGTTAAATTATGAAAATATTATTCGTATTTAAAAAAAAATCTAAAAAACACATTTAACAAAACAAAAATACCGAGCAAGCTCGGTCATCCAGGTACTAGATAATTAAGAGAACAAACCCGAAAAATGACAACCATCACATATTTGTGAAGATTTTTAAGTAAATTATCTCAAACGCAGGAGGGAGGGGCGCCACTATCAAGTTTCTGCCCTGGTTCGAACAAATCGTAGATCCGGGGCTGATACTCACCGGTATATTTGAGTGGCAGAGGTATGATTTGGTTGTGGGGTCGCTTCGGAGGCGGGTCCTTCATCTCGACCCTGACCTCGTCCACCAAATTCTTGGAGACGGGGATGACTTGCATATTGGCTTTTGTTAATGCCGTCTGGAAAACAGATTGTTTAATTATTTTTAATAACAGGGTAGTTTCCTATGTTTTATTTTGTAATTATTTTATATGTAACTGAAAATAATACAAAAAAACTTTTTAACAAAAAAAAAAAAACCGCCGAAAAACTGAAAAGCAAACAATAATAAACATTTTTTACTTAACCTTAATAACTAAGTTCTTAAACTAATGTTAGTATATGTCGGCGAGTGCCAGGGTTTTCGTGTTCGGAATCCATCGTAATAAAAATACACACTCAATATTGCTTAGTTTTTTTCCCAGTTGACTTTTGGAACCGAAGTCAATCGAATCTTGAACTGACTTGATTCTTTTTTAATCCAATAGACATTCAAAGTGAATATAAATGTTATAATAACTGCAACCTCCTTTGAAATTACTGTACAATAAATCTTGGGTTATAGCTGAATATTCAAAATTGATATTATAATAAATTTTTCATAACTCCAGATGATAATATTTTACATAAATAACATTTAAGTAAGCAAACTCCTTACTTTACATAATTTGCCAACAGATGGAGCTATTAACAAGTTGTGAATATTTTACTTATAGATTAAAATAACGACATAGAAATCAATTAGAATTATTAACAATTCTAATTGATTTTATTTTAGATGTTTAAATCATTAAATAATGAATTAAATAAATATCCAACGTTTTCCAAACACTCAAATAGTCAATACAGTTTCTAACTTATTATGAAATTTGATAAATAACAGCATTGTGATTGTAAATAACTATTTAAATATCAAATTTAAATATTCTAGACATTTTCACTTATAATACCACAAGAGCTTCAAAATTATCGGGTATTTTCCGATAGGTTCGTTGCAAACAAATGAAGGAGTTTTCAGGTTAAAAAATCACGAGCGCGAAGCGCGAGTGATTTTTCCTGAAAAACTTGACGACTTTATTTGTTTGCAGGGAACCTTGAGGGAAATGCCAGATAATTTTGAAGCTCGTGTGGTATTCGGGGGATTATTTTTCCGTCCCAAATGTCGGCCAATAGAATTGCACCATGAGATGAAATGAACAGTCAACAAATAAGAATTTCATAATATATAGTAACTACCAGAGAAAATATTCAAAAAATTATCATAATAATATAATCACTAAATATTAATTTGCGCCCACATATACCTACGTAATTTGGGGTCGGCGCCGGAGTAGTATCAATATCAGCCCGGAGTCTGGAATTTGTGTCCGATATGGCGATAGGCTCGCCCCTTATCATGGGACGGAATATGCACGGCGAAAAGTGGTGCAATAGTTGCGCCTCTGCCTACTTCTTCAGGGGTAAAAGGTGTGTGTGTGTGTGCCTTTTGAAACAGGCCACAGTATTTTGTAGTGGGAAAGGCAGTCACACCCACGAGGCCGCGAGAAATAGCTGATAATAAATACCTGCAAAGGAGTCCACTCGTCCCTGGTGAACGTGTGCGGGTCGACGCCAACAACGGCGCCATCTTTAAGGTTCGAAGCCAACCACTTCTCCATCGTCGGAGTGTCCGGTAAAGCTAGAACCGAGAAAACTGCGCGTAAAATTATTGAGGTCGATTGGTGACTTGATGTTTTTTTAATTTAATTTTTGACGAACACTTTCTGCCTGATAAATAAACACCTGAATTAAAGAAAAGTTCTTAATTACAAGCTTTCAACTATTTAAATTGTATAACTGCGAAATTGTATAATATGCGAGGACATTGTATTGTTATCATGGGTTCCGGCCAATCCGGTGAGCACGTGAATTTATTTTATTATCACATATATCATCAGTTAGAATAATATAGACTTACACCCGGAGTCATCGATACATATCCGGCCAGTCCGGAGAAATCTCTAAATTATTTTCTTCGTTATCAATCAATATAATTATATACATACTTCCATCCGGCGTCAACGGCGTCGATCAGGCAAATCCGGAGAAATCTTTTTTGGCGTGCTTTATTTTAGAAAAGTTGTATATTAAAATCTGGCCTATAACAATCTCCTCCCACCATTTCCCTTACTTACACTGCTTCATAAGCGTCCATATTGACATATCCGCTTCCTTCTCGAACTGCGTGTAGTAACGCCCGTCGGTCCAGACGAGAGCGTGCGATGACGTCACCACGGCAGTGCCGGCCGAACCGGTGAAACCGGAAATCCATTCGCGGCGTGCGTCCACCGGCGCTATGTATTCTGACTGGAAATAAGATATTTTAAAATTCTAACCAAGACAGTTTATATATATTTGGATAGAACTCCTAAAAACTAGCCTTTTACAATAAGTCGTTTAATTTTAAAGACCTCCGATATTGGGATTTATGTAATTTTAGTTTTCTTAAAAACTACACTTAATATGAACGTTTTTGAAAAGTTACTTATAAATGGAGGGGTCTAAAAATATTTTTTAATGGATCCAAGATCCATACTTTTGTCACTTTAATATCCATAAAGTTTGAGCCTGGTTCGATTTTGAGGGCCAAATACAAAAAGCGGAAATCTCCTTTGAATTTCAAATATATTTTTAATATACAGGGTCATTTTGACATTGCGTTAATAAATGAAATCACATACTTATCTCGTCAAAAATAACGCTTTCCATTAAGTTATTTTAACCATAGATGTAAAATAAAAAAGTGTAAGTTTCGAACAAAATAAATATCGATAAAAAGTAACTTTAAGTTTACACGCCCTAATGCCACTACTACTGCTCTAAGATAATTCGTCGCAGCGCCAACATTATACTCTAATTCAGAAATACACTTTCGCACACATCATATTCGCACTAAACTACGAAATGATCAAAAAAATTTACAACTACAACCGGGATTTTTGGCAATAATATTCGTTATTCATAGATGATTTTTGGCAAGATGTTAGAAGAGGCAAAGACGAATATGTGGTTTCATTTAGTAATGCAATGTTAAAATGACCCTGTATACCTTGATTTTACCGTGTCTATACTAATATTATAAAGAGGAAAGTCTGTGAGTTTGTTTGTAGGGTCTAATTACTGGAACTACTGGACCGATTTTGAAAATTCTTTCATCAATAGGAAGCTACATTACTCCTGAGTGCTAAAGGCAACTTTTTATTCCGGGAAATATATTCGAGAATGATTTAGATTGACAATTGGATCCGGTAGGCGGCACTGTACTCAGGTTCTAGGATTTTATTTCCTTTTTGGGGCATGATAAGGTCTGTGGGGCCGCTAGCGGTGGTATATATTTCGTATCCGCCCGGATAGCGACCACTGTATATAAGGTGTTAAAACCATAGCACACGCGAGTCGCGTTCCGGGATCAGCCTGTGTTTTTTTTTTATTTTTTATGGCATTGAATGACGAGACGAGCATGCCGTTCGCTTGATAGTAAGCGATACGACCACCCATAAACATTAGCAACACCATCCAGCACCTTGAGTTACAAAGTACTGTGTGGCATTCCACTGCGCTCGTCCTGAGACATAAGATGTTAAGTCTCATTATGTCTAGTAGTGACACTGGCTACAATGTCCTTCAAACCGAAACACAACAGTGCATGCACACTGCTGCTTGCCGGTAGAAATGGACATTGCGGTGGTACCCACCCAGACGGACTCTTACATATGAGAGACCTACCACCAATATATTCAAACAGGCCGGCCTAGTGTCGACTGATAAGGGATAATCATGGCTTGTCAGTCGACAGTCGACACTATATGGACCTCTCTCCGCTTACCATCAGGGTCAACGTGACACGTAAAAAGTGTGTGTGTACTTATGTACACGCATTAGAAGTTATACTTCTTTGGCGTAACAAGATAAAAATCTTTTTAAAAAAAATATCTTTCGCCTTATTCTACGTTCAAAATTCAAAACTAAAATGTTGACTACAGCTAACTTCAGGGTGTTGGTTTTCTTTCGCCTTATTCTACGTTCAAAATTCAAAACTAAAATGTTGACTATAGCTAACTTCAGGGTGTCTTACACCACCACAGATGGTAATACTTAATAATTTTTAAGATGGAAAAACCCAGTCACTTATTGTGACTGGGTTTATCCATCTTAAAAATTATTAAGTATTGCGCACACACTTGTGCACTATAATATCTCCTGCGTACCTGGCTGATCTCCGTTGAGATTGCTCGCCGTGGCCAAAACTGGCTAGGATTACTTTTTTTTTTTTTTTTTTTTCCCTATCTGGCTCTGTCCTTTAGGACAATTTTGCCAATGTCAAGTGAGGCGGATACATGTACAGAAGAAATAAAAAAAAAATACTACGCCAGATGACCAGACGAAACAGAAACAAAAACACTGAGACACAACAACATTCAAACAAGATGCAGAAAGATGAACAAAGAGTTCTAAGACTATAACTGTTAAATGACTTTGTACAAAATGAACAGCTAAAATTACAAAAAGGTCAAGAGAATAAGATAAAGAGAGACAGAGAGAAATAGGGAAAGGGGTGGGGCTTAAGAAATAAAAGTATAAAATACTATAATTTTATGTTATTAATAAGGATGAATTTTGATAAAATTTCAATAAATGGGGAGTGAACTCGAGAAAGCAAACAGATAGAGTTTGTAGGGCGTGGAATATAAGGGGGGATTAAATCATACAGGGAAACAGTAGGATTACTTTATGAGGAATCATTCTTTTCAAGTGACAGTTGACAGCCAGAGCATTGACCTTATTTTTACGATAAACGTTACGTTGCGAAATTCTAATGACTTAGTTTATTTATTTATCAGCACTGCCAAATTGTAAACATGATAACAATTCAGGTAATTACATTGAAATTAACATCATCATCATCATCATCATCATCATCAGCCCTGTATTATATATTGCCCACTGCTGAGCAGGGGCCTCCTCTACTGAGAGGGGTTAGGCCTTTGTCCCCCACGCTGGCCTAGTGCGGGCAGACTTCACACACCTTCGAAATTCTTATAGAGAACTTCTCATATGCAGGTTACCTCACGATGTTTTTCCTTCACCGTTAAAGCGAGTGATGATTCAAAAAGAATACACACATAACTTTTTAGACAAGTCAGAGGTGCGTGCCCTTGGGTTTTGAACCTGCGGACATACGTCTCGGCAGTCCGTTCGAGTCCCAACTAAGCTGTCGCCGCTTTTTAAAACGAGTGATCATAAATAAATAAATACATCCTACCACAAGCTAAACCCTCTCAGTATAGGGTCGTGTTCAGCAGTGGACAGTATTCATCATCATCAGCCCGTTGCAGTCCACTGCTGGACATAGGCCTCTCCCAAGATACGCCACAGAGGCCGGTCTGCTGCTTTATGCATCCGGTCGCTGCCGGCCCTCTTGTGCAAGTCGTCCCGCCATCTCGCCAGAGGGCGTCCCACGCTACGTATAGTATAAATGCGACTGCCTCGTTGGCGTAGTTGTATTGCGTACGCGTTACGAGTACGATTTGCGCGCTGAGGTCCTGGGTTCGAATCCTGGGTCGGGCCAAAAACATTGTTACTGGGTTTTTCCATCTTAAAAATTACTCAGTCGCAGCTCGGAGTCAGGAAGTTGGCGGTGTGATACCCCCCCGTCGTGTCTCGGAAAGCACGTAAAGCCGTTGGTCCTGCGCCTGATGTCTCTCCGGTCATGTCTGCCGTCTCACCGGATTATGAGAGTGAAGGAATAGCGAGTGCACCTGTGTATTGCGCACACACTTGTGCACTATAATATCTCCTGCGCACCTGGCTGATCTCCGTTGAGATTGGCCGCCGTGGCCGAAATCGGCTAGGAAGGGATTATAAATGGACAGTATGCGGGTTTGGTATTAGCACTTACGTTATGAGCGTCAGCTGTGGGTATGATGTAGGCTGATAGGGCGGTAGTTTGAGCGGCCATGAGCGCCCGCAGCGCAGTCAGCCGCTGCACGGTCATGTTGACGGTATCTGTAATGAAGAAATGAAGATGCAAGAAATACTGGTGGTAGGTCACTCATATGTAAAAGTCCGTGTGGGTGGGTACCACTGCAATGACTATTTCTACCGCCAAGCAGCAGTGTGCATGCACTGTTGTGTTTCGGTTTGAAGGACGTTGTAGCCAGTATAACTACCGGACATAATGAGACTTAACATCTTATGTCTCAGGATGACGAGCGCAGTGGAATGCCACACAGTACTTTGTAACTCAAGGTGCTGAATTGTGTTGCTACTGTTTCTGGGTGGTCGTATCGCTTACCACCAGGCGAACGGCATGCTCGTCTCGACATTCAATGCAATAAAAAAAATGAGCTCCATATAAAGCCGATACGTGTGGAATGAAATGAAATAATTTGTTCGAAAGCATAAAATGTTAAAAAGAACCGAACAAGTGCGAGTTGGACTCGCGTACTGAGCGTTCCGAACAAACTTGTAGGTAAGGTATCTAAGTATAATTCGCCAAAAGTTCTCCAAAATTAATTAATAACTTTATAAAATTTAAATGTTTGTATGTTCGCTTTTTTTGTTATTGAAGTACATAGATTCAGATTTTTTCCCTTACATGTGCTATAAGACCTTGCTTCTTGCCATATTTCATGAGTCTAGGTGAACGAGAAGCTATTGGTTTTGATTCCCTTGCAAAATCGCAAAATATGCAATATAAACGGTCATACCTTTTGATCGCGTTGACTTACAAGTTTGATTTTTTCACAGCTGAAAGAATCCATAGACCCGAGTATTTGATATAAATTTCAAATTGATATTTCCACCCGTCCCTGAGAAGGATAGTCTTGACAGACAGATAAACCGACAAACGGACAACAAAGTGATCCTATAAGCGTTCCTTTTTTCCTTTTGGGGTACGGATCCGTAAAAATTATAGTAATCACGTATTTACATTATGTAGTACTTAGTAGTTACATTGAAAGTGTAATTTTATTTTGTTATCGACAATAAGCACCGACACGCCCTGTCTAGACGGTCTAGGGTGCACCAGTTGCGCCTCTGCTTACTCCTTTGGTAAAAGGCGTGAAGGCTTAAAAGCAAGTGAAGCCGCGTGCAACACCGAACTTACATTGTAATTTAACACACACAATCACACCTTTTACCCCCGAAAGGATAGGCAGAGGCGAAACTAGTGCACCCACTTTTCGCCGTGTGTTTTCTATCCCATGATGTGATAGAGGCGAACCTACAGCCATATCGGGCACAAATTCCAGACTCCGGGCTGATACTGAGTAGAAAATCCCAATATAACTGCCCGACCCGGGGATCGAACCCGAGACCTCAGCATTGCATTCGTACCGTAATACAACTACGCCACCAAGACATACATTTAATTTAATTTTAAATATGATAATATTAACCTGTTTTTGTTATATTCCGTTTAATATCATTGGCTCTGGCGTCGACCCCAATCGTAACACTAAAACAAAGAAATTTCATTATAAGTTACAATATAAACAGCCTGGTTGGGAATGGAACGGATTGCGGAGACGAAGGTACGCAGGTTCAAAACACACCACTAGCTTTTCAGGGAAGCATCGTGAGTATACCAAGGGCGGATCCAGCTTTCAAGTTTTACTGGTGGTAGGTCTCTTATTATGCAAAAGGCCGTCTGCGTGGGTACCACCGCAATGTCTATTTCTACCGCCAAGCAACAGTGTGCATGCACTGTTGTGTTTCGGTTTGAAGGACATTGTAGCCAGTATAACTACCGGACATAATGAGACTTAACATCTTATGTCTCAGGATGACGAGCGCAGTGGAATGCCACACAGTACTTTGTAAGTCAAGGTGCTGGATGGTGTTGCTACTGTTTATGGGTGGTCGTATCGCTTACCATCAGGAGAACGGCATGCTCGTCTAGTCATTCAATGCAATAAAAAAAAAATCAATAAAAGTTAGTTAAACGTATTATTTTACGCATTTTGCCACCCCGCCCCAACCACGCCACGCCACTGGGGGTCTTAGTCGTTGTCTAGTCAGGACAAATTCCAAAACGATTACAATAATGAATTTAATAATAAAAGAAATAATAGCCCAGGGGGCGTCAATGATACCCCTCCCATTCTGGATCCGCCCTTGGTCAGCTTACATACTTAAGAATTCTCCATTTCTCTCAATTGGCCCCTTTCAACATTCGCTCGATTCAATTGGGCCATGATCAGTAGTAGTATGATTCTCTTTGGGGCCATGACGTCACCTATCAATTAAGCGAAATTAAAATTTCGCGCATTTTACACGCCAACCCCATAAGAATCTAATAAGAAATTTGAAATGACAGCTGTCAAACTTCCGAAAGCTGAAAGGTTAAAACGCCACGCACAAAATAATGTAAATAGCAATAATGTGAATGTATAATAGGCCCAAATATAAGAAAATAAATACAGGAAAAAACAGAGCTAAAGAAATAAATACTTACAATAAAATTGTTATTGCCCTGAACGACAAACTGACGTGTGTCATTGTCAGTCAATTGTGACACTATGACGAAAGAGGTAGCAAACTAGAATAATTTTGTAATAAAAAGACTATTTTAGTATTCGTGTTGCAAAGTATTAGCGGCGATAGCCTAGTTGGGATTGGAACGGACTGCCGAGACGAATGTCCACAGGTTCAAAACCCAAGGGCACACCTCTGACTTCTCTAAAAAGTTATGTGTGTATTGTTTGTGAATTATCGATCGATTTAACGGTGAAGGAAAACATCGTGAGGAAACCTACATACCTGAGAATTCTTCATAAGAATTTCAAGGGTATGTGAAGTCTGCCAATCCGCACTAGGCCAGCGTGGTGGACTAAGGCCTAACCCCTCTCAGTAGTAGAGGAGGCCCGTGCTCAGCAGTGCGCAGTATATAATACAGGGCTGGTATGGTTGCAAAGTATTAGTCAAAGAGAATTTATAATACTACTGAGAGTATTGCTTAAATATTGTGGGGGGAATAGACAGTTATCTCTAAAACAAATCAACAAATCAACGATGCAGTATTGACTATATCACCTACTGGCACACTGTGATAGCCGTTTTGACGTATGTCTGCTCATAAAGTTTCGTGTTAATTCATAAAAAATATAAGACCTATCAAAATTTGTCCGTGTCTTTATTCTTTTCCTACTTTGACATTGGCAAAATCATCGCCTGACAGCGATGGAGCCATAACTTAAAAATTGAATTGAATTGAATTGAATTCAGAAAAACGTTGAAGGAGCTAAGATGATGGGCCACTAGTTCGTGCTAGTAGGTACGTTATTTCGTTAGTTTTGTTTCTGGCGCAAAAAATAAGAAATTTAAATAATATTTATTTAAATTATACATCGGTACAAAGTCTTAATTCCTTGTCTAAAAAATCATATACCAACATTTTGGCGAATAAACTGAGAACAATGCGAAGCTCGAAACTCTCAGGCGGCCACGAGCATCGGTGCGACGTGCATACATTCCTTGAAACCGTAAAGTTAGCCCTCGTACTTCTTAATCTTACAGAAAGGTAAAGGTAAGTCCATTTGAGTAAAACCTTTAATAGTGTATTTTTGTGTTCCTTAGGAATTGATGATTCAAAAAAGTTGAATGCAAGCATAGAATTTCTTTAAAATGGCAACAAATCGGCAATCAATCTTTTAAATGGCAATCATAGTAGTTACATATAAAAAAACTGTTCGACAATAAAATTGTCTCAATATCTCCGTTAAATTAAATTATGTTTAGCAGATTAAGTTAATTCAACTAAGTTAATTCTTGTATACTTACATTTTATAGAATAACATTTCATTTCTAGTAACTCTTCAGTTGTTAATTATTACTATTTTTTATTCCTTTTTCATTATTATTTAGTTATGTGACTCGCATTGTATAAGTTTATTATGAAACACAAGTTTTGGGTTATAATTATGTTAAAAAACCTCTGTATGTTGACTGCCTCGGTGGCGTAGTTGTATTACGGTACGACTGCAAGGCTGAGGTCTCGGGTTCGATCCCCGGGTCGGGCAAAGTGATATTGGATTTTTCTATTCAGTATCAGCCTGGAGTCTGGAATTTGTGCCCGATATGGCGATAGGCTCGCCCCCTATCACATCATGGGACGGAATACGCTTGGCGAAAAGTGGGTGCACTAGTTGCGCTTCTGCCTACCCCTTCGGGGATAAAAGGCGTGAGCATGCGTAAAAAACCTCATTTGTCGCATTAAGTAAGTATTATGATTGTAACCTGTTTTGTGTGTAAAATAAATAAATAAACTAAGAATTGACCACAAAACAGTTTTGACCCACTTAAAAAAAGGTGGGTACACAAAAGCTCGATATTTGGGTGCCACACGAGCTCACTGAAAGCAACCTAATGAACCGAGTAGGTACCCATTTGCGATTCTATATTGAGACGTAATCAAACTGAACCGTTTTTGAAGAGATTGATAACTGGTGATGAAAAGTGGATCACGTACGAAAAAGGTCGGTAAGGCCTCACATACTGATTACTGTGGCAATACCTGATTTTTTTTGGTTTCGTGGAGCAAGTACATTACTACGGTTATGTTGAGTTCACCGTGCCTTACAATTCGGCGTTGAGCCGCCCGGAGAGATGGAAAACGTCAGGCAACACTCATCTTTAGCCACTCAACAAAAATTAAGAGTTCGGCTGGGAGGTGTTAAGGCATCCACCATATAGGTAGCCCTGGCCTTGCACTTTCATATTTCCACCTGTTTCGGTTTCTGCAGAATTCTTTAGGCAGTTAACATCAAGAGAGGACTGCCAAAACTCCTTGTTGCGTTTTATGATCAGAAGTCCTAAAATTTCTACAGCGACGGGATTATGGCACTACCTATACCTATAAGATGGCAGAAAGTCATCGGACAAAATGTAACCTATATAATTAAATGTAAATAAACTTTGGAAAACTACTGGTGTTGGTAGGTCTCTCATATGTAAGAGGCCGACTGAGTGGGTACCACCGCAATGTCTATTTCTACCGCCAAGCAGCAGTGTGCATGCACTGTTGCGTTTCGGTTTGAAGGACATTGTAACTACAGGACATAGTGAGACTTAACATCTTATGTCTCAGGATGACGAGCGCAGTGGAATGCCACACAGAATTTTGTAACTCAAGGTGCTGGATGGTGTTGCTACTGTTTATGGGTGGTCGTATCGCTTACCATCAGGCGAACGGCATGGCCGTCACGTAATTCAATTAAAAAAAAAAACACAAGCCTTGAGTTTTCATATAAAATGCGAAGAATCTTTTTCCCCAACCTAATATTTGAAATCAGTATCTTTTTCTGATTATACTTGTGGTGCTTTATATACTTCAGCTCCTTATGTACTTGTGTCACATTATATACTTCCAGCTCCTTATATACTTCCGTCATATTATATGCTTTCAGCTTCTTATATACTTGTGGCTCCTTAAATACTTCCGGTGCCCTATATACTTGCGAGTCCTATATACTTCCAGTTCCTTATATACTTGTGTCACGTTATATACTACCAGATCCTTATATACCTGCGGCACCTTCTATACTTTCAGCTCCTCATATACTTGTATCACATATATACTTTCACCTTATATACTTGAGGCACTTTATATACTATCCGCACCTCATATACTTGTGGCTCCTTAAATACCTCCAGCTCCTTATATACTTGTGTCACATTATATACTTGTGGCGCCATATGTACTTCCAGCTCCTCATATACTTGAGGCGCCTTATATACTTCCAGCTCCTCATATACTTGTAGCGCCTAATATACTTACAGCTCCTTATATACTTGGCACATTATGTACTTTCAGCTTATATACTTGTGGAACCTCGTATACTTCCAGTGCCTTAGATACTTGTGTCACCTTATGTACTTCCCAGCTCCTTATGTACTTGTGGCCCCTTATATACTTTCAGCTTATATACTTGTAGCACCGTATATACCAGCATATTATATACTTCCCGTTCCTTATATACTTGTAGCGTCTTATATACTTCCAGCTCCTTATATACTTCCAGCACCTTATATTCTTATAATATAATAATACCAGCCCTGTATTAAATACTGCCCACTGCTGAGCACGGGCCTCCTCTACAACTGAGAGGGGTTAGGCCTTAGTCCACCACGCTGGCCTAGTGCGGATTGGCAGACTTCACATACCCTCGAAATTCTTATCGAGAATTCTCAGGTATGTAGGTTTCCTCACGATGTTTTCCTTCACCGTTAAAGCGAACGATAATTGATAAACAGTACACACATAACTTCGAAAAATCAGAGGTGTGTGCCTTGGGTTTTGAACCGCCGGACATTGTCTCGGCAGATCGTTCCATTCCCAACTAGGCTATCGTCCTTATATTCTTGGGTCACATTATTTACTTTCAGCTTCTTATATACTTGTGGCTCCTTACATACTTGCTGCGCCTTATATACTTTGTCACATTACATACTTACAGGTGCCACGTTATAACACGCTCACTTATCATAATTTGTTTGGTGATATAGGTACAGCAACAAAATTTCGGAGTGAGCACTGCGTTTGTGAACACTGTCAACTAATATTATTTAACCAGTCAACGCCCGCTTATATATAGCTATAAGCTAATTTCCTTATATATTGGACACCGGTGTCCACCGCGGGCGTCCAAGGATTAAAACCAAAATAAAATATTCAAATTAAAATCTTGTTTCTATCTCCTCAGAACTTCAATGAATTTAATAAAGATGGCAGATATTGAAGCAGTCGGGTTTTTTGTTTTTTTTTTTATTAATTTTTTTATTTCCATCTTTTTAGTTTTTGAGGTAGGAAATAGGTTTTCTGTTTTACCCGTTCCCGCGGGAATACCAGGATAAAAAGTATCTTATGTGTTAATCCAGATTATAAACTACCTGTGTGCCAAATTTCAGCCAAATCCGTCAAGCCGTTTTACCGTGAAGAAGTAACAAACTGACACAAACTTCGCATTTACATCATTATTGTGAAGTGTGATGTGATTTATTAGCATTTCCTATTCCAAACTCCAATAAAACATATAAGTTATATATATATATATATTCTTAATCACAGTTAAAAATCTTTATTTTGATACCACACTCTATGTATTTTGAAAACATTTTTTTTTGAGAATACTTTTTGCCGCTAAGAATCCTTAATTTTGTTTTTTTTTTAATTTTGACGTACCCAGTGTCTGTATGTATGTCTAATGGGGACGTATGCAGTCGCACAGACGGGTGATCAGTTCACTTCCTTGGGAACTATTTCACCCTTAGTCCCAGTTTGGGTGGAGCTGCCACTTTCGCTTTAGTTCGGTTCGCTTCGCAGGTATCATTCCCAGGGGCCGCATTCACCATAGGGAGTTTCGGCTGTGGCACAGCTAGACCTTGGAGGCATCGTGGCTCCCTTCCAGGTGTGAACCTTCCAGGTTACCGATCTCTGCCCAGCACCGCCTTCCACTGAGGGTCCCGCCACTTTGACCTTGAATGATCATTGCAGCAGGAGCCATCAGGGGGGCAGCGCTCAGCCTATGCGGTGAGGGTCACACAGGCTGCCAGGCCCAGTCAGCCCACATACTCTCCCACCCCCCAGGCGGCGTCCCCCAGTCCGACATAGCGTCGCTCCCCTTTCCTTGGCTATTCGTGACAGTCTCCATCCTGAAGCACTGGTTTTACTGGTGCTCCTGCAGTATGCCCCCTTCTACTCTTACAAACCTTTTTGTTGCCTTACTGAACCTTATTATGTCTCCTAGCTTTACCTCCTGTAGTTGTGCTATTTCCAGTCTGTCTGTTCCCAGTATCTCCCATCTTGGCAGAGAGTACATTGAGCACTCTGCCAGAAAGTGGATGCTGGTCTCCTCTTCTCCGCATTCTGGACACGAGGCGTCTTCGGTCTTACCTATTATTTTTAAGTGCCTGTTCAGCGTACCGTGTCCAGTCATGATTCCTATAATGGTTCTTATGTCCTCCTTCCTGAATTGGAGTAGGCTTCTTGTTTTCTTCTTGTCTAGCGTCTTGATGAAGATTTTAGATTGGCGACAGCCCTTCATGTCTCTCCATCTGACGTTTGTTTCTGTAGCTATCTTCCTGCTGATTACTCCCTTCGTGACTTTTGCCGGTATAGGTAAGTACGGCTCCGGTCCTATGAATGTTTCATCAGCTCCCTCTCTCGCTAGCTCATCGGCCTTCTCATTTCCTGTGGTTCCTTGATGGCCAGGTACCCAGGCGACGATGACTTCTTTGTCGGCTGCTAGTGTGTTCAGTTTGCTTTTGCATTCTTTCACTAGGGCCGACGTTGTCTCTGGTTTGTCAAGTGCCTTTAAGGCTGCTTGACTATACCCAGTGTCACTCTCACGATTAAGACGAATCTATTGACACCACTCACACAAAAATACGACAAGCCGTTTAGGCTCTAGGGCGTGCCAAAGAAATATACAAACATACATACATACATCTATACATACACTCGAAAAACATAACCCTCCTTCTTTCGCAGTCGGGTAATTATAATATCACCTAATAAAGGAAAATATGAAATGTGAAAATGCAAATAATCCGTTCTCCAGTTACATTAGTAAGTCAGATTCACATACAGTTTCCTGCGCACGCGCAGACCGGTACAGCGGGAAACGTCCACTTAACGACTGTCGCATCGGCAAGTAGTTTCATTATCTTATCACACAAAGGATCATTGTGCTTAGATAAATTACATCAACGTATGCGAATCTAGAGGTACAGGGTTCAATTGTCGGGCCCTAGATCTATTACATACATAGCATCACGCCTTGTCTCTGTTCAGGGGTAGGCAGAGGTGTATCCATGGGCGTATATAAGGGAGGGTTCAGGGGGTGCGGGCCCCTCCTTAGCTTACAACAAACCACGCTACACCACTGACCGCTGACATTTTGAGGATCCGGACCCCCCCCCCCCCTTAGCTTCTAAATATGTCCACACTCTAAAACCTAATATCATTTTGCCCGATCCGGGGATCGAACCCGAGACCTAAGCACTGCAGTCGTACCGTAATACAACTACGCCACCGAGGCAGTCTAGTAGATCTCATTAATATTATAAAAATTAAGATTCTCGCCCGAGCAAACGGCCTTGAGCATTCGCAATACATAAATTCGGCGCACTTACGGGCAGATATATGCGAATTACGAATAATTACTTTAAAAAATCAATTATACGTACACAAGGCAGTTGTGCATCTAATGAAATAAAAAAAAACAATTATATGTACACACATACTCATGTAGCGGCGATAGCCTAGTTGGGAATGGAACGGACTGCCGAGACGACTGTCCGCAGGTTCAAAACCCAAGGACTTTGAACCTCTGACTTTTCTAAAAAGTTATGTGTGTATTCTTTGTGAATTATCGCTCGCTTTAACGGTGAAGGTAAACATCGTGAGGAAACCTGCATACCTGAGAAGTTCTCTGAATTTCGAAGGTATGTGAAGTCTGCCAACCCGCACTGGTCCAGCGTGGTGGACTAAAACATTTTAGTTTTGAATTTTGAACGTAGAACCGACATCCTGAAGTTAGCTATAGTCAACATTTTAGTTTTGAATTTTGAACGTAGAATGAGGCGAAAGATATTGAAGTTATACTTCTTTTGGCGCGTTATTTAAAAAGATTTTTATCTTGTTACGCCAAAGAAGTATGACTTCTAACGCGTGTACATAAGTACACACACACTTTTTTATTAAATTCCTATATTGTCTATCATAAGTTGCTAAAGAGTTAGGTATCCCGCAGTCTACTTTATGCTGCAGCATCAGCTAAAGGTTAACATGTCTTAAAAATATTGCTGAATTCACAGTACACCAAATTTTAAATCAATCAGGGCTATGAAAGTTGGAAATGAGCTGATAATCTTCAAACTCTTGAACCATCTCGATCACATCGGTTTTTAAACAAAAAAACCGCGTCAAAATCGGTCCATTCGTTTGAGAGCTACGATGCCACAGACAGACATACAGATACACACCCTAAACTTATAACAGCCTCCTCTTTTTCTGTCGGTAAACACAGATAACGCTTTTATGGCCGAAGGGGTAAGATAGAGCTACAATCACGGCGCCCAATTTTCGCCAGGTGATTTCCGTCCCATGATGGGATGAGGGCGAGCCTATATCGCCATATCGGGCACAAATTCCAGACTCCGCGCTGATACTGAATAGAAAAACCCAATATCACTTTGCCCGTTCCGGGGATCGTACCCGAGACCTCAGCATTGCAGTCGTACCCTACTACTACGCTACCAAGGTGTTAGACTAATAATGTAGGTATTGTATTTTAACACTAATAGTAGCTTATATAAAATGACAATAATTTCCACGTTTAATAATCCATTGTTTACCATACCATCCATACCATACCAGCCCTGTATTATATACTGCCCACTGCTGAGCACGGGCCTCCTCTACTACTGAGAGGGTTTTAGGCCTTAGTCCACCACGCTGGCCTAGTGCGGGTTGGCAGACTTCACATACCTTCGAAATTCAGACAACTTCTCAGGTATGCAGGTTTCCTCACGGTGTTTTCCTTCACCGTTAAAGCGAGCGATAATTCCCAAAGCATACACACATAACTTTATAGAAAAGTCAGAGGTGTGTGCCCTTGGGTTTTGAACCTGCGGACATTCGTCTCGGCAGTCCGTTCCACTCCCAACTAGGCTATCGCCGCTTCATCCATTGTTTACTAGAATAGAAATATAATAGACAAGTATAAGGTCGGCCTACCCACAATTACGGGTCGTTGATTATATTTAAAAAGGGTGAAGAAGCCTATCGGAAAATGTCGCCGTCGTTATAAATAGAAGACAAACTGTGCGACATTTTATGTTTTTAATATAAATAGGAAATATTGTGAAGATTTTGAATGCAGTGACGATCTAAGGGGGGGTGAATTGAGCAAGCACCCGACGCATCGCGCAGATGAAGAACCTCGCGCGATGTCCAATTGTTACCTTTTTCAGACCACCACCTTTACCAAGCAAATAAATTACGAAATGTTGAAATAAGGGACCGTTTTTGCTGCTTTTGTGCAAGGGGCACAAAGAAAATAGGCCTCGCAAAGATCTGCCGCCCGGAACGTTGGTCAAGGCCGCCACGTTTTTGAATGTTTCGAGACTGGTAGATTTCTCGTCACTTGGTAGTAATGTCAATTTCTACATCCAAATCAAACAATCGTAGCGAAATTAAACCAGTAGATAGATAGTGAGGAGCTGGAAATATTAATGTTCCATTTCCCTCCATAACAAAGCGGGATAGGCCTAAGCGACATAAGCGGGAATATAAGCGACGGTTTGCCACCTAAACTTTTCATAATGACTGCAAATAGCACATACATAGCCTTACATATTATTTTTAAAAAATGTTTGCGAGAGGGAATCTTGCCTAACACGTGGAAAACAGCTTTTATTACACCCGTCTATAAATGTGGTGTGAAGGCCAACATCGAAAACTATCGCCCCATTTCTATTCTCTCCACTCTGGCCAAGCTGTTTGAACGACGTGTACATAATGCTCTTGATCCTGTGCTGCATCACCAAATCATAATTGAACAACATGGTTTTGTAGCTAAACGTTCCGACAACTAATCTTATGATCTTTACAAATTATCTTTTTGAGAATATGGATCGCAGGACACAAGTTGATGCTGTTTATACAGATTTTCAGAAGGCTTTTGACAAGGTGGATCACACACTGTTGTGTTTCGGTTTGAAGGACATTGCAGCCAGTATAACTACTGGACATAATGAGACTTAACATCTTATGTCTCAGGATGACGAGCGCAGTGGAATGCCTCCCAGTACTTTTTAAGTCAAGGTGCTGGATGGTGTTGCTACTGTTTATGGGTGGTCGTATCGCTTACCATCAGGCGAACGGCATGCTCGTCTCGTCCTTCAATGCTATAAAAAAAAAAATGCTATAAAAAAAAAACATTGTTGTTACATAAAATAGCCTTTAACGGTATACGTGGTAACCTGCTCCGTTGGTTTGCCTCCTACATATACAACAGAACTCAGAAAGTAATAGTCAGTTTTGAAGCAGACTCTACTACCGCCAAGTCCGGTGTTCCTCAGGGTTCCATACTGGAACCACTTCTTTTTGTCTTATTTATTAGTGACATTAAATACTGTTTTCATAACTGTAATTTCCTTATGTATGCAGATGATTTGAACATATATAAAGACTGTAAAAATATCAATGACTGCGCACTACTTCAAGATGACCTTAAAGCGGGGTTTAGATTAGCAATAAAACGTGCAGAAGTTATGTTGCGTAGCTATTTTTACCGTGTAAACAATCACGGCAAGCTGACTTCTGCAACATTTTGAAGCTTGCAGGACTTCTGGCAAGTCGCATGTGTAAAAACCATCTGTGCAACTTGCGCGAGAACTTGCAGTTTATTCTGCGTGCAGATAAAAGTTTCAACTTTTTTTTTTTTTTAATTATGGCTACCAGCACTGTGCTGTTGTGCTACGCCAACGACAATAAGTTTCAACTTGCTGAGCTAGTAGTTAACGTTTTTTTTTATTTGTTCCATTCTGAAGCAGCTAAGGTCTCAAAGACTATACTGCCAAGTTATAAGTTTGTAGTTTGACCGATATGTCTATTTTTGCCGCCAAGCTGTAGTATACATGCACTATTGTGTTCCTGTTTTAAGGACATTGTAGTCAACGTAATTAATGGGAGTTATAAGACTTAAAATATTATGACTCAGGATGACGAGTGCAATAAAATGCCACGCAGTACTTTTTAATTCAAAACTCTGTTTCGTGTTTGATTTTTAAGGCGATCATTTTGTTTACAATCATCATCCAAACACCATTATATTAGATTCATAAAAATTAGGCAAAAGGATTGCGTGCCTTGTCTTTCAGTTTTATGAAAAAAGAACATGGCAAGCAATAAATATTCCTCGAGCAATGTAAACAGCTTTGCATGAACTTGCGCAAGTTAACTTGGTGGATGACTGGAAAAAGCCTGTTGCTAAAGAAATATTGCCACTAGTGTAAACGCTTCTGAAAGTTATTGCGCAACATATTGCTGAGAGAACTTGCTAGTCTAAACTCAGCATAACAGATTATATACCTATTGTCTAAATAATAAATTATTCCTATAAGTAAATGTCATGCTATATCCTTCACTAAAAACATAAATAAAATTAACTTTAATTGCTCTATAGATACTTCGTTCCTAAATAGGATAAACTTGGTGCGGGATTTGGGTATATTGTTGGACTCAAGCTTACACTTTGATTCGCATATAGAATATATTGTCAACAAAGCTTTCAGTTTGTATGGCTTCGTCATGACATCTACATCCGAATTTGTGCGGCCTCATACTTACCTCCTACTGTATCAAACTTTAATTCGATCACAGCTTGAATATGCAGTGCCGATCTGGAATCCATTTTACAATAAATACAATAATCAACTTGTGATAGTCCAGAAGAAGTTTCTGTGTGCTATGAATTATAGATGCAAAAACACAAAAATTCCCTATACTCAATTAATAAAACGTTACAATGTTTTAAGCCTTGAATCAAGACGTTTGCTCCTGGACGTTATGATGCTGCACAGCCTGTGTAACAACAGATATGATTGTGTCGAACTCACAAATAAAATATATTATCGGGTACCTAGAACTGTAATTAGACGAGGGGAGCGCGTGCCTCAATTATTTCATACTGAGCCATGTAGAAGTAATGCAGGTAATCGAGTACCTCTCCGCAGTCTTTTACATACCTACAACACACATTTTACAAATATTGATATTTTTTCTGAACCAAATTTCAAGTTTAAAAAAAAATATATTCTCAAGTTGTCTAAGATGACTTCATAATATTCCACAGTCTGTTCGTAATACAATTCTTAATTCTGTAATTATGTCAATATGTGGACAATGGCGTGGGTTATGTGTTTTTGAATTCATTTAGATTAAGATTAATTTATAATATATTTTAGCATGTAACCGTTTATTGTTCCTATAAATAAAAATTAAATAAAATAAAATATCTCACCTTGGACTTATGAGAATCACCAGGGTTGGATTAGTCAAAAGCCTGTTTAGGCCGCGGCCTAGCGGAAGCATTTTTTAAAGTAGGGGCAGCACGAATAATAATAATAAGTCCTGGTTTCGGAAAATCGAATACGGGACATTTTGCGCACCTTACCTTGGACCTATTTTTATCGGTCACCACCCTCTTCAACAAAAAAGCATGTTACGAACGAATTGGTTGGAATCGAGGAACTTATTTTGTTGCAAAATTTGCACGGCATGCGGGCGGCACAAGCTGTGTGGTATAATTAAGGAAAGCATAAATCCGGGACTGAAAACAACAAAATATAAGTATAGACAAATAAATTAAACAAACTATAGTAATGAGAACTTTATTTTTACATTATTAAATACTATACTTATCGAACACGTTATTTATACAAAGCACATAATCTAAAGATCCTTGTACTCAGTCAACATTAAATACATTTCGGGCCGCCATCTTGAAATGGCGGGAAACGTTAAGGCAGCCATGTTGAAAAAGCAGAATATTAGTAAAATGATTTCTATGGCCTGGTACGAAGACTCAAAATACATTTTTTATATATTTTTTGCAAAAGAGTAATAGTAACATATAGCGAGTCGCGTACAGAGAAAAATACGATTTAGCTAATATACCATTACGCCATACGTCTGCGAAGGGTACAAGACACGTAAGACTTAAAAAAATATGGCGCTATATTTTGCAAAAATATAAACATTCTCTTTTCCCGCCTTTTCAAGATGGCGGCAATGACACGTTTTGTTCGTTGTACCTTGTCCTATACATTTCGACGAACAGCGAAGCTACATGTCGCCTTGAGACTCTCGTTATGCCCAGCGTCGACTAAGCGCCGAGTGGAATAGAATCGCATTCATTCGCGTTCTTTAGTATGGGCCGTATTAGATGCAACTCAATTTTGCTCTGAAGTGCGATATCAGTTGAGACGCTGTTTAATTAAGATTGGCATCTTAAGAGAGTCGCTATTTAATAAACCCATATTAACTACAGCTCAAATGACATCTTAAGTTACAATATGAGACGGATTTGGACAGCTAAGTTCTGTTTATGTAACAGCGCTTACTCAGCTGAGAACAAACTCTTAAATGACAGCTTAAAAGGCCGTATACGAAATTCCAACTATTTCAGTCAACTTTTCATCGTGATTATTCAAAAAATAAACTGATCTGATTAATTTCTAATACATCATCGGAAAGACTATTTCAACACTAATAAAATAAACGAGCCACATTTTTCATATCTTTCTTAAATTTCAATCTATCCAACAAGTTCCAACGTCTCTTTCAGAAATTTTGTTGTACGGAGACTCAAACATGTTGCCGTTTTCAATCAAAATCGTGCTTTAAACTGACTAACGAAAGTTACTGTTTATTGGTATAAAAGTCGCCTTAATTATGAATGAGACAATTTCTGTATTTTCAACGTAAAATCATACAAAATGAGTGATTTTTTTTTCGCAAAAAAAGTTTCCCTACGTTAACACTTTCATACGAGGCCCGTAATTATTCAAGAATGACTTTCAAACCGGATCACAACAGTGCATGCACACTGCTGCTTGGCAGTAGAAATAAAAAAATCAGACAATGGTCAGACTTTTATGGATAATGTATGGAAAAACACATAACCAATACAGTACAGGGCGCTTGCATTTACGACACAGTGTACACTAATGTAGATGCTTTCGTTAACCTTGTCAACAAAGATCAATATTGTTAATAATCCGAATAAAGAATTTTTTGAAGTATCATCCAATTAATGTGATGTATACAGTTATCAGCATGTTTGTATGTATTCAAAACGCCTATCCACTTGTGTTCTTACCAATTTCTTTTTCTCTTCACAAAAATATAATAAAAGGGATTTACTTCATTTCACACAAAGAAAAATGTTCAATTAAACTATTTGAAAATTTTGATTTTTTTCAATATGGTAGTTTCCTATGTTTGATTTTTTACATTATTTAACATGTAACAGAAAGTAATACGAAAATTAAATTCTTCTGTGAAATCAGCATCAAAATCGATTGAAAAATAAAGCATTCATTCAATTTTGAAATATTCTTGTGAGCAAAAGTGGGGGCGTGGCGGGGATATCGCGTTATCTCTTTCGCACGCAGGCAGCGTTATGGCCGACGGCGCTTGGTGACGTCACAGCCTAGTACTGCTGTTATTTGACAGCTACCCCTTCCACCAAATTTCAAAGCTTTATAACTTACTAGTGCGCCAATTACGAAAAATATTTTTCCATTAGATTTTGGATACATTTTTCATAATTGTGTTTAGAAAAAGTATTCAACAACCCTATTACCTATGTGGCTGACTGTATTGAATATGGTTTCCCATATTGTCTCTATCCAGACAGTAGTCCAGTGTCAGTAGTTCTTATTATTTTATATAGGCAAGGGAAAGTAACCCCACTGCATCTGATGGTAAGCCCAGAGATTCAGAGAGTGTCGACTGACAAGAGACTATCCCTCATCAGCCGACACAATGCCGGCCTGTTATATACACAGGCTGAACCCGGAATGCGACACACGTGGGCCACTAAACCAGGATTTAGCACCTTGTGTAAGTGGTCACTATCCGGGAGGATTCAAAATATACTACTCTCTGCGTTCAATAGCTGGAGTTATACATTGCTTGTTTTTGACAACATATTGTCCCATAATACGCTACAGCTTATTACAAAATAATAACTAAGTTAGCACATTCCAATCAGTTAATAGGTGTGTGCATCTTTAAAAAAAAAACATATCGTCGGGGATAATGCAATACCGCGTAAGTGATAAAAAAAGTCCAATTGAGATTGATCCTTACTGCACTAAACTTAGCATTGATAATACAACACTTTTTTAAAATCACTTACGCGGTATTGCACTATCCCTGACGATATACAAAATCATACAAAAAATATTTGTATAGAATCCCAGATCTTACAATATTTAGGACCATAAACCATAAATCATAACTTGTTTTATTTACAGTCAAACTATTTAATCTTTTAAGTCTAAAGGAAACCAAGGAGGAAAAATTGTATTTTTGGTGTGTATACTCCTATACCAATTAAAAAAAACAAATGGAAACCTTGAACAAAGCATTCCATGTTGTAGCTTAGGTAACAACACAGCGTAAGTATTTTTTAGACAATTTAATCAATTTACTGTTACACTTAGGTACTCTCCATAAATTTTCGCATTTAATATCCAACTTTGAATTTGAATTTATATTGTTATATGCAATTTTTAAAATATATTAAAAAAAAAGATAAGGTCTTGGTGCTTCTTCTCAGGTCAGTGGGCTTTTCCGAAGCACTGGTAGAATCTTTTAATTGATCGAAAAGGATGTTAAAGTTCTCTTAGGGGCCTAACTACGTAATGAATGATTTGAATAAGTGTATCTTTTGCAAAATAGGAAGGAAAAAAACACTATTTAATATAAAATTTCAAGAATGTAGTATTGTAATTATGTATTATATTTCCTTATAATTAGCTGAGTAAAAAGTTACTTCATTTAATTATTTTTTTTACTTACAGTGTTGTTAGCTAAGTGACCATATTCATATTCCATGATAACACTTTCACATTTAATGAACAATCAAATACTTTATTTAAAGATGCACATATCTACATTAAATTTTTAAAGAAATTGTCTAAAATTTTTACATATTGCAAGCCCCTTTTTCATAAACCCACTATATTTAAATTCTCTTTATTCTTTGCACAACCATATTAATGGTCTAAGAGGGAACCAAGCACCCGCCAGGGCCTCGCGCTTGGACAAGTAACCTCATATTTTAGATCACTACCCTGTTAACAAACGCATCTCAAGCTTACCTACGAAAATATAGAAAATGGGCAACTATTCAAGTACCTATTGTCCATATAAACAGACAAAAACCCAAAAACACAAAAATATCAGTTCATTTGCATTTTAGACAAATTCTTTATAAATATAAGTAAATTATTGTATCAATCAGTCATTTATTTATTTACAATGTCTATGCACTCTTAAAACGTGTTTTACACACTTCGTATTTCACTATACTTCATTTGGTAATCTGAAAAGAGAAATCATAAAATTGGGTAAGTATAATTACTCAATTTAATATTAGATATTAGAATCTTATAATGGCATCAAAGGGAAATGACCAACATTGGTTGTTGGTAATTTCCCTTTGACGAATTCAATATTATTATTTTTAAAGAGAGATAGACAGATAACGCACCTCTAGAACGAAAACGACACAATTCAAAATAATCGAAATTTGAGTTAGCGTTATAAAATGACTCCAAACCAAGTTCTCAATACAACAATAGCTCAAACACAGTCATATTCAAGCGGGAACAGGACAAAACTGTTATATCGGGCCTTTTTTAATTATATTTTTATAAAAAATAGACAAGTTTTAAGTCATTTTATGACGATAACTCAATTTCCGTTTTTTTTTATTTGTGTCGTTTTCGTTCTAAAGGTGCGATAAATTGATAGCAAGATAATCCCTGGACAGTCGGCAGTTATGCTCGAGCTGCTTCAAGCATTTATGTGTTTGTTACACAAATTGCTGGGCATTTTAAGTGTATACAATAAGAGAATTGCTGTGGAAGACAACTAAAACTAAAAAATAATTTTAAAAATGATTTTTAATAAATAAGAGCTTTTTGATTGATTTAAATTGTATACAAGAATGACTAACTGTCACACTCCATGACATCACTTAATTTGAGTCATCATTATTAGGAATCTATTATTTTTCCTGTATTTAATGAAAACATAAGTGTAATTCGCCCTAGACAACCAAATTTCAACAACTGTGTAGTTATAACTAAAGTTAAGTAATGTTTCCAAGTACAGCAGTTATTCAGTATAGTGAGTGGCAAATAACAGCAAAAGTAGTAAATGCCTGATTGTCACCTGGATATCACAATTCAGAATCCCTACTGTTAATTTTTTTTTTATGGCATTGAATGATGTAACGAGCATGCCATTCGCCTGATGGTAAGCGATATGGCCACCCATAAACAGTAGCAACACCATACAGCACCTTGAGTTATAAAGTACTGTGTGACATTCCACTGTGCTCGTCATCCTGAGACATGAGATGTTAAGCCTCATTATGTCCAGTAGAGTTACACTGGTTACAATGTCCTTCAAACTGGAACACAACAATGCAATTCATTCTACCTATTGCAAAGAGACATCACTAAGTATCATTGTAAAGAGAAATTTAAACAAAAAACGTAGCTGACCCGTATTGAGTTACAATACTACATTGGAATCCATATAATATGACTCCACATTTTTTTTTTTTTTATTGCATTGGATGACGAGACGAGCATGCCGTTCGCCTGATGGTAAGCGATACGACCACCCATAAACAGTAGTAACACCATCCAGCACCTTGAGGTACAAAGTACTGTGTGGCATTCTACTGCGCTCGTCATCATGAGATAAGATGTTAAGTCTCATTATGTCCAGTAGTTATACTGGCTACAATGTCCTTCAAACCGAAACACAACAGTGCATGCACACTGATGCTTGGTGGTAGAAATAGACATTGCGGTGGTACCCACCCAGACGGCCTCTTACATAATGAGAGACCTACCACCAGTAAGTAGTTGTGGGGAAAGGGAATTATTTATTGTTGATTGTGCAACGATTGTGTAAATATTGTCGATTGTGACTTATTATTAATGTGCAATGTCACAAAGCATTTAGTGTAGAGGATAAAGGTGCAATTATATGCAGACTCGAAAATGGGAAATCAATTTTTTATTATTCCCTGTATTAAACTAAATACCTAATAAAAATCAGTTGTTTATTTTTATGACTTCTGTTTAATATGACGTATTTGTATCTTCCCTTCAATGTTATTAAAAGCGGATTCTACTGTACTTTCATTCATTTTGGGAACAAAATTGTGTTGTTATTGCATTGTCAGTTGATAGGGAAGGGTGAATGCACTCTTTAGCCATATTATTTGGCACACACTTTAGGTGGTAGGATTCTCCTATTCTAGTGACCTGGGTACCGCTACTGTTTAAGGGTGGATGTGTCTCACCAGTAGCAAGCAGCTTGTTAGTCTCGCTAACTGCAATATTAAAAAAAAATAAAAAAGAAAAAAAAATATTCACCTCAGCACTCCATCGGCGCTATTGAGTTCGAATTGTCTCCGTAACCACTTAAGCTGCCCTGAAACTCGATTCCGCTGATCTGGCTGTCAGCATTGAAGCTTGCTCCGTAAGAATCATTGCTTGGCGCGTGAGACGTCTCCAGATTTCCGTCACCCGAATCCGTAGCCACCGCCGCGTCAGGCTCGGCCCAGTTAATCTTAAACCTGGTCACACGAGGCTCCGAAGCTAAGATATTGCGCACTACTTTGTCGAACTGTGGCTTTGTTGGAGGATTCTCGCGTAATTCTGGTTCGGTTTCGCTGTACTCATTGTTTATGAAATAACCGACTCGGACGAACTCCTGGCCGCGGTACGAGCACGTTAGTAACACTACAGTGACCCCTAGGGCGTCGTTTTCAGGTATTCTTGTGACATCAGGCGGTGGAGCTTGGAAAACGAACATATGTCTGCCTTCAGGGATTGGGCCAACGTAAATCGTGTCTAACACTTGATCGTGCTCCTCAGTCTCGGCGGAACCAACGTAAATCATCTTCCATTCGAGATCTTCCTTCAATTCTTCTATACATTCGAAGGTTAACTCAAATTGGAATGGGTTCAGAAATGGACTGGGATTATCGAGGACAACGACGTTCGTAATGTGCACCTTCGCCATGTTTGTAGCGATTACGTTTTATTTTAAACACTGGTAAACGTGATTCGCCGTGAAAATTCACATAAAACACAAAAAATAAAATGTATTTTCCACGATGTTCAATTTGGCAGTCGGCGAAAAGTGACAATTATTTTGGCGGTTGAAAAGATCACGTGACCAAAATACGCAGCTCTATTAGCGCCGTGACGGAAAATTTACGAACTAAAATTAAAAAGATATAAATCTTGACAGCTGGGAATGATGACACAGGAATAATGTTATTTTACACAAAAACTGTGTGTTAAATTGTTGAAATGAATGTGGTGGATATACAAAGCAAAAGTATAAAATATAACAAAATATATTTCACTTACATTTAATTGAAATTTCCTATTGTTTTTTAAAACTTTCGCAGAACAACAAACACCAATATTTACCACAGACAAGTCAATAAGTCAATTTAAACTTGCCATTTCAGTAAAACCTGTCATAAAATAAAGTAATTTTTTAACTTCTTACTTTATAGTAAGTTTGATTAAATTTTACCATTAATATAAATATTGCTTCAAAAATACATTAAATAAAAATTAAACGATGGATGTAATTCTTACAGATCCAATAGAAACTTAAAAACGGCAACAATTTCAAACTGTCATTAATAATAAATATGGCGTCGGAGCATTGTATTCGGAAATCCGTTTGTTTTCTATTAAATATTTACACACAGATTTAAGACAAAAACGCAATCGCACAAATGTTATTACAAGACATTACGAAATATGAAGGTCGTGTATTGTTATTAGACGTAACAACAAAGAGAAAGGATTGATTATAGATAACAAGTAAGTTTTTTGTGTATTCAGAAGAATTTCACTGTAATTTACCTATGAACTTCCATAAAGTACTTTAAAAAGTGTTAAAATTGATATTTGAGAACATCAAGTGGGATACTTCATATTTTTTACCTGTAAATATATTAAACTTTAAAAATGTATACCATAAAAGGAGTAGCCAACATACTTTCGCTGTTAGTCATCGGTGTCCTCACTATATATAATTAATTCAAGCACCAATTGTAATGGTTTTGCAATCAGTTTAGTGGAAATATGCTCCATACTAAATTTGCATGCGAGTCAGGGTGAGCAACTTTTCTAATTTGCTAATAAATAATGTCAAATCAGATAGTGGATAATGGAAATCATTATTAAATACGAGATTCCAACCTGCAACTTCCTGTATTGACAGTCAAACATAGTTGAAATTAAAAAAAATATTTAGTCACTAAAATCTATAATGACACACAAATAAAATCCGTAACAATTTACACTGTGTTAAAGAAATTCCAGAATTTCTATTCACCATGTATTAATATTCTTCCGAATTATCTATGAACACAATTCTTCATATGTAACCTACAAAATCCTTCCGAATTCCCCTTGATCTTGTACAATACTATATATATTTTTTTTTGCATTGAATGACGAGACGAGCATTCCGTTCGCCTGATGGTAAGCGATACGACCACCCTTAAACAGTAGCAACGCCATCCAGCACCTTGAGTTACAAAGTACTGTGTGGCATTCCACTGCGCTCGTCATCCTGAGACATAAGATGTTAAGTCTCATATTTATTTATTTATTTATTTATTTATTTGGTAAGCACACTAGCAGCTCTATACAGCTGATGCGTGTGTGTCATACTGATTAATATTCTTATCCAGTCTATTTTTGAAAGCATTCAGCGAAGGTGCCATAACAACAGTTTCAGGAAGTTTGTTCCAATCGGCAACAACACGATCATATGTCCAATAGTTACACTGGCTACAATGTCCTTCAAACCAAAACACAACAGTGTGTGCACACTGCTACTTGGCGGTAGAATTAGACATTGCGATGGTACCCACCCAGACGAACTCCTACATTTGAAGACCTACCACCAGTAAATATAATATTACTAATAACATACTATTTTTCCCAGTAACCGTGAATGTGCAGCTAAAATGTCAGGAGAAAGGGATGAGGGTCCCGTTTACTATCGGGAGATACAGAAGAATGCGTATCTCAAACGGATACCAAACGAAGTTAGCGTCAGCAAGCTTATACCTTTGTCACATAAGGTAATTCATGTTGTTTATATTAATAAATGATGAGACAAGGCATTCACACACAAACGCACCCACCCACTTTTGGCCGTGCATATTGTATTTTCTAAAAAGTTATGTGTGTATTCTTTGTAAATTATCGCTCGCTTTAACAGTGAAGGAAAATATTGTAAGGAAACCTGCATCTGAGAAGTTCTCTGAATTTCAAAGGTATGTGCAGTCTGCCAACTCGCACTAGGCCAGCGCGGCGGACTAAGGCCTAACCCCTCTCAGTAGTAGAGGAGGCCCGTGCTCAGCAGTGGGCAGTATATAATACAGGGCTGGTATTGCCCATGATGTGATAGGGAGCGAGCCTATCGCCATTTCGGGCACAAATTCCATACTCGAGGCTGATATTGAGTAGAAAAACCAATAAAAAACTTCTTCCAGAAACCCCCACTCAAACCAATGTGGACACAACTATGCATCCACAATGGCAGGACTCCGTACCTCGAGCAGTACCCCGAAGCGGAGCACCCGTGCGCCCTGTCTCACAGGCCGGTGTGGCGCGCGTGTCTCTCAGCCGCGCGGCACGTGACTGGTAGCGTTAGGCCGCGCCAGGGTCAGGAGTACGACTTCCTGGTGGACACGGACAATGGACCTGTCAGGATGCTGGCTCCGGATTGGTGAGTACTTTTTTGCGACAGTAGAAATATTCACGCCTTTTACGTAGGCAGAGGTGCAACTAGTGCACCCACTTTTCGCCGTGCGTATTCCGTCTCATGTTGTGATAGGGGGCGAGCCTATCGCCATTTCGGGCAATAATTCCGGACTGATAGTGAATAGAAAAACCCAATATCACTGCCCAACCTGGGGATCGAACCCGAGGCCTGAGCATTACAGTATGACTGCAATGCTGAGGTCTCTGGTTCGATCTGAAAATTGAGCCAAAGGATATTGGGATTTTGTATTCAATATCAGTCCAGAGTCAGGAATTTGAGACAGAAGATGGACGGAAAAATGAGTGCACTAGTTGCGTCTCTGCCTACCCTATCGGAAATAAAGGTGTCAGTGTATGTGTCTGGATTAGCTCAGCAGCTGATCCGGTGTAGATTAATACCGATCAGATAAAAAAAAATGTCTGCACTTATATACACGCGTTAGATGTTATACTTCTTTGACGGAAGTGTCTAAGTTGTCTTCCGCGTGATTGGCAGCGTATGAGGACTACCTTCTGAAATGTAATGAAATCATTTATTCGAATCCATAAAATGTTAAACATTACTTAGATACCGTCAATTTTTACTCTACCGCCAGTTCGGAAGGCAGTTTCCACCAGAGAAGAACGGGCAAGAAACTCTAGGGTTGCTCTTTTCAAAATCAGTTCGTAGATATAAATTAGGTACAGTGTAATAAAACAAAAAGAAATATATACAGATTTTTATTTTGTTTAGAGCAGTTCATATATTTACTTGCATAATAATACATTTTCAATTCCCATCCGAGTGTACAACCCTCTCAGGGATAACGAAATAATTTCATGATCTATACATCCACGCTGCCATCCATCCCGGAAAATCATAACATCTTTATCGCACCTCTAGAATGTATGATAGGAATAGGATATGAAGGTACGAAAATGATACAATTCAAAAAAATCGTAATTTGAGTTATCTTCATAAAAACGACCTAAAACGAAGTTCTCAATACACCAATAGTTCAAACACAGCCATATTCAAGTGGGGAAAGGACCAAACTATTATATCGGGCGTTTTTTTATTATATTTTTATTAAAAAGGGACCAGTTTTAAGTCATTTTATGACGATAACTCAATTTTTGGTTGTTTCGAATTGTGCCGTTTTAAAGTTTTGTTTTTTTGAACAACTTTTTGAAACTTTATTGTTTTTAAAGTTTTGTTCGTTCTAAAGGTGCGTTCTTTGATTAATTATATACCTAGATAGAGTGACGCGCTGCAATGAAACTAAAAAAAACAGGCCAACTTTTCTTAAGCTAGTATGCGTGACAGCTGTGTCATACGCTATCGCTGCATCATTCTGCGTATCCAAGTGTACGCGCATAATGATACCAGTTATTACATGGTTAGATTAGTTTCTATTAAAACGGGGAGATAATTATATCCATGAAAAACAACAAAAATTAATTCACTCGAACTCATTTAGAGGGGAACAGTTCGCCTCTATTTGTTTCGACGCGTTTGAAACGCTCAGTGTCTATCTAGGTATATAATTAATCAAAGGGTGCGTTATATTGACAGGGAAACAATGCAAGACTGGGTGACAACGCTCCGCAACAAGCTGTCTGAGCTGAAGATAACAGGCAGGGGGGAGAACGTGTACTGCACGCCGCCGGCGCCGCCCCCGCCGCGCGCCGCCGCGAGGGACCCCACCTCGCCGCTGCCGCCCACGCCACCCGTGCCGGTCGACAGGTGAGCTGGGACCACTCGAAGGGCACAGGGCCACAGGCAAATAACAGGGAATGTGGAGTTTTGGCGGGAACTTGGAAGTGTCATGAGGTGCTCTTGTTTAATTCATTATTTTGGTGATATTTAGTGTTATATTGCATAATTATGGTGGTATGTTATCCAATATGGTTCTATTAAAGAGCTCAAATGAAGTGAATTGAAATAATTGTGCTAATCAAGTTTTTTTTTTGTTGCCGCCAAAACTCCTCGATAAAGTCTTGGTAAGGTAGCCACTGCTTTACTTCGACATACTACAGATAATAAAATATACAAACCAAACTTGACATTGGCAAAATGTGAACACAAATGCCATAAAAAAAAAGCATAAAAGTATTGTTAGGATAAAACGTTTTGTGAGGGTATTTGTGATATCGAACTAGTAGTGGAAGTAACAGTTGGGTGTATAAAAAGGGTGCCGTATCGATGTGCACTCTCATTCGCGCTGGACTTTGGTCTCAGTCTCGGCTCAGTCGTAGTGTTCTATATCTTAGTGAAAGTATTGCTGTAAAATCAGTGGTAGATATTTTTATTTAGATCGAAATCGCTTCAGTTTCTAACAGTATGTTATTTTTATTGAGACAAGAGAGAGAAAGTATATTATTTTTATGGACATTCCCAGTGGGCTTAGAATGTGATAAAAAAACACGTCACGTCTCCGTTTCGTCTTATTGGGATTGGTTGAGAGACTAACAAGTGACTGACGTATTGGTCTCTCGATCAATCACAAACATCAAAATTAAACGACATCGTTTTACGAGTTGCGTCTTTGTGTCACAGTCTAAGCCCACTGTTCTTTTCGTTTTGGCCATAAACAAAACTGCATTTTCGGCGCCATCTGTTAACTTTTTTTTTTTATTTGTGACATTCCCAGTCATTTGCCTGTGCCCTTCACTTTTACTGGTGGCAGGTCTCTCATATGTAAGAGTCCGTCTGGGTAGGTACCACCGCAATGTCTATTACTACCGCCAAGCAGCAGTGTTCATGCACTGCATTATTTCGTTTTGAAGGACATTGTAGCCAGTGTAACTACTGGACATAATGAGATTTAACATCTTATGTCTCAGGATGACGAGCGCAGTGGAATGCCACACAGTACTTTGTAAGTCAAGGTGCTGGATGGTGTTACTACTGTTTATGGGTGGTCGTATCGCTTACCATCAGGCGAACGACATACTCGTCTCGTCATTCAATTCCATAAATAAAATATATTATCTATACTAATATTATCAACAGGAAAGATTTGTATTTTTGTATGTTTATAAAGAATAAACTCAAAAATTACTGCACGGATTTTAAAAATTCTTTCACATAATTACATATAAATTATAGGTACAGTTAAAACCGGTTATGGCGACATTGAAGGGACTAACTAATCTGGACGCTATATCCGATAGTCATTATAAACGATACTCTTTTGCTATACATGTATTTACCGGGACTTTGCCATTTGGCCGCTATAACCGATGCGTCGTTATAACTGATGTCGCTATAACAGGTTTCTACGTATATATTATATAAAGCTATGTTATCAGCTAGTAACATTGGATACTTTTTATCTTAGGAAAATATAAAGAGGTATTTTTATCCCGAAAAAACTCATTCACGCGGGCGGAGCCGCGAGCATAAGTCTAGTACATCATAAAGTAAACAGAAACCTAAAAAATACGCAAGATCTAAGTTAAACTGACTGCCTCGCTGGCGAAGTTGTATTACGGTACGACTGCAATGCTGGGGTCTCGGGTTCGATCCCCGGGTCGGGCAAAGTGATATTGGATTTTTCTATTCAGTATCAGCTCGGAGTCTGGAATTTATGGCCGATATGGCGATAGGCTCGCCCCCTATCACATCATGAATGGACGGAATACGCATGACGAAAAGTGGGTGCATTAATTGCGCCTCTGCCTACCCCTTCGGGGATGAAAGGCGTGAGTGTATATGTGTGTATGTGTATCTAAGTTAAAATACAGAAGTAAAATACATCATAAGTTAGTACCTATATAATGCTGTATATCTGATGTTTTTCCTTACATTCCAGAGTGCCAGGCATAGAAATAGCACCGAACCGGACCGCACCAGAAACTCCACCAGAACCTCCCCCACCGGAACCAGAACCCGACACTTCCTGGGAACCTTTCTCCCTTCCGAGCACGTCGAGCCAAAGCAGAGAACGCAAGAACGTGGCCAAGATCTGCGGGCAGAACATATGTTTGGACGACTCGGTGTTGAAGAGAGATGAGACTGATAGCGATGAGGAGTTCTTCGCTGAGATTGACAGGGCGCATGAGGAGTCGGAGTATCGGCAGACGGTTGTTGTGGGGGATGCGAAGGCTTCTACCAGTGCTGAGGGGCAGAGGTGAGGTCTTATTGTAATTTTTTTATTGTATTGGGCACAATTAGCGCACAAATTTACAGACTCCAGGCCGAATTTAGTAGAAAAACCCAATATCACTGTCCGACCTGGGGATCGAACCCGAGACATCTGCCCCCTTATTCTCTACTAGCATTGCGCGCGGCTTCGCCCGCGTGGAAAAGTTTTTCCGGGATAAAAAGTAGCCTATAGCACTCAGGAGTAATGTAGCTTCCTATTAGTGAAAGAATTTTCAAAATCGGTCCAGTAGTTCCTGAGATTAGCGCTTGAACGCGCTAACACTGTCATAGAGAATAAGGGAGCCAAAAAACCATCAGGCGAGCGGCATGCTCATCTCATTGCTTTACATACATGCATAGCATCACACCTTTTTGAGGGGTAGGCAGGCTGTTATCACACCCACATCACTGGGGTGGTAGGTCTCTCATATGTAAGAGTCCGTCTGGGTGGGTACCACCGCAATGTCTATTTCTACTGCCAAGCAACAGTGTGCATGCACTGTTGTGTTTCGGTTTGAAGGACATTGTAGCCAGTGTAACTACTGGACATAATGAGACTTAACATCTTATGTCTCAGGATGACGAGCGCAGTGGAATGCCACACAGTACTTTGTAACTCAAGGTGCTGGATGGTGTTGCTACTGTTTATGGGTGGTCGTATCGCTTACCGTTAGGCGAACGGCATGCTCGACTCGTCATTCAAAGCCATAAAAAATCCTTCTAAAACATTGCTTTCTTTACAAAATTTGCGCATACCGAGACGTCTTGTCACATGGATGTGTCAAATAAGATAGCGACTTATTACCAATTGGTAATACCTTTTGGATTAAACATTTGGCCCTGATTTTTTTTTTTTTATTGCATTGAATGACGAGACGAGCATGCCTTTCGCCTGATGGTAAGCGATACGACCACCCATAAACAGTAGCAACACCATCCAGCACCTTGAGTTACAAAGTACTGTGTGCCATTCCACTGCGCTTGTCATCCTGACACATAAGATGTTAAGTCTCATTATGTCCAGTAGTTACAATAGCTACAATGTCCTGTCCTGACGTCCGGTCTATAACTAACTATACTGTTGAATGTCTTTGGTATTAAAAAACTCATTGTTGCAGTGACCGCCCATCGAACATAACAGTGATACAAGTATCAAATAAAGACGCGCCTCACACGGCAATACCAGTCCTCGGCCCGGAAACGGACGTGTTCGACTTCGAATTTACGAAAAATGAACCCACAGAACCCAACTTCGTGAACATCGTCAACACGGAAGTGAACGTTCAGAACTCTGAATACGGCACGGTGTTCGAGAAAACCGAGTCTGAGTACGGCCACCTGAGCTTGACAACGACAGCTGTCAACGTGACAGACGTCAGCGTGACAGATGTGACAGCTGTCACTGTTAATGACAAAAACGATTTGTACGAGAGGCTGTGCATGGCGTCGACGTCGGCCGAGCCCAAACCGTCCCCAGTGCCTAGGAGGTTGAGGAATGTGGAGAAAACCAGGAAGTCTTCTTTACCTAATCTGGAGGGGAACGACTCCGCGTATGAATTTCTGTTCTTGAGTCAGCAAGAGAATGTGACGACTACGGAAGTTAGTGCAGCCCCGAGTGCTGAGGATAGTGCGGAAAGACTTAGGATGAATGTGGAAAGATCTAGAAGTCATAACGCGTATGACAATTCACCTAGAAGGCAGGTGGTTAGGGTGCAGAACGGCAGTCCCAAACGAGAAGTAAAGACTGGTAAGTGAAAAAATAGTGTTAATTGTGTTTTTATACAAAGCTAGGTGATGCTCGCGGCTCCGTCTGCGTGTAAAAGTTTTTCCGAGGTATAAAAATCTCGGGATAAAAAAAAGTAATGTAGCTTCCTATTAGTGAAAGAATTTTCGAAATCGGTCCAGTAGTTCCTGAGATTAGCGCGTTCAAACAAACAAACTCTTCAGCTTTGTATTAGTATAGATTACTATCATGGTTGTATTATTAATAACATTGTTTATAAGTGACCGTAAATAACTCAAAAAAGAATGAATTTTGCAAAAACTGTATCAAAATCAGTTGGATTATGGTAGAAGTTCCTGTTCTCCAAATTCTTATACAAGAAAAGGGTAGTTTCCTATATCTGATTTTGTACAATATTTTATAATATGTAACAGAATCCTACTAATGTTATAAACGCGAAAGTTTGTAAGAATGTATGTATGAATGTTTGTTACTCTTTCACGCAAAAACTACTGAACGGATTTCGATGTATTTTGGCACACGGGTAGATGCCTATGTGTTAATCCAGGACATGCCTGGATTAACACATAGGCTACTTTTTATCCCGGAAAAACTTTTTAACGCGGGCGGACCCGTGGGCAAAATCTAGTATAATATGAAAAAGACATAATTCTGTGATATCAGCATCGAAATTGGTTAAAAATAATGGATGTATTCGTATTTGAAATACAGTTGTGAGCAGAAGTGGGGGCGTGGCGGGGATATCGCACTATCTCTGTCGCACCCACGTACAGTTATGGCCGGTGACACTCGGTGACGTCACAGTCTGATATTGTTATTTGACTACTTCCCCTTACATAAAATTTCAAAGCTTTATAACTTATTTATTATTGTGCCAATTTTGAAAATTCTTTTCCCTTAGATTTTGGATGACATACATTTTTGATGAATGTACTAGAGTATTTAGATTTCCTTGCGGTTAAAGCAAACGACTGATATAAAATACGCACGTAATTTTGAAAAGTCAGAGGTACGCTTTTTGAACCTACAGACCCGTCTCAGCTGTCCGTTCCACTCCCAACTAGGCTATAGTGTACTTCACAACTATTTCAGGCTCAGAATACTTCTATAGTAATACATTATTGAAGTGGACTATAGCCTAGTCGGGAATGGAGCGGTCTGCCGAGACAATGTCCGCAGGTTCAAAACCCATATACATCTGCCTTTTCGAAGTTACGTGTGTATTGTTTATCAATTATCGTTCGCTTTAACGGTGAAGGAAAACATCGTGAGGAAACCTGCATACCTGAGAATTCTCCATAAGAATTTCGAGGGTATGTGAAGTCTGCCCGCACTAGGCCGGCGTGGTGGACTAAGGCCTAACCCCTCTCAGTAGTAGAGGAGGCTCGTGCTCAGCAGTGGGCAGTATATAATACAGGGCTGATTGAATAATACATTGTTTACAGATAAAACTGAACAGCCTCAAAAGCCTATATGGAAGCGAGGTTTGACAGAGTTGTCCCTTCTGACGAGGCTGCGGGGGATAGGCAACGGAAAGAGAGCCGAGAGTCCACAGAGGAATAACAATGAAGCTAGCGACAGGTATGGACAATTAGTACTGTAACTACAGTAACGCATACGCACGCCCTTCATCCCAGAAGGTGTAGGCAGAGGCGCAACCAGTGCACCCACTTTTCGCCGTTATTCCGTCCCATGATGTGATAGGGGGCGAGCCTATCGCCATATCGGGCACAAATTCCAGACTCCGGGCTGATACTGAAAAGAAAAACTCAATATCACCTTGCCCGACCCGGGGATCGAACCCGAGACCTCAGCGTCGCAGGCGTACCGTAGTACAACTACGCCACCGAGGCAACGAGTAACGCATACTCACGCCTTTTATCGCCGAAGGGGTAGGCAGAGGCGCAACTAGTGCACCCACTTTTCGCCGTGCGTATTCCGTCCCATGATGTGATGGGGGCGGGCCTATCGCCATATTGGGCACAAATTCCAGGCTCCGGGCTGATACTGAGTAGAAAAACCCGTGGTTCGATCCCGAGACCTCAGCTCTGTAGTTGAACCGTAATTCAACTACGCCATCGAGTCAATAAAAACAAACAATCAGATCGTTCCTTTTTACATATGTATTGACGAACAGAATATTTATTAAAAAAAATTAAACTTACCGATCTCAGAATTGGATCAATCCATAAAAGTTTGATCGCTTCTGTGTTCTTCTTCAAGCGTCTCATTTCTGCGTGGTATCAAAAGAGGATGGAGTCAATATGTTCCTCGCCTAAGTTATTATCTCGTTCCAGGACAACCACAGCAACGTCTCCGGCCAAGGTGGTCCATCGGTCGCGGACTGACGCGCGAGTGGACAGCAGTCGACGGCGCAGCAGCTCGCTCAGTAATGGTATGCCTTTATAACACTAGAGGAGGGGGGAGGGATAGGATTATATTTTTTTTTTTTTTTTTTATTGCATTGAATGAAGAGACGAGCATGCCGTTCGCCTGATTGTAAGCGATACGACCACCCATAAACAGTAGCAACACCATACAGCAGCTTGACTTACAAAGTACCGTGTGGCATTCCACTGCGCTCGTCATCCTGAGACATAAGATGTTAAGTCTCATTATGTCCAGTAGTTATACTGGCTACAATGTCCTTCAAACCGAAACACAACATTGCATGCACACTGTTGCTTGGCGGTAGAAATAGACATTGCGATGGTACCCACCCAGACGGCCTCTTACATAATGAGAGACCTACCACCAGTTTACCTACTACCATATTTATTTATTTATTTGTTACAAGGACAACCAATGGTATACAAGAAATATAAGTTATAGTATAGATATATAAATCCAATTATAGGTTATCACGGCTATTTATTAGTTTAGAAACAGAGTTTGAGAGCACTTTACGCTAACATCGAATACGTAATATTTGAATTACTTAATGGCATGCACTACAATAATACATTTGAAAATGACTAATTAAATCATGTTTGAAAAAAAAAAAAATTATGACTAAGTTGCTTCCTGACTGACGACACACTTGCACAGTATGGGTCCAGTGAGTATTCTCTACAAATATGATTGAAATCTCTAATTGATCGCAGTATGTATGAATACTGCCTATAATAAGAAGATGCTATGAACTTAATTCATATAAATCAAAACTAAAAAAAAATAATAAAAAAAAAAACTAAAGAAAAATTATGAACACGCAATTAACTTAACTTAGTTTTTATGTTTATATTTAAATTGGTAATTTCTAGTTTCTTCTTTTATATATATAATTGATAACTTGTGAACTTGTAATTCCATTTGGCATTCACTTGTTATTTTATAAATATTCTTTTATATATTTTTTTTTAATGTTTAATCACTTTTAGCTTTACCAATAGCATCTACTGTACTGTATAATAGCTTTCTATAAGTGGAAACTTTATTGATTTCTGTATGTATTATCTTACCTAGCTTATAAGAATTAAAATATTGTATGCTTCCCAAATAATAAATAAATAAAAAATAAATGCATTAGGAGTATATAATGTGGGATTGTATCTAATACTTTTAATGGGGACATTAAATTTGAGTTTTTTCAGTAGATCAGTATATGTAAAACTGACTGCCTCGGTGGCGTAGTTGTATTGCGTACGCGTTACGAGTACGATTTGCGCGCTGAGGTCTTGGGTTCGAATCCCGGGTCGAGCCAAAAACAATGTGACTTGGTTTTTCCATCTTAAAAATTACTTAGTCGCAGCTCGGAGTCAGGATGTTGGTGTGATACCCCTGTGTCTCGGAAAACACGTAAAGCCGTTTGTCGTACGCCTGATCTCTCTCCGGTCATGTCTGCCGTCTCACCGGACTATGAGAGTGAAGGAATAGTGAGTGCACCTGTGTATTGCGCACACACTTGTGCACTATAATATCTCCTGCGTACCGTTGAGATTGGCCGCCGTGGCCGAAACTGGCTAGGAGGATTACGTTACGTTACATTTTTTTCTACTAAAATAATCTCTAAAAAGAATTTATATGGCTAAACAACGTTTGCCTGATCAGCTATCTAGGTATATAACTAATCAAAGCGTGTTTGTATTACAGAAGACCGTCTGTGTGGTCCGTGTGGTCCCGTGGGTGGCGACGTGTTGCTGCGCGGGGTGCGCGTGCGCGAGGCGCGTCGGTTGCGCGCCGAGCAGCGCCGCGGGGCCGCGCTAGTGGCGCCCGTGCGCGCCGCCGACCCGCCCGTGCTGCTCGACTACGAGCGGAGGGTCTGGTACTGTTACACCCCTACTTACGTAGTCGTGAATATGAAACATAAATGCTGAGTTTCCCATTGCATTATCGTTAATACAATGGGAAACCGATTTCCAAATCACGAGTATAAATAATCGCGTTATTCATCAATTACCAGTTATTTGGATCGGACTTTCATCGGGTCGTGACTCTCTTGTATTTTTATTTCAAAATTAAATAGTGTTGAATCAATAAATTTCTTTTTAAAAAGCTACACCTGACCCACCCCGTAACAGTACGTACCACGAGTGGGGACACGGTGCTGCGCGTGCGTGAGGCGCGTCGGTGTAACATATGAGGCACCCGTGACTCATATGTTAAATTTATCATTTAGGTGTCGGGCAACGCCGTCTTAAGCTATACTGCAGGCCTTGGACACACAAAACATTTGGGGCCCTTTTGGAAAGTAAAGAATGCTAATTATACAAACATTTTACATGAAAATAATATTTTCGAACACATTCTAGTAGTAGTACTTCAATTATTTAATTTTTACCTGAATTTTTTGTTCAGAAATAGTGTAACATGCTCGACAAAAATGTGAGAATAAATGTGACAGAAATTGTCAGTCCTTTAGGGCCCCCGCGAGGATGTGGGGCATGGGCCCCGTGTGTTATGGTAAAGACGGCATTGGTGTCGAGTCTTTGAAGTTCTTTGTAAAGTCGCGAATGTTTTTTTCGCTGTTTTCCGTAAAAATAAAAAAAAATATAAAAGCAAGTTCCAAAAGGTATAAAATGCATTACTTATCAAACTTAAAATTATTTTTACAAGCTCTTGCTAACAGCTCCGCCCGCAAAAAAAGCTTTTCCCTTAAAACCCCTAGTCATACTATGTACTTTTACAACATAAAAAGGAGCCTATATCCTTTCTTTTGGTTAAAGCTTCCTTCGTACAGTCAGCCACATTAGTAGCTGAACAAACTTATAATTTCAAAACACATTTACGCGCTAAGGTTAAGTAAAACATTCATTTTTTCTTCAAGTAAAGTAAATCCCCTTAATTTTGTTTTTGTGAAAATAAAATAAAAATTGGGAAGAACACAAAAGTGAAAAATCGTTTTGAGTTTGTTCAGCTACTCATGTGGCTGACTGTACATAATTTCATCTAAATCGGTTTAGTAGTTTGGGCGTGAAAGCGTAATAGATAAACAAAGCTACTTTCCTATTTTAATATTAGTATGGGGTCCATCAGACGGTGAAGGAAAACATCGTGAGGAAACCTACATACCTGAGAATTCTCCATAAGAATCTCGAGGGTATGTGAAGTCTGCCAACCCGCACTAGGCCAGCGTGGTGGACTAACGCCTAACCCCTCTCAGTAGTAGAGGAGGCCTGTGCTCAGCAGTGGGCAATATATAATACAGGGCTGATGATGATGATGATGGGGTCCATCAATACTGCATCACCAAATACTTATTTAACTACAGCAAATACAATCTATGTATCACCGGTGACTCACGTCCAAAATTTCGCCGACAGGGTGGCTTGGTGGGGAGCGGGAGGGGCGCGGTGGGGGGGCCGCTGCGGCGACTGCCTCGTGGCCGTGCGGGGGGTCCCGCCCCCCAACGCGGCTAAAGCCGCCGCCGCGTTTAAACACGTCCGACATCATACGGTACGTGTTACATTTTTACTTATCTGCTGGTTTTTTTTTTTTAAATGGCATTTGTGTTCACATTTTGCCAATGTCAAGTTTGGTTCGTCTATTTTATTATCTGTAGTATGTCGAAGTAAAGCAGTGGCTACCTTACCAAGACTTTATCGAGGAGTTTTGACGGCAACAAAAAATCACTTGATTAGCACAATTATTTCAATTCACTTCATTTGAGCTCTTTAATAGAAGTATATTGGATAATATACCACCATAATTATGTAATATAACACTAAGTATCACCAAAATAATGAATTAAAACAAGAGCACCTCATGACACTTCCAAGTTCCCGCCAAAACTCTATCTGCTGGTTTAATAAGCGGCAAATAACTTGACAGAAGCGGCGATAGCCTAGGGAGTGGCACTGACTCCCGAATGTCCGCAGGTTCAAAACCCAAGGGCACACACCTCTGACTTTTCTAAAGTTATGTGTGTATTCTTTGTGAATTATCGCTCGATTTAACGGTGAAGTAAAACATCGTGAGGAAACCTGCATATGAGAAGTTCTCTATAAGAATTTGGATGGTGTGTGAAGTCTGCCCGCACTAGGCCAGCGTGGTGGACTAAGGCCTAACCTCTCAGTAGTAGAGGAGGCCCGTGCTCAGCAGTGGGCAGTATATAATACAGGGCTGATAGTAGTAATGACTCGAGAACACTAGTGGTGGAGGATTTTTTGAAGTGAAAACTTCTTTAGCGGCGTTGAGGACTTTTGGGATGGGTATAAGATGTTAAACTCGCGTCAGGATCACGTGACCGATCGAAAATGCGTATGAGGTTTTACCATCCCTTACTAATATGAACCTTAAATACAATGCGTAGAAGCTATAATCCTTGAAACGAGTGCATTTTTATTTATTAACGTCATTAAAACCATCCCTTACTAATATGAACCTTAAATACAATGCGTAGAAGCTATAATCCTTGAAACGAGTGCATTTTTATTTATTAATGTCATTAAAACCATGCCTTACTAATATGAACCTTAAACACAATGCATAGAAGCTATATTTCTTGAAACGAGTGCATTTTTTGTATGAGAGTGTATCTACACTGTACCATCTGGTTCGTTTGGGACACTGCCTAAAAAATCTTGACTGCCTCGGTGGTGACACCGCTCTGAGGTCCTGGGATCGAATCCTGGTCAATATGTGGTATTTTTTTGCTCAATATCAGACGACTAGAATTAGTGCCCGATTTGGCGATAGGCTCGCCCTCTATCACATCATGGGATGAAATACACGGTGAAAAGTGGGTGCACTAGTAATGCCTCTGCCTACCACTTCGGAAATAAAGGCGTGAGTGTGTGTGTACGTGTGTGTCTAAAAAAAAAAAACACTAATCGTTAATGTCTCATCCTCTCCCAGTGACCGTCCTGAGCCGAGGTTCGTAACCCGTTAGTGGGTTGCCCTCAGCATGGTTACTTAAATCAAGGGTTGCGAGCGCCTAAAGCGTTCACCCGAAAGTCCGGTGTGGCCAGAAAAGCCGACTCGCGTCAGGCTACTGGCCGGTAGGGCCAAAACAAAAAAAAAAAAAGTCTAAAAAAAACTTTTTTTTTCAGGTGGACGTATTATTCCACAGAGTTCCTCTCGGAACGATATTCCTTCTGAACAAGAGAGACAAGGAGAGTATTGGTGAGTTACCAATATACTATAATCAGAGCCATATTCAAGTGGGAAAAGGACCAAACTATTATATCTGGCCTTTTGTATTTTTTTTTTGTTTATGGCACTTGTGTTCACATTTTGCCAATGTCAAGTTTAGGTTGTCTTTTTTTATTATCTGTAGTATGTCGAAGTAAAGCAGTGGCTACCTTACCAAGACTTTATCGAGGAGTTTTGGCGGCATCAGAAAAAACACTTGATTAGTACAATTATTTCAATTCACTTCATTTGAGCTCTTTAATAGAACTATATTGGATAATATACCACTATAATTATGCAATATAACACTAAGTATCACCAAAATAATGAATTAAAACTAGAGCACCTCATGACACTTCCAAGTTCCCGCCAAAACTCCTATGCAAGGATTGTTTCTTGTGTTAATGCATCTGTGTTTAGAATGTCTCCAAAAAACGCAAATCGTAAGTCGATGTCGTTTATTTCGATGATTGTGGTTGGTCGAGAGACCAATACGTCAGTCACGTGTTAGTCTCTCAACCAATCCCAATAAAACGAAACGGAGTCGTGTCGTGTTCTTTTGCACGGCAAGCACACTGGAAGTTTTTGTGCAATATATTGCTGCGAGAAGTTGCTAGTCCAAACTTAGTTTTACAAGTCATTTGATGTTATAGTTGGCAATATTTCTACCACCCCAGGTATAAAGTTCAAAACCCAAGGCACACACCTCTGACTTTTCGAAGTTACGTGTGTATTGTTTATCAATTATCGTTCGCTTTAACGGTGAAGGAAAACATCGTGAGGAAACCTACATACCTGAGAATTCTTCATAAGAATCTCGAGGGTGTGTGAAGTCTGCCCGCACTAGGCCAGCGTGGTGGACTAAGGCCTAAACCCTCTCAGTAGAGGAGGCCAGTGCTCAGCAGTGGGCAGTATATAATACAGGGCTGGTTGCATTGCAGGTATAAAGTTGGACAACGAGTGCAACATAACCAGTGTTGACGAGGATTCTCCCGCGGCGCGGGTCGGCATCCCGCCTCCGGGCAAGTGGGCAGTCACCGAGGTCAACAACAGGACCATCAACTTGCTCAAGGTGTGTACATCCTCCGTTTTTAGGGTTCTAGACCTCAAAAGGAAAAAAAGAACCCTTATAGGATGACTTTGTTGACAGTAGTTTACTGGTGGTAGGTCTCTCATTATGTAAGAGGCCGTCTGGGTGGGTACCACCGCAATGTCTATTTCTACCGCCAAGCAGCAGTGCGCATGCACTGTTGTGTTTCGGTTTGAAGGACATTGTAGCCAGTGTAACTACTGGACATAATGAGCCTTAACATCTTATGTCTCAGGATGACGAGCGCAGTGGAATGCCACACAGTACTTTGTAACTCAAGGTGCTGGATGGTGTTGGTACTGTTTATGGGTGGTCGTATCACTTACCATCAGGAGGACGGCATGCTCGTCTCGTCATTCAATGCAATAATAATAATAAAAAAAAAGTAGCTTGAAGAAGCAGCTGGTCAGGCCGGCATGATTGTGTCGAATGGCACGCGATAATCGTCCAATGCCATTCGATTCTCTATTTGGACTGCACTGTGCTAACCATCAGGTGCGGTGCAGTCACAATGCCGAGCTTCGATAAAAAAAAAAGAAAAAAGAGTCTGTGTCTGTCAAGACCCTTTTTCAGTAATGCGTAGACATATCAAGTTGAAATTTATATAAAATACTCGGGTCTACGGTCTCTTTCAGCTGTGAAATAATCAAACTTGTAAGTCAACGCGATCAAGAGATATGACAGTTTATGTCGCAAATTGGGATTTCGCAAGGGAATCAAAACCTATAGGGTACTTCCCGTTGAACTAGAATCATGAAATTTGACAAGAAGCAAGTTCTTACGGCACGTGCAAAGGAAAAAATATGAAAACTGTAAATAACAAAAAAAAGCGAATATGCAAACTTTTTAAATTTAATTAATTTTGGCGAAATATTTAACTTATATACTTAGACTAGCATTTGCGCGTGGCTCCGCCCGCGTGGAAAAGTTTTTCCGGGATAAAAAGTAGCCTATAGCACTCAGGAGTAATGTAGCTTCCTATTAGTGAAAGAATTTTCAAAATCGGTCCAGTAGTTCCTGAGATTAGCGCGTTCAAACAAACAAACTCTTTAGCTTTATATATTAGTATAGATACCTTACCTACAAGTTTGTCGGAACCCTCGGCACGCGAGTCCAACTCGCACTTGTCGGGTTTTTTATTTTCTGGCTTGGCAAAGTGACCCCACTGCAGCTGTACCCTTCGCAACAGTTTACGTTTGAGTTTAGTTTAAAAAGTTGGTTATGAATGGAGGCGTCTAAAAATATTTTTTTATTGGATCTAATATCTATATTTTGCCCCTTTAATATCCGTACAGTTTCAGCCTGGTTAGATTTTGAGGCCCAGCGCTCATACAAAAAGTGGACATCTTTGAACAGCGCCCCGGTGAGCGTATTTGGAACCCAAATACGACAACGAAAACATCGCGCGTGTAAACTTCGTATGGTAAATCGAGAAACCATAGACAAGCAAATAGAAAAATGTCAGGCGTGTGCCGCTTACTATCACGTGGATCGCTTGCTCGTTTGCCTACTTAGGCAATAAAAAAAATTAAAAATAACCATACAGGACACTGAATTACAAAGTACTGCGTGGCGCTCCACCACACGGCGCTGCGGGTGACTGAAACATCAGATTAAGTGTCATAATGCCCAGTAATTACGCTTTCTGCAATGTCACACATGATGATTATTCTTCTCCAGGGTGGTGAAGAAGAAATGAATAAAATCTGCCACCACGGCACAGAAGCGACGGTCATCATTCAGCCCTCAGACTTCGTGAAGAAGTTACGCGCCGCTCTCAAGTCGAACAAGTCTCTACTCGGTCTCAGGTAACTGTTTGAATTGTGAAAGTGTTGGGGTAATATCGGATCACGGGGTAAGACCGTCAAAATTACTGGTAAACCTATACTAAAACTTTTTCAGTATACGCGCTGTTCAGTCAAACATATCTAATAGAATTCGGGTATCTGTTTCACAGTGGCGAAGGGTGAAATTTTTCAAAAGGGAACCCGAGGCAACCTATTTTTGCCTCACTTAACATATCGCACGGTATTCACGGTATAGGTCAATTTAACAGAAAACTAAAACTTCGACAGTGGATTAGTCTAAATTGTTACAAGAACAACATAAGTATTAGAAATATAATCACGATATCTAATACCTACATTTGTTTATTAATTTGTTATAACTTTCTTAGTAAATGTAATTTCTACTAACAAAATATATGTTATTCGTCAAACAGACCAGCAGTTAACGTGTTCATAAATACCTCATATTATCGATATAAATAATCAACGTTATTTGTAAAGTTTTACTTGGTATCGACGTGCCCTTTAAATTCAGAAAATATCATAATTATTTACTTCTAACAAACATTTCATGTCTGAAATTAAAAACTAATCAGATTTACAAACAAATAATATACTTACGTGAAAGGAGACGCTACACTAATCACAAACAGTAATTTCCATAACAATGCACTACATTAATTTGTATTTACTAATTAAAAAACAACTACTAAACAAAAAAACAACACATAACTGTCAATAAATAAATTGAATTTGACAATTCACAGACATCGTAAATCGGTATCATAATAAATTATGACGTAAAAAGTGACAACAATACATAGTCGGTTAACGTGAAGCCGAGCAGGCTCGGGTTCCCTTTGCCCATATCTTTGGCGCGATTCCGACGCACAGAGAGAGATAGCAAGTCATAGAAAGTCTTAGAAAGTGCTGCCACCTATGTCCAATAACATACTACGACATGAACCCGGTGGCCAGCGGGTTACCTCTCGCCCGTGGCTCCACAATTTCATATTGGTAACGGAATTTCTAGGAAAAAAATACAAGGCGCGCCATCTAACGTTACTTAAACATTGTTTATTAATATAACACGTCGATATCGATTATGTTAACAAACAACAGGCAGATGGCCGATAGATGTCATTATTAGGTAATCATTAATGTTAGTTATAACGATTATTATTGTTCCTAGCTTAGTATTTTCTAAATTTATAATTTACTTATCAAATATATTGTGAAGTACCCAAAACCTAAAAGGGAACCCGGTAGGAATCGGGTTATATGGACGCTTCGCCACTGCTGTTTCAATAGGAAAATTATTTACTGGGGTAAGATCGGATAACCAGGTAAATCCGTCTAAATTACTGCTAAACACAACATTTGCTGATACGGCCAATATAGAAGTGTCAACTTTTAATGAAGGTACCACAATTGCTTGAAACCAAAATACTTTTAGTCAAGGTTTAGCAAGATATACATCGCGCCATAGTGGCCCACGTGAGTCGTAGTCTGGTATCAGCCTGCGTATATCCAAAAAGGCCGGCATTGTGTCGACTGAGGAATAATCAACTTTCGTCAGTCGATACTCTAATTACAAAATGTCTCTTCTGTATAGTTCGTGTTAGGCAACGTTGTCGGGTTAAGCAATAACTTTGAATCAACGATCTTACCCTACTATCCGATTTTACCCCAAGTATCTATAGTGATTTCATTTTTTATAAGTGTCAAAAATTTACACAAAATTTTATGAATGTATTTGTATTTTACATTGGATTTGGATCGAGTTACACAATAACGATCTCGAACTATCGAAAATGATTTTTATGTAACAGAAAATATTTTATTCTATCTTGTAACGTGTTTGCGTTGTTATAAGAAAACGAGTCTTTTTACGTAACAATATAGATCATTTTCGATTGTTCGAAATCGATACTTCAATTTCCCCTGTTGTGGGGTCTTGTTTTTGCACACCACTATTAAATATATTTTAAATGATTATATGCAGTACTGAATTTTTGAGTCATAAGTTTTTAATGTTCCGCATAAGGTGTGGCGTCGACTTGAGCGAAATGGAAGCGCGAAGAATTGAATCTATTTTTTCATGCGCTGTGATTCCGCTTTTCTCTTAATAGCCGCAGTTACATGGTAAATTTATAGGTGATTTAGCTATTTGAAGGTTGCAACAATAAAATATGAAATGTATATCGCAGTTTAAGAACCCATTTATCTAAATTTTTGAGAATCTTTCAATTTCTACGCTGACAATATCATGATTTAGGATAATGCTACAAATACCGCATTTCAGCCATTTTGTTTTTTACATATTTAGGCACTTTCAATTTATTTCCTTGCAGTGATATGTTTTTTCTGGTGTAAAGTAATCTTTTTTAGTTAGAATCTATTAATAAATTATATGCAAATAATAATTATATGGTATAAAATAAAATTGGGATGTTATTCCGTTGGTTACAAGAACCGAAACACGGATGCCGACGATTGAGCTGCGTGTGACATCACGTTATACATTTTTACGTCAAATTTGAGATTGATTTTCGTTGTACTGTTTGATTGATTAAATATGACGTCACAGCTCAGGTGTCAAGTAATTGACAGTTTTCGCGCAGTATTTTTTTAAAAAAATATGTTTTATTTTATTCTATATTACGGTTTTTCAAAAAATGTTGTATAAACAATTGATGCGACTCCATTCTATTCAACTCTACGCGACTAGTCGACGCTGTGCATTATAGGAAAAGTAAATATAATTCCATTTAAAAAAAATGTATACGTATTTTAGGTCTCGACAATTTTACTTCTACGCACAACGGTCATTTCGTAGTTTATTAGTCAATTTTGATACGGATTTAGAAAATTCTCAGAGCTCAAAAATCTAGAAAATTATGACAATATATTTATAATACACTTTGATGTGTAAGTATGACAGCTAATTGTGAGAGAAACATAAATAATTTTTTCGCGTTTTTTGCACGGAAAATATTTCGAATTTCGAATAAATAATTTTTAAAAATCGAACGTTAAGATTTTTATAAACACTTTTTTCGTAAAACCTTTTTGTAAACACTTAATATTTTGAAGAATTTTAATATGAAATAATGATATTAAAATATAGCAAGATATATTGTCCATAGGTTATTAAAAATAGTTATAGATATAAAAAAAACTACAATATACAGCATGTTTTCATTCGGTAGCTTTTTTACAAATGAACGAATTTTAAAAAAGTTTCCATTCACAAGACTTTTTTTTATTTTATTTGTTGGTGTTTTTAGCCTCACCCTTTTCACCCTTTTAGGGGCAGACTGAGGTGTCATCGATAACTATTTTAGATCCCATGTAGTGTTTCCACTTTAAGAATCCCTAAGCTTGTGAATTTAAACAATTTTTTTTATAAATTTCGTTCCAAATAATAAGACTAATAAAGCAGTTGATACGTATATTTCGATTGAAAAAATGTATAGGCCTAAGCATAATATATTTTTATAAAAATATCGTATCGAATGTGTAAATATATCGATATATTCGATTCCGATATTGTTGTATAATAGTGAAAATTTGTTTGTAAGCGGTATGAAGTATTCGAGAATGTTACACATTTTTTTTACAAAGAATCTCAATTGACAGCCGTCATATAAGTTGGAAAAAAATTGAAGATTTTTTCACTTTATTTTTATATCGTGAGGAAACCTACATATCTTAGAATTTCGATGGTATATTTTGGATCTGCCTGGATAGTATGATATACAATTTTTTAAAAAGAGAATCGGAACGGACAAACGTCAAATAAGTTGAAAAAAAATTGAAGATTTTTTCACTTTATTTTTATATCATGAGGAAACCTACATATTTAAGAATTTCGATGGTATATTTTGGATCTGCCTGGATAGCGACCAACATAAGGTCCTAAAATCCGCCATAGTGGCCACGTAAGCGTTCCGGGATCAGCCTGTGTATATTCAAACAGGCATTGGGTCAGACGAGAGATAATGATCGTTCGTCAGTCGACAAAATTTGGACTACTCACCGCTTACCACCAGGTGTAGTGGTGTCTCGTTGCCGAGTGCGTATAAATGATTGAGATTGAAAGTAACTCTTTTACTGAGTTCTGAGATTATATAGAGCGGACATTGGGAAAATTGTCATACAAAAATTTTGAGCCTGTTCGTCAATAACTCAATCTACCGTGAAATTACAAAACTATGTAAAATGCATTAAAACATTTAACAGGATAGTAATGCGAATATTGGTATATTTCCAAAATATTGTGTTTTTTTTTTACAAAATACCATAGCGAGACGTCTTGTTGCTTGGACGTGTCAGATAAGACAGCGACTTATTACCAATTGGTAATAACTTGTGGATGAAAAATTTGGTCCTGATGTCCGGTCTATAACTATACTGTTGAATGTCTTTGATTTTTATGAACTCAAATTTTGTGAGGGTTCCCGTTTGCACATGTCCAATTATAGTTTTTACTATAGCTGTTTACTTTTACTATGAAGGAACTGTAAGTTTATGTGTTACTTTTACAGGAATGTTATACTAGGTGCAATAATATTTGTTTTGGTTGTATTTTTTATAATAGGAAAAGTGTTGATCGATTACCTAAAGCTGATGCATACAACCCATTCATTTCGCGTGTGTAATGTCTGAATACGTCATGACAACGCAATGTACAGTCAGCTACATAAAAGTTGAAAAAAATCTAAAATACAAATCGCTTCTACATGTTAAGTTTTATTGAATATTTTTTTTGTGTAAAGTAAATTCATTTTAATTTTGTGAAAAGTTTTTTTTTAAGAACACTCTGTATAGGCGGTTTGAAATTTTGAATTTGTTCAGCTACTTATGTTGCTGACTGTACCTACTATGGCATAAAATGAAACGTATACATATTATTTCGGGACCAAAATAAATCCGAATGTTTATAAGTTATGTGTTTTAATGGAAGCATGCTGTTGGGCGTGTCGTACTAATTTCGATAGGCCGCCACCCACGACCCGAACATAGACCACATAGAAAGGACGCGCCATGTCCATGCGGGTTGCACCGCAGCTTAATTCTGAGCTCGGACCTTATTTCGTACTTACTGTGCACGGCAGCGACCACCTTCTCGTTTATAAAGACTTTTTTTAATTGTAAAGGACATGTCCAAAAACGGGCTTTAAACTCTAACCAAGATACTTTATATATATTTGGATAGGACTCCCAAACACTAGGCTTTTACAATAAATCGTATAATTTAAAAGTTCTCCGATTTTGAGATGTATGTAATTTTGTTTTGCTTATAATCAACACTTAATATAGAAGGAAAATACGCATGCTCACGCCTTTTATCCCCGAAGGGGTAGGCAGAGGCGCAACTAGTGCACCCACTTTTCGCCGTGCGTATTCCGTCCATGATGTAATAGGGGGCGAGCCTATCGCCATATCGAGCACAAATTCCAGACTCCGGGCTGATACTGAATAGAAAAATCCAATATCACTTTGCCCGACCCGGGATCGAACCCGAGACCTCAGCCTTGCAGTCGTACCGTAATACAACTACGCCACCAGGGCATAAAGAAAATAATAAAAAGTAAAACATTTATTGGCCACTAGTTGCGTGGTGAGTGGTGAATAACATAATAAATAATACAATATGAACGTATTTAAAAAAGTTAGTTATGAATGGAGGGGTCTAATTTTTTTTTTAATGGATCCAATAACCATATTTCGCCCCTTTAATATCCATAAAGTTTGAGCCTGGTCAGATTTTGAAGCCCACCACGCATACAAAAAGCGAACATCTCCTCTGAAAATGCCCTTTTGTAACGGTTTTCAAGATGGCGCCTGATAGCGTGCTCTCATTAACCACTTACGTCTGTAAAGTTCGTTTTTCGAATTCTCGTACTGTGAACTCTTAGATCTGTGAAATATATTCTTGAAGATCTCTCTGATTTGTATGAAGTGATTTTTAATAATAAAAATATATTTATTAGAAATGTAAACGGAACACTGGCGTTGTTGATATTGCTTAGAGAAAAATATTCTTTTGAATTAAGAATTACGAAGAAAAAATAATTTAATCTATTTTTACATTCCATTCGAAGATTTTTTTTATATATGAAAAAATAGTGTTTTGTACCTCAAAGGGTAAAGTAAACCCTTAACAATGAAGAAAAATGATTTTCTGGGCCCAAATATATTTTTTTAATTTTGTAATTTTAAAGTCCAACTATTTTATTGGCTGTTTGGACAATGACTGACCCCGGAACAAGATTTTTCTCTTTTCAAACAGTGTCTGCGATGCAAATGTTCCAAATTGTGATTTATATACATAATAACTATATACAATTTAGCTGTACTTTACATATCCTTGCAACATGTGATTTTTTCTATCGCTATTAAAATATATTAAAAAAATTAGTGTTTTTTTTTTGTTTATCTTATTTTCAATATCATCGAGATACTTCGGTATTAACACGTTCGCCGCGGCGCCAAAACAATGAACTGTCCACCAGTGCGGCCGTCTCGTACGGTGTGTTGTCCTGCTCTGGCGTGTGGCGGCGCGACAAGAGTGAGCGAGACAGACATAAAATAGAAAAAATCAACACAACTGTGGGCTTAGAATGTGACAAAAAAACACGTCACGTCTCCGTTTCGTCTTATTCGGATTGGTTGAGAGACTGACGTATTGGTCTCTCGATCAATCACAAACATCAAAATTAAACGACATCGTTTTACGAGTTGCGTCTTCGTGTCACATTCTAAGCCCACTGGTGTGTGCTCGCCGCACGCGCGTCGCTGATAACATTGCTAAAACCGGACATGTCTGTCTGAAAAAGTTGTGCTTGTAAGAAGTAAACGCAAAATAACCAAACTGATGAGGATGAAATCTGGCACACGGGTAGATCATGTCCTGGATTTAACACAGGCTTTTTATCCCGGTAATTTTCTCCCGGAATAAACATTCGAATTTTTTAAATAGATGACGCTGGCGTACTGATTGTCATAGATTAATGGACCTTTGCGGTGGGAAAGGATTTACACGCAGGCGGAGCCGCGAACGACACCTAGTGGTTAATAAAACACAAATTACAAACATTATATTTAATATTTAACAATATGCACCATAATTCTTTAATAGATGTTCACAAGCTTTAGATGTTAAAACACAATTCAGATTTAAATAACATACTTTTAGTAACTAAATACATACAGTGAAAACCGGTTGAAACGAAATCGAAGGGAACATCTAATTTTTCGCTATATCCGATAGTCGTTATAAACGATACTCTTTGTCTAAACATTACGCACCTTTAGGATGAAAACGGCACAATTAAAAAAATGGAAAATTGAGTTATGGTCATAAAATTACTTGAAACGAAATTTTAAATACAACAATAGTTCAAAAACCGCCATATTCAAGCGGGAAAAGGACAAGACTATTATACCGGTCCCTTTTTTATTATATTTTCATAAAAAAATTCAACTAAAAAATAGAAAATAAATTTGAATTAAGAATAGTGTAAATAAGAAAAAAATTTATTTTATTGTAAAAAAAGCGTGGGGTGCCTTTTAAGATATTATCAAAATGATATATAATACTTCTACTCATATTATCTGTCAATAAAATATTTATAACTATTGTCACCATGCACCCCACGCTTTTCTTACAATAAAATACATTTATTTCTTATTTACACTATTCTTAATTCAAATTTATTTTCTATTTTTAAGTTGGATTTTCTATAAAGCGTGTTTTATAATTTTTTTAAACTATTATTTATTTTGATTTTTTTAGTTCTGTTCTACTATTGTCCAACAAATGTCACTAAAAAATATATAAATTGAGAAAAATCTCATTTTGCAAATTGAATAATGGCATAATCTTATCAAATTAGTGTATTGTTATCGGTCCTCGACAAACCTACAAAGTTTGAATAAAATCTGACCGTTTAAATTGGGTCAAAATCGCGCCCAAAGGAGTCGGAGTCGGAGAGTTACAAACATACATACATACAAGTGAAGCTAATATAAAGCGTGTAAAAAAAAGGGACCAGTTTTAAATCATTTTATGACGATAACACAATTTTTGAATTTTTTGAATTGCGTCGTTTTCATCCTAAAGGTGCGATTTATTTGGCGGTCCCTTGCGATTCATTCGTTATAACCGATGTCGCTTGACTGGTTTCTACTGTATGTAATACCAAACATAATATAAAATATCATCCTGTGAGACACTTAAAGCCTCATCTAGTCGGATCAATTATTGCTAGCAACAATCGCATGTAATTATTGGTTAAAAAGTTACCACTGAAATGTGCAATGGCGAGACAATTCTCGTCCGCGTTTACGACTCTTGACATAAAAACTTATTGCAAGCAATAATTGCGTGCGGTTATTGCGTCTAAATGAGGCTAAATGCGTGACGTCATTTTGAGCATAATCAAAGCGTAGACACGAATCTCATATTCGCCGTGATTCTGCCCGACTCCTATTGGACGCAGTTTCATAATACTGCAAAATCTCGAACATCGATTATTCACCTAGATCACATTTCATATAATTTCTTAATTCTCTTATGTTAAATGGAATGTGTAGAAATAGACTATTTTTTATTTTTTTTGGGTATTGTCACATATCCTGAAAGCTCAAAAAAGGGGGTGAGTATGACTAAGAAGGGATAAAACGTACTACATAAATTTAAATAAACACAAAACACTTAAAAGAAAAGAAAAAAATCTTGGCACTATAACTTTATAATAAGTAATGAGATGATCTCCAAACGCCTGAACGGATCTTCATAAAGGACATGTCCAAAAACGGACTTAAGATTCTAACCAAGATACTTTATATATATTTGGATAGTACTCCTAAAAACTAGGCCTTTGCAATAAATCGTATAATTTTCAAGTCCTCCGATTTTGAGATTTATGTAAGTTTGTTTAAAAACAACACTTGAAATGAACGTTTTTAAAAAGGTAGTTATAAATGGAGGGCTCTAAAAATTTCAATGGATCCAAGGTCCATGTTTTGCCTCTTTAATATCCTTAAAGTTTGAGCCTGGTTAGCCTACTGGTGGTAGGTCTCTAATATGTAAGAGGCTGTCTGGGTGGGTACGACCCCAATGTCTTTCTCCCGCCAAGCAGCAGTGCGCATGCACTGTTGTGTTTCGGTTTGAAGGACATTGTAGCCAGTGTAACTACTGGACATAATGAGACTTAACATCTTATGTCTCAGGATGACGAGCGCAGTGGAATGCCACAAAGTTCTTTGTAATTCAAGGTGCTGGTTGGTGTTGCTACTGTTTATGGGTGGTCGTATCGCTTACCATCAGGCGAACGGCATGCTCGTCTCGCATTCAATGCAATAAAGAAAGAAAAATTTAGAGGCCCAGCACCCAAACAAAAAGCGGACATCTCCTTTCTATACAAAAATTAACACAAACCTATATTTTAACGTATACCATAACGCTAAGATTCGTGCTAGAGGTACAGTTCATTTTCAAGATAAATAACACTACCCAAATCGATTTATATTAAAAAATGACATCAAAATTACCAAAGATAATCCCTTTCTAGCCGATTTCGGCCACGGCGGCCAATCTCAACGGAGATCAGCCAACGCAGGAGATATTATAGTGCACAAGTGTGTGCGCAATACACAGGTGCACTCGCTATTCCTTTACTCTCATAGTCCGGTGAGACGGCAGACATGACCGGAGAGAGATCAGGCGCAGGACCAACGGCTTTACGTGCTTTCCGAGGCACGGGGGTATCACACCGCCAACTTCCTGACTCCGAGCTGCGACTGAGTAATTTTTAAGATGGAAAAACCCAGTCACAATGTTTTTGGCCCGACCCAGGATTCGAACCCAGGACCTCAGCGCGCAAATTGTACTCGTAACGCGTACGCAATACAACTGCGCCACCGAGGCAGACAAACCAAAGATAATATTGTGACCATAATCCTAAAACAATATTTTTTTTAAATTTTCTATCTGGCAACACTCAAATAAACAATATCGAATCTATAATTTAGTATAACTTAAGTTCTATTTACAAACAAAATATATTTCATATACTATCTATTAGTTTTTATAGTGCCAACACTGGCCCAGTGTGGTGGACTAAGGCCCAAACCTTCAGTAGTCCAAGACCGCTCAACCCAACCCGCGGGCCATAATAAGACCCGCGAACGAATTTAATATGGCCCATGCAAAAAATAAAAAAAATCATGCAACTTTGAAAATTTTATGCATGCCGCAGAAAGAACTAGTCGCGCGTCTCCAAATCGTTTCCACCTTTCTAAATTAATTAATATTGTTTTTTTATTGCACAAGTCTTAAAATTAGATTCGCTAGTTTCGCCAAATATAATAATAATATTGTCGCCAAATGTTTGGCCCGAGTGTTAAAGTTCAACAGCCTTGCAGTAGACCCCCCAGTAGTACAGTCAGCCCTAAATGAATGTATATGTATAATGTATATTCCATATTAATTACTTTGTAATTCGTGAATGTCTTTATCATACATATATATACATACATTTGGCCGACTGCAATGTCATTCAAAAAGTATAGATATGCCATGACCAAACGATAAAAGTGTTCCGCAACGTACGTAAATACATTGTATGCGTCATTGATAAATTATAAACCTAGATAGAGTGACGCGCTGCAATGAAACTAAAACAAACAGGCCAACTTTTAAGCTATATGCGTGACAGCTTTGTCATACGCTATCGCTGCATCATTCTGCGTATCCTTGTGTGCGCGCATAATGATACCAGTTATTACATGGTTTCTATTAAAATGGGGAGAAAATTATATCCATGAAAAACAATAAAAAATAATTCACTCGAACTCATTTAGTGGACAACAGTTGGCCTCTATTTTTTTCGACGCGTTTGAAACGTTCAGTGTCTATCTAGGTATATAATTAATCAAAGGTATGCGTATTTAAACCAACACGAACTAAAAAGACGACTTGTATTTGTCATTTATGCGTACGCAATCGTCCCAATTAGGGCAATAGGGTAGGTTACTACTTGTATGAAAATACATTTATCAAAAATGTATGTCATGCTAAAACTATTAAAAATGAAATCTTAATCCACGCAATAATAAATAATTTATAAAGGTTTGAAATTTGGTGAAAGGGGTAGCCGTCCAATAACAGTAATGGCAAACTGTGACGTCACCGGTCATAACGCTGCATGCGTGAGAAAGAGACAACCCCACCACGTCCCACTTTCGCTCACAATAACATTTCAAATATAAATAACTGCTTTACTTTTCAACAAATTTTGATGTTCATTCACAGAATTTCTCTTTCGTATTATTTACTTAATATCAAGTGTGGACGTGGTGGGGGTATCGCGCTATCTCTTTCGCACGCACGCAGCGTTATGGCCGGTGGCACCCGGTGACGTCACAGTCTGATATTACCGTTATTTGACAATTACCCCTTCTACCAAATTTAAAACATTTCTAACTTACTTATTATTGCAGGTCGCAGGAACATGCTGGATGCAGGCCGCTTTTGACATCTGGAAATCTTTAGGGGAGGCCTATGTTCCGCAGTGGACGTCATGTGGCTGATGATGATGATGATGATTATTATTTTCTGTTATATATAAAACAACGTACAAAATCAACATAGGAAACTACCCTATTGTACAATTTCGAGTCATATTATGTGCTGATAGCAATGATATTCCAAAAACAGATATGATATAAACAAACGCAATCTGAAGACTCTAAAGTAACCCAATTGGGATGTATGTATGTTTGGTGGGGACGTATGCAGTCGCACAGACGGGTGATCAGTTCGCCTCACTGGAACTATTTCACCCTTAGTCCCAGTTTGGGTGGCGCTGCCAGTTTCACTTTGGGTCGGCCCGCTTCGTCGGTATCATGCCCAAGGACCACATTCATCATGGGGAGTTTCGGCTGTGGCTCAGCTGGGCCTTAGGCATCGAGGCTTCCCAATTGGGATAGTTTTATGCACTACATCTAAATGGCAAATACTAGCTGTCTTTATTGTTCATACTGGATGAAATACGTCAACTCTTTCACCCCCCTAACAGTTACGGCCTGCGTGCCGACGAAACAGTTGGATAGGATTAGGTTAAACACCAATCTTCCCCACTAATCGTTGATGTCTCATTCTCTCTTGGCCGTCCTAAGCCGAGGTTCGTAACCCGTTAGTGGGTTGCCCTCAGCATGGTCACTTAATTCAAGGGTTGCGAGCGCCTAAAGCGTTCACCCGAAAGTCCGGTGTGGCCAGGGGCGGATTTAATGCGTTGGCTGCCCTAGGCCTACAAAAGATTGCCGCCCCCCTATGTGCTGTAAAGCATGAAAAATTCAATAAATTAAATTAAAATCGAAAAAAAACGATAGTCAGTAAATGATTTAATTATCTCAATCAGTGTATTACAGATACTGATTTTTACCATTTCTATTTGTGAGTAACAATGAATCGTTATTCACAAATTGTCCTTTGCATGGCTTTCTGAGCAGGGAATTTGTTTATCAAATCATCACAATCTAAAGACCGTAGGAACTGTGATTCGATGCAGAGGATAGCCAGAGCGTTCAACTTGTCCTCGTCCATTTTCGACCGTAAATAATTTTTCACCCGCCGAAAAAACGAGCAAATTTTGCCGCCCTAGGCCCGGGCCTAGGGCGGCAAAATTTCCTCGGCCTATAGGGAAATCCGCCCCTGGGTATGGCCAGAAAAGGCGACTCGCGTCAGGCAGCTGGCAGATAGGGCCAATGTAAAAAAAAATTCATTCACATAAGTAATGTCAAGAATGTGTGTAGGGAACACTTTTTCGTTTAATTTGGTATGGCGTATCTACTACTTTTTGAATATCGGCTGATTACAGAGGTTTTAACCCCAAGAAATCCTATGTCATTCTTTTCTCATACATTTCCTTTTCTCCATAACAATTAAATTTTTCAAAGCGCTTGCCACCGTATATCTAATTTCGTGGAATTTTTGTATGGATAGTCTGTATGTATTTGTTGTACCGTCAGTTAATTGTATTGTCAGTATTACGCACGTAAAGTTGTGGAATAACTCTTTTAACCGCTGTGGTGTTGGATTTTCTGTTTGTATGTTTGATTGACTGAAAAAAAATAATCACATTAGAACAGGCCAACAAGCAATTTTTTTTTAGGCATTGAATGACGAGACGAGCTTGCCGTTCGCCTGATGGTAAGCGATACGACCACCCATAAACAGTAGCAACACCATCCAGCACCTTGAGTTACAAAGTACTGTGTGGCATTCCGCTGCGCTCGTCATCCTGAGACATAAGATGTTAAATCTCATTATGTCCAGTAGTTACACTGGCCACAATGTCCTTCAAACCGAAACACAACAGTGCATGCACACTGCTGCTTGCCGGTACAAATAGACATTGCGATGGTACCCACCCAGACGGACTCTTACATATGAGAGACCTAACACCAGTGACACTCAGAAGTCATGAGATTAAGGGCTCACAACTACAGAGGAAATGCTAATCGGTCGGCTTATACATAAACGTACAAGCCAACTAAATACAAAAGTCAATAACTTTGGTATTAAAAAATAGACTTGTACCCAATAGTAGTTGATTACTTTTTTTAATACATTTATCAAAAATGTATGCCATCCAAAATCTAACAGAAAAAGATTTTTCTACATTGGCGCAATAATAAGTAAGTTAGAAAGGTTTTAAATTTGGTAGAAGGGGTAGTTGTCAAATAACAGTAATATCAGACTGTGACGTCACCAAGTGTCACCATTATGAGACTTGACTAATGTCTCAGGGTGACGAGCGAGGAGTGCCACGCAGTTGTATTTCAAAGTTCGGTATGGTGTTGCTGTTTATGGACGGTCGTGTTACCATCAAGCGAGCGGCATGCTCGTCTCGTCGTTCAATCTATACTAATATTATAAAGCTGAAGAGTTTGTTTGTTCGGTTGAACGCGCTAATGTCGGGAACTACTGAACCGATTTTGAAAATTCTTTCACTTATAGGAAGCTACATTATTCCTGAGTAATACTATTTGCAAATACATACCATAATGACATGTCTATACGCCACTGCAAGCTCATTAGTCCAGGCTTAACTCGTAAATGCTTAGGCACGTTTTCATACATCTGCTCAGTGCATAATAAATTAACCATCTCCCCTGTGCAGTCTGGTGAGAACCTGAAATAGGAATGTTTTTAAACGAGCAATTCTTGTATATATATATATATATAATCTAAAAATCGGAAACGGCTCCAACGATTTTCATGAAACTTCGGATTTGGATGGTATGAGTTCTAAAAATGAAATTGGGGTATTCAGTTTTTTTTATCAACCCCGAACTTTCGGGGTTAGAAGGGGGAAGGTGCTAAACCGCTGAACCGATTGTAATATAATTTGGTATGGGGATATCTTGAATGTTGAAAACAAATACGGGATATTCATTTATTTATTAACTCTTATTTAAGGTGGCTAAAAGGAGGGAGAAACTAAACCGCTGAACCGATTGTAATGAAATTTGGCATGGAGATATCTTGAACGTTGAAACCAAATATAGGATATTCCTTTTTTTGTTAACTCCTATTTAAGGGGGTAAAGGAGGGAGAAACTAAACAGCTGAACAGATTGTAATGGAATTTTGTAAAGAGATATCTGAGATATCTTGAATGTTGAAAACAAATATGAGGTGTTCATTTTTTATTCACTCCTATTTAAGGGGTGTAAAAGGAGGGAGAAACTAAACCGCTGAACCGATTGTAATGAAATTTGGTATGGGGATATCTATAACCTTAAAGATAGCTATGGGTTTTTTTTAACCCGTTACTAAGGGGGATACAAGAGTGGAGCAAATACTGTTGCTCCGATTGTATTGCACAGTATGGGGATTAGGGATATCTTGTACCTTGAAATTTAGTATGAGATATTATTTTTTCACTAACCCCAAAATGAGAGGGGTAAAAGGCGAGAGAAATTAAACCGTTTAACTAAGTGTATTTCAACTTGGTATGGGGTTCTCTTGAAACTTGAAAATAGATATGACATATTCAGTTTTTTTATTAATCTCTAAATAAGAAGGTTAAAAGGGGACGAAAATAAACCGTTGAACCGATTATGGTGAAAATTGATATTGATGTAGTTTGAGTATAAATATGGGATATTCATATTTACCACTAACTCGGGGCAGCTAAAGGGGGGAGAAACGAACCGCGGATCATATTATTAAGACCAAATTTGATGCGGATATAATTATCTTAAACCATGATAATAAATATAGGATATTCGTCTTTTATCAATTCGTAACTAAATGAGACAACGGAGAACTGAACCATGTATCTGCTTGTGATGTAATTCAACATGGAAAAATTATGAAACCTGAGATTTAATTTAAAATCTGAACCGCTAAACAACTGATTATTTTTAAATTAGTAACATAAGTGTAGGTATCGGCTCATTTGACTTCAGTCGTGAATGTATTTTTCTTAAAATAGAAAATATTATTAGGACCTACTTTAAAGTAATAAATACCATGTATGGTAGGTATAAGAGTGGACGATAGCCTAGTTGGGAACGGAACGGTCTGCCGAGACAATGTCCGGAGGTTCAAAACCCAAGGCACACACCTCTGACTTTTCAAAGTTACGTGTGTATTGTTTATCAATTATCGTTCACTTTAACGGTGAAGAAAAACATCGTGAGGAAACCTACATACCAGAGAATTCGAGGGTATGTGAAGTCTGCCAACCCACACTAAGCCAGCGTGGTGGACCAAGGCCTAAACCCTCTCAGTATAAGAAGCCCGTGCTTAGCAATGGGCAGTAAATACAGAGTTGTTATTATTATATTATTTAATTTACCTAAGCCCTTCCAGAAACATTCTGACTTCATCAGATCTCCATGGCTCCTTGGTAGCAGAGCGGAGTCTCGCAAAATGTCTCACAACCTCCCGCACAGCTGAGAACTTGTCAGAGTTGACCAGACTTGAAGTTCTACTGTCTGGATTGCCTTCTAACTCTTTTAAGGCCACTGTAAAAATATTACAAAATTAGTCTTGAATTTTAAATTTTTGCTATAGACATGACCATTCTCTATGTACACAGTAAGTACCATAAATGCACCATAATCTGGTCATTATCTACTGTCAAAGTAATAATATATAATCATGTCATATTTCACTGTATTAACATTTATTTATTGCATTTACTTGCCAAGAATCCTTAATAAATTGCTCTACTAGAGCAGAGCTTTTTTAAGACTGTATTTTTACTCTTGCAACAGGGTAACTGTCATTTCACATATGGTCACATTGGGATTGCCCCCGTCACATCATGGAATATGATAAGACCGGGTTTTTTCAACTGTAGTTAGGGTAATCCTCGGTGTTATTAGGCTGGGTGCTCGCAGAGCTTCGAGTGCTCCAGGTGCTGTGAGCACGTCCAGCTTAATAAGACCCTGACAAAAATATAGCTACAGTTGAAAAAACGGGGCCTAAGTAAGCTGTATAGGGTGTGCACTAAGCACTAGTTGCGCCCCTACCGTCTTTGGAGATAAAGGTGATCTAGATTTATTATATTATAAAAACAGAAAAATGTTAGAATATTTGAACTAAGCGCGAAAACCTGTGAATGGATTTGGATATTTGGGACACAAATAGACGCTTTTCTGGGTAATATAAACACAAATTTTTAACTCGTAAATAAGTTCGTCTGGAAATCTTTAGGGGAGGCCTATGTTCGGCAGTGGACATCATGTGGCTGATAATTATGAAGTAAGTACACAGCAGAACTATTCAAATAGCTAAATAAGGTGTAGAAATAGCTGAAAAAGTGGGTGGAAATTAATGAAACCTTACAAACAACGAAAGGTTTGATTTCCTTTTTCTGTATTTCCGGCGTCACATACGACACGGTGGTCCAGTGCGACGGGCTCTCCGTCAGCAATTCTAATTGCTCCGACATTATTTTAAGCCAGATTTTTAAATAATCAAAATTATTTTAAATTAAATATTAATTACGAAAGTTTCTGTCAAAACATTGGTGACGTCACGTGTTTATTGTCATTTGACATTTGACCATAAAGTTTTACTATTCGCTTTGAGTTTCATGATAACTGATATATTAAAAACGCCATCTATAATCGACTAAATCTATCAACAATGAACGTAATGACGCTTAGCGCATCTCTATGTTTTCGTAAGTGTAATGGCCGCCGCTTGTTTGGTCCGATAAAAACTTATTATAATATTCATATTTTGTCACTAGATTCACCAAATAATTTGACCAAATTGTAAAACTTTAATTAAAATGGCCGCAGTACAAGGACCGCCGAGTAACAAACAGTGGCCAGCTCGACCGGGCGTTCAACATCAGAACAGTCAAAACGCCCCAAGCGTTACTCTAAACCGCACAATAAACTTATATCCCTTGACTAATTACACGTTTGGTACTAAAGAGCCGCTATTCGAGAAGGATGCGTCGGTTCCCGCGAGGTTTCAGAGGATGCGAGAGGAATTCGTCAAAATTGGAATGAGGAGGTAAGGTTATGTTTTTTCACTTCACGTTTTAGTGTAAATATGTATTCACTGCCCCGGTGGCATAGTTATATAGCTTTATGACCGCCATGCCGAGGTTTAAGACGATCCCCGGGTCGGGTTAAATGATATATGGATGTTTCTGCTTAATATGAGCACCGACAAAGTGCCCGGTTATTTAGTAGCGGTAAATGACAATGGACTCGCCCCTTATAGATGTCGATAAATAAACTGACCCAGTAGACGAAAGCCTAAGCATAGTGATGGAGGCGAAAGTTGCCTGATCTACCAATCGCTCGATACGCCGTCGCCCCGCGCGCCCTTCCCCGCGGACATCTACAAACGATGGGTCAAGTTGTTTTACCAGAAACCCAACATAGCTAAAATTTGTCTGTATTAGACCGCAACTAAGACATTTAACAGTATAGTAAGTTTAGACCGGACATCAGGGCCAAATTTTTCGTCCAAAAGTTATTACCAATTGGTAATAAGCCACTATCTTATCTGACACATCCATGTGATAAGACATCTCGGTACGTTTAAATTTTGTAAAGAAAACAATATTTTGCAAGGAAATATGCCAATTTGTGCATTACGACCATGTCAAAGTATGTTCTAATGCATTTTACATATGTGTTTTGCTATTTCACTGTAGTTTCAGTTACTGATGAACGGCTCAAAATTTTTGTATGACAATTTTCCCGATGTCCACTCTAAATAATCTTAGAACTCTGGGACCCCTATCTGTGGAAAGGGGCGAGTCGGGTGGTTCCCTGGGTGTCCTGTTAGATTTTGATTTTGCCAGCAAAAATACTATCTACCTCCTAAGACATCTGGGTAGCATACGCCTCCTGACTGTATATCAATTTCCACCACGCATTTCAGATCAGTGGAAGGCGTACTGCTGGTTCACGAACATGGACTCCCCCACGTCTTACTGCTGCAGCTCGGAACGGCTTTTTTCAAATTGCCAGGTGGAGAACTCAATCCTGGAGAGGTAGTACTTGAATCATAGATTAACAACCTTATTCTTAAATATTTGATAAACCTATTTCAATAATAACGTTTTGTCTTCTCCCTTCAAACTCAATTCAAAATTTGTTAAGACAAAATATTCAATAACTAAAATCTATATTATTCCCCACCTCCACCCGTTTTAATGAGTTTTTCCAGGATAAAAGTTCCGCTTTATGTTTTCCCGGGATAAAAGTAGCCTATGTTTCGTGAATTTCTAGTTTACGTCTTGGATTTTATCTATGAATTTGTAACTACGTATATATTTATTGTAGACACGTTTATATATTGTATATGTATGGTATATATATTTATTAATTTTGCATTATACTTATCATAGTATGAATCAATATTTATGTATGTGTATTTATAAGTTTATATTATTTCGAAATAACTACCTCTGATGCACCTACTTTGTTAATCTCCGCACCACCCTAAGGTTGACTGGGAGAGAATGCCTACGGCATTAAGTCCACAGTCAATAAATAAATATGTTACTCACCGATAATTTAGCTTTATATTGGTGAAAGAATTTTTAAAATGATTCCAGTAGTTTTAGAAACAGGAGATTACGAAATTTAGCAAGAATTATCAACGAAGACTATCCACACACTGCAATGAACTGGTCACGAAACTAGAAGGTGAAAGGAGTGCGAGGCACACTAGGTTGAAGAGACACAGTGTCTACTCACTAACAAACAGATTCAATTAAATCGGACAGCATATAATAGGAGGAGTCTCACTGGAGACTCGTTCTAACGACTTAAACCAGTATAAAACAGTATTACGGTCAATGGAGTGGCTCATTGTGTCAAACACAGATAGCCATATAGCAGAAAGAAACAAAAAAAAAAAAAAAAAGTACTTTTAGAGATTATTCTTTACAAACGTACAAAAATACAAATCTTTCCTCTTTATAATATTGGTATAGATAATAGTGTGACATATAATTATTTGTCATTCATTGGTAATGCATCCGCTTATTGTAAGATGTCTACTCCACTTTGTACTTCTACATTTTTCTGCATATAAATTCATTAGAACAACTGCCTCGCTGGCATTGTTGTTTTAAGGTATGAATGTCCTGCTAAGGTCTCAGGTTCGATCCTTAGGTCAGGCATATTAGATTTTTTTTCTAGTATCAGTCCTGAGTCTGGATTTTGTGCCTGATATTGTGATATCATCCTATCACATAACACAGAATCCCCTTGGCAAAAGTGGGTAAACTAGTTGCGCCTCTGTCTACCACTTTGGATATAAAAGCTTTTTTTTATGGCCTTAAATGACGAAACAAGCATGCCGTTCGCCTGATGGTTAGCGATACGACCACCCATAAACAGTAGCAATACCATCCAGCACCTTGACTTACAAAGTACTGTGTGGCATTCCACTGCGCTCGTCATCCTGAGACATAAGATGTTAAGTCTCATTATGTCCAGTAGTTACACTGGCTACAATGTCCTTCAAACCGAAATACAACAGTGCTGCTTGGCAGTAGAAATAGACATTGCGGTGGTACCCACCCAGACCGACTCTTATATATGAGAGACCTACCACCAGTTAAAGTTTAAGCTTTATGTGTGCAAAATAATTTGAGAGTGACTCTAAATCCCATATATCTAAAGATATACACACACACACACACACGCACACACACACTCATATTATACCTTTATCTAAAGAATTTTTCAAAATTTATATTACAACTATTGTATGGTTGGTTTCAGGATGAGATTGAAGGTCTAAAAAGGTTGCTGACGGAGACCTTAGGGCGACAAGATGGCGTCAAACAGGATTGGGTCATTGAAGACACAATAGGTAAAAAATATATTTCAACATTAACCGGTGTCCATTTATATAAGGAAATTAGCTTATAGCTATATATAAGCGGGCGTGGACGGATTAATTTCCTGAATGATTCTTTAATACACTTCTCTTTCGTATCTTTCTCATCTAATTAGTTTAAAAACAGATTATAATCGAAGTAGTTGTATTGCACGGTTCGACACCGCTCTGAAGTTCCAGGTCAGGCAAAATGATTTTGCATGTTTTTGCTCAGTATCAGCTTAGATTCTGGAATTTGTGCCTGATATGGGATAAGCTGATATGATGATTACATGTCGCTGAAAGCCGGAGTAGTTCCAACAACATCGTGCGCGAAAAGTTAATTCCTTGATGACTCACGACCCCCAGCATTGGGGAATCGACGCAAGGAGGAGGATGGAATAAGCTCTCTCTGTTTAATTTAAATACCTACCAATTACCAACCTAGTTATGTGCTTGTTTTGTTATCTGTGCTGTACGCTCCGGACACCTGTGCTTGGTTCTAATTTTTTCTAATGTTAATGGTATTCAGTATTCACCAATGTCAAATGTGTTAGTTATATTGCTCTTTGTTTGTATCGTTTTCTTTAGTTCACTTCGGGTCGTAAAAGATATACGCATACTCACGCCTCTTATCCCCGGAGGGATAGGCAGAGGCGCAACTAGTGCACCCACTTTTCGCCGTGCGTATTCCGTCCCATGAAGTTATAGGGGGCGAGCCTATCGCCGTATCAGGCACAAACTCCAGACTCCGAGCTGACTCCGATTAGAAAAATCCAATATCACTTTGCCCGACCCGGTGATCGAACCAGAGACCTCAGCATGGCAGTCGTACCGTAATACAACTACGCCCCCGACGCAGTCCGAGAAATAGATATTTAAAAAAAAAAAAAATTAATATCTACCCACTCGACATTGGCAGAATCACCTTTGATACGGTGGAGCCATTTTTAAAAGAAGAAGAAGGGATAGGTTCGCCCCCTATGACATTGTAGGACGGAACTCTTAGCAAACAGTGTTTACCCTGGTTACACCTTTCCCCCATAGGGTATAAAGGGGTATGGTTTTTGTTGATTATTTACTAGATAATCTCTTCATTACAGGAAACTGGTGGCGCCCCAACTTCGAACCCCCGCAATACCCATACATTCCCCCGCACATAACAAAGCCAAAGGAACACAAGCGGTTATTCCTAGTGCAACTTCAAGATAGAGCTTTATTCGCCGTTCCCAAGAACTATAAGTTGGTTGCGGCGCCTCTATTCGAGTTATATGATAACGCACAAGGCTATGGACCTATCATATCTTCGTTGTCACAGAGTCTATGTCGTTTTAATTTTGTTTATATGTGATGAGAGATAATATGTAAGGGGAGTGTCTGTGGATAAGGATCAGCGTTCTGCGTTTGTGCGTAAGGGTTTTAATTTGCGACTTGTTTTTGGGGTCGGAAATGACCCGGGTTTTCGGTCGGGTCTAATATGACCCGTATTTTTTGTGTCTGCTAAGTATGAAATGTGTTTCCTATAAATAAAATATGGCTCGTAATGACCCAACATTGAATAAATTCCGGGTAAATATAACCCTATTATATGAGGCCGTAAATACTATTCGTAGAATTTTTACTAAAACTTATGTCACTGCTTAGTTAAAAATCTTTTATAATATCTGCTATTACAACTGGACAGTGGCAAAATAACTGACAGGTGGAAGCCTTAACAAAAAAGAAGATTGTTGAATAGGAACTGTGTAATAAACACAAACTTGCTTAGGTTGGTGAGGTCAGTGCCTCATATTATACCTAAGACTCGACAATTAATATATTATGGTTATTAGGATAATGTGAATAACTTATATTCTATATGACGAAAAGTATATTGTAAAACAAGTCGTAAGTCAAAAACCCAAGGCACCGTTGACTGGATGGGGTCTAAAATGACTCATAAAAACTCTGGACTGTACGCTTCCCCAGCAGACTGTAGTTATAAGATTTTGACAACTAAATATGAAGAAAAATGAGAAAATCGTGTTTTATTTATGTACCTGAAGAAAGAAGATTGTTTTTAGTATTAAGGTTATTTATAATTATCAATAAGACGGTTTTATAATGATAAAAAGTCGTGTACAGTCGGCCTCAAAAATAACTGAACATATTCAAAACTTCGAATTGCCTATATATTTTTGCATCGTTACCAAAAAACCTTATTTTATACAAAATATAATGTGTCAATTAAAATTAACTTTTATATTATATGCTTTGAATGTTGAGTTTTTCAGGTATCTTTGTGGCTGTGGCATAAATATGTAAACAAATATCTACTCACTTGTATAATGATTCATATTTTTAGAACATTTTTGCCCCTTCATGGAATCAATTGAAACTATGTAGGGCCTAAGAGAACCCGGGTGGGGGATGCAGGGGAAGGCGTCTGCACCTCTTACGCGTCGCTCTGTTTTTTGTATGTGTATTCACTGTTACATAACTGTTTTAAAGACTCCATAAAAATCCTGTTGGCTTAGAATGTGGCAAAAAAACGCAACTCGTAAGACGATGTGTAATTTTAATGTTTGTGATTGATCAAGAGACTAATACGTCACGTGTTAGTCTCTCAACCAATCCCAATAATGGGTTTACACGGGTCGATTTTCGCCGTGGGGCAAGTCACCAGTCGCAACGCTTATAAAAATGGAATCGCCGCCCTATTTACAGACTTGTTCATACCCGAAGTAGAGAAACACTTCATGGGCAGATCGCCTGCAACTGAACATTTACATGGTCGATTTTAGTCACACTTCGCATGCAGTTTGTCGCCGCACGGCAAAAGTCTTTACTGGTGGTAGGTCTCTCATTATGTAAGAGGCCGTCTGGGTGGGTACCACCGCAATGTCTATTTCTACCGCCAAGTAGCAGTGTGCATGCACTGTTGTGTTTCGGTTTGAAGGATATTGTAGCCAGTATAACTACTGGACATAATGAGACTTAACATCTTATGTCTCAGGATGACGAGCGCAGTGGAATGCCACTCAGTATTTTGTCAGTCAAGGTGCTGGATGGTGTTGCTACTGTTTATGGGTGGTCGTATCGCTTACCATCAGGCGAACGGCATGCTCGTCTCGTCATTCAAAGCAATAAAAAAAAAAGAAAAGTCGGATGGCACCCAACTTAGGAGCTTGCGATTTTAGTCACTTGCGGCCTAGTCAAATTATCATTTAGATAATGATTTCTTATATTTACACGAATGTTAGACATTGAAATAAAACTATATTGCGGATTTTTGTAATGTTGGAGAAAATATAAATTAACTAGACTTCGGTTCGCGGCGCTCCGCCGGCGTTAATAACGTTTTCTGGGATAAAAAGAAGCCTATAGTACTCAGGAGTAATGTAGCTTCCTATTAGTGAAAGAGTTTTCAAAATCGGTTCAGTAATTTTTGAATTTTAACCAATACAAACTAAAAAATCTTTCCTCTAAAATATTAGTATAGAAAAACCGCGATAAAATCCGCAAAGTAGTTTTACTTCAATTGTCATTAAGATTATCTACATTGATAACCCGTTTAAACTCCCTATAAGCACACGCATTCTAAGCCCACTGATTAATCAAAGATCAAAAGTTGATAGTTACGTGGTCACGAAATAACACCTAAATATCGCACCTTCAGAATTGAAGTGACACTATCCAAAAAGAAGATTTTTTGGAAATTGATATAAAACGTACGTAATGTGAGTTGGTCACTACTCAGTATTTAGGCTGTAATATTTTAATTTAAATGTAAGATATTTGAGTTTTTTAATGTAAATAAGATCTAGCTTCAATGTATACAAATAAAATGTATTATATTTAATTAAAATATGAACATGATGCGATTCGAAAAAGGCTGGATACTGGTGGTAGGTCTCTCATTATGTAAGAGGCCGTCTGGGTGGGTACCACCGCAATGTCTATTTCTACCGCCAAGCAACAGTGCATGCACTGTTGTGTTTCGGTTTGAAGGACATTGTAGCCAGTGTCACTACTGGACATAATGAGACTTAACATCTTATGTCTCAGGATCACGAGCGCAGTGGAATGCCATACAGTACTTTGTAAGACAAGTTGCTGGATGGTGTTGCTACTGTTTATGGGTGGTCGTATCGCTTACCATCAGGCGAACGGCATGCTCGTCTCGTCATTCTATGCTATAAAAAAAAAAAAAGGCGGAAATCGTATGAGCACATTTAGGCCAGAGAAATATGTTTTATATGGCGTAAAAGTGTCTGTTCTTTATTGACATATAGGAAGAATGATAGTTTTAGTACCTATTTATTGGTAAAAGTTACTTTTACAAGATTTTGAGTTAGTACAATTTCAATTCGAAGGTGCGAAATAATGTCATTGATAAGTGGGTAGATAATTGTTTGCATTTGGAGCAAGCTGATGGAATTTAAAATCAAAAGATTTATCACATATCCTGTAAGACGTGATACTGAAGTAAGTTGTTTTGGAATGATTAGGAGTTGTCTATAATCAAGACTGATAAAGTACTGCTGACTACTCGTCATATAGAAGAATAATTTAGTCATTCAAATAAAAGTATTTACCGAATTATTTCTCGACCAATCCTAAGGATTCGGTTCTTCCCGTGATCTAGTCGATCTAAGATCGTGTAGTCTTCGAAGCGTCTGGAGTATAAATTAAAAATGAATCAAAGGAGATGTCCGCTTTTTGTATGGGTGCTAGGCCTCAAAATCTAACCAGGCTCAAATTTTAGGGACACTAAAGGGGCAAATATGGATCTTGGATCCATTAAAAAAATATTTTTAGACCCCTCCATTTATAACTAACTTTTTTAAAAACGTTCATATTAAGTGTAGTTTTTAAACAAAATAAAATTACATCAATTTCAAAATCGGAGGTCTAATTAAACGATTTATTGGAAAAGGCTAGTTTCTATGGATTATATCCAAATATGAACTGTCTTGGTTAGAATTTTAGGCCCGTTTTTGGACATGTCAATGACATGTGTTTTTATGATTTTTTACCGCACTTGGATCGTATTTTGTGTGTTAGATTTTAAATGACGTAAATGTTGGATGAACTTAATAGAAAATTAGTAAAATAGCCTATAAGTAAAATACACACATAACTTTTTAGAAAAGTTGGAGGTGTATGCCCTTGGGTTTTGAACCTGCGGACATTCATCTCGGCAGTCCGTTCCACTCCCAACTAGGCTATCGCCGCTTCTCGTACAACATATATACACTCGTAACTCTCTCTCTTTCTATATTCACCAACCCTCTCCCTCTCAACTTCCGTTCGCTTCGCCCGATCACAATTTTCGTATCGCTCCCGTCACGCATTCTCCAGCTAAATCCCCAAGTCAAGCGTGCGTAAAGAAGTTTAACTTCAATAAAAATTACTTGAAACTTGTGAAACAGACCCTTAATGTCTCAAGGTGACGAGCGAGGAGTGCCACGCAGTTGTAATCCAAAGTTCTGTATGGTTACTACTGTTTATGGGCGGTCGTATCGGTTACCAAGGCAAGCTTGCTCCTTTTGTCATTTGTATAAATAAAGTATCATTCAATAACAGACATTCAACAGTATAGTTATAGACCGGACATCAGGGACCAAATTTTTCGTTCAAAAGTTATTACCAATTGGTAATAAGTCGCTGTCTTATCTGACATCCATGTGACAAGACGTCTCGTTATGCCCAAATTTTGTAAAGAAAGCAATATTTTGGAAGGGAATATGCCAATTTGCGCATTACGATCACGTCGAAGTATGTTATAATGCATTTTACATAGGTGTTTTGTTATTTCACGGCAGATTGAGTTACTAACGAAGACTCTCGAAATTTTTGAATGAAAATTTTCCCAATGTCCGCCCTGTAGAATCTTAGAACTCTTTGTTCAATAATGATGTCGCTTTCTGAATCTCGATGCATAGATGATTTACGTTCTAAAAAGTTAGACGAAGCACTAAGTGCTTAAAAATATATTTATTTATTTATTTTATTTTATTTATTATATATTATAAAGATAAGTGGCTGCCTCATTGTCGTTGTTGTATTGCGGTACGACTGGTGTGCTGAGGTCTCAGGTTCGATCTCCCGAACGGCTAAAATGATTTAAGGTTTCTGCAAAGTACCAGCTTAGAGTACTCCGTGGTACAGTCAGCATCAAAAGTAGCTGCACAACTATGGTGTTCATATGGTGCTATACATTTAACGGGACCTTAATATTCTATGCAACTAAAGTAGTCTAAAAGTTGTGAGCATCCAAAGTTGCAATTATATCTGAGCACACAGATTGTCACATGTATCTAAGCAAACTGAAAGTGATTTCTATATAAATAAGTCAACTGTCAACGGCATTTTAGCAGTGCAGATATTCATAATGAACTTGAAAAAAGAATATATTATAGGTAGAGTCTGGCTACAGAAAGTTGATACTGAACTTATTTGCAAACTTTTCACATGGCAATACTTTAAGTGTTCCAACGTTCAGAATTTTCCCTTGATGTCACAGTATTTTTAAGGGTTAAAATAAATAAAATGTTATAATAATGAAATATAAACATGAACCTGATTATATAATAACCATTATTGTATTTATCAACTAGGCGTACACAAACTCAACGTAGCTATGAGTTTGTGTACGACATGCAATTTATTGTTTTTTTAAACAATAAAGCAAGAAAACTTTATATCTATATAGAACTATATATTAATACAATTGCTCATTCTAGTAAACAAAAAATGTTTCGAGAATATAATAAATAATAAAATAAAATTCCGGGACTTTTCCCAAAAACGGGGAACCAAAATCGATCAATGGCATCACTAAAATCTAATGTTTACAAGATGGCGCCTTGACGTTGTTGTGTTGAGATTGAGTTAAGTTGTATTTGTTTGGATTTCTGAGTGTTAAAATGAACAAAACTATTAAGAGTGGAGTACGAGAATTATTGTTTCGAATGATGTGTAAATTTAAAGAGCAACAAGAGAAAAAAGCTTCTGAATTCCGGCAGAAACAGGATTGTTTACATATTGTCGTAAATTTCTTAGGTTAGTATGCCTCAAATGTTTTGATACTTTGATTCTGATTTTGTGTGTCTTTTCATACTGTTTGTTGTCTTTTGTTTAATTTTCACATGATTAACATGATTTATGACATGATAAAGCATAGCGTCCCTACCCATTGTTTACAAAGTTCTGAGAATTAGTTTTGGTTGTATTATAATTTACATATGTTTCTTTTCAGAAAATCTCGATAATGTAGCGGGGGTTAGTGAAGTATTGGAAACAATTAAAAGACTAACTGATTTAGAAGAAAAAGATACGATTAAAACTCAGAACGAGTACATGGAAGAAATATCTTCACTAACTGGTAAGGTTTTATTTAGTAGGTACTTGTTATATAATGGCTTTAATTATCTATCTCAGTCATTCTTGTGCACAGCTAGTCATTTCTTCATGTTAAAAACAAAATTCACTCAGAATGTTACTTTTGTAGTCATAAATGGAAGACAACAAGATACATGTTATGTTTGCTGCATACGAAAATGTTTAGTGACTGATATAACCATGAAATAAATTTATTTATTAATCATAATTATTTATCATACACATTTGATTGTATTTTTACAGGAACCAGTATTGCAACATTAAAAAGAATTAAAAAGGAAGGTGTGGTGAATGAAGGTGTCTGGAGAACTCCAGGTAAAAAAAGACCACACCAACAGAAATTGTCAAACTTAGATAGCTTTGACATTGATGCCATTAGAAATAAAATTAATGAATTCTATATTGTGAGAAAACAAGTTCCTACACTAAGAACTTTGTTACCAGCTTTAAAAGACAGCATTGAGTTTAGTGGATGTCGTGAGACTCTTCGCCGTATACTATTAGCCAATGGATTTGAATTTAAAAAAAACAACAATGAACGGTCAATCTTAAATGAAAGATATGATATTTCGGCATGGCGACATCGCTTCTTGCGAACAATAGCTCTGAAGCGTGCAGAGGGAAAGCAGATTGTTTACCTGGACGAGACTTATATTCACAAATCATATAAACCAAAAAAATCTTGGCAAGGCCCATCCACAAGTGGTGTTATTGAAAATATTTCAATGGGAAAGCGTTATATAATTGTCCATGCTGGGTCAGAGAAAGGCTCTGTTCCAAACTCTTTATTAGTTTTTAGTACAAAATCTAAAATGGCCGATTACCACCATGACATGAATGCTACTAACTTCAATAAATGGTTACAAGAAAAGCTTCTGCCCAATTTAAATGAACCAAGTGTAATAGTTATGGATAATGCATCATACCATTCTGTCATCGTAAATAAAGTACCTACCACACAAAATCGCAAGTCTGAAATAATATACTAGCTTACTTTGAATGATATTTCATTTGAAAACTACCACACAAAGGCAGAGCTTCTATGTTTAGTGAAAAAAAACACTCCAGAGCCAATCTATGAAGCTGATGAACTTTTGAGGCAGAATGGTCATGAAGTATTAAGACTTCCCCCCTATCATTGTGACTTAAATGCGATAGAATTAATATGGAGTTTGGCAAAACGCAAAGTGGCAAGCAGAAATGTAAATCTGACTTCCGAAGAATTTGAGAAAATCATAAGAGACGCCTTTGAAAGCACAACAGCAGATGATTGGAAGAAAATGACTGACCATGTCTTACATGTTGAAAACAAATACAAAGAAAGAGATAGGATTACCGAAAATAGTTTGGAAAGATTTATAATTAATGTTAGAAATGACAATGACACAAGTGGCTCTGACGAATCTCTTGAAGCAGAATTTTTAGATTCTGATTTTGATTATAATGAATGAATTAATAAATGATAATTTTAATATATCTTTTTTCTTGTAGATACAGATTGCTCTTAAAATCACATTTTATAAATATTACTAGAATGTTTTACACTACCCTGCCTAACGAGGGTAATGTTTGTTATATACATGCTTTATATCAGCTTCACTTGTATGTTTGTAACCGACTTTAAACGGTCAGATTTTATTCAAACTTTGTAGATTTGTCGAGGACCGATGACAATACACTAATGTGATAAGATTATGCCATAATTCAATTTGCAAAATGAGATTTTTGTTAATTTATATACCACTAGCATTTGCCCGCGGCTCCACTTGCGTGAAAAAGTTTAAAACCATACTAAAAAGTAGTAAATAATAGTTAAAAAAAAAACACGCTTTATAAAGAAAAGCAAACTAAAAAATAGAAAATAAATTTGGATTGAGAATAGTGTAATTTTTTTTAATAAATATAAGTTAATAATAGTGTAAATAAGAAAAAAATGTTTTATTGTAAAAAAAAGCGTGGGGTGCAAGGTGTCAATAGTTATAAACATTTCATTGACAAATGTGAGAAGAAGGATTATCATTTCGACAATATCTTTTTTTACAGTAACACATTTTTTTCTTATTTACACTATTCTTAATTTATATTTATTAAAAAAAATTAAACTATTCTCAATCCAAATTTATTAAAATTTATTTTCTATTTTTTAGTTTGCTTTTCTATATAAAGCGTGTTTTTTAGTTTTTTAACTATTATTTATTTTTATATATGTTCCTGTGTCACACCTTGCAGTCTAAACGTAGTATCCACTAAACCGACCTATAAAGAACTATTTCCTAGTAGCTTAAAAAATCTTCCTACGTAACATATATTTTTACATAAATTAATTTAAATATAAAAATATCAAAGTATCAAATTAGGTTGTTCCAAATGTTCTTTTAATAATGGGGTTGCCCTACTGGTATTTTTTAAATTTGCCGCGCTTTTTCAGTATCAGCTTTCAGTAGCCAGACTATAGTGTAGGTGTAGCCTACAATATTATCTTATGCCAATTCATTTAGACACAGAATTAATTGAAAAAATCCTTTCGTCTATCTCTTTCATTTCTTGCATGACGTCAGTGACGTTTTTTTTGTTTCCAATTATTTGATAACTGTCCGAAATAGAATGGTACGGTAATTGCGTTCTTCTTAGTAATACTATGAACTATCCCGCGGACCCGCGCGGATGAAATTGAAAATCTTGTTATATTACTTATTTCTTATATTATATTATTATAAATCTGAAAAACTATGAATTGTTTAGACGTTTGTTTTGTTAAAAGTAACCATTAAAACCACTGTACGAATTTGGATGAAATTTTATACACGAAGAGACCATGTCCTAGTTTAGCATATAGGTACACTAGATTTCTATCAGTAATTTACTGCGGTAGGATATCTGATTTTATAAACAGATGCGCTGGCGTCGTAAATATTGCGCTATAGATTGCTACTGCTATTCTGATTTAGTTGGGATAGCATATTATATTGATTTGTAAACCAATTGGCCCTAAAACAACGAAATTCAAAATGGCGACCGCACTTTTCAAGTATATTAAAATCAAAGCGGTCACCTTTATCAACAGTTCTAGTATTAGTTCTCTAATCATTGATCCATAATTTCAAAGGAAGAACTAAAATAGTTTGAAGATGGTAAAAATGTTTGACCTTTACACCAAAATTCGATTTTATCAATATTTGATGGCAGTGAAACCTCATTTATGTAAGAAGATGCTATGTGATTATTTGAAAAACCTCACCCGAAAGCAAACGTACCGCCTCATTGGACTCGTGGCAGCGTATTTAGACTGTAAATCCTGCGATCTGCGATCTCATACTATCGTAATTTGTGATCCAGTTTTTCAATTCGAAAATCATACAGAGTTGCTCAAAGTTAGAATTTGTACCCGAAATGGCGAGAGGATAACCATTTATCAATCGAAGCCACGGAGATCAGCTCTGCGAGATTTCACTAATTCTACCGCTGCCCTTACACCCTGGCGAACCCAAGCGTGTGCGGTCTACTAATATTTTTACTTTACATACTATTATGTATGTAAAGTAAAAATAGCTACGAAATATTAATAATATGACTATAATCTATAACATATTTTCAATGCTTAGTTACATTTGATTACCTCAGTTGATCAGTGAATTGCGAAGATAAATTTGTTTAGAAGTATTTGACAAACGTGTGTGTAGATAAATTCGACACATAGGATGCCATCAACTTTTCGAATACTTATGTTGTGTAAAAGTTTTTGGTTTTCTTAGGAGTGTAGAATTATTTGGGTACATAGTGCGCTCCTATATATCTGCTGCTGACTGTACCTAACGTAGCTGGCGAAATGTGACTGTGATATATTTCTGTCTACCTCTGTAATGGAAACGTCGTGATGCTGTATGTACTTACTACATAGACTATTAAAAATGGGTAAGAAATGACAATATATTATGCTACCCCAGTTCTACCATACAAGCCCGATTATTTTTCTTGTAAACAAATAAATGTAATTTACACTTTCACGAACAGTCAGCCCCAAACGAGTATACTATGAGATCAAATTAATGTATACAAACTTCGCTCCATAAAATTGTATACATGTGTCCCAAAAGGAAGTGTACATTTTTGTTTACAAAGTTTTGGGCTAATGGACATTATGGTGCGAATATTTGCGATAAAGACTTAGAGAAAAGAGATTTTTTTTCTACAGATCTCTATATAAAAAAATAATAAATATATATTTTCCTGTATTTAATACCACCTAGTCTTAAACTGTGATATTAGAAATATAATACAATCATGAACTACATTTTCTATTATTCCATTGGCGGTGAAAAACGAATCTTATTTTCAAATAGGTAGAGACGGCAATTTCACACTAGTGAAATGTAGGCACAACTAAATTACTTGGGTCTTGGTTGCTAAGGCACAAGGGTTTTTTAACCGACTTCAAAAAAATGAGGTTCTGTATTCGACCCGTATAAATGTAAGTTTGTATGGCCGCAATTTTCTAAAAAATACTGACCTGATTTGGATGGGGTTTTCATTGTTCAAATGTATATTTTCCAGGAAAGGTTAGTATATGATTTATTAGGATCTGATGAAGATCTTCGGAAATAGACAATGGAGTTCCATTTCCACAAGAGTTCTTCAGTAACTAACAACAGATGACTCGCGAATGCTGCAATTATATATAATTGTATATCTATGAAGTATTGTTTACACCATTCCCAAATAAACTAATAAAATCTTTTTAACAAAAAATAAGACTGACTTTAAAACCACTACAAACCAAAAAATAATTTAACCTACGTCTACGTATATTTGGAGTCGGTGCCTAATTAATGCACTTATAATTAGGGACAAATTAATACCTATGGCCGGTATGATATGACACGGTTTTTCACGGACGTTCTCACAGAGTTATCGCGTCGGGAAAAAAATTGAATTGTCATACCGGCCAGCTTAGTTTGTCCGAACTATAATGCCGCGAATAAAAAAATTGTCACTTTCAATGTAACTACTACATAGAAAGTGCTACACACATCTTCGTTCTGATACCGAAAATAAACCAATTAAAATAAGTTATTTGTGATCGTTTTCCTTAATTTAAGTTTAGTCTCGTACATAGATTATTGTCTCGTACTTCAGAGCGGACGGACGTGTGACGCATCGCGCTGCAAAGTTGTTAATTTATCCAAATTCAAGTACAGTGATTGGTTGTTGACATTTTCTATCAATTTCTTGTCGCACTTGTAGTGTTTTTACGTGTGGTTCACGCCTACTGGGAGGAGTTAGAGAGGGATGGCAGTGTGTTGCAGCATGCTCTTCAGGCGCTGTCAAGAATTTGCAAACATTTAAATAATTTAAATATTTTATTTTGCCATTTTTGACTTGGGCTCGAACCGGCGGTCTCTGAGGTAAGCGATACTCGACACCGCATAGTTGTGCGCTGGGCCAAAGCATTGATTAACCGCTTTGCCGAAATAGCTGGCACTACCAACTTTATTACGAGCTACAATGCCTCGCACTATGCGTTCGCCTCCTCAGAGTGCTTCATCAATGCTTCAGGAGACACAGTCAGAGCCTGATCTCTCTGCCACTTCGAAAGTCTCCGATCCAATTATTTACGATTCGGAAGATGTATCAACAAGGCCATGTAAGCGCTCTAGACGTGAGGGCAACTCTGTTGAAACTGATAAATTCGAAGAACTTAAATCCATGATTCTAAACTGGAAAGCAGATCAGGATGTCATCCTTAATAAATTAGTAGCAGAAGTCATTGAATTGAAACAACAAAATATAAAAATCCAAAAGTCTAACTCGGAGATTGAAAAATCAATGAAGTTTATCAACCTAAACTACGAAGAGATGAAGACTCGCCTTACTGCACTTGAAAATAAATGTAAAGGGTATGAAGAGCGCCTTTGTAATATCACAAGCACTGATCTGACGGTGGCTAATCTTGAAGCAAAAATAAATAATATGGAGCAACAGGCGCGCCAGAGCAATTTGGAAATATGTAATTTGCCTGACCGACGCAACGAGAATCTAATCTCAATTATTGAATCCCTTGGTCACGCCGTGAATTATCCTATCTCTCACGACAGTATTATATCTGTACATAGAGTCCCACATGCTCAGCAGCAAGACAACAAGCCAAAGAATATTATTGTCAAACTTAAGTCGCGCATAATCCGTGATAATCTACTTAGCGCCTATAGGAAATTAAAGGGCATAACGTCCGACCAACTTCAAGTATCTGGGGTCTCAGTGCCAATTTACCTTAATGAACACCTTACTCTCAAAAATAAGGCGTTATTTCGCAAGTGTAGAGAAGCTGCCAAGAAAAATAGCTACAAGTACGTGTGGATTAAAAACGCCACAATACTTGTACGCGAACGTGATGGCGGACCAGTCTTGGCGATACGTTCGGAAGAAGATCTTCCTAAAATTGTTAAAAATAATGTTAAAAATGTTAATCCTAATATTTAATGTACGAATTTCCAAATTTCATAATTTTGCTTTTAAAATTACTTTAATGATCATTACTGCTTTATGTAACCCAGTATTTGCTATTTTTGGTCTTGTTTTACATTTTAATCAGTTTATAGCTATATGTGTGCTTTTATTTGTCATACTTACTCTACTGTTTTGTGTTAGGTACTTATTATACTTCTTGTATGTAGCATTAAATGTTGCTATTTTATATAATTGCTATAAAATTTTAATAAGCCATGCAGTTATTCCAGTTTATCCCAACATTATTGTTAACGCAAAAAATATCCCTATTATATTTGCCCCTGTAACATATTTCGGGCCTTTTAATTTACCGCTTGTATGTTGTTTTATATATCTTAATGGCTTCTAACAATATTGTTCTCTACTATCAAAATTGCAGAGGAATCCGCACAAAGTTACACACATTATTTATGAACATATTGTCCTATTCTTATGACGTTATCATACTAACTGAAACCTGGCTTATTCCGGCTATTCATGATAACGAATTCATCGACAATCGTTACCTCGTCTTCAGACACGACCGTGATCGTTCTGTTTCCAAGAAAAGCGAAGGAGGGGGTGTCTTAATAGCTATACTTCGTGAGCTACGTCCAACATTAATATCAACGCATTTTCGCAATTCTGAAATTGAACATATAATGGTACAGTTGCCTGCTACACAACCTAATATGCGGCATATTATATGCTCTGCTTATGTCCCACCGCGCACGCGTGAGGAGTCATACTGTCAATACTTCAACGCGATTGAGGAGATTGCTAACGATCCTACATGTGACGCACTGTTCCTAGTGGGAGACTACAACTTGCCCGATATTGACTGGATTTTCCAAGAAAATCATGTAGTTCCACGTGTTTCGACACCAATTGGCCGTCTTTTAGTAAACTGCATGTCTCAAATTAATGGATTGCAGTATAACACTCTGAAAAACAAGTCAGACAGAATACTCGATTTGTTTATTTCCAATATGGACTGTCAGGCCATGTCTTGTAATCCCTTATTAATGCCTGATAGCCATCATCCTCCATTATGTGTTACGACTTCCCTTAATACTTATTATACATGTATGAATAGACACCACACACTTAAATATAATTTTCATAAAGCAGACTATAACCTTATCAAATCTGAGCTTCAAGATATAGATTGGGAAAAGTCCCTTGCACATCTGCCTTCCATACAAGCCGTTGACGTCTTCTATGAAAAGCTATACACCATCATTAAACAGCACATTCCACTATCTCGAAACCGTAGCTCTCGATTTCCTGTCTGGTTTTCACCTTCGCTCATGCGTATTTTTAAACAGAAAAAAAGCGCCTGGATTAAGTGGAAAAAATATCACAACCGCTCCGATTATAATAACTTCTCCAATTATCGCGAACTTTTTTGTCGAGAATCCATAAAATGTTTTCGAAATTACATAGGCTTAGTTGAAGATAGCATACCTAAAAATATTAAAAAATTCTGGTCTTTCATTTCCAATAAAAAAAATAAAGCTAACTATCCATCCACTATGTATTTTGAAAATTCCTCATCGAACAACCCCAGTGGCATATGCAATCTATTCTCAGCATTCTTTAGTTCTGTTTACGAGCCCTCCTCTTTTGACCCAGATAAATGGCAACCACCGGAAAGATATCTAGAGAATTCAACGTGCATATCAGATACCTACTTATCCAAGGAGACGATACTAAGAGGACTGAAATCGTTAGATGCCACTAAAGGAGCAGGACCCGATGCCCTTCCACCCAAATTCTTCGTACTAACTGCAAACAGCACTTACTTAGCCTTGCATATTATTTTTAATAAATGCTTACGAGAAGGAATATTTCCTGCCATTTGGAAGAGAGCCTTTATTACACCTATTCATAAAAGCGGTGCGAAAGACAATGTCGAAAATTATCGCCCCATTTCTATACTGTCTACTTTATCCAAGCTGTTTGAACGTCTCGTGCATAATGCTCTATACCCTTTATTGCATCATCTTATCATACCAGAGCAACACGGTTTTGTCAAGAAACGCTCTACTACAACTAATCTTATGGTTTTTACCAATTATGTATTTGAGAACATGGATCGTCGGATTCAGATTGACGCTGTTTATACCGATTTTAAGAAGGCTTTCGACAAAGTGGACCACACCTTACTTTTAGAAAAAATTGCCTTTAACGGTATACGCGGTAATCTGCTCCGATGGTTTGCATCATACATTTCTAATAGAACTCAGAAAGTCGTCGTTAATGGATATGAATCAGACCCTATCATTGCAAAATCCGGAGTTCCTCAGGGATCGATTTTGGGACCGCTCCTTTTTATTTTATTTATTAACGATATTAAATATTGTTTCTACAACTCTAACTTTCTCATGTATGCCGATGATTTAAAAAAAAAAAAAAAAAAAAAAAATATATATATAAAGATTGTAAAAACCTCACCGATTGCATACTTCTTCAAGAAGATCTTAATAGACTATGTAGATACTGCCAAAATAATAAATTATTTCTTAATGTACCTAAATGCCATGCTATAACGTTCACAAAAAAGAAAAATATACAAAAATTTGACTACTACTTAGATACTGAACTCCTGGAGAAGGTGAACTCGGTGCGTGATTTGGGCGTCATACTAGACTCAAACTTACACTTTGATTTACACGTCGACTATATTGTCAATAGGGCCTTTCGGTTGTACGGTTTCGTCATGAGATCTTCATGTGACTTTGTGCGGCCTCATACTTATCTGATTTTATATAAATCTTTAATTCGGTCTCAACTCGAATATGCAGTACAGATATGGAATCCAATGTATGATAAGTATATTGACAGGCTTGAAATGGTTCAGAAAAAGTTCTTAAAAGCGATTAACTATAGATGCTATTACTCAAATATTCCCTACACACAGCTGCTAAAACGGTACAAAATTTTAAGTTTAGAATCTAGACGTCGGCTGCTAGATGTCATGATGCTGCGTGGCTTGGTTAACAATAGATTTGATTGTATTGATATTACAAACAAATTATGTCTTAGGGTACCTAGAAATGTGTTCAGACGGGCGGTGCGTGTGCCTCAGTTATTTCACATATATACATGCAGAAGTAACGCGGGGGCTCGTGTACCGCTTCGCCGCCTTTTAGAGACATATAACACACATTTTACGGAAGTCGATATTTTCTCACTCTCCAACCATAAATTTAAAAAAATGGCTTCTAACATACTTTTCGCCATAACTTGATGTCAAAATTTTTGCAGTTTTAAAAAACCTTACTTTTCTTTTTTAATGAATTAAACAAGTAGTCTGTTCGCTTATTCATTTATTCTATTTATGTCAATACGTGGACAATGGTGTGGGTTATATGTTTGTTTATTTATGTGTTTTTAGTTCTAAGTTTGCATACTGTAAACATGTAACCGTTTTTTGTCCCAATAAAATAAAATAAAAAAAAAAAAAAAATAAAGTTTGTAATCATGCCAAAAAATTGTTCGGTGTACTTAGAATATCTCCAAAAAACTCAACTGACAAGTCGATGTCGTTTAATTTTAATGTTTGTAATTGATCAAGAGATAATACGTCAGTCACGTGTTAGTGTCTCAACCAATCCTAATAAAACGAAACGGGGTCGAGTCGAGTTTTTTGCACACTGGTCCATTTTCACGATGGAACGGAAAATGTCATTGGATCTTTCTTTAGAATGACCGTTAGATTAATTATATACCTAGATAGACACTGAACGTTTCAAACGCGTTGATAAAAATAGAGGCCAACAGTTGTCCACTAAATGAGTTCGAGTGAATAATTTTTTGTTGTTTTTCATGGATATAATTTTCTCCCCATTTTAATAGAAACCATGTAATAACTGGTATTATGCGCGCAAGCAAGGATACGCAGAATGATGCAGCGATAGCGTATGACAAAGCTGTCTCGCATACTAGCTTAAGAAAAGTTGGCCTGTTTGTTTTAGTTTCATTGCAGCGCGTCACTCTATCTAGGTTTATAATTTATCAAAGGTTAAAATCCATAAATTTTAAATTAAATATCATAGCCATGAAAAATAACTTTTTTATAGACGCGATAACGGCTGTGTTTCACTGTAAACAATGTTTTTTACTTGGCTGTGTGTTTCATTTCTTTTTGATGCTAGCTATGGACAGCTGTGGTCGAAAGGCGTGGTGCATTATGCCATCAACACCAAGGATTATGGTAAGGGTCAATAAATTATTCTGGTAAAACGGGACCTTTTTAGTTTTTTTAGCGTGATTGAGTGGACGATAGGGCGATAGCCTAGTTGGGAATGGAACGGTCTGCCCAGACAATGTCCGGAGGTTCATAACCAAAGGCACACACCTCTGACTTTTCGAAGTTACGTGTGTATTGTTTATCAATTATCGTTCGCTTTTACGGTGAAGGAAAACATCGTGAGGAAACCTACATACCTAAGAATTCTCCATAAGAATTTCGAGGGTATGTGAAGTCTGCCAACCCGCACTAGGCCAACGTGCTGGACTAAGGCCTAACCCCTCTCAGTAGTAGAGGAGGCCCGTGCTCAGCAGTGGGCAGTATATAATAAAGGGCTGGTATGGTATGGTTAGCTTGATTGGACAATTATTTAATATTAAAAAGATGTGTTTGGATTTCAATAGGAAAAGTATAATCACGATGTAAAAAAAATGCTAAGCGCAGCGTCGGCCGTCCACCTGCAAGGTGGACAGACGACTTGATAAAGGTCGCAGGAACACGCTAGATGCAGACCGCTTTTGACAGGTCCGTCTGGAAATCTTTAGGGGAGGCCTATGTTCACTAGTGGACGTCATGTAGCTGATGATGAAAAAAATATATACAAAGAATGGGAGGAACCTACTGTGAATGCCATAATTTTTTTTTAAGTTTTTTTTTGTATCTTGGAATTTCTGTGTATTTTTTGTGATGATTGATTGCTTCGCGTTGTACGATTGTTTGCTGAGGTCTATTATGAGTATCTCAGATCAGTATAATTACAGAATCAAAGTATATGCCCCGTATAAGGCAATAGGCTCCGTAAAATTGACGATATACGGATGTGATATACCTCTACCTACCCCTGAAAAGAGATGCATAATGCTACGTTTTCATTATGTTATGCTCAGATCTACACTCTCAAGATGTGATTATGTCGACACTATCGGAAATACAGAAGGAGATATGCATTAAATTCTTTCAAATGCCACTAAAATACAACGCTAGCGTTGAGCAGAAGATTTTGTACATAAACAATCCAGATAAACGGAAAACGTGTCCTCCGGATAACTATTATTTTAATAATAGTATTGTGGTAAGTGTTTTTTAATAGGTTGACTTCAGCCAGCGACTATATAGCCCCTAGACACCTAATGCCCAATATTTTCTTTCAAATGAATTCTGTCAACTACTTGAGGTTTGAGGAAGCGGGGTACCTGCATTACGATTGGGCCTGCCGACATAATTATGTTTTACGTAGCCATAGAAACACTATTTTTATTGGGTGCGTCACTTGTCATGTAATGCTAAACAACTAAGCAGTAGAGATAGCGTAAAATGCACTTAAGTCAGAAAGAAATGCAAATATTGTTTGACAGTAACGTTCCTCAATGTTAAAATTTTAAATACATCATGGCCGGTATAAGATGAATTTCGATAATTTTTAAAAAATAATTGATTAGTCAAATTATTGACAAATATGAAAAGTAATGCTACTTTTGTGAAAACCCTAAATTTGGTTGTTTTTATAACACCACTGTTTTGTGCAAGGGGCGATTATAGCATTTAGTAAATCGATAATGTGGAAGTGTTTACAGCTCACAGTTGTGGTCACAACTGACTTGAAGATATTGAACGACAAGCTACATCTGATCAATTAGTCAGATGTGTTACCCGAAACCGATCGCCTGTTATTAGACGTCTATTGGCTATATGGTCGCTGACTTCAGCTCACACATCCTATGTATTTAATCGCGCAACGCGTCACCGAAGACGTGTTGTAATAAAACCTCTACAACGGTGTAGGAGCACACGCCGTGTTAAAATGGGCGCAACGGTGCAGTGTGGCAAAAAATATAACATGATTTGTATAACTGATGCGAATTTTAAAGCCTCTAGTGCTGGCCGCTTGTTGCGCTCATTTTTACACGCGTATTCTTGTGTTTGGGTTCGCTATGCGAGTACGGAAAACACACCTGTCGTGTCGTGTGGCAACTGGCAAGTCACGTGGGTAGTGTTCATTATTTTGCGCCACTGAAATTGCGTAAAAAATTTACTGCCTCGGTGGCGTTGTTGTATTACGGTATGACTGCAATGCCGTGGTCTTGGGTTCGATTCCCGGGTCGGGAAAAGTGATCAGTATCAGCCCGGAGTCTGGAATTTGTGCCCGATATGGCTATAGACTCGCCCCTATCACATCATGGGACGGAATACGGACTGCGTAAAGTGGGTGCACTAGTTTCGCCTTTGTCTACCCCTTCGGGGATAAAAGGCGTGAGTGTGCGTGTGCGTTATTATAGTATCTTTTGGGTGTAATTTTTCCTATATGTATCTATTAAAAATGGATGACATACTGGCCGCAAACGAAAAATGTTCTCGTGATTCGACATAATATTTCGACTATATTTATTATACTGCGTCGGTGGCGTAGTTATATTGTGTAGGCGATACGACCATCGTTCTGCGGCCCCGGGTTCGAATCCCGGGTCAGACAGTGTTTTTTCTGTCCAGTATCAGCCCAGAGGGTGCATATTATTCCACGTATGGCGATAGGCTTGCTTAGCATAGGACGAAATACACTAAAGTGGGGTTCTGGCCCGGATGACACCACTGCCTATCCTTTCAGAGATATAGGCTTGATGTGAGTACATATTCGAAAAAATTCTAGGATAAATAATACTACTGGTGGTAGGTCTCTCATATGTAAGAGTCCGTCTGGGTGGGTACCACCGCAATGTGTATTTCTACCGCCAAGCAACAGTGTGCATGCACTGTTGTGTTTCGGTTTGAAGGACATTGTAGCCAGTGGAACTACTGGACATAATGAGACTTAACATCTTATGTCTCAGGATGACGAGCGCAGTGGAATGCCACACAGTACTTTGTAACTGAAGGTGCTGGATGGTGTTGCTACTGTTTATGGGTGGTCGTATCGCTTACCATCAGGCGAATGGCATGCTCGTCTCGTCATTCAATGCCATAAAAAAAATAAAACGTTTTTCACAGGACATGATAGTGGGTTACAAATGTTTAAACCAAAAGGACATAACGAGGATCCTAGTGGACATGTTAAGAGCAAGCGTCACCAAAGCAGGTAGGTGTGGTTCACTTATAGAAGATTTTTAAAAAATATTTTACTGGTGGTAGTACTATTGACTGCCTCGGTGGCGTAGTTGTATTACGGTATGACTGCAATGCTGAGGTCTCGGGTTCCATTCCCGGGTCATGCAAATTGATATTGAGTTTTTTTAAATTCAGTATTATCCCGGAGTCTGGAATTCGTGCCCGATCTCGATAGGCTCGCCCCCTGCCACATCATGGGACGGAATACGCACGGAGAAAAGTGGGTGCACTAGTTGCGCCTCTGCCTACCCTTTCGAGGATTAAAGGCGTGAGCGTGTGTGTGTGTGTGTATCGTACTATTTATTTTACTGGTTGTAGGTCTATCGTATGCGAGGGGCCGGCTGGGTCCCACCGCAATGTCTATTTCTACCGCCAGCAGAGCATGCACTGTTGTGAGGTTTGAAGGACATTGTAGCGTAATTACTGGGCATTTTGATATGAGACTTGACTAATGTCTCAGGGTGATGAGCGCCATGCAGTATACTTTGCAATCAAAAGGTCTGTATGGTGTTACTGTTTATGGACGGTCATGCTACCATCAGTCGAAAGGCATGCTCGTCTCGTCATTCAGAAGCAATAAAAAACATTTATATGAAACTAGTTTCTGCTGTTTCGGTGGCGTAGTTGTATTACGGTATGACTGCAATGCTGAGGTCTCGGGTTCGATCCCCGGGTCGGGCAAAGTGATATTGGGTTTTAAATTCAGTATCAGCCCGGAGTCTGGAATTTGTGTTAGTTGCTAGTTGCTATAAGTGGGTGTACTAATTGCGCCTCTGCCTAGCCCTTTGGGGATAAAAAGGCGTGAGTGTACGAATATATGACACCGATTATAACGACTAAATGTCGTGGTCCCGACAAATACATGTACTACCTACAGAAAAAGAGAAGGTATCGTTTATGGGTATCTCGGACTTAGAATGTGGCAAAAAGACAGAAAGAATGATTTTGATGTTTTTTTTTTTTTTTATTGCTTTGAATGACGAGACGAGCATGCCGTTCGCCTGATGGTAAGCGATACGACCACCCATATACAGTAGCAACACCATCCAGCACCTTGACTGACAAAATACTGAGTGGCATTCCACTGCGCTCGTCATCCTGAGACATAAGATGTTAAGTCTCATTATGTCCAGTAGTTATACTGGCTACAATATCCTTCAAACCGAAACACAACAGTGCATGCACACTGTTGCTTGGCGGTAGAAATAGACATTGCGGTGGTACCCACCCAGACGGCCTCTTACATAATGAGAGACCTACCACCAGTAATTGTTTGTGATTGATCGAGAGACCAATACATCAGTCACGTGTCAATCTCAATAAAACGAAATGGAGACGTGTCCTGTTTTTTCAGCCCACTGATATAGCGCCCAAATAAGGTGGTCCCTTCAATGTCGTTTTAACTGTACCTACTTGTTGCCTTTTTCAGTATTAACAATCAACAGTAATGATTTGTTCAGAAAATTCCAAGCCATGGTAAGTTTTTACATAAATCGACAGAAATAAATATATGAACCTATAGTATGGACAAACTAATATGGCCGGTATGACATGACACGGTTTTGAATTTTTTGGGTAGACGTTCTCACAGATTTATCGCGTCGGGAACAAAATTGAATTGTCATACCGGCCAGCTTAGTTTGTCCGAACTATAACTAGGTTCGATCCTGTGATACCAAAGCTAAACCCTCAGACCAATAACGTTGCTTTAGTTATTGGTCTGAGGCTAAACCAATCAAAATATGTTATCTGTAATTTCAAATGGAGATACTTTATTCTTATTGGTATATTTTAGCGATCGATCCAGAGATAGCGATATGGGTTCTTTATTTTTTAATATAGGTAACTACTACCTACATAGTAAGTGCAACACGTACTTACTATACCGTTTTGTGTCGTCATTAACGCATACATAAAAAAATATTATTGTCTGTTTTACGCACACTAGTAACAGTTTTTTTAAATGTGTGCATGAACATTTGCTCCTATACTTCAGAGAGAAAATATCATACTAGCCGTATCCTTTATATATTAACGACCTTATTCATAAACCAGTTTATAAACCTATTTTAAAATTACCTTCCTTTAAAATCATTTTTTTTTTTTTATAATTGCATTTGTATTCACATTTTGCCAATGTCAAGTTTGATTCGTCTATTTTGTTATCTGTAGTAGGTCGAAGTAAAGCAGTGGCTACCTTACCAAGACTTTATCGAGGAGTTTTGGCGGCAACAAAAAAAAACACTTGATTAGCACAATTATTTCAATTCACTTCATTTGAGCTCTTTAATAGAACTATGTTGGATAATATACCACCATAATTATGCAATATAACACTAAGTATCACCAAAATAAGGAATTAAAACAAGAGCACTTCATGACACTTCCAAGTTCCCGCCAAAACTCCTTTAAAATCAATTCAAAATTAGTTCGAAGAAGACAAAACATTCTATAGCTAAAATTGGTTTATAAACTGTTTATGAATAAGGTCGTAAGTATCTATGGATAAAAAGTGTAGTAGTTGCGCTGCCTTCCCCTTCGGGAATAAAAGACGTAGGTAAGTACAGTCATAAGCATAAATATATATACATTGACAGCACGGAAATAACATCTACACCATCGATAGTTCAAAATATTTGTACCAACCAAATGTTATAATTACCTGGTTACGCGACGGAGTCATAATTATCCAAACATCAATACATTGGCCGAAAAAGGGATGAAAAATTACTCAATGACTCTTCCAACTATCATAACAGAATATCCATACCTTAGAGATTGAAATAGGTGTATATATCATCAAGTTTTTATACCAGGGGGTGAATAGTAATCATTTTTGTGCCACTAGTCTATATAAAGGCGACCGATTTCAGTCATAAATTCCACATTTACCCACCGGTTTTGATAATTATTTAAAAAATTGTAAATAAAGTATGTTATTCGAGGTCGCGTATAATATTCCACCAGGACCTGTTTGCTAAATGCTAGATTTCTGGAACTCTAACTTTTAATTAATAATATCTATTTATTACTAACAAAAAGTAACAAGACCCAACTAATCCCAATACATAACGAAAAATAGTGATACTATTTGATTTCGAGAACTTCCCTTCTGCATCTTCAAAGTCCAAGGTCCCATATCAATGAAATTAAAATTGTACCATTTTGTAGCTATACGGAATCTAACGCATAAAAAATAATTAAATTCAAACAAGGGGATAATAAATTATCAGGAACTAAGAATAAGCCACATGATGGACTTTCAGTCTCGCAATTATTAAATTACAATTAAATTAATATTCATCAATCATAAATCACACAAATATTAATTCTTAGTGCGGGAATCGAATCTACGGTATCTTGTTTCAGCCGGCTAATCACCCACTGCATCACGGATGCTGTCAAAAATTAAAGCGCGCTAAAATCTCTAATGACTTCTCCTGAATATAAAGCTGGTTCCCCACTCACGATACAAAACTAAACAAAAATCGCGAAGTGCGGGTGTTAATAGTTTCGTGGGTTGGTGACAGCACTTCGCAACATTCCTCAAACATCGTTTTTCTTTTTGCCAAATCGAATGCGAACATGTTACACGTTCCCTTTTATTACGTACTACCAATGTGGTATTTAGGCCTAAGCGTGCAATTATAATCATTTACATTAAAATTAATATAATATGTATCTTATTCATATTACTTAACTTAAACTTAGTAAAAGTTGAAAATGTAGTAAATTGATTTTCGTACAGAGATTATAAACGTTATTTTGTGAGTGTAAAGCAGGCCTTATTAAAATTCATGATGCCTTCGATAATAACTAGCTGTTCGCCGCCGGCTACACCCGTGTATTTTTTCGCTGATGTGTGGCAGCTTAAAACACTATAAGAAAGGAAAAGCCGTTTGGTTCAATATTAATATAATATGTTTTTGATTTATGAGCCCTTTTCATTTCTTCGATAGTTTATATTTCATCTAGAAAAGAATGCTACGTGCTCACAAAAGTCCCGTCATGGGTAAACCATTTTACAAAATTACCGTTGACAGCTACTAAAATTGAAGATGCAAAAAAACATAAAATTTAAGTTTTTTTCCAATTTACAGACAGATATTCTAACCTGTCTTATATGTATGGATTTCTCTAGTACCAATTAATTTAAAAATGTATGTGAATTGAAATACAACTGTCATAGATAGGCAATCTTAAAAACAATTGACACGTCTCTGACGTCATGCACGAAATGACAAAGACGAAGTAATATTGCTGCTATTCTATTTAACGAATATAGAACGTCTCAGTCGTGATGTTGCCGGAAATATACGAGTAGTTTTATCAAGGCAAAATTTATCTTTACAAAACATTGGTATTATGCACAAATGAATATTTTTTTATACACCTGTAGTATTGCGCTTATTTGCTTAACAGTCTTCTTGCTGGTTCGTATCGGTTATTTCTGTAGGTACTTCTTACAGCAACTTGGGCATCTTCAGGTCCCCATTAATTTCAATTGATCGATTAGGTACTCGATATATATATATATATAAATCAGTACATAAATCCGAGTCAAAACTAAAATCAATCTTCCTTATATCGACTAGTAGCATAAGAATGGTTTCTGCTCACGCCCTGGTATAAAAACTTGACAATATACGTACCTATTCCCATCTCTAAGGTATTAGCATTCTATTGCGGCAGTTGGAAGAGTCATTGAGTAATTTTTCATCCCTTTTTCGGCAAATGTATTGATGTCTGGATAAATATGACTCCGTCGTGTAACCAGATAATTATAAAATTTGGTTGGTACAAATAAATTTGACTTTTACTTTGGCCCCGATGTTACTGCCGCCTTGGTGGGTACCGATACTTTTGCTTATGACTGTACATACACGCTGACATTAAAAAAATTACAGGATGAAGACCCTGCCAGACCGACTCTGCTCACTCCCAAAGACAGGAACTTTATCAACGCACACTACCACTCAGAATGCGGGGCGCTGTCCCAACGCCCTACCGTAGACGCGAGGCGGTTTAGCGGGCCTCTACAAATGACCACAGACAACGAAGAATTTTATAAAAACAAGTTGTGGCCGATGGGTATCGTTATGTATGGATTCGAGAACGCAATACGTATGTATATAACCACTAACGGTCGATTTTAAATGACAACCGTAATCTTCCATCCAGGGCCGGATTAAGAATGTCGGGGCCCCTGGGCATTGCACTCTTGGGGCACCTTTTCCCTTTCCTGACTTCCTAAAATATATTTTGTTCAACAACAATCTAAGCCGGCTGCAAAAAAATAAGTATGTGTTTTTTATGTATTAAAATATGTTCCAAAACGTATTGAAATGGAATAATGTAAAAGGTTATCAAGGAAATAATAATATTATTATCGGGTAACGGTTTTATTAAATATGGGTCGTTAAATATGATTTTAGTTTTTTTTTCTCGGGACGAAGGGCCCGGCCGATGCAGGACCCTAGATAGTTGCCTAATTTGCATTTACGCTAATCTGGCCCTGCTCGATCCGATCCTAAAAATAAGGGCCAGTTTCACTGGTTTTAAGTAATTTTTATTTGACAGTTATTGTATTGAAACAGCTAATGTAGATGGCGGTACTGATAAGTCACTTTCTCCGCGAAAACAAAAAAAGATGGCACTCATTACCATTTATTTAGGAGCATAGATTAGAGTGACTTGTATTTAGTCGGCTTATACATCTAATTGGGTACGTTCAAGTAAGTAAGCACCAAAGGGGGGTCCATACTTTACTTATTTTCGATGACATGGGGGACGGGGGGCGGTCTCAACAGTCATTAAGTCAGCGATATTTTTTTTTTCGATAAATAAATAATCATAAAGACATTTGAATGCAATTTGTAAATATTATACCTATATGCTTACATATGCATAGGACGGGGGGGGGGGGTATGAAATATATTTACTTTTGCGGTGATACCGGGATAAAAGTAGCCTGCGTGTTAATCCAGGACATAAACTACTCGTGTGCCAAATTTCATCGAAGTCCGTTCAGTAGTTTTTGCGTGAAAGAGTAACAAACATCCACACATACAAACTTTCTCGTTTATAATATTAGTAGGATGTTATTATATTCTGCCGTATTAATATAATTTGTTCTGTTAGATTTACATCCATACCAAACAGCGTTGAAATACGCAATGACAACCATCGAACTATCAACTTGTATCGTGTTCCAAGAAATAAGAGATGCTATCCTCAAACCGAAGAACTTACTCTGGTTCGGGAGTGAAGGAGAAGAGATGCCTGAACTAGGATTTAAAGAGGGGAATCAGGTAATAAATCAACAACTCATCAACCTCGGCCAACTCTGCCACCTTTATTCGAAACAACTTCCGATTTTAGTGTAATAAAAAATATATCATGTAATAATTAGCATAAAAAATACTAGTAACGTCGATCCATCTATTTAGTTCTGCTTTGCACACACACATACCCACGCTAATATCAAATTTTGATCCAGAGGGGGGCAATGCAGCAAATTCATCTAGGTAATCAGCTACCATCCCCGGCTCCCATGGTTACAGCAGTTAGCTGCCGTTACTGCCCCATCTCAAAAATCTACCCAATTCTTCCAGACAATATCTTTAATATCCATGACGACTGGAGCGCCGGGGCATACGGCACACACCCTTAACCTGCTACTTAGGGCCCTGGGCGTGCCCATGATGTCGAACCGACATGATAGAGACAACTACATCACTGTAAACTGGAAGAATGTGCAGAAAGGTAGTTTTCATTATCTTCATGTCTCTTATAGCCTATTCCCAAACAGCCTACTATGAGGACGCGCGCCTGAACGCAAAGTGTTAGTAATTTCACAGTTTTCTTTGGTGTTTTCCACGGAGAAGTACTCTCCAAAAGTACTGGCTCTACCATCTCTTTTCTGAGCCCGTATTGCCCAGTTGACGGCCCCTCTAAATTTCTTACTGGATCCACCATTTGGTTTTACTGAGCCCCTGTCGCCTCAAGGAGCTAAGGGACCTATAGAACTTGGGAAACCAGATGACGGCCTCCTCTAAAATCCTTACTGTCTCCATCATTTCCTTATCTTGAACCCCTGTGGCCCCTAGGAATTAGGACCCCTTAAGCCGGTACCGGCTCGATTTATTTTTTCAGGTAAAGAGCGCTACCTAGAGAAGTTACCGGAGGCAGCGTGGCTCTGCGACCGTGACACTGGCCACGTCCCCTACTCATTCGAGAGCGCCACCCACGCGCCGGCGAATTATATGTGTGGAGTGTGTTCACTTGCCACGCATACCGTACACCCGGTGCAGGTAAACTTATTTCTTATCTTCGTTATGAATATCAGACACATAAAGTCAACTATAATAGGGCTCCCCAGGGGCGTAGCTACCGCTGTATCACCGGTATCAATGATACATGGCCCCTGAGCTCTAGGGGCCTCTTCTAGGGTGGTATTAATATATCAATCTCAAGTTTGAGTTACATCTCAAGTAGACATAATGTTATGAATAGTTCAATATATTTTGTCTACTTGAGATGTAACTCAAACTTGAGATTGATGTATTAATACCGCCCCTAGGCCCTACGCGAAACTTAAGCGGTCACCCATATGCTCGGAGACCTTTTTTTGCTCCCGCATAATAGGCCCCCGGACGCGGGACATGCGGGGCGGCACAAACTGAGTGGTGCTGGAAGAGCCCTAACAAAAATTAGATATAGGGCCCTTCTATGGCAAGCTACGCCACTGGGGCTCCCTTAAAGATGTCAAACTCGTGTGTTTCTGCGTCTACCAAATATTACCTTACTTCTTACTAATATTAAAAATGCAAATGTTTATGACAATGTTTTAATGTTTGTTAGTACGCATACTCACGCCTTTCATCCCCGAAGGGGTAGGCAGAGGCGCAACTAGTGCACCCGCTTTTCGCCGAGCGTATTCCGTCCCATGATGTGATAGGGGGCGAGCCTATCGCCATATCGGGCACAAATTCCAGACTCCAGGCTGAGACTGAATATAAAAATTCAATATCACTTTGCCCGACCCGGGGAGCGAACCCGAGACCTCAATCGGTCCAGTAGTTCCTGAGATTAGCGCGTTCAAACAAACTCTTCAGCTTTATATATTAGTATAGATATAGATTTCGTTGCGGGTTAGACAGATTAGTGTTCCTTGAGACTCGCCGAGCTTCACCGCTCGGAGTCAAATGCGTGCCACTGCCGATCTTGGCTTACAGGAGTTGCAGTGGGGGGTGTGAGAGCGGGATATTCTCTAAAAAAACGTTCAAGAAAGTGTCGAACAAAACTAACACACACACTCATGCCTATTATCCCCGAAGGGGTAGGCAGAGGCGCAAGAAATGCACCCACTTTTCGCCGTGCGTATTCCGTCCCATGATGTGATAGGGGGCGAGCCTATCGCCATATCGAGCACAAATTCCAGACTCCGAGCTGATATTGAATAGAAAAAACCAATATCACTTTGCCCGACCCGGCGATCGAACCCGAGACCTCAACATTGCATTCGTACCGTAATACTACGCCACCGAGGCTGTCAAACAAAATTAATGAAATAAAAATCAACAAAATTAATAGTTTTTCAATTTAATGGTGGTTGCATGTACGGCATTACATTTTTTTTTATATTGGCACGTCACCGCTTCGCACCTGGCGGTAAGCGGAGTGAGGTTCAGAAAGTGTCGACCTGTTTGAGACTAGATATAAACAGGCTGATCAAGGAACGCGACACTCAAAGTATGATTTCGCAGGACGCGGCAATCGCCAGACGGCATTATTTTGCAGTATTCATTTGTATGAGACCGATTCCGACATACGACTGCAAATGCCTGGCGACAGTTCATGATAATCCTTGCAATAAAACTGCCGTCCCCGACTGTCGCTGCCGTCTGCCACGTCCCGCAAAATCGCAGCTTTACGTGGGCCAATATATAGAACTACTAGGTGTTTCTCGCGGCTTCGTCCGCGTGAAAAGCCTTTCCCGCTACAAGTCCCTAAAACTCAGTACGACGCCAGCGCCATCTACTTAAAGAATCTGAATAAAAATATCCATTATTTCCCATGAGAGCAAATTACCGGGATGAAAAGTACGTGTTAATCCAGGATATGATCTACCCGTGTGCCAAACATACAAATCCGTTTAGTTGTCTCTACCATGGGCGTATAAGGGGGGAGTTTTGGGGGTCTGGACCCCCCCTTAGCTTACAACAAAAATAATACGGGCCACAAAACATGTACAGTGGGCTTAAAATGTGATAAAAAAACACGTCACGTCTCCGTTTCGTCTTATTGGGATTGGTTGAGAGACTAACAAGTGACTGACGTATTGGTCTCTCGATCAATCACTGTGGACTTAGAATGTGACACGAAGACGCAACTCGTAAAACGATGTCGTTTAATTTTGATGTTTGTGATTGATCGAGAGACCAATACGTCAGTCTCTCAACCAATCCCAATAAGACGAAACGGAGACGTGACGTGTTTTTTTGTCATATTCTAAGCCCACAGATACACTTTTGGAGACGGGGACGGGGAGGTATGCGTGAGTAATTTGTTGAAAGATTTTTTTGTGTCATGACGCGGCAAGAACATACGCCACTGACATTTTGGTATCCCCGGACCCCACCCTATGTGGAAGCTATAGCTACGCCCGTGGTTTCTGCGTTGACTTCTAACAAACATCCTAACATTTTTACAAACTTTCGCATTTATAATATTAGTACAAGATGTTTTCGAATTCCAGGATCATCTGTGGCAGCGTACCCTGTCTATGGGCCATCGAACTGATCTCGCGCCGTGCGACATTGAATTACTAAACAACCTGTACAACAAGCATTGTCAGAACAGATACATGGCTAAAAATTAATATTCTATGACTTTCATTTATACACCATACCACTTACCACCATACACTTTTCAACAATAATTTCTATTGTATTCGGCAGGTCTTAGAGATTTGAAAACAAGATATTTATTTACCTTTTTTTCTTTGAATATGATAAAATTAAGTCTCTCACTTTTCGCCGTGCATAGGGTGCATACATGTACGGCCAAACTTACACTTGGAAGCTAAAAAATCGTATTTATACAAAGACACAAAATCCATAATAATTCCGGCCTTTTTACCCAAATGTCCGGCCAATCTGGCTGGTCTGTCCGGCTATTCGGTTTGACGACCTGGCAACCCTAGCCGTGCGTAATCCGTCCCAACATGTGATAGGGGGCGAGCCTATCGCCATATCGGACACAATTCCAGACTCCGGGCTGATACTGAATAGAAAAATCCAATATCACTTTACCCGACCCGTGGATCGAACTCAAGACCTCAGCATTGCAGTCGTAGGTCCGTAATACAACTACGCCACCGAAGCAGGAAAATATAAAGCGGGACTTTATCCCTTAAAACCGCATTCAACACGGGCAGAGCTGCGAGCAAGTATTTTTTATAAAACTCATAAAATGATATTATTTCACCTTCGCTTCAATAATGTAATAACTTACACAAATTATAGATTTTATTTATCAATTAAGACCGCCGAGTTAGATTTAAATAAAAAAAACGTCTCCGCTTGTAAGTGATTTTTAAAATATGCATATCGACAAATAATTTCATGAAAGGTGAAAAATAATCAACTCTTTTTAACAGACTTCAAATGAGGTTATCAATTCATGTTTTTTTATGTGTGTTAGCTCGGTCATTTCTCAACCGATTTGGAAAATTCTTTTTTTATTTTTAAATTGTCAATGTCACGTTTTTAAAACAATGAGATGATCTAGAATCTGTGAATATTAAGTCTACCACCAGAATGGGGAAGAAAATCTAGTGTAAAATAGTTATAGAGCATTACAAAAAAAGTATTTTTTTTGTTAAAAACAATTCATTTATTCAGTAACAGCTCATTACAGTACCCTATAATACTGAGTATATTATAAAAGGTCTTAGGTACAGTCAGACACGAAAATAGCTTTCAACTGTCTTTTTATTTATTTTGTCTTGTTTTTATAAATGTGTAAAATAAACGGTAAATGGTACACATCAAACTGAAAAAATATTTACTTTATCCAAAATAAACACCCTAACAGGGCATTTGATTTTTATTGTGAAATAATTAAATAAAGAAAACCTTTATCAGTTTATTTCGGTGAAGAAATAGTAGAATACATAGTACAGGAGATTTGGACTTTTCAATTTGTTTAGAGCTATTTTTGTGGCCAATTTTACATATTATAACAACAAAAATATGTAGGTACAGTCAGCCACATAACTGAACAAATACGAAACTTCAAATAGCCTAACACCGTGTAGGATTTTTTTCCTCTTCACAAAAATAAAATGAAAGGCAACACAAAGAAAAAGTTTCTATTAAATTTAACGCGTTGACTGTACATTGAAGTGTTCAACAAGAGTACATAATACAAAGTTGATATCTGCTAAAGCTAAACAATGGTTACAAATTGTTTTAATACATTTCAAATGCTCATATTAGGTATTTATAAAACAAAAAAATATTCACAACCAATATTATTTTCAGTCATTTTTCATACGGGCATGGAAAACTGACCCCTATGATAAGTGTAGTAGAGTCCAGAGTGTCTGACAAGAGATGGTTACCCTCACCAGCCGACACCAATACTCAACTCACACTGGCGCAGTCTAATAAATGTCGCGACGCGTCATGATTTTCGCCTATAGCATATTCATCTCTATTTTTCCACAGTTAAGGTACAAATTTGTGTTATGCAAATATGGAAGCGCGCGTCGGCGTGATTTGTAGTCGAAAAAACAGGAAATGAGAACTTAACCTTTGTTAAGTAAATAGTTCAATACATTAAATGTCCACTTGAGAACCTACTCAAAGATGAGATTGATTTCATTCGGTCCTATGCCAGCTTATCTGAAATCTGATATACACAGGCTGATCCGGGAACGCGGCACACTTATACTGGCACATGAAAATACCTCTTAAGTCCAAGGCAAAAAACTTACATTTGTTTGACAGAGCTGTTTTTGAGCTACCCAAGAATTTTCCATATGAATTTCGAGGGTATGTGAAGTCTGCAGCGTGGTGGACTAAGCCAAACAAAACCAAAAAAATCAAAATTTCAAATCGCCCATATACGCGTTAAGTTAGACTGAATAATTTTTTTCTTCGTTTGAAGTAAAGTAAATTTCTTTTATATTATTTTTGTGAAGAAAAAAAAGATAGTAAGAACACAAAAGCATGTAGCCAATTTGAAATTTGAAATTTGTTTAGCTACTTATGCTGCTGACTGTACAAGGTTTGTATTATCAAACCTTCAAGAGTGAAAAGGATTTTTTTTGTCTCACTCTATAAAATTACCTTCAGATGCTATATTGTTTTTCCCGTACCTACATTTTATTAATATATACTTATTTACATATATTATACAGTTTATTTATTTATTCAGTTATATACACTAAAGCTCTACACATATATACACTCACGCCTCATCTCCGAAGGGGTAGGCAGAGGCGCAACTAGTGCACCCACTTTTCGCCGTGCGTATTCCGTTCCATGATATAATAGAGCGCGAGGCTATCGCCATATCGGGCACAAATTCCAGACTCCAGGCAGATACTGAGCAGAACGAATACACTATCTGACCCGATATTTGAACCCGGGATGTTAGATTAATGTCGTACCGCATACGCAATATAACTACACCAATGCATTTCATAAAAATAAGCAATAAACAAAATGGTTAGATGGCAAAATCAAAGCGCATGCGGAGACGCCACAAATAAAAAAAAAAAGTGTTACATATTTACATTTTAGCACGAAGCTGATGATTATGTATACTGTACAGTCAGCAGCATAAGTAGCTAAACAAACTCAAAATTTCAAATTGCCTACGTACTTTTGTGTTCTTACTAATCTTTTTATTCTCTTCCCAAAAGATAAAATAAAAAAGATTTAATTTACTTCAAACGAAGAAAAAAATGTTTCAATTTAACTTAACACATATATAGGGGATATGAAATTTTGATTTTGTACAGATACTTATGCCGCTGACTGTACATCAATTAGGAACCAAAAAATCCATTTCTGAGAAATAAACCTACTGGGCAGTTGATTCATTAATTAAATAAAGTAAAAACTAACTAATATCACTTTGAAGTTAAATAATACTATCTCATAATCGTCGTTTTCAATCCAACCTTCATTTTTTCGTATCTCTGTATCCTTTAGGACAATTTTGCCAATGTCAAGCAGGGCCGCGCCGTCCGTATGTGCGAAGTGTGCGGCACACAGGCGCCAAGGCAATAGGGGCGCCGGAATCAGGATGAAATGCCACATAAGTAGCTGAACAACTTCAAAACGCCTATACACTTTTATGTTCTTACCGATTTTCGCTTTCTTTTCACAAAAATAAAATAAAAGAGATTTACTTTAGACAAAGAAAAAAAAATTTTATGAACTGACCGTGTAAAGGCGATTTGAAATTTTGAATTTGTTCAGATACTTATGTAGCTGACTGTACAAGTCTCCAGTACCGGATGAAGACTACTTGATGCCCTAAGCGAACCACTCTTCTGTCTTGGGCGCCGCCCTGATGTCAAGTGAGGATGCTCTTTGATACACAGACTATAGATGCAACGTTAGAATGAATCCTTAGTATGTCGTAGTAAAGCAGTGGCTACTTTACCAAGACTTTATTCAGGAGTTTTGGCAGCAAAAAATACTTGATTCGCACAGTTTTTTCAATTCACCTCATTTGAGCCCTCCAGTAGAACTATATTGGATAATATACCACCATAATTATGCAATATAACACTAAGTATCACCAAAATAATGAATTAAAACAAGAGCATTCATGACACGTCCAAGTTCCCGCCAAAACTCCCAACCTTATCTTAATTTGACCAATCAGCCAACCAATTAATACAAATTACACCAATCCAATGGTTCCAAAAGTTGACTGGGCCATCGCCCACCTAACAAAAACTTCCTAATTCTGGACCCACCTCTTGGCCGTTGTGAAGTAATTTTATTTTAATACCATTTTCGAGAATTTTAGTTACTTTTCTCGTCTATCATAGGCCATACATATACACGTATCACATACATACATACATACACACTCACGCCTTTTATGGCCGAAGGGGTAGGCAGAGACGCAAATAAATCCACTTTTCGCCGTGCGTATTCCGTCCCATGATGTGATAGGGAACGAGTCTATCATATCGGGCACAATTCCAGACTCCAGACTGATACTGAATAGGAAAACACAATACCACTTCACCCGACCTGGGGATCGAACAGAGACCTTAGCATTCCAGTCGTACCATACTACGCCACCGAGGCTGAAAATAATAACTATTTATTTAAATCCTTTTATATACACGTTGAAACTTTAAACCACTCACTTCACTGTCAATTGATTCTAATACATTTCTATTAGAAAAGCAAGACACACAACTAATTTGTCTACAAACACAACGATTTAACTTTCTCTGACTTGCAACACTTCGTGGCATAGTAGTAAAACCACTATACGTTTTTTGTTTAACACTATCTGCACATTTAACCTTTTTAATTAATTTATTGTGTTTGAAATAGGCAACCACTTTTGCGTCTTTATATTTAGTGTGCTTCTTTGATAGCTTTCGAGATTTTTTGATAATTTTTGAGTTTATTTCTTTCTCCGGAGAGCTCGATTCCGATTCGAGCTTCGTAGAGTTAACATTAAAATTGTCTATGGCTTGTTCTATTATTGTTTCGTTTGTGTTTTCCGTGAAACTCAGCATTTCTACATCATCATCATCCAAAAACCTCACGTTCGTGTCCGATATACTGTCAAAATCCCCAGAAATAGCGTCATCAGAGCTTTTCTCTTTCGAAGATTCAGTAAAAAAAATCGCATTTTCGTTTATATTGTTGGATTGGTAAGGAAACTTAAGCAGTGGCGGTAACGTTTTTGGCACTATGTCTATTTTCGTTTCCTCTTTTTCCGGTGTTGATTGTTTTATCGGTATTTCGATGGTTTCTAGATTTTTTAATTCGTCTTCGTTCGCGCTTATGTCTGAAAGAATGTCTCCTTCACTGCTATCTGATAGTTTACACACGCTTGTATTTACGTTAATTACTTCATTGTTATTGGGATTATGAATTTCATCATCATCAACAGGAATAATTTCATCATGTTGATTAATTTCATTATTTAAATCTTCATTCTTATTAATAACTTCATTTTTACAATTATTATGAACTATTTCATTAATGTGTATAATTTCATCATTAATAATGTGTATAACTTCATCCTTTTTACAAATTTCATTCTTGACTTCTTTTTTTGCACAAAAAAAATTATTCTTTAAATTTCCTAAAATATGCTCTAATTTGTTCTTCTTTTTGATAAATTTCTCGTTCTTCTTTTGTTTGTTCAACATTTGCACTCTTATTTGGACATCTTCTTCTATTGGTGGTGGCGACTCTGAGATGCCCTCTATCGCCTCTTTGACTAAATCTTTCTCTATGGGATCTGCAAATATTATATACAAATTTACATAGTTATTTTAACATAGAAAGTGGACGATAGCCTAGCTGGAAATGGAATGGTCTGCCGAGACAATTTCTGCAGGTTAAAAACCCAAGGCACACCTCTGACATTTCGAAGTTATGTGTGTATTGTTCATCAATTATAAACGTTCGCTTAACGGTGAAGCAAAACATCGTGAGGAAACCTACATACCTAAGAATTCTACATTAGAATTTGAGGGTATGTGAAGCCTGGACGCACTAGGCCAGTGTGATGGACTAAGGCCCAAATCCACTGAGTTGTAGAGGTCCGTGCCCAGCAGTGGGCACTGGGCAGTATATGATACAGATCTCGTATAATTATCCTCCCTTACATAGTATAAAGCAAAGACCACCGCCGCCTCTGTACGCGATAAACTCAATAACTATCGAACGGATTTCGATGTATTATTTATATTATACATATTATATTATATATATTATATTATACATATTATATTATATATATTATATTATACATATTATGTATTATTTATATTATATATTTATATGATTTTGTATGGAGATAGTTTGAGACCCTGGGTAGGTTTTAGGCTATTTTTTATCCCGGGAAAACCCGCATGAGCAATATGTATTATGCTATTATTTCCTGGTAGGTCTCTCATATGTAAGAGTCCGTCTCGGTGGGTACCACCGCAATGTCTATGTCTAGCGCCAAGCAGTGTGCATGCAGTATGCATTGTGTTTCGGTTTAAGGGACATTGTAGCCAGTGTCACTACTGGACATAATGAGACTTTACATCTTGTCTCAGGATGACGAGCGCAGTGGAATACCACACAGTAGGTACTTTGTAAGTCAAGGTGCTGGATGGTGTTGCTACTGTTTATGGGTGGTCGTATCGCTTACCATCAGGCGAACAGCATACTCGTCTCGTCATTCAATGCAATAAACAAGGACAGAGATGACCTAAGACTTGTGCCATATATTGGAATGAGTTTACCTTCACAATACTTTTCGTACGGCGCGTCCTCCCACCATACCGGACTTGGGCACGTCAGGATCTCCATCAGGTCGTCGTCATCAAGCTTCCCCGTATCCTCCATGAGCCTCACGATCTCTGTCACGCTGAGCTCGGACAACTCTATACGTTGAGGGTCTTTGTGGTCAGTCACCTCTCCTGAAAATTTGAATTCGTTTATTACGTATATCAGTTTTTTTTAGATTCACTTCCTCTTCCATCGTGGGTAAAAAAACGAAGTTTTTACCGTTTTTTTTAATGGGCTATCAGCTTGCTCACTCACGCCCTCTTGGTTACGACTTTTAAGCCTGTTATTAAACATGACTTACCACTCTATAGTATTTTTTTTTTTTTTTTTTTATGGCATAGAATGACGAGACGAGCATGCCGTTCGCCTGATGGTAAGCGATACGACCGCCCATAAACAGTAATAGCACCATACAGCACCTTGAGTTACAAAGTACTGTGTGGCATTCCACTGCGCTCGTCATCCTGAGACATAAGATGTACAGTCTCATTATGTTCAGTAGTTACACTGGCTACAATGTCCTTCAAACCGAAACACAAAAGTGCATGCACACTGCTGCTTGGCGGTAGAAACAGACATTGCGGTGGTACCCACCCAGACGGTCTCTTACATATGAGAGACCTACCACCAGTAAAGTAAATAGAAAAGTCAAAGAGACTGAGCATGGTAACTCTTTTCTGTAAGGCGCCATGGGCGTAGTCAACATTCAGAGTGGGAGGGGATTCGACCTTATATTTTGATCAAGCAGGGGGAAGGGGCGAAGCGGAAATATAAGACTGCCTATACTTGTGGTGAATCTAGGGGGACGATTGAAACCCCTCCCCCTTCACCCAGCTCCCCAGGACGCGCCCAAGTATGCCCCTGGTATTTTCATAATCTATGGGCGGCGGAAACCGTTTACCATCAGATGGACCGCTTGCTCGTTTCCGTACTGTTAGAAAATTAATTGTACAATAGAGATTTTAATGTTTATAATGGACCTTATGTTCGGTCCCAAAGAGTTCTTGATCCTGTCAGCAGATTCAGTTTTTATTCTGCTGACAGCTTTTATACCGCTTTTGCTCCACCAATAAATTCATAGAAATCTTACTCAAACCTTTGAAACCCATAGCCCAATATTTAAAAAATTCACCTTTTTGTGGTTCAATGGGCTTTCTCTTTCTCCTCTCGTTAATGTCCTTTAAATTATAACTATGTTTCAAAGTTGTTTTCTTTTTCGGACTGGGCCGTTTCAGCTTCTGTGGGTAATATTCAGAAGTATTTATTATTTCTGGCGTCTTCGTTCTCTGGGTAACAGTTGAATGGGTGGCACAGTTTTTTAATAATGGGTATGTCGGTATGTCGTCAGGTGTCGGGCTAGTCGTAGTTTTAGACGGCGGGGATGGCGCGGGGCTATTTGATTCAGGCGTTGTGGTAGGACTAGGCGAAGTGGATGTTTTGCTCTTTTGCGGCCTCCCCTTTCTATGCGTGTTTTTTTTTTGTTTGTTCCGAGTTTTGGACGTTTTTGCGGCCTCATTTCTCGCCATATCTGGAACTAAAAAAAATATTTTGAAAAAAAATACATAAAAGCTATAAAAAACAGTACACAGAGTATATATTTAATCAATATGTAAATATGTTTTTTTTAACAAGAAAAAATAATCCCATTAAACATTTCTAATTATTAATTTCATAATTCTATAAGTGGGGCATACTGCAGGAGCACCAGTAAAACCAGTGCTTCAGGATGGAGACTGTCACGAATAGCCAAGGAAAGGGGAGCGACGCTATGTCGGACTGGGGGACGCCGCCTGGGGGGTGGGAGAGTATGTGGGCAGACTGGGCCTGGCAGCCTGTGTGGCCCTCACCGCATAGGCTGAGCGCTGCCCCCCCTGTTGGCTCCTGCTGCAATGATCATTCAAGGTCAAAGTGGCGGGACCCTCAGTGGAAGGCGGTGCTGGGCAGAGATCGGTAACCTGGAAGGTTCACACCTGGAAGGGAGCCACGATGCCTCCAAGGTCTAGCTGTGCCACAGCCGAAACTCCCTATGGTGAATGCGGCCCCTGGGAATGATACCTGCGAAGCGAACCGAACCAAAGCGAAAGTGGCAGCTCCACCCAAACTGGGACTAAGGGTGAAATAGTTCCCAAGGAAGTGAACTGATCACCCGTCTGTGCGACTGCATACGTCCCCATTAGACATACATACAAGTGGGACATAGTAAATGATCAGCGTCATTACACATCCATAGTTTACAGGAAAAAATAAAAACTAACAAAAAAAAATTCATAAAACTAGTTCAATTACAGTTTACTACTACTGGTTCAGTTCAAATAGGTTCTAGTGGGTATTCCTAATATCTCAACACAACTGTATACAATAGTAGAAGTCTGCCGACCCACACTGGACTAGCATCGTGGACTAAGTCCTAAAACATGACTGCAGTGCTGAGGTCTCAGGTTTAACTCCTGGGTGAGGCAAAGTGATAATAGGATTTTCTACTGAATATCAGCCCAGAGTCTGGAAATGTGACCAGTAAACGGCAATAGGCCCACCCTACATGAGACCTAACATATCTGGCGAAATGTGGGTATGATATACCTCTGCCTACCCCTGAAAAGGGAAAAGGCGTGATGCTATGTAAATTGATGGATTACATAAGTGGTATTATTTGTACCAATGTTAATCATAGGGCTTGCTTACTAAAGGGTTAGACAACGCGGTCAACACGCTAACGAAATGCGATGGTATACCTTATTACCTTCAAATTCTGCATTTCTTTTCTATTTCTGCAAATAGACGAAGGAGTCTGATTTTCAATATATTTAATAATAGTTTGACCTTAGTCATTTATGGTAAAAAGTACTTTAAATAATATTATGTCGCATTATCAAATTGCGTAAATAATTTTTTGCTAAGCAGGTTATCATAGTTAATTGCAAATCAAAAGTTCAAATGAACGCTCTTGATGGTCATATAAATCAATTACCTTCTACGTAATACACGGAAATAATATGGTTTTTAACCTCGGACCTTCTAAAAGCTCAACTAGAAACATTTTTCACTTACTCATACGACGCGATGTCATAATACTTGTTCAATGACGAAAATATATATTTTGTATTAATTTAAAACAACACATAGTCACTATGTAATACATTATTTATCTTTTTTATTATATTAAAAACATTCGAACATTGCTATCACGGTTTTAACTTTTAAGCAGATGACATAAAAATACGAATATTTTGAAATTTCAGTTCCAAAACACAGCTGATAGATGGCGTTAGTTGTCGTAAGTTGTTTTACTAAAACACGGAAATGCCGAAGAAAACTTAGTATTCACATAGCAATAAAAACAACGTAAAATGCGTTAATTGTATACTAACATACATTTTAATCACCGAGGGTATAAAATTCAAACAACAGTATGTATCTCTATCACATTAGATAGGAGCGAAAAAGAAGGAAATATCTCGAACGGCAATATGCAAGAGCGGCTGCTTAGTGCTTACTGAATTAACACAAAATTATGTAATTTTCTATTCAAATCTCATTAAATATCTAGTGATTTCGCTTAGGCATACTAATAATAGCAAGTACATACATCATTACGGAAGTAGGTAACTCACCAATGATCACAAAACGATTATTATACACTCTTTTAGATGAACAGTATTTGTCATAAATTGCAAAGACAACTAATTTTAATGAAATGTAAAGTACATGCGTAAAGCTTTTATCTCATTACGTACAAATTGTGAATATTTATGCTATTTCGTCTCAGTATCTCACAAGATCCGAACCAGATCCGAACCAGCATGTGGCCAAGGATGTGCTTTAGGATACAGTGGATTCGATTTTGTTTAGTCGATTTGTATGATTAAGCAACCGATAATCGAGTGATAAATTACAAATCAGCATTATAGATATGGTGAAAGAATGGGAGTAGGATTCGAATTAAAGTGAATTCGAATCTATATGTCAATGAAAGCTGTTTCATAATGATTTGCATTTTGCTTCTACATATACTTACGAATATATATTAAATTTCAATTAAATTAGAACTGTATACCTAAACTTTTAATATAACCAATGACTTCAACTTTCTTAAGTTAGGTAGTTGAAAACAAAATTATTTTCTGTTTCAAGTATGAGTACTACAATAACTCGTATTTATAACATTTGTAAGTACTACTACTTCACTTATCATACCTACGTACTCGACCTACGTCCAATAATGAAAATTGTATTATGCTCGTGTTAGAAATCATGAATTCTTATTACGATAACTGATAATAAGTATGTACCTACTTATTTTGACATTCTATAAAAATGGTACATTGGTTCACACAACCTTACTTATTTATAAGGACTTTTTTTTGTTACGTATTCCAAGTAGGTTATAATATTTTTAAATACAACATCAACCAAAATATCTGTTCCTCATTTAAATACTTGTATTGTTTTTTTTTATAAAGGTAAGGGCAGCAAATCGATACGATTATAGTAACAATCGACTATTTTAGCCAACACGTGCGTGTTACTAAGTGTTACTAAATGATTGATTACACTATGCTCACGATCAACTCATTACTCACAGATATTATTACTTAGAAAAAATAAGTAGGTACGGACTACGGGTAGTCTTTTGGATTTCAGCGTAGTGAGGCTGAGGATATTTACCTACCTTCCCGAAACACCTGTTATGTGTATTATCCTTAAAAGTCGGACAGGAAATGACATTGTTTAATTTATCAATGGTATGCCATTGTCGAAGAATCTAATGTTGTAAAAACTATACTGAGGGTATTATGCTGTATAAGTGACCTACATAACAGGAATAGTTAATTATATGCCTCATTATTATATAAAGGTTAAAGCGCTGTTGTACATTCTCTGTACTTAGATATATTATTGTCCTGCTATTTCCCACGCGGTTGACATTATAGATTGGGCTTACATTTGTTACGAAATCATTTTACATCTGCTTGCTCATTTGTCAACGCTCTGATGATAATTTTGATTTGCAAATAAGCATTACAATTCACAAATAAATACATAATTTTAGCACATACCTTAGATTTGATTCGGTTTGCGTTGTTTCTGGAAATTATGTTATTGGACACCAGGGCCATAACTAGTAGCTAGGGTTGTTTTCGAGGCAAAAGTTCCAACTCCAACATGTGCAATGTTTACAAGAAATAGTAGATAATTATTTGATGATTATGGTGCCGTGTATGTGCTTAGTTATTATAGAAATACAGGTCTCTAATGTTGATACGGTCACTATAAATATTGATACTTGGTTTCTTAAGAGATCTCACAACTTTTTGTACTCAAAGAACTGCGTTGCGAGACTTGGTATTTTTTAACATTTTATGTTTTTGATGGGATTAAGCGTAGAATAGTGTTATTATTCTAAGGGATTAAGATTATAATACAACACGCGTTAGACAGAGATGCTTGTGGCCTTTTTTGTCCTTTTCAACGTGCGTGATTATTTTCGGTTGACAAACTTATGCCCGATTTCTGAATCTCCCAGTTAAACTTTCAACAACTATTGATCCATTAAAGTTAAACTTAAGATAAACGTCGGTTGACTTTCACTGTGTTTCTGAACATATAATGGAGCATTTGATAACTATGAAGCCGACAACCAGTTCCTTTTTTTGCTACTAGATGGCTCTTTTTTAGCAGTTGACTTTAAAATGGATTTTATTACAAGAATTCGTAACTAATAATTATTTTATATACAATAATAACTTATTTTGACATAGATCAACGTCTAAACATTATTTTAATTTTATTTTGTGGTAATTTGTTATTTGTCTCTGGCTGATGCATGACATCATTGCCGAATTTAAAATAAAATCAAACAATTCAACAAAATGTCTTATGTCATGTTAGCACTAGTTTGCTAATTTGTGTTTTATGTCGTTTTATTTAGAATTTGAGAATTTATAACACTACTGAAACTGTTGTGATTGGCCGTATCAATTATGTTCCTCTATATTGTAAATAATATCTAACAAGTTGCCGTCGTTTGTGACAAAATGACACGTCAAATAGTTATGGAACAGATAAACGGCAAAAATTGGCCAGTTAAGTTCAAGTAAGTTTAAGCTGAGTTTATCTTGCAGTGCGTGGTTCAGAAACGCAATTTCATGGGTTATCGAACCAATAGCGCTAACGGATAGATAAACTGCCGTCAAGAGTACTTCAGAAACCGGCCATTAGTGTATCAACTATCAACATATTTTTGTGCTTGCTTTAAGCAGTGTCATTTTTTTATTCAATGATAGGTATTGTTCGCGGTTTTTTGTTGTGTTTCTGTCTTTTCGTCACGCGTTGCCCTATGATTGAAGACAAACGTCTTCAACTGTATTGGAGACAAAAAATAACAAAGCGGTTTTTAACCGCAATGCGTGTACGTTGAGTGGTTGTGTGGTAGCGAAAAATAACCGCCCGCGGCAGCAAAACCTTAGTGCGGAATAGGTTGTCGTAAATGATTGTTTGAATGGTTGTATGTCTGTTTTTTAACCGACTTCAAAAGAGATTTATAGTACATATATTCATTTTTTTACGTTTATTCTGTGATTATTTTTTACATCGTGGTCCGATATAAATGATTTATTTGCGTTAGATTTCGTACAGCATCGGAATGGTCCCATTTTTTTCATTAGTATAGGACATTGGAAGTCGAAGAAGCATCGCCGCAAAATAAAATAGAATAAATATGAACATTTTTGTACTAGGTTCAGTTAGATGTGTTTTATTCATAACTAAAAAAAACTTTACATAAATAAAACGCCACTAAACCTTGCACATGTTTTTTGTTGTTGATACTGAATCACGATACATACATTTACATTGCTTGTTTTTTAATAGTTTTTTAACCCTTATAATATAAAGCTTAATTACTTTTTGGAGTTTGGTTGGTTTACGAAGATGTAGGACGCCATAGAACTCATACTTTTTTTACTTCATGTCGCAATGGTCGATTATATTTTTGTTTTCGTTACATAAAAATTCCACCCGGGAAAGTCCCTGGGTTAGGGATTTCCCGGCAGAATATTGACGTCGAGTGTAATTTCACAAACGAAGTTGCGAGCTCAAATACGTTTTATAAAATTAACCCATTTATAATCTATAAATTTACATTGCATATACGATAACTGACATTTTAAGCATTTTTTATATGCATCCTGGTCGCTCTTCAGAGCAATACCTTATCTATCGGCTATCCTTTGACCTTTACCAAAATGACAGCTGATATCTGTCAGTACACGTGACAAAGGCGACGCGAAGCAGTTGATTAGTTGATTTTGTAGCTCTTTTTATTTTATTTTGTTTAATTTTATTTACCATATTTGAAGCGAATTTTGTTTTATAAAAATGAATACCGATGATAAGGCTCAAAAAAGCCACCGCTGTAAAATATGCCATAAAACTATACTTGGAAGTAAATATAACTTAAAATCGCATTTATACCAGCACGGTGTTATTCGTCCTCGATTTAAATGTTCTGTTTGCCCGAAAGAGTACTTCAGAAGAGATATATACGACCGGCACATGCTAGCGCACGAAGGAAAAGCGAAAAAACATTATATCTGTGACCATTGCGAACGAAGTTTTGTCGACAAAAGAAATTTAATTTTCCACCTCAAAATTCACGACGACTTGTTCGTAACACCTCGTCTAGACTTCAAATGTACTGCTTGCGGCGTAGTTTACTGCGAAAAGAGGTTGTTAAACCATCACATCCGGAAATATCACTTCAGCATTGATGCGCAAACTAAGCCAAACTTTTTGAAGAAAAAATGCAACGAAACTTGGGTAGAAAGAGTGAAGCAGACTGAAGTGTACGTACAAATGACTAAGGTTAACGACAACGTTCTACAAATAAAGAAATGCGACGCTCAAACAGAACCAAAAATCAAATGTACGGAACGAAATCCGATATACTTAAACGCTTTTAACGGTGAAGACAAATCTGGGTATGCTAAAGCGATTTGCCATTATTGTAAAAAGGAAATGCTGAAGCAGTCCATCGAATCACATATACGGAAACGACACCTACAGACGTACAACTGTAAGGAATGTAACATAATTTTTACGACACAATCACAATTGGCCAGACATATGTGTAGAAGTTTTTTCACTATAAAAGACAAATCACAATACTCTAAAGCAATTTGTGATTACTGCAAGAAGGAGATGTTAAAGAAAAGTTTAAAGTCTCATATAAGAGAGAGACATCTTAACATCCGTAGATTTAAATGTGAAGAATGCAATGAACATTTTAACAGACATTATCAAATGGTTAATCACATTTGTGGCAAATTTAAAAGTAGGAAGTCAAGGAAAGTTAAATAAGCGGAATGTATTCTTATTTCCTCTTCCTTTTTGAAGTTATACTTCTTTTGGCGCGTTAGGGAAAAATGATGAGAGTAAATTTTTACGATGCGCGCGTACACCGTCACGAAAAACCGTCACCCTGAAGTTAGCTATAGTCACCATTTTAGTTTTGAATTTTGAAAGTAGAATAAGGCGAAAGATATTGAAGTTATACTTCTTTTGTCGAGCTATTTAAAAAGATTTTTATCTTGTTACGCCAAAGAAGTATAACTTCTAACGCGTGTACATAAGTACACACACACTTTTTTTTAAAACCGGCAGTGTTCTGTTTGTCTTTTGTTTATGGTAATCACTAAATATCAAAATAGAGCCTGTTTGGTGGTTTATGCACACAGACATTCTACAGTATAGTTATAGACTGGACATCAGGACCAAATTTTTCGTCCAAAAGTTATTACCAAGTGTTAATAAGTCACTGTCTTATCTGACATGTCTTTGTAACAAGACGTCTCAGTATGCTTAAAGAAAACACTGACAGTGACTGAAAGAAAACAGGGACTACATAATAGGTTGACCAACTGCTTAATATGATCAAATTTTATAATCACTTTGGTTTTCATACAACCTTTTATAAAATGACTTGTAATGGTTGCTAAGAATAACTAATTTAAAATATTTTTTGCCACTGATAAAATACCTTAACTTTTTCTAATACTTTAACCGATATGCAAGCGGTGTTGGCTTGATTTTTAAATCTTAGTGTTAATAGAATTGTTTAAATTGGACACTAAAAGATATAGATAATATTTACAATAAAGTAATTTTCAATTTTTTCTATTCAGTATCAGCCCGGAGTCTGGAATTTGTGCCCGATATGGCGATAGGCTTGCCCCCTATCACATCATGGGACGTAATAACGGCGAAAAGTGGGTGCACTAGTTGCGCCTCTGGCTACCCCTTCGGGGATAAAAGGCGTGAGTGTGTGTGTGTGAAGACATTGTGAGGAATCTTATATGTACACACCTAAGAATTATTAAGTATGTGAAGTCTGGCAGACTGACAATTACCAATTTAAATTATTTTTTAGCGTACAATAGAATACCTTAACTTTTTCTACCCCTCCTCTGAGATATGCACGTGGCGTTGACTTGATTTTAAAATCTTAGTGTTAATAGAATTGTTTAAATTGGACACTAAAAGATATAGATAATATTTACAATATCGTAATTTTCATTTCTTCTTCTTCTTTTAAAAATGGCTCCACCGTGTCATCGGTGATTTTGCCAATGTCAAGTGGGTAGTAGATGTTAAAATAATATAACTTTTTAAGAATAACTTTCGACCCGAGGTAAACCAAGAAACGATGGCATAATTTTCATTTCCTTCGAAGACATTATATTAATTATTATGTTAATTTAATTGTAAACACTTTATTGTACAGTAGCCACATAAGACTTGCTTCATGTGCCAAATATCTTAAAATGTTCATACATTCTATGTACATTTATAATATAAGTAGGATGTGTTCAAATTGTTGTAAATCAAACCAGTACTTTCATTTAAAAAATGTTCTGTCTAAGTCGGAGTATTCTCCCATTACAGCTGCCTCCTCTTTACTGAAGGTTGTGCTTTCGATGTAATCAAGAAACTCCTTAGGCCCTACCTCATACTTGATCAGTCAAGTCGGTAATTTATTTAAAACTGCTGTTACTAAAACTTTGTATTTCTTCTTTGACTTAAAAAATCTTTATTTGTTTTTACTTTTCATTCTTGGTTTGAGAGTACTTAGTTTCTCCTTATGTAACGCTAGACATTTGCTTGCGTCTCCGCCCGCGTGAATGAGTTTTTCCGGGATAAAAGTTCCACTTTATATTTCCCCAGGGTAAAAAGTAGCCTAAGTTACTCGCTGATAATGTAGCTTTATATTGTTGAAAGATTTTTTAAATCGGTCTAGTAGTTTTTGAGTTTATTCGTTACTAACATACGAAAATACAAATCTTTCCACTTTCTAATATTAGTATAAACAAAAGGTCTTTTTATACTGTATGATTGCGAAAGTCTGGATCCAAACAGCTATAGTGAATTATTTAAAGAGTCTTCCTTCAAGTATTAGAAATGTTGACGGCCATTGCATGTATCAGGCCAAAATTGTTTAGTACTTAAGTTGTATATTCTATGTATCAAGCCACTTGGAACTTTAAAAATAGGCAGTAAATTCATATTTAACTTTATGACAACACAATATGATATTGCATGTTGGTTTCTATTTAAATATAAAATATATATTTTGATATAACTTTTATAGAAAATTGAAAATATATTTGTTTTAAAGTTGCAGTGGTTTATTCCTATTTTTGTAGTAATATTTTGTACTTTTTGTCTTACATTGTGCCTTACCTATATTGTTCTAGAAAAAATTACTTAAAAATTGTTATTTTGTTAATGGAATTGCTAAAATCGGATTGTAAGATCGAGATGGGATCCTCTAGGATCTATGGTTTCCTTGAGGTTTAAAATTAGACGAGGGATCATGTTGCAATAGTCATACCATCAGTGTGCCGCATTTCTTTAATCCTCATATAGGGTCAATTATTGCTTGCAATAATTGCACGCAATCATTGCATCAAAAAGTTACTCCGTCTGGACTTCGCAATGGTGAGGCAATTCTCGCCCGTCTTGACGCATTCGAGTGATATTTCAAACAACCATTATTGCGAGCAATAATTGCTACTAAATAAGGCTTTATACAAATTATACTTATTGCACAAAATATAAGACTGACACTCTATGTGCCTTTGTATAAATATTTTGATAAAAACCAAGCTCTATTAAAAAATGAAATTCATTTTTCTATTGATTTAAAGCTTCTGTAACGAAAATCACGTGTCCACCTAAACAGTGGACTTAGAATGTGACACGAAGACGCAACTCGTAAAACGATGTCGTTTAATTTTGATGTTTGTGATTGATCGAGAGACCAATACGTCAGTCACTTGTTAGTCTCTCAACCAATCCCAATAAGACGAAACGGAGACGTGACGTGTTTTTTATCACATTCTAAGCCCACAGGTCCGCGATAACTATTTGTGCCTCCAAGAAGAAGTTATTGCATATTTTAAAAAAATGAACACGATCTTGGATACGTATATTGGGGTAAGATCGGAGATGGTGTAAGGCCGTTATTTCAAAATTACCACTAAATTCTAACTAAAACTAATTCGGAGACATACGATTCTAGTATATTACAAAATGGCATTTAATGGGGCAAAAAGGTTTTCGAGTGGAGACCATGTACTGGCAAGCGCAGCGTCGGCCGTCCACCTGCAAGGTGGACAGACGACTTGATAAAGGTCGCAGGAACACGCTGGATGCAGGCCGCTTTTGACAGGTCCGTTAGGAAATCTTTGGGGGTGGCCTATGTTCAGCAGTGGACGTCATGTGGCTGATGATGATTTCAGACTGTAGTGTCTTAGGAAATGTTGGGTTCAGCAGTAATTTTGAATCTACGATTACCAATGTTCCGAACTTACCCTAACATACTATAGTGTATACTATATTACAAAATTTGTAGGAAGTATTTTTTCTTGCCGATTTATTTTAAAAATCTATAGGGCTTGGTTATTATTTATGTTAACGTATGACTTAAATTGTTATCTTAAACATAGCTTAAGTTAATTTAGTTTGTATGCATGTTATAATAATTAAAATCTATTATACAGTCTTTGTTTTTTAATGAATTCCCTTTTTCTCAGCGTGATGTTCATGCATGTTTTTCCTCTTGCCCCATCTGGATGTACTGTTGGCCACGTAAAAAACTGAAGAAAAACGTCACAACGCCTTTACTCTTTTTGTCTTTACATTTTTTTACTATTTAACTACTGGTTGGGATACTGGAATACTGGAGTCCCCCAGCTTGACGACTGCAGGGGCCTGGGAAGGAAGTGGGAGAGAAAGATGGAAGGAAACGTGGAGGAATGGAGAAAGGTTCTCAGGATGGGTGGAAAGGAAAAGGGTGCCAGGAAATGTTCGCGGGCCCTTTTAGGCCTCAATGTGTTTTTTCAACCAAGAGGTATACACACTGAACTGTGTGCCTCGGCCCGCGACTTATGTCCCCCCGCGCATGGGCGTGCATTGGGTGTGAAGACCCAGCGCACAAGAATTGCCTCGGGGGGCGTGGCGTAGTTGTATGCGTACGCGTTATGAGTACGATTTGCGCGCTGAGATCCTGGGTTCGAATCCCAGGCCGAGCCAAAAACATTGTGACTGGGTTTTTCCATCTTAAAAATTACTCAGTCGCAGCTCGGAGTCAGAAGTTGTCGGTGTGATAAGTGCACCTCAACAAGCACGTAAAGCCGTTGGTCCGGCGCCTGGTCTCTCACCGGTCATGTCTACCGTCTCACCGGACTATGAGAGTGAAGGAATAGCGAGTGCACCTGTGTATTGCGCACACACTTGTGCACTATAATATCTCCTGCGCACCTGGCTGATCTCCGTTGAGATTGGCCGAAACTGGCTAGGAGGATTACGTTTTTTTTTACCGGGTTTGAACATCTTATGTACGGTGGTCGCTATCCGGGTGGGTTTAAAATATATCCTACCACTAGAAATGGCTGCTTTAGGGGGGTGGGGTCAAGGGGGCAACCGCCCGCAGTCTTACGCTATACACTAAGGCTAAGGCCTTTTTAGCCATGCTTCGGACACAACCGGGGTGTATAAGTATGCTGGGGGACTTTTTGTCCGGTCTTTAATTTTTCGCTGTAAGTACGTATTAGGTACTCATGTACTTGTCCGAATTTTATCTTTAACTAGCTTTTGCGCGCGGCTCCGCCCGCGTGGAAAAGTTTTCCGGGATAAAAAGTAGCCTATAGCACTCAGGAGTAATGTAGCTTCCTGAGATTAGCGCGTTCAAACAAACAAACAAACTCTTCAGCTTTATATAATAGTATAGATAGATATAGATTAGCTACTTAATTTTCCATGTGCTGTATTTAGTAGTTACTGATATTTGTCTGCCTCGGTGGCGTAGTTGTATTACGGTACGACTGCAATGCTGAGGTCTCGGATTCGATCCCTGGTTCGGGCAAAGTGATATTTGGTTTTACTAACCGGTATCAGCCCGGAGTCCGAAATTTGTGCCCGATATGGCGATAGGCTCGCCCTCTATCACATCATGGAATACGCACGGCGAAAACGGAGTGCACTGGTAGCACCTCTGCCTATCCCTTCGGGGATAAAAGGCGTGACTGAATGTGCCTTGTGACTTAGCTGCAGGACCTTGATAAAGCATCTTACCTCCCAAAAAGTCATTGGCGTATATAGAGTCATTTTCCAGGTGGGCCAGTGTCCTAGACTTAAAATATCTTTAAATAATTATAGTACTTAGTAGGCTGCCTCAAAATCCTTGGATTGCACCAAGCAATTCTAGGGTGGGTACAGCCCCCCATCTTTATACGCCTATGCAAAAATTTGAAAGCTGGGAGACTATTTTTTCGACTTCGATTTCGACTGGAGCCTTACATTCGGACTGCCGCTGTTTTATTGTATTATATCTTGCTATATTTTTAGCAATAAAACTGCCTCTAATACTTTTCCTCGAGGTCAACTGCGGTAATTTTTGGACATCGGTTTATTAGCCTGACGTTAAAGTCTCAGACGAAGGAATCGTCTCGCCCGTTAGGAAGCGAGAATTCACACTGTTCAGACTCACTGGTAGGTCTCTCATATGTAAGAGTCCGTCTGGGTGGGTACCACCGCAATGTCTGTTTCTACCGCCAAGCAGCAGTGTGCATGCACTGTTGTGTTTCGGTTTGAAGGACATTGTAGCCAGTATAACTACAGGACATAGTGAGACTTAACATCTTATGTCTCAGGATGACGAGCGCAATAGAATGCCACACAGTACTTTGTAACTCAAGGTGCATGGTGTTGCTACTGTTTATGGGTGGTCGTTTCGCTTACTATCAGGCGAACGGCATGCTCATCTCGTCAATCAATCCAATCAGAAAAAAAACACAGGTGAAATGTAAAAACACATCGCACGTGCGATTAGAGAGATGCTTGACCTACTCGCCAACTCTACGCCGGAACACTCAAGCCCAGCGGTGGCCTTCTAACAATATATGTCGTAGCCCATCCTCAAGTTACCCGGTCGCAGTATGTTTGTAATACTATCAGATAATTCAATATTATATACACATCATATCTCCATATATTGGTACCTGTATGCCCGAATAACAATGAGTTGCTGAAAAAAATGGAATAGTAGCGAATAGCGATGATTTGCAATCGCTATTCTTTATCTCATAGTTTTCTAGACCTATCAAATGATTTGCAATTTTGTTTAGCTGTTTAGGGTTGATAAGGATTTTAATCATAGTTAGTATACTTTAAAATCATGTCATGCGTTGTATATTTCATCAGCAGAACCACGCGTGCTGGCATGCGAAGCCACAGCTTGATGGTTAAAACCATCTCGGCCCAAACCAATAGGTTCGCTAAATCTTTTCTTTGCCGCACCATCGGGATTTGGAATAGTTTGCCGGCGCACGTGTTCCCTCCTTCCTATAATCGAGGGTCCTTCCGCCGTAGCGTGAAGAAGCATTTTAGTAGGCCGGCATGATTGTGTCGAATGGCATTAGATAACCATCTACTGCCATTCGATACTCTATCTGGACGGCATCGCGCTTACCATCAGGCGAGGTGCAGACTGCAGTCACTTTGTAGTGCCCGAATAAAAAAAAACGGTCAGCCAGATAAATGAACTATTAGGTTGAGGAAAAAGTTTATTCGCATATGATGAAAACTCAAGACTTCTTTTTTCACAGTTTATTTACATTTCAGACATTTAAATACAGTATACCTATACCTATATGCCATTTTGTTCGATTATCTTTCTGTCATCTTGTAGGTAGTGCCATGATCCCCTTGCTGTAGAAATTTTGGGACGTCTGATAAAAAAACGTGATGTAATTTTGGCAGTCCTCTCTTGATGTTAACCTGACACTGCCTAAAGAATTCTGAAGAGACCAAAACAGGTCAAAATCTGGAGGTGCAAGGTCAGGGCTATATGGTGCATGCATTAACACCTCCCAGCCAAACTCTTAATTTTTGCTGAGTGGCTAAAGATGTGTGGTCTAGCGTTATCGTGATAAAAGACCACATCCTTCATATTGATCAATTCCGGCCGCTTTCTCGCAACTTCTTGCTTTAATCTCATTAGTTGTTGGCAGTAGGGATCCGAAACGATGGTTCTGCCCGACGATAAAAGCTGATAATGAACAATGCCCTTTTAATCATACCATACTCACAGCACTACACAGCCTTTGCAGAGTTTGTTGGTTCCCGTACAACTGACTTCTTCAAGAAGGGCATTGAAAAATTACCACTGCGCTGGCAGAGATAGCCTAGATGGGAGTGGAATGGACTGCCGAAACGAATGCCCGTAGGTTCAAAACCCAAGGACACACACCTCTGACTTTTCTATAAAAAAGTTATGTGTGTATTCTGTGTGAATGAATTATCGCTCGCTTTAACGGTGAACGAAATTTCGAAGTAATGTGAAGTCCGCCAACCCGCACTAGGCCAGCGTGGTGAACTAAAGCCTTAACCCTCTCAGTAGTAGAGGAGGTCCGTGCTCAGCAGTGGGCAGTATATAATACAGGGCTGGTATGGTATGGTGGCAGAGATGCATCGATAGCATGGGTGCATATTTTGATTGATAGAAATAAAAAATATTTATAAAAAGATGACTTTAACTTTCAGTATACTAAACGGCGATTTCATAGGTAAGTAAAGACCCAATATGAGCTGCGAAAGTGATTATTCATTCTTAGAGCCCAGGGTTTGATATCGTTACCAGTTCACGTTAAAAGTATCGGTAAGTAACGGTAAGATTTAGTAGCCGTAATTAATTTAGTAACGTAACATAATTATAACGATTCCAGTAACGTTAATAATTACCAGTAATATTTTATGTCGATAACGTTAAAATGAACGGTAATTTTTAACATTACTTTAAGCGACGTTGCCGTTTGTAGTTTGTACCATGGCGCGAATCAACCCTTGCGCGCCCCACGCGATATTGTCATAATTACTGACGTACTTTTAAATATCACAAAGAATTTGCCTCATTCCTTAAACAATATTATATTTAAAGGCCGCGGCTTGTATGAACTTACCCTCTACCAAAGTATAAGATAAATGCTCATGCACATGGGCGTATATAAGGGGGGTTAGGGGTCCAGACCCCCCTTAGCTTACAATAAACCACGCTAAACCCCTGACCGCTGACATTTTAGGGATCCGGACACCCCCCTTAGTTTCTAAAATGATCGGGCTACCAAACATGTCCACACTAATATATTACGTGACTGGGGGATGTATACGGTGTCATGCAAAGCAAGAACCCATGCCACAATTTTTTTATATCGTAGGACTCCCCCCTCCGCCATGTGAAAGCTATAGCTACGCCCGTGCTCATGCAATTAAAAAAAAATATTATTATTATGCGCGGGGTCTTCTGAGACACAACAACAGGAGACGGGCCGCACCAAGCGGCACCGCGCAGGGGCGGTTGCGGACGACAACTTTCGTCCGAGGAAGCCCGCAGCCGTCCCTAATGCGCCGAAGATGGCCATCCCAGAGTTTTTTAGGGTTAGGTTTTGCTATTGTTTGGATTAGGTTTGGATTAGGTTTAATTAGGTTTGGATTAGGTGTGGTTTAGGGTTAGATTTGGGGAGGTAAGGGTGAGATTAGGATTAGGTTTTGGATTATGTTTAGGTGAGGTTTGATTTAGGTTTATTTAGGTTTGAATTAGGTTTTAGTTAGGTTTGGGTTAGGATTTGGATTAGGTTTGGGTTAGGTTTGGATTGGTTTTGACTTAGGTTTGGTTTAGGATTGGTATAAGTTTGGGTTAGGATTGGAGTAGGTTAGGGTTTAGTTTGGATTAGGTTTGGATTGGGTTTGGTTACGTTTGTATTAGATTAGGTTAGGTTTTGGTTACGTTTGGATTAGGTTTGAAAACTCAATCCGATTTTATTAAAAATAGGTTGAACTCACTTGAAAACATAAGCAAATACTATTTAAAATTGGAATGTCTCGAAAGTCACCGTATTTATATTAGTTCCTCATTTGAAGGTTTCTAAGCTAAAAGTCTAGTTTAGGTTTGGGCTTGGATTAGGTTTTTAATTAGGTTTGGGTGAGGTTTGGTTTAGGTTTATCTTACGTCTGGATTAGTTTTTAATTAGGATTGGGTTAGATTTGGACTAGGTTTGGTTTGATTTTGGTTAGATTTGGGTGAGGTTTCTGTTAGGGTTCGGTTAGGGTAGGTTTTGGATTAGGTTTGGCTTAGGCTTACAGTAGGTTTGGGTTAGGATTGGAGTAGGTTAGGTCTAAGTTTGGATTAGGTTTGGTTTGGGTTTGGTTACGTTTTTGTTACGTTTGGGTTAGGTTTGAAAACTCAATCCGATTTAATTAAAAAAAGGTTGAACTCACTTAAAAACATACGCAAATACTCTTTAAAATTGGAATATCTCGAGAGTCACCGTACTATATTAGTTCCTCATTTGAAGGTTTCTAAGCTTAAAGTCTTGTTTAACATAAACCAAACGTAACCAAAACCTTGCCTAATCTAATACAAACTTAACCAAACCCAAACCAAACCTAATCCAAACTTAACCCTAATCTACCCAATCCTAAACCAAACCTAATTCAAAACCAATCCAAACCTAAGCCAAACCTAATCCAAATCCTAACCCAAACCTAATCAAAACCTAATTCAAACCTAACATAAACCTAATCCAAAACTCACCCAAACCTAATCCAAAACCTAATCCTAAGCTCACCCTAACCTCCCCAAACCTAATCCTAACCGAACCCTAAACCACACCTAACCCAAACCTCATCAAAACCTAATCCAAACAATAGCAAAACCTAATTATAAAGCTGAAGAGTTTGTTTGTTTGTTTGGCTGAATGCGCTAATCTCAGGAACTCAGGAACTAGGTTTCAATATTATGCTTATCCATCTCTTTACAATAAGGTATCTAGATTGTGCCCTATAAAGGATTGTTCAACCAAAGATTGTTCCGTCAAAATTCTGAACTTCCTTAAAAATCAAGATTACGGATGTACAGATAATATTTTGAGCTCCACGGTCATACAATAAAGGAAATAATAATTAAGAATTGAATTAAATTTTTGTCTCACTTTATAATTGTTTTCTTTTTACGCATGCTCACGCCTTTTTATCCCCGAAGGGGTAGGCAGATGCGCAACTAGTGCACCCACTTTTCGCCAAGCGTATTCCGTCCCATGATGTGATAGGAGGCGAGCCTATCGCCATATCGGGCACAAATTCCAGACTCCGGGCTGATACTGAATAGAAAAATCCAATATCACTTTGCCCGACCCGGGGATCGAACCCGATACCTCAGCCTTGCAGTCGTACCGTAATACAACTACGCCACCGAGGCAGTGTTTTTTCTTTTTACTTTTTTTTATTATTGTTTTTTAATTTGTATATATTAAGTTCTTATATTGTTTTGGTATTCTGTTACGTGTATTTTCTTCCTTTCACCCTAACACTCAGCTGAAGCTAACTCTGTCATGGGTAGCCCAAGATACAGGCTATGCCTAGTTTGGGTACCTCTGGAAATTCTTAGTTTAAGGATCTCATAAGTCATAGTGTCTGTTCATTTTAGGTAACATTGATTCTCTGTAAGTCTATTTTTTCAATAAACGATTTTCATTTTCATTTCATTTCACTGGTTCGAATTGATAAATTATTTTTGCGTTGGACAGTCGATTTATCAAGGAAAGCTATAGGTTTTATAACGTCAAGCTACGACCAATAGAAACGTAGCCTCAATAAAAATGTTGCAAAACGGAAAAATATATACCTTTTGAGAGCGTCCGTTACGTGCGGTGCGTAAACGTTAAAGTTTCGGTTAATGTTAAAGTTGACGGAATTGTTCCTCTTTAAAAGCTCTAAAAAAAGCTCTTTTAAGGTTGACTCACTAAAACCTTTATTATGGTAATCAAATTTGTTCTAAAATAATGTATTATTTGCGACGTTGTATTTATAAACATGATCTTGATCTTTATACAAATAAATACGTTATTCATCATAAGTATATATATATTTTTTTTATAATGGCATTTGTGTTCACATTTTGCCAATGTCAAGTTTGGTTTGTCTATTTTATTATCTGTAGTATGTCGAAGTAAAGCAGTGGCTACCTTACCAAGACTTTATCGAGGAGTTTTGGCGGCAACAAAAAAACACTTGATTAGCACAATTATTACAATTCACTTCATTTGAGCTCTTTAATAGAACTATATTGGATAATATACCACCATAATTATGCAATATAACACTAAGTATCACCAAAATAATGAATTAAAACAAGAGCACCTCATGACACTTCCAAGTTCCCGCCAAAACTCTCCCATAAGTATTTAATTTTGAACAAAATTGTTCTCGACATCATTTGATTTCAATGAATATCTTAGATGTTTAATAGTTTTAAAATAATTCCACAACAAAATAATGATCGAGCACCACGCATTTACGAACGCACTAATGTCAGGAACTGCTGAACCGATTTTGAAAATTGTCGTTCACTAAGAGGTAGCACATTACTCCTGAGTGCTATAGGCTTCTTTGTTTCCCGAGAAAATATTTTACATATATACACTCACGCCTTTTTTCCCCGAAGGGGTAGGCCGAGGCGCAACTGGTAGTAGTAAGGGATTCACCGATACTGGAGCAGATTCGACGGCCGGTCCGCGGCGCTCCGGTGGCTGATGGCCGACGTTTTCGATTGCTCCAGATTCGGCCCGCGGGACCCGCGAATAAATCCGCGGATTACTTTAATACCTACCGCGGATTAATTTGATACCTACCGCGGATTAATTTGATGCCTACCGCGGATTAATTTGATACCTACCGCGGATTAACTTGATACCTACCGCGGATTAATTTGATATCGACCGCGGATTACTTTGATAACACCCGCGAATAAAAATTATATCGTCCGCGGAATCCGTTTCATATCACCCGCGCGGTAGGTATGAACCACGAATTTGTTCATGGTCTACGGTTCCCTTAAGCTTGTACCTTTTCCCTGTTCGTTGTGCTTTTAACTTTCTACTTTCTATCGGCGATCCTTTTTTTTATTTGAAGGATGCAAAGGTCTTTGTCGCGTATTTCTATTAACTCGTATTTCTACGCAAAAGCCGTTTAAAATTACTTAATAGTTACCCTTTACGCATTACGAGCATTGTTTATGATAGATAAAGCAACATTTTCCCTGTTTCGTTGTGTTATTGACTTTCTACTTTCTATCGGCGACCCTTTTTTATTTGAAGGATGCAAAGGTCTTTGTCTCGTATTTCTATTAACTCGTGTTTCTACTTAAAAGCCGTTTAAAATTACTTAATAGTCGCCCTTTACGCATTACGGGCATTGTTTATTATAGATAAAGCAATCGTTACAATACACCATACCTTTCTCAAATTCTAGGTAAACCCTTTGGGTCTTCTCATTGTCATAATAATTACGGTTCCCATTATTCACATTACCTGATATTACGTATTCAACGGAACATTTAAGGTGAAAGTCGAACATGTTGGATCTTGTCTGCAAGGAAACAATACTCCCTCTCCATATAAAAGACCGACTCAAAATCACATGGTATCGTATTCCACTCTGTGCTCTGCTCGAAGTGTGATCTCCAGTTGTGTGTAACAGTGAAGTGATAGTAAAATTGTGAAATAGTTAAATAGTGAAAGTGTTATAAAAATGAATGTAAGTACCTTTATATACTTTGATCTAAAAGTGTTGTAACCAGTTGTTTCATTAATTGTTTATGCCATGTGTTGTCCACCAAGTTAATACATTTTAGCTATCTTTGATGTCTTATTAATTTATCATTGTTACTAATGTGTACATGTATACTTCGCATACCTATAAGTATTTATCATACAGTACTTACTTAACCGATAATTAAAACAGTTTCATTTCATTTTGTTACAGTTTTCTGAAAATACTTTCAAAAACTACTATTATGCTGAAGAAATCGACGAACCTAGTGATGAAGAAGGTACACTCGCCTTTAAAGTCAAAAAAGCGATAATAGCCAATAAAAGACCGATCGAATGCAACAGCATTGATGAGTTCTTCGAAAAACCAAAAAAGAAGAAGACAACAACAAGAAAGTCATCCAGTGTTGGTCGATCGACGAGCGGGGGTGTTTCATACATCCGATCAAACAGCGATGACAACAGTTCTGCATCACATCTCATAAAAATTGAGGTGTATGAAGTGAATAAAATAAAAAACATCGCACCGACGGAACATTGGAAACACGCTGATGTGCGAGTTAAATATTACGCGGAAAACGACAGTGATAAGAACTTGCAAAGTGTCAAGGACACTATATATAATATAACTAAACAGTTGGCTAGTAAGGACGATTGTGTGAAATATTTTATAGATACCGACAAGTGATAAAAGTGCAAGTGCGTTACAATGTTTTATAACTGTCAAACTATTATTTTAATAACTATACTTAAGTATCTATCTGTTTTATTTTAATTTACATTGTATTGTATTTAAACTTTGTACTCTTTTAAGTTACATACTTAATAGATTAATTTGTTTTTGATTTTAGAACTCTTGTGTTATTGCTAAGTATTAATGTAAATAGTTATAAGTCTTTTTAGTGTCTTTTCATGCTCATGCTTACGATTGTAAAGTTATTGGGAACATTCATAAATTGTTTGGAAGAATTATAAGTATTGTATGGGGTTATTAATCTTCAATAAAGAAAAATCATTCATTCATTTTCATATTTCATTTATTCACCTCAAAACATGATTTAAATAAACCATTTAAAAACACATCATTGCATATTGTATTATCACTAAATAATACTTGAAAATCTTTGAGACTCTTACCATAGTATTTATAATACAGATACATTAAACAGTACTCTCCACAAACTATAGTAAAGTCATTTTGAATTCGACTTGTATTGTAATTCCACATTCTAGAATTTCTCGCTAAAAACATTCGGTGGTATCCTTGAGGTGGTCGACCGTATGAATCAAAGTACTGTCCAAAACCATTCTTATCTATGTGTATGGCGACCCAGTGAGAACCTGGTTTGTTATCAGAGTCTAAGTTGCTAACTACGTATGTAGGAGTTACCACATATATTGGTAGACGATTGGCTGCATATACATTATATTCAATACTTGGATCAATTTTCTTTAAGTAATTCTGTATTTCTATTGTATTCATTTTTATTCACCGTATCGCTGCAGAATCTTATCAGGTCGAATGATAAAGTGGTAATGTCTTATATAAGGTTAACAAGACACTATTATGGTACTTATCAGCCAAGTTGACTCTTGTTGTGGGGTTGCAAGGATTATAGTAAAACAAAGAACTTAATATTTTATGAATTCGTTTTATTGGTAACTTAAATCTAACAACAAATCTGAATTACATTATTCACGCTTAATCTAATCTTAAACAGTTAATTTTGTGTACTTAACTACTATAATCTACTGAAATATTGCGGTTTTTATCTATTTCAATAACATTATCAAACTCCGCATAAACAATGCAATTAATAGTTTGTGATAAAGCTGTTTCAAAACGCACTTCTAATCTCACACTACCATGCTTTACAAGATTCCAATGACTTGCAGAGTTTGCTGATAAATCAGGTGTCAAATCAAACGCTAACATACAATACCCTTCAGCGTATTGTTCTCGGGATATCCCATTACCTTCATTGAGAAAGTGTATACCTGATCCAGAAAACAATGTATGATATACTGAAGTAAAAATTTTGTTCTCAAATGAGGGTTGTAAAGCCTTTGATGGTATTTGTTGACCGTCTATATATAAACTAAAAGTATTGATGTCGTAATTTTGAAAGTTAAATGGGTTCTTAGTGAGGTTTCCATTGAAAGCAGCGTTATTTACAAATCCCACTATACACCTTTTAGGTAATTGTCCTAAGAAAATGTTATCTAGAGTTTTTCCTTGAACACCTGATGGTATTGTTAAAACTTTAACTTCAGCTCGAGTAATGGGGTATTTAGCTGTGGTAGAAGCTAAGACCTTTTGATGAGCAAGTAACACGCTGGGATTGATTCGTGCTCTACGAATAATCAAAGATGCATCCGTAATAGATACCTTTAATTTAAGGTCACCTGTAGAGGCCATGAGATTGAAATTTTCTCTAGAACGAATTAACTTAACACATATATCAACACCATTGATTAAAAATTTTTCTTGATTGAATAAATCACCATGTAAGTGACCAATCATTTCCATTTCTTTACTTTCACTAGATAATTCTTGCCTCTTAGTAAATCCTTTATTAGTATCATCGGTGGAATCCATTTTTCCAGCTGTATCTTCATACCATAAACCACAGGTGAGGTGAGATTTTTTTGCTGCAGGAGCATAGTTCAATAAGTTTTCTATATACGCACGATAAGCATATGTGTTATTGGGTGGTGATACAAGTTTTTGATTTAAGTAGACATCAAGTTGACTGAAGAGTGAGTGCAACCAATTATTCACCGGAGCAACGACTGTAGATGCGGTTAGTTTGGTGTTATCTTGATTTACTATTTTCGCTTTCAAGTGAAGTAACGTATGAGATAAATCTATGTAGTCATCTCCTGCTCCAGGAATTTGAAATTCTATAGGACCATCATCGGCAAGAGATGAAATTGGTTTATAATGGATCCAAATTCCACTTTCAATGCTAGTTTGAGTTGACGGCAATGCAAACAAATCCAATTCGGACTTTATACATTCACAGGAATGACTATGTAAAAAAGACATTTTGATTAATTGTTAGAAAATATGTCCTTGATTTGTTTTTGAGTAATTTTTGATTTTTTTAGAGCTTTCACTTTCGCGGTCAACGACGGACTGACTCCAGGTAGACGTTTTCGTTTTGTTATATATCCGGATCCAGACATATTGATTTTATCTATTTTTTCATCAGCCTTGCGTTTTAAGTTGGAACCAACTTCTTTAAGACGTGCTTTTATTGAATCTTCCATTGGTCGCGCACTAACCATATCTGTCAATAGACCAACACCAGCGCTCAATGCCTCTTTACCAACAGATCGAACACCGCTACATAATAATGGTAAAACTGACCTAAACAATCCCCCAAGAAAACTACCAATTCCATGTCCTTTTTGATAAGGCGCCCCTTTATATACCACCCCTATACCTGAACCAGCCTGATGAGAATAATAGCGTTGATAAGGACATATCATGTTGGAGCGTTCAAAATGCATTATAATTTTTTAAAATGTAGTTTAACACACACCGTTCCAAATTGAAATGGTATCTTTTGTCCGGTGCTTGACCTTATATCTATTTCAATGGTATCGAATTCTCTTCGCATTACCGATAAGTAATGAGGAGGTGAAAATACATGCATTTTATTGGCACCATAGATGTATTTTGAAGGATCTAATGGTATTACTCTCAGAAGAGGTGTCATTACATCACCTACAATTTGAGGTTCAACTATATCACAGTAAACGAATAGTTGAGATGGTAACCCTAAATGTAAATTAGCTGGACATTTAGCTAAATTCTTTTCAACAAGGTTTCTGTTTGGTTCAAATCCCAACTGTAAGCCTAGTTTAGGAGATAATGTTACAGATTTTATTGATTCGTCTAACACAGAAACAGAAACAAATTTAGATATATTATCGTAGCGGAATTTGATTTTTTCTCTTATATTATTTAATGCTGATAAAATATGGTTAATATTATCATAGTTTGTGGCAGGTATGTGAGTCTTATAATAAACTGTAGATAGTTTGTCTTCATTGGGCATTTTCATGATTTTTGTTATGTAAATAACATTCTCATGATCTTGAACAGTAAACATGGTGCATGGATATTGGAATTCAACGATTCCTACACACCATTCTCCTTCCAATATTATGGGTTTGGGTAATTTTGTTGAAAAAATTGATGTTTTGTTCTCAGGAAAATATTCCATTGAACTATTGCTAAGTAAAGTTAAATAAAAATCTTTAATCATATTTTTTTTAAACTGGAAGCTAAAATCCAACTATTAAATTTGTTTGGATAACCTTTCCACTTAACTAACACTTGTTGTCTGCTGCCAGAATAACGAGAGCGAATTATTTTATCAATCTTGTGTTCAATGGTGGGGTCATAAATGACCTTTTGTAATTCTCGTTCATAAAACGTTCCTACTATCTCCTCACCATCTAAATCTTTTATAGTATAAACGGGCCACGGAGTACGTTCTATTATAGAAGAAATCACAAATATTTCATCGCTCCAATTAGATTCATAACCTTTTTGGAATACATGTTTATATTTAGTTATTCTGACATGGTCACCGACATGAAACATAGGTAGTATAGTTTTTGATGATTTTTCAGATTTTTCATATAAATTACTCCAAACTGTCATTATATTATTAGAATTAACATCTGAAGGACACATTTTAATACTAGAATGGAAACTATGATTGTAAGAGTGTATCAAATTCTGCAAAATATCAATATATTTATGTGTATTCTTGTGTGTAAAATAGCGCCACATCTTCATTTTTAGCGTTCTTTGAAATCTTTCTACAATGCTTGCTTTGATGTCTGGATTATTTGTCGTATAGTAATTTATGTTTTTTGTTTTAAAGTATCTTTGAACATCTTTCGATACAAATTCAGTGCCTTTATCAGATTGAATGTGAGTGGGTGTAGTATTAGCTTCATTAAATATACTGTCGAAACACTTTTTTACGGTTTCTGAATTTTTCTTTTTCAAGGGTCTAGCATATGCATATTTGCTAAAAACATCAATAACACAAAGAATGTAGTTGAAACCTTTATTATCTTTAGAATAAGTCCGCATGTCGCTTAAGTCAGCTTGCCAAAGTTCATTGAGATTAGAGAGAACGTATTTGTTCCGAGCGAATTTTCTATGTACTGGTTTGTGGAGTGTATACGTAGATTGGGATTGCAACCAGTTTTTAACTTCTTCCTTTTTCATTTTACCTTTCATAGCTTTTGATAATTTGTCGATATTGCTATATCCAGCTGGGTGTGATACATCATAATAAATTTGATCTATTTCTAATAAGGGGTCCATTTTTCCCAATCAATCTTTTTCTTAATTTTATTTGCGTGTTTATCTTTGCTCGTTGGCGTCAAATATACCTCTGTGTTTTGTGGCGGTTGTTCTTCGATGGCTTTTTGAAGTTGAGCTATGTACTCACGTCTTTTTGGATTGCCAATATATGTTAAAGGTACTTTTAAATCGTTTAACGCTTTAGCAAATTTTTCCCAACCAGGTGGGTCGTTGTTTTTTAATGGTCGCAGTGTATCGCTTACTAAATCGATAATGTTACTGTTAGGAATCACTTCATTGTCTACAATCACTGTGCCAGCATCATTCCAATAAATTTTGTTTTTATTTAGTGACACCGAATTCAATAACAACTCACCTTTTTTTACATATGTTTTTGGTATTAAATTTAAAATTTGTTTTGTTGAGTAGGAAGGTTTTTTTTCGAGTGTAAAACTTTCTTGTTGCTTCTCTTCATCACTCAGTGTCTGACTGACAACTACATCTTTATTCTTGATATCATTATTTATATTAAAAAATTTCCAGCTTTCAGATGTGGGTTTAATGTTATCGTCATTTGAAGTTATTATAGGGAGTTCAATGGGACGACGATCTTCTTCCATAAAGTGAAGATATCTTTGTAAAATTTGTAAGTATAATTTACACTTTTTTCGATCATCCATATTACTGTCGAGTATTTTTTCCATTTCACTATCTAAACGAGAGGTAGGATTTTCATTTCTTTTTTTATTTAACTTATCTATTAAGCTTGGATCAACTAACAGCATTTTTTTGGCGTGTTCCATTTTTAAACTAGTCCACTTATCAATCCACTCAAAATAGAACCCAATATAATCGGAAGAAATGCACCACCTTTTTGAACTATAATATTCTTTCTTATTTTATTTGTACTTTTACGTACCAATTTTCGTAGTAGATTTTTGTACTTTTTTAGTTTACTCTTTGATTTTTCTTCAAGTTTTATATTTCCTTGTAAAACGTTATGAATACATTCACATATAAAATTAATTTCGTTTTCGTTACAGACTTTTAAAAGAGCTTGTTGATGTTTTGGTTTAAGTTTATAAAGAGCATTTAATAAGTGTTCATGCGTCTTTAAGCGTCGATCCATCATTTGTAAATGACGGGTATTGGTTGGTTCTTGACATATTTAAACTCTTTTGTGGGAATGTACACTGTAGAATGACCATCAGATGGAAATATCTTTGATTTAATTCGACACATGTCAAAAGTATCTTGTTTTAGATCTATCATCAAATAGCCATGTGCTTCTTTTGTAGCATCTCTGTAAGCATCTTCTATGAATTTGCTATTTTCTGGCGATACTTGTCGCGCTAAGTAACGTATTTGAGTTTTATCACGTGGGTTTTTAAAATAAATTATGTAGTTTGAATTCAAAGAAATGTCTCTTTGTCCTTTACCTTGATGAAATAAATTTTGAGTGATGTAAAATACACTCAAGTTCCTATGATGACTACCTTTGGTAAATATGTCAACAATGCGACCATCAGATTCCCTCATGAGATCATCGATAATAATAAGGTTAGCTTCCTTTCCATCAAACATATTCAAATCTGGTATACCCTGATAATAGTTTACATTTGGTAAATTATATAAGGGCTGCATTTCATCAAAACACCAAGTAATTTGATGAAAATTGGTGTTGCACACCTCATTAATATGATTAATAAAGTTTGTTACAAAATTAGACTTTCCACATCCACTTGGACCTGCAACTATGGCAGTAAAAGGATGATAAAAATGAAACATTTTTTAAATGCACGTGTGAACTCGAAAAGGTTTCGGAATGAATAAAACAAGAAGTTACGATTGAGTGTATTATATTTGATTTTGTTTTACGTACAAAGATTACATATACAAATAATTTGAAAAATGATCATTTACATACATCATACAATTCATAGCTGTTTAGAAAAATATTACAGTAATAAAGTGATTATAAAATAAAGTTAAATCAGGTATAACAAATAACTAACTACATACATTCAAATTTACATCTAATTTTTCATGATATTATACAAAACATAGTAAAACAATTAAAAAAAAATTAGTACATAATACGGCAGAACTTTAAGTTACTTAAAACCACAATTAAAACACACATTAATATACATATTTTCGTTGTACAGAAATCGTAGATAAAATCAAATGTCCTTTATTTTATAATGACCCCATGCAAGAGTATCAGTTGAATTTTCTATTAAATAACGTTTTGTGTCATTGTGTGATAAAGATATCTTATTAATTTTTTGTGTATATATAGCATGTTTAATTGATTTAAATCTTATCATTTCACTGTATTGCGTTTTTTTTTCATATAAACATGATTCATAATCAGTAAGACTAAATTTTTTTGTTACACTTTTGTTAATCCCTTTTGCTTTACATATACATTTATTCTGCACATCCATTGCATACATTTTAGAGCGAAGACCTACAAACTCTTTAAGAATTTTACCGTTATTTTCGTCTTTAAAAAAACCTAACCGTTTTTTATTCAATAATGGTAAACCATATTGATTATTTGGTGGATAGTCGGACGTATCAAAGTAGTTGACTAAATCAAGTTTTATGTCAGCATAATAATTTTGCGTAAATATTTGATATATTAAACTATCGGTATCAGTATATAGTAATTTAATATTATCTTGATATTTCATTTTCATATAATCGTAATGGAAATCGTATAGTAATGTTTTAGATATATCTAAAATACAAAAACCGAGGTAAATTGGTTTATTATATAAAACGTTAGTTTTATTTAATTGTATTGCTACTAAACTCTCTGAAAATATAGATAAACTATGGAATTCTGGTCTTGCTATCAAAGATTGAGCACCTTGAGTTTTGCCACGATTTAACCAATGATTGATTAATTTGACATTAACTCGTTTTCTTACATTTTCCATTGTTTTACCAAAAACAGAATTATTCATAAGTTTAAAAAAATCTTTCTCAAAATCTGAAGTAGCTAGTGAACGCATATGAGTGTTCAAGTCTATATAACTTTTCAACCATGCGGATTGTTCAAATTTTAAAATTCTATGTACTTTAGTCAATCGGAGGCCATTTTTTAAACATTGTTTGAGGTTTCTATAATGAATGACGTAATTTTTTTTATCTTTTAAATTTGGGATCAGTTTCCTGTCTTTGCTGTTTCCTAAACATACGTTTTCGGGACAAAATGGAAAATCTGAATGAAAATCATGTAAAGTTTTTGAATATTCTAAATCTACTTCTAACATAAAACCATGTTCGGCATCATCGGCTATATTAAAATCTGTATTTATATCGACCCATTCAAATTTGCCTGTCGGGAGACATTGGGACATAGCCCAACCATAAAGGTTATTTGCGTCTAAGTACATCAAAAATGAAGATGGTTTATCTGAATCGTATTCCGACATAAACATGTTATTTGCCACTGCATGTCTATTACTGCATTGTGATATACCACCCCGAATATTATTCGCTATAAACGTAACCTTATCGATATCTGTTAAAAGTTCCAAATTTATTTTGGTAAAATTTAACATAGCATCCCAACTTAAACCAGGTGCTGTATAATAGTGGGCAGGATCTAAGCCGTATGTTTTAAGACACACATCCCTAAAGTTTTCAAATATATCTGCTAACAACAATACATCTGTTTTTAAATACAGGTCTGAATATTCACCCATGTTTTTACAATTAAAATGATTCCACACGTCTTGAGCATGATGGTATTCACTTTCTGTAATGTGACTATCATTTAAAGAACTATAAAATTGATCGCGAGTGGGAAGAGAAGTTATTTTTAAACAATCAAATGTCGTCATGTATTCGTATGGATAAACACCTTTTCTTATTAAACGTTTAAAATCTTCTTCACATGGATATTTTAATTTGAGTTCACGAAATTGTTCAGGTAATAAGTTCTGAGCTAATTTGTTAAGGCCACTTGACATAAATTTAAAAGAATCAAGAAATCGTAATTTTATAACTCTGTTATTGATTTGTAAAACTTTAGAAAAAGAAATATATTTTTCTTTATTCTCAGGAATAAGTTCAATGTCACCTTTCTCGAAATCAAGACCATGCACTATGAAATGAGCGTCATAATTACTTAAATTATGTAAAAACACTGGCACAAAATTAGGAGCTTTGTATTTTTGAGAGCATACTCTATGAGCTACACCTTCATATGCACCAGTATGCCAATTATAAGATATTGTGCTATCCTCGTTTAATTTAGTAACACAAATGTAACACGACTCACTTTGACTGATATTTATTTTATTTTCTTCAGTTAACGGTAATGGTGATTTGATAAAAGAATTTTTGTTACAAATATTTTCTAAATCTGCGTAAATGAATTGCATAAATTTTTGCGCACAATCTTGCCCTGTATAAGACCTATACACTGAAAGATTATCATCGTAAGAACATTTAACATAATACCCAAAACTATACGTTTCATGTTTTTGGATATTAACAGTTGATGATTGATTTGGATTGTTAGAACAATTCTCTATTGGTTTTAAAAATGCTTCAAAGTCAGCATACACGACGAATGGAACTCTTAATTTACGTTCATAGTTGTTAAATGAAATTTGGTTTGATGGTATTAATTCATTAAACCAGTTTCTTTTTCTATCGTTTTCTGATGGTAAATTTGTGCACACATTGAAACAATCATTTTCTTGGTGTCGTTTTAAATTATCAAATGATGTGAAATTTAATAAACAGCCATCACAAATATGAACTGCATGTTCAGAAGTCGATAACTGTTTAGATAATAATCTCGAGAGGTTTTTAATAAAACAGTAATGACCTTTAGAACCTTGAGATATATACAATAAGTTTAAGTGAGTAGTTTTACGGTGCTTCGTAAAGTGTAATGGACCCACAACTTTATTTGATTTGCTTATTGAATCATATTGTAATCCAAAAACATTAATACTGAGACTATTCAATTTTTCAAATTTATGGATGTCATTAATTTTTATAGGAAACGATAAGTTATCAAATTTTAGTTTGTTTTTGTGTATTATATAAGATGATACCCTATTGGAACTATGAGTAGCTGGAAATAATCCTGACAAAACTGCCCAACGAAAACATTCGTGATCGTTATTTTGAACATTGATTACAGCTTTCTTATGTTTTATATCTAACGGTAGGTCTATGTATGAAGATCCACGCAATGGGTTAAATTTGTTAACATTCATATCCAAGTGATTTATTTTATCTAAACTCCATCCACTACCCTTTTTTTGGAAATTTGTCATTTTGTTTGTTATTTCGGTAATTATAGATGAGAAAGTAATATCTTTGTCATCACCTTGACAAACAAGATAGTTTGAAATTTGAAAATCAAAAATATTGTGTAGATTTTTTGTTTCTTGTGTGAAATCCGCATTGAGAATAAAATTAACTTTTACAACAGAATATTCTAAGATAGATCGTTCTAGTAATGTATAAATTATGTTTTTAATATTTTGTAAAAATAATTCAGGTGATTCAAGCTGTGTATCAGAAACTAAATTAGATTTCACTCGATATGTAATAATTCTATTACCGAAAGCACTATCAATGAATTGAACATTAGGTAGATTGTTATCTCTTCTAATTAAATTATTTTTATGTTTATTGCTCTTATAGTGACTGGTCATATATTTTTTTGACACATGTATGTGACACTCAGGACATTCAATTTTATCATTATGCTGTTCTGTACTTACATTTAAAATGTTATCCAGCGACGATGTAGATGTCGAAGGAGCTCCAAGACGAATATTTTTCCTTTTCTTTAAAGGAACCTCTTCAAACAATTCAGTTGGCGCTAATCTTTTCCTGTTGCCTTCTCCATTCTGCATAGATCTGATGGATAAGAAAACAGTTAAAACAATGTCATCTCACGAAATCAATATGCTACTATGTTTCTATTATTTAAATAGATACTAACATTTTTTGTTATTTACACTGCAAACAATATGCTTTCATTGATAATACACCATCAATATCATCCTCATCGGAATGAGTTTGTTTTGAGGTTTTATGTCCACTACATGGTGTATAATAAGGAGAAATATCAGGATCTCCCAACATTGATTCTGGTAAAACATTTAATATATACCAAAATCGTATGAAACGATGATATTTATGTAAAATTATCTTTTTATCGAAACTCGCAATCTCACTCTGAGATAAACTAGAAATATCAAGTGATTGGTACATTTTGGTTGCACTCCAAAGTTAAAAATATAAACGGAAGAAACAAGTTGAATGATCGTGCAAGATGTCCGAACCATTATAAATACTTGAAATGTATCCCCTCTTCATGGATTCCCAAAACATGTTGCAACTAGTCTTAACATAATAGAAAATATTTTACTCACGTTTCAACTTGTGTTTGTTCCATTTTATCACAGAGCTCGTACAGTTCTTTGTCGTATTGCGATGACATCAGATCCATTGATTCGATGTTTTCGAGAAGTGCGACGAGTTTCATGTTGTATAAATCACAGCTTGTATCCATTGTGACGAATGTCTTATTTTGTGCAGTTTCAAAAGTGATTTCGGTGTCATATACTACCCAAAACCATGTGATTATATTTGAAGCTATCCACTTTTTTCCAAACAATTTATGAATGTTCCCAATAACTTTACAATCGTAAGCATGAGCATGAAAAGACACTAAAAAGACTTATAACTATTTACATTAATACTTAGCAATAACACAAGAGTTCTAAAATCAAAAACAAATTAATCTATTAAGTATGTAACTTAAAAGAGTACAAAGTTTAAATACAATACAATGTAAATTAAAATAAAACAGATAGATACTTAAGTATAGTTATTAAAATAATAGTTTGACAGTTATAAAACATTGTAACGCACTGGCACTTTTATCACTTGTCGGTATCTATAAAATATTTCACACAATCGTCCTTACTAGCCAACTGTTTAGTTATATTATATATAGTGTCCTTGACACTTTGCAAGTTCTTATCACTGTCGTTTTCCGCGTAATATTTAACTCGCACATCAGCGTGTTTCCAATGTTCCGTCGGTGCGATGTTTTTTATTTTATTCACTTCATACACCTCAATTTTTATGAGATGTGATGCAGAACTGTTGTCATCGCTGTTTGATCGGATGTATGAAACACCCCCGCTCGTCGATCGACCAACACTGGATGACTTTCTTGTTGTTGTCTTCTTCTTTTTTGGTTTTTCGAAGAACTCATCAATGCTGTTGCATTCGATCGGTCTTTTATTGGCTATTATCGCTTTTTTGACTTTAAAGGCGAGTGTACCTTCTTCATCACTAGGTTCGTCGATTTCTTCAGCATAATAGTAGTTTTTGAAAGTATTTTCAGAAAACTGTAACAAAATGAAATGAAACTGTTTTAATTATCGGTTAAGTAAGTACTGTATGATAAATACTTATAGGTATGCGAAGTATACATGTACACATTAGTAACAATGATAAATTAATAAGACATCAAAGATAGCTAAAATGTATTAACTTGGTGGACAACACATGGCATAAACAATTAATGAAACAACTGGTTACAACACTTTTAGATCAAAGTATATAAAGGTACTTACATTCATTTTTATAACACTTTCACTATTTAACTATTTCACAATTTTACTATCACTTCACTGTTACACACAACTGGAGATCACACTTCGAGCAGAGCACAGAGTGGAATACGATACCATGTGATTTTGAGTCGGTCTTTTATATGGAGAGGGAGTATTGTTTCCTTGCAGACAAGATCCAACATGTTCGACTTTCACCTTAAATTGCCACTAAGTTATCAACAACATCTCTCTAACAATATTCTCGTTTAAAATGTTTAATAGTAGATAGTGTACTTAAAAGTTATCAGTTATTATTGACCAGGGTGCAATTAGTGAGTGACATTGTTATTGAAACAAAAACTATCAGTGTTCATCTGTAAAACATACTTTAAACTCAGTGGCCAGTGAACCTAGTGTCTGTGGAATATTCACTTGGACTGATAATATAACAAGCGAATATTGTGCACTGGTTGCATATATACTCACGTTCGATTTAAATATATACTTTATGAAGTGTTTCTAATTACGGATATCAGTTTTCAAAAAAAATAACCTAGAATCCGACAGTTGGTCATTTAAATGGTAGCTGACTTTATGCACCTTGTCTATAAAAATAAAAGTCGATATTAATAGGTAATTTCAACAGTACTAAGTGAGTGAAATTGGCCTAGTTGCTACTTTCTTCCGTACGACACACTCAGAGGGTGATGGTTCAAATCCAATTGTGAGCACCTCTCAAAAACAATTTTTTCTAATTTGAATTTATAAGTTTCAAATACGAGATCCTAATATTAATATTCACTGATAAATAAAACTACCGTACCATGGATAATAAAAGAAAGGCTAAAAATACCAACGCGAACAAGACGACACAACACACACCGGTGCGCCAAACTGCAATGGATGCGTCTCATGAAACATCCGGGGTCACTCACAGAAGCAAACCCAAAGAATCTCTTGTCTCAAATTTCGAATTTGAAGATCAAAATATCACTAAACAAGATGTAAGAGATATAATTCGATCAGAACTGCGAAATGTGCTTAATAATGAACTATCGGAAATAATAAAGCAAAATATATTCCCCGAGTTCCAGGCTATAAAGACGGAATTGGCAACTTTGAAGTCGGACCTAAATTCACTTAAAGAATCCATGCACTTTATGAATAATGAATATGAACGCATGAAGTCGGAATTCAATGAAAAGAGCAACCATTGTGATATATTAAGTGAAGACATAGAGACATTGAAAAACACGAACAAGGATTTAAGTCATCGTATTGCACTAATGGAGCAAAATTCTCGAGGGTCAAATATAGAAATACAATGTGTCCCGGAACGAAAGTCTGAAAACATAAAGGGCGTGGTCTTGGAGCTGGCCAGGAGTGTATCCTGTCAGCTCAATGAAGAAGATATTCATGCATGCACCAGGACTTCAAAAGTTAATCCTAATAGCTCTCGTCCCCGATCGATAGTCGTAAAACTCAAGAGCCCTCTTACTCGTGACACCTTGTTAGCAGCAGTTCTGAAATTCAACAAATTGAATCCTCATGATAAACTCCATACCGGGCATCTAGGAATAGGGGGTGATAAAAAGCCAATATATGTTACAGAGCACTTATCGCCTTATAACAAGGAACTACACAAAGCAACACGGGATGTCGCCAAACAAAAGGGATACAAGTTCGTATGGATTAGAAGTGGACGTATTTTTGTAAGGAAATCCGAATCTTCCCCAGCTCTTGTTATCAGTAATATGGACTTTTTACAAAAAATGTAATATCAACGTAGTTGTAGTGCGTTGTATCAATCATCAATTTTAAATAAAATTCGAGTCCTTAAAATGCTACTATCAAAATTGTCGAGGCTTAAATACGAAAACATTAGATTTTTATGCAAATGTATTGGCTAACGATTATGATATTATTGCTATAACTGAAACATGGCTGCAGGATAACGTAAGCGATTCAGAGATTTTCGATGATCGTTATTCAGTTTACAGGCGTGCACGTAATACTAACGGTCCTCGGACAAAAAAGACTGGTGGCGGTGTGCTATTAGCCATTAAAAAGAAATTTAAAACTTGTCGAGAACTAAAATTCGAAAGTGATATGGAAGATCTCTGGGTATCTATAGAAATTAAAGTAGCTAATAATTCTATGTTAAAATTTTACGTATGTGTTATTTATGTACCCCCACCCGTATTGACTACTGATCTTGAACAGTTTTTAGACAACGCTAGTATACATCTTGTGAACTGCAAAGAAGCGCTTCTACTGGGCGACTTTAACCTTCCATATATAAAATGGTCCACGTCTGATAGAAACGTAAACGATATTAATTCTTATTCGATATCTTTATGTAGCGATAACAGTGCGTCGTATCAAATAGTATCTGAATTCATGGCACAAAATAACCTTAATCAGTTCAACCATGTTCATAACAGCAACGGTAATATCCTAGATTTGATGTTCTCCACTCTACCGTATATCGAAGTTAATGAAGGTACCAGTTGTCTCAGTATTATAGATAATTACCACCCCCCATTAGAATTTTCTCTATTCTTATCAAATATTCAAACGTTGAAGCCTTTGACTGTATCCAGGCCTAATTATTTCAAAGCAGATTATGATGCCCTAGTAAGTGAATTAGACAAGATTAATTGGGTGTCCGAGTTTTCATCCTGCTCTGATGCAGACGATATGCTGGATATACTATATAGTAAACTCAAAGCCTTGATCAATATTTTTGTTCCTTTACAAAAACCAAAAAAGCCTGGATACCCACCTTGGTTTACACAAGATCTCATTAAAATGTTCAAAGAAAAAGAGAAAACTAGGGTTCGATTTAAAAAATACCAAAATCCTATGGACAAATATGAATTTGAACTACTTAAAAATCGATTAGACAAACATATACGGAACAAATATAAATACTACTGTCAATCACTCGAAGATGGTATAGTGGGAAACCCGAAATACTTTTGGTCTTATATCAAGAGCTGTCGTAGTAATAAATCCACAATGCCTACGACTATGCACTTAGAATCAGAGTCAGGAACCGAGACAACACATATATGTGAACTCTTTGCCAAAAATTTTTATTCTAACTACAACAATATCTCAATGAACCCGGGTGATTATAATACCACAAATATGGCAACTACACAAGCAAACACTTTAACATCAATAAACATCTCACAAAAAATGGTATTGAACCATCTTAAAAGCCTTGACATCAGCAAAGGAGCAGGTCCAGACGGCCTACACCCAGTATTCATTAAAAGATGTGCTTATCCTATATCCATCCCACTTACTCTAATATTTAATAGGTCACTTAGTACCGGATTCTTTCCTACAAAGTGGAAAGAAGGGCGTATCGTCCCTATATATAAAGCTGGTCCGAAAGATAATATTAAAAACTACAGACCTATTTCCATCTTGTCTGTATTTTCTAAAACCTTTGAATTTCTTGTGTATCCGTTTATTAGCAGGCATGTCAAGCCACAGCTGTCTGAATCTCAACATGGATTTATACAGTCGAGATCAGCTAACACTAATTTAACATCTTACGTTGAAATCTTAATGGACAATTTGGATAAGCAAATTCAAGTGGACGCAATCTACGCCGATTTCAGTAAAGCGTTTGATAAAGTTAACCACAAGTTATTGATACACAAACTGTCACATTTTGGTATTGGGGGTAATCTGCTCGGGTGGTTCATCTCATATCTAAATCAGCGTAAATCTAGTGTTGCGTTAAATGGGGTAAATTCTAACTCATTTATAGCAAGTTCGGGGGTTCCACAAGGGTCCCATTTGGGTCCATTATTGTTTCTCCTTTTTATTAATGACATCATTGCCTGTTTTCATAATTCTGTACCATTCTTGTTTGCCGACGACTTAAAAATCATAAGACCAATACATAACAGAACTGATATAGGTTTACTACAAGAAGACATAAATAGACTTCACGCCTGGTGTTTTGATAATGATATGACCTTGAACATTGATAAATGCTATCACATAACTTTTTCACGTAAGAAGGTACCTGTCATGTCCTCTTATCATATCAACCACGTAAGTTTGAATAAAGTGGACCACGTTAGAGACCTTGGCGTGACAATGGACAGCAAGCTGAATTTTAATGTTCACATAGACAATATTTTGACCAAGTCCTCTAAAATGTTGGGATTCTTATTAAGACATTGTAGACAGTTCCGTAGATTTGACACTAAGATACTTCTCTATAATTGTCTGGTAAGGAGCGCTCTCGAATATTGTTCACAGATTTGGTGCCCTTTCTATGAGGTACATAAAAATAGAATAGAAAGGGTGCAAAAAAGATTTGTATCTTTTCTCACATACAACTATAAAAGTCGCAAAAAATACACATCATACACGGATAGATTATCTTTGTTGAAAATGACATCCCTAAACAACAGACGTAAAATAAATGACCTCATATTTTTTTACAAATTACTTAATAATAAAATTGATTGTCCTCAACTGTTATGCAAGGTAAATATATCGATACCCAGAACCTTACCGCGTCCTAATGTCTATAAGCTGTTCAAGAGCTGTACACACAAAACAAACTTGGGAGCCAACTCACCAATAGCACGAATGATACAATCATATAACTATCTCCCACGGTCACTTGATGTAGACGTGTTTCACGATAAGCTATATGCATTTAAGAACAAAATTAGGTCTTATTTTATATTATAAAAAATAAAAAACATTTATATAAAAAACAACTATCTAAACTAACACATTGGTTATTTTTTGATGTTAATTTAATTTATATTTGTTAGATTAATGTTATTCTCTCCTAACCTTATTATCAACCATATTACAGTGGTATAAGTTTTTACAATATGTAAGTTGTGGTTGCCTACTTGAGGAGCACGGCATTTAGATAATTTTGCATATTTTATTTCTTGTGTGTTTTGTAACGTGCATCTTCTATTGGCAATCCTAAAATAAAATAAATAAATAAAATAAATGTTCCGTTGAATACGTAATATCAGGTAATGTGAATAATGGGAACCGTAATTATTATGACAATGAGAAGACCCAAAGGGTTTACCTAGAATTTGAGAAAGGTATGGTGTATTGTAACGATTGCTTTATCTATAATAAACAATGCCCGTAATGCGTAAAGGGCGACTATTAAGTAATTTTAAACGGCTTTTAAGTAGAAACACGAGTTAATAGAAATACGAGACAAAGACCTTTGCATCCTTCAAATAAAAAAGGGTCGCCGATAGAAAGTAGAAAGTCAATAACACAACGAAACAGGGAAAATGTTGCTTTATCTATCATAAACAATGCTCGTAATGCGTAAAGGGTAACTATTAAGTAATTTTAAACGGCTTTTGCGTAGAAATACGAGTTAATAGAAATACGCGACAAAGACCTTTGCATCCTTCAAATAAAAAAAAGGATCGCCGATAGAAAGTAGAAAGTTAAAAGCACAACGAACAGGGAAAAGGTACAAGCTTAAGGGAACCGTAGACCATGAACAAATTCGTGGTTCATACCTACCGCGCGGGTGATATGAAACGGATTCCGCGGACGATATAATTTTTATTCGCGGGTGTTATCAAAGTAATCCGCGGTCGATATCAAATTAATCCGCGGTAGGTATCAAGTTAATCCGCGGTAGGTATCAAATTAATCCGCGGTAGGCATCAAATTAATCCGCGGTAGGTATCAAATTAATCCGCGGTAGGTATTAAAGTAATCCGCGGATTTATTCGCGGGTCCCGCGGGCCGAATCTGGAGCAATCGAAAACGTCGGCCATCAGCCACCGGAGCGCCGCGGACCGGCCGTCGAATCTGCTCCAGTATCGGTGAATCCCTTACTACTACTGGTGCACCCACTTTTTCGCCGGGTAAATTCCGTCCCATGACTTGATAGGGGGCGAGCCTATCGCCATATAGAAAGAAAGAAAGAAGTTTATTATTGGTACAATATTGCACACGGAAAATATATATATTTATACACACATATCGGGCACACCGCACAAGTTCCAGATGGCTCACAGTCACTCTGCGTAGCTTCTCTAAGTAATCTGTGGCTCACGGTTGTGGTCGCACGATACTGTGGGATCGCGATGAGTCGCAACTAATTGAAAAATATTGAATAGTAAACTACACTTCCCCATTAGTCTACCAACCTATATGGTCAGGGCCGGATTAAGGATGTCGGGGCCCCTTTTCCCTTTCTTGACCTTTTGAATTTATTTTTTTTGTACCACAATCTAATTAACCGACTTCATAAAAGAAGTTTCTGTATTGGACCTCAATGTACTATGTATTTATGTTTGTATGTCCACGGTTTTCTCAAAAACTATTACACTGTTATAGAATATCAGTGAAATTTTTATTCCAGAGCCCTATAAAACTTGGGAGAAATTATAAAGTTCATTAATTTTCCAAAAGATTATTTTTAAATTTATAAAATATAGATTCTAACTGTATAGACAGTTACCTAGTTTACCTTAAGGCTAATCCGGCCCTGTGTATGGTTGATGGTAAATACAAGGCAAGAAAAGGAGGAATTAAAGGTTTTGTTTTATTAATATAAATAGATAATTGTTGAACAAGTTAAAAATCAATATTCATAATATGATTCTTCATTTTCATCACCTTCATCTTCTGTTTTCTCTAATTTCTTACAATGAGACATCGTTGTGGATGCTACATTGAGTTCCGATATTGCTTTTAATCCCGCGTTTTTTGCCGTAGATACGGGTTTATTTTTATATATTTTTATAATTTTATAGGGCTTAGACGATTTTTTAAATAGTTTAGTCGATTTTAGTGCTGTAAAAGTAGTATCGAAAATATCTTCTCTTTTATTTTTCTTTTTTCCTAATAAGTCAAAGGAGAGCGGATTTTGTTGGGACGATATTTTTTTGGTATTCGGATCCCAATAACCGCAGTCATCGATGCATGCGTAATTTTTCCGGCCATTCCTCATTATTCTCGAATAAAAAATGTTATTCGATGAATTGATTATTCGGAACGATATACCTTGCTGATCAATCTGAAATTAAGATGGTTACGAAATTATTAAACTGTCTAATAGATTTGACTGTAATGGTTTAACGGCAGGCAGAAGATTCTATTATAGTAAAGCCTGATTTCACTATGCTCCGTTAGTTACTATACTGTCTTAATAGACACATCATGCCTTTATCCACGAAGGAATAGGCAGAGGTGCAAGCAGGGCATCCACCTTTTGTTATGTTTCGTCCTATGATGTGATCGGGGACGCATTTATCCCCAAACTGGTACAAATTCCTGACTCTTGGTTGTAATGAACAGAAAAACTCAATAGAACTTTGCTCGACCTGGGATTCAAACCTGGGGCATTAGAACAGTGTCGTACCACGCAATACAACTATCGAGACAGGAAGTAAGAAAGTAATTGGAATTTTATTACGCACCCAAAATTTTAACCAAATCTTACCGTATAAATTGTAGTTATATCACAATACTCCTTCCCATTACATATAAACTTGGGATAACTTTTAATATTTTTATAATCTCGTGAGATCCGCCATCTTGTCTCAATAGGGTTGTCACAACTAACACTGAGATCCTCAAACTTTATTATAGAAAGACAGTCGTCTGTTAAATTTGTGTATTGGGTGTAATTTTTTGCGCATATCTGGTTTTCTTCTTTTATTGAGAATATTTCGTATGGACATGGCGGTTTATCTTCTAAGGTCTGTAAAGAAGATATATTATTTATAAAACATTAATAAACTCGTAGGATAAAAATGTAAGCCCAGGGTTTCTTTTCTGCATTTCTTCTGGGTCGTCATCCCGTACGTAGCTCGTGAAAGGCTGTTAGTAAAAGGCTTTTATCGTTCTCACCGGTGAGAATAGCGACGCGTTCTGTCCGTTGTTTATATTAAAGAAGAAGCGTGAAGAAGCAATTAGCAGGCCGGCATAATTGTGTCGACCGTTAAGGGATAATCTTATCCCTTACCAGTTGACATTTTTATTGGACTTCACTTCGCTTAACATCAGGCGCGGTGAAGTCACTTTGCCGAGCTAAGTTAAAAAAAAAAAAAAATTATATGCACCTTTTTAAATTCCTCTTTCCTGCCAGCCTGAGCTGGCTTCTTTGGTTACTTGGGTTTCTTTTCTAGTTTATGTCCAATATAAAATGTAGTTATAAAAGTGACCAAAAAAATTGGTGAGAACACAAAAGTCTAAAGGCGATTTGAAATGTTGAATTTGATCAGTTATTTATGAGGCTGACTGTATATAATATAAATGTAGCGACGCCCACGGCAGTTATATAAACTTTTCACCGACTTCAAAAAAGGGAAGTTACTTAATTTTTCCTAATTTTTTATCACTCACCCAATGACCGGCACCCTGGCAGTTTGAACAGTTACCTTTAACAATATTTTCACAAACATAGCAAATAATTTTTTTCTCGCTATTAAGTATTAACTCCCGCCAAGTCCGCCATTTTGATCCTCTTTTGTACATATATTTCACCCCGTCCATTGCTAGAACCAACTTGAATTCTTTTTCGTCATTTTGTATTTTGTTAAGTTTTGTATTGTTTTCGTTGATCTCATAATGAATTATTCCGTCTAAATTCACAGTGTTACTAAACAAATATTTATCCAATAAATTCGTTCTTTTATTTTTCAAAACATTCTGCTTTTTTTTTGCAATAAACTTTTTACGAAAATTATGTTGGTTGAATAGATAATCGTGGTTTGGTGAATCTAAATCTTGATAATTTCCGCTAATAACCATCATTAGGTAGCTAATTATGATTAAATTACACTTAGAACTCATTAACGTGGCTTTAAAACGTTATACCTTTGACGACTAAGCGGAACCAACGTGAATAAAAAAAAGTGTAAACATTCTTCCGATAACGCTCGAGCCTGCATCTTTTTCACATCGAATAATTGCTCATTTTGATTTTCGTAGTTGGTTTAATTTGTTTTATTTTATATTAAGTATGTTAATAGGTAACTATACATAACTAATAACATAAATAAAATTGTTGATTACAAATCGGCCACACAAGTTAACAACTTGTGAGGCCGATTTGTAACTTGTAACAGTTTTATGAGATTACTGATGGTAGGTCTCTCATATTCGAGGGGCTGTCTGTTTAAGGTACCATTGTACCATATGAAACACCTATTTTTAATGCCAAGCACTAGCATGTTCTGTTGTGTTCCGGTTTGAAGGACATTGTAGCCAGCGTAAGTACTGAGCATTATGATATATAACGTCTCATCTCATGTCATAGGGAGACAAGCGCAGGGGACTGCCACAGAGTACTTTACCTACAATCCAAAGTTATTTATGATGTTGCTCTTAGATCATATAGTTGTTGCTATTGTTAAAGGGCGTGTTTCTTACCATCAGATATCAGGTGAGCGGGATGGCCGTCTCATCATACAATTGTAATAATAAGGAAGTTTGTTAAAAAGCAGTGGAATAAAGCAAAAACTAGAATCTTCTGTTTCCATATTCATAATTATGCGCCTTATTAGAGTTTTATATAAACACATACTTATAGGTAATCATTTTTTATGTCAGGCGCTAGGCATTACAAGCAAAAAGGAACATTATTACATTATAACAAAAATTATATCTGCTGCATACCTAGTGACGTCAAGTGAATTCGCGGTCTGTACTGAGCGGATTGCGAAATAATATTACCTATAACTAATTGAGGAAGGCTTTGCGTCTAGGGCGCGATATGCGTAAATAATATTGGATTTCTTCCCTGTCACGTACATGCCAATGAAATAATAATCCTATTAATATTATAAACGCGAAAGTTTGTAAGTATGGATGTATGGATATCTGGATGTATGGATGTATGGATGTTTGTTACTCTTTCACGCAAAAACTACTGAACGGATTTCGATGAAATATGGCACACGGGTAGATTATGTCCTGGATTAACACATAGGCAACTTTTTATCCGCGGAAAATATAAATCGGGACTTTTATCCCGGGAAAACTTATTCACGCGGGCGGAGCCGTGGGCAAAAGCTCGTTAAAAATACTTAAACGCATACGCATACTCACGCCTTTTATCCCCGAAGGGGTAGGCAGAGGCGCAACTAGTGCACTCTCGTTTCGCCGTGCGCATTCCGTCCTATGACGTGATAGGAGGCGAGCCTATCGCCATATCGGGCACAAATTCCAGACTCCGGATTGATACTGAATAGAAAAATCACTTTGCCTGACCCAGGATCGAACCCGAGACCTCAGCATTGCAATCGTATAAAAATACTTATAGTAATAAACTTACTGCGTAATAAATAAAAATTAGGTCAAGTGATGAAATGAAATAATGAAATAATTTATTCGAAATGAAATAATTTATTCGAACCCATAAAATGTTATACATTATTTAGATTCCGTCAATATTAACTCTACCACCAGTTCGGAAAGCAGTTCTCACTAGAGAAGAACGGGCAAGAAACTCTAGTGTTGCTCTTTTCAAAATCAGTTCAAGGTATAAAATACATTGCATTATGTAGAGAAAAAAATATATACAATTCAGTATTTGTTTACTTATGTTTAGAGCAGTTCATTTATATACTCGCAAAATAGATAATAAAAATTTAAATTCCAACACGAGTGCATAACTATCTCAGGAATCATGTAATAATTTGATCTGAAATCTTCAAGATGTCGTTATTAATCTAAGTTTAAGATATACCCCCAATACTTATATATATATAGTAAGCGAAAAGGGCAGACCAGTCCACACAAGCAGCACCCGTTCACGAGTATGACGCATGTGCCAGCCATCGGCCTCCTCAACCATATTACAGGGAAGTGGCCGACCCGGCACAGATGATGATGACGTAGCACAGCATGGTGTTGTTATCTCGTGTATGCCGAACCTGCAAAAAGTGACTGTTCAAATTGGTTCAAACCATGAGAAACCATAGTACCATCCCTTTTTCAACGTTTCTGGTGACCTTGCAATACTATTTTAACTAGTAATAGTTGTATTATGTTCCAAAATTTGTATATTTTAGTTGATTTACGTTCTTTCTTCCTTTCGCCAACAGCTTGTTAAATAATCCACTTAAAATACCACTAGCCACTAAAACAGCTAAATTCAACCTGCGACCCACCGAGATTTAGTGAACTACATGACGAAACAAAACACTAAAACTGTAGAATCTTTTCTAAGATCACTTGACGCTGTTTGCGTTAATTAAATTAATTACATAAGAATGAAATAATACAGTTAAGTATGAATACTTTTTATGCAATACATACAATTTTAAACTTTAACTACGTTCTTAGAGACTTGAGTAGGTCCATTAATTTATGTTGGGTCCGGGTATCATAACTAAGACGTCTTTGTGGCTCGTAAAAAAAAGGTTGAGTACGACTGCACTTGAACTAATATTTCTTCGCTATAAAGGGGGTTGAAACCATCAGTTTTAGTGATAAATTCACTAAGTTGGCAACATTGACCACAAAATCTTTGCTACATTGCCTAGTGCGAAATTTGAATCGCTCAGCATACTCAGCAATCGCCATAGAATTTAGTCGATGTGTCATTTACGTTAAACCATCATTCATTAATTTTCTAAGAGTCACAACTATTATAATACGGAACGCGGTTATGAATGAACGACCCTACAATTGGCGTACGCATCGTTCATTCCATTCGAGAATTGAGTCACAATTTCTAATTTCCATTCATTTGTAACAGTATGGACGAGTGCGGTTGTGTTGTGTTTGCAACCATCGAATCCATTGTTTTTAACGTTTGACGTGTTATAATTACGAAATATATATCGTGACATGGACAAGTGATTCCGAAACTATTTGTTTGTGTTTATTTTTGTGAATTTTATTTCAATTTTGTCATCATCAGCTGATGCTCAATTCTCTGTAAGTATTTAAGTAGATCATAACTTCTCAGTTTTATTGCTATTTGCGCCCGTTATTATTATTTTATATAGTAGATACGTTCTAACGCTACGGGCGCGGTTGGTAACGCAATATACCTAATGATTTTATGGCGATAAAATGCAAACACAGGATGCGAGCATCAATATAATATAGACACTTCACAAAGAAACTTTGTTTCGTATATGGGGCGCGGTAATCCTTAAATTAATTTCATCACTCTTTGTTTTCGCAGAATATTATTTTCTTAAGTGTAAGATCTATTATCGACTTGTAATTAGGGCCATTTTGTAAACACGTTTTTGTTTTCGCTTTCTTAGTAATGCCAAAGGTGTTTGTACCGTACAGCCTCGCGTTTTTATTTTATTAGTCCTTTGTAATTAGTGTGCGTGTGCCGTGTGCCAAGTAAATACTTGGTAAACGCGTTGATTTATTTTATTACTAAGGAAACTTTGTCAAGATATTCATTGCAGATAGGAAGTCAGAAGTGGTAACTTTTTACCTTTGCATACTTTCAATATTCTTTTCTATTTTTAAAAGTCGTACTTTTTATCACACTCATAAAAATATGTTTTTATTTTTAACCGACTTCATTGATATTATATCCAATTAAATTGTTACTCACACATAATATACCTCCATTAATAAAAATATACAGCCCAAAAAAATCAGTTTGTGGTATGGTAAAATTTAGATAATGTTTTTTATCAGTTACATAAAAGTACTATTATTGTATTTGTAAAAGAATGTTCCCATCTTATTCCAAAATCTCAAGGTATTGAATTCCCTTGAGAATGAGCTACAAAAAATCCTTTCTTTCTTGATGCCTCACCTGTATTGTATGAAGAACCCATGTTAATATAATATATGCTTCATCAGTCATAGCTACTTATGTATGTTAAGAAACTTGTAAAGTTTATGCTGATAAAAATTATTATTAATTTAAGATACATTGAATTTTCATACACTTCATTCGGTAAATTTAAGAAAATGATTTTGAAAAAATAGTTACTCAAGCTTCAAACATACAATTCAATTGTACAGTCAGCAGCATAAATATCTGTACAAAAGCAAAAATTCAAATCGCCTATATACGCGTTAAGTTAAACTGAAATATTTTTGCTTTGTTTGAAGTAAAGTAAATACCGTTTATTTTATTTTTGTGAAGAGAAAAACAAAATTAGTTAGAACACAAAAGTATGTAGGTAATTTGAAAGTTTGAATTTGTTCATCTACTTATGCTGCTGACTGTACATTGTCATACTAATAAAAAAATATAAATTATTTGTAGTAATAAAACAATGTTTCATGTTTATTTATTAATAATAAAAATGTTATATTCTTTAATGAACACATACATATAGATATAAAAAGCCAACAATTACTGACATAACTATTTAATATCATCAATACAATGGACATTGTTTTGCTGCTTTAATTTACTTGTGTTTATAATATTTTTTAAGGAAAAAATATAAAAAACATCTTAGTAAATTATGGTGTAGGTTGTATTTTATTTAAGGTTTAGTATAAAATAATGTTTAAATTATATTTCTGGCTGTATGGATTGGATTCTTTTGCCCATTGTAATGTGTATATTACAATGGTTGTAAGGACTATTGTACAAACCTTATTGTGATAAAATAAAATTATGTATGACTACCTCATGTTCTTTAAACTATCATAAGGTAGACTGGGGAGTTTTGGCGGGAACTTGGAAGTGTCAGGAGGTGCTCTTGTTTTAAGTCATTACTTCGGTGATATTTAGTGTTATATTGCATAATTATGGTGGTATATTATCCAATATAGTTCTATTAAAGAGCTCAAATGAAGTGAATTGAAATAATTGTGCTAATCAAGTGTTTTTTTGCTGCCGCCAAAACTCCTCGATAAAGTCTTGGTAAGGTAGCCACTGCTTTACTTCGACATACTACAGATAATAAAATAGACAAACCAAACTTGACATTGGCAAAATGTGAACACAAATGCCATTATAAAAAAAATAAAGATAGACTGGTAGATAATGCCTAAGGTTTTAACTCCGCCTCTGAACATGTTTGTATATAAAGTTAAATAAATAATATGCAAAATATCAAGCTTTCAGATTTAAATATTTTTTATACAATTGCAAAAGCACAATTAGTCTAGCCAATTTTTGCCTCAGTGCCTGTAAAAATAGGGCAGGCCCATTCAACAGTGCCTAAGATTAGGTACCCAACAAAGACATTAAACAGTATAGTTATAGACCGGACATCAGGACCAAATTTTTCGTCCAAAAGTTAATACCAATTGGTAATAAGTTACTGTCTTATCTGACACGTCCGCGTGACAAGACGTCTCGGTATGCTTAAATTGTGAAAAGAAAACAATATTTTGGAAGGAAATATGCCAATATACGCATGGCGACCATGTCAAAGTATGTTCTAATGAATTTTACATAGGTATTGTTATTTCACGGTAGATTGAGTTACTGACGAACATGCTCAAAATTTTTGTATGTCAATTTTCTCAATGTCCACTCTATATAATCTTAAAACTCTTTGATACCCAATAATTGTTCTTCTAAGCTTTAAAGCTCTCTCAAGTGATTTATATAAACAACTAGAATATTATTTGTGGCTCCACCCATGTGAAAACGTTTTTCCGGGATAAAATTCTCATTATTTTCTTAGGATAAAAGGTAGCCTATGTTACTCACTAATAATGTAGCTTTATATTGGTGAAATAATTTTAACATCGGTCCAGAAGATTATGAGATTAGCACATTCAACCAAACAACTGGTGGTTTTACTGGTGGTAGGTCTCTCATATGTAAGAGTCCGTCTGGGTGGGTACCACCGCAATGTCTATGTCTATCGCCAAGCAGCAGTGTGCACTGTTGTGTTTCGGTTTGAAGGACATTGAAGCGCAGTGGAATGCCACACAGTACTTTGTAACTCAATGTGCTGGATGGTGTTGCTATTGTTTATGGGTGGTCGTATCGCTTACCATCAGGCGAAAGGGATGCTCGTCTCGTCATTCAATGCAATAAAAAAACAAACTTTAGCTTTATAATATTAACTAGCATTGCGCGCGGCTCTGCCCGCGTGGAAAAGTTATTCCGGGATAAAAAGTAGCCTATAGCATTCAGGAGTAATGTAGCTTCCTATTAGTGAAAGAATTTTCAAAATCGGTCCAGTAGTTCCTGAGATTAGCGCGTTCAAACAAACAAACAAACTCTTCAGCGTTATATATTAGTATAGATCAAGATAAACGTAATGAACGAAAATGAGTCAAATATCCAATTGAATAATACTCAACAATATCAAAAGTATCTTTGTTGTGAGTTCATGTTCTATCTATATACCTACATATAGTCACCTGCTATTGCACAAGTGTTATGAAAACAATTATATGACTACATATACTGTTAACATGTCAAACTTTGTTCTGTGCCTACGCACACACAATCACGCCTTTTTTCCCCAAAGGGTAGGCAGAGGCGACACTAGTGCACCCACTTGGCTTCCGTCCCATGATATGGGGCGAGCCTATTGCCATTTTAGGCACAAATTCCTGACTCCGGTCTGATACTTAGTAGCGAAAGCCGGTATTGTTTGGCCGACCCTGGATCCCAACCTAGGACCTCAGAGCTGTGGTCGCGCCGAGCATGTAATACAACCACGACACTGAGGCAGTCTTTTGGACTCAACTATAATATTTAATCCCTTCCTAGCCGATTTCCGTTACGGCGGCCAATCTCAACGGAGATCAGCCGTAGGAGATATTATAGTGCACTAGTGTGTGCGCAATACACAGGAGCACTCGCTATTCCTTCACTCTCATAGTCCGGTGAGACGGCAGACATGACCGGAGAGAGATCGGGCGCACGACAAACGGCTTTACGTGTTTTCCGAGGCACGCGGGTATCACACCACCTATTCCTGACGTGATACCCTATTCCTGACTCGATTTGCGACTGAGTAATTTTTTAAAATGGAAAAGCCCAGTCACAATGTTTTTGACCCGATCTGGGACTCGAACCCGGTACCTCAGCGCGCTAACCGTACTCGTAACGCGTACGCAATACAACTACGCCACCGAGGTAGTCAAATCATATAGCCTAGTGGCCTGCCAAGGCATAGCAAGTGACCCACGTGATTTCGGAAATCTTACTAAACCTAAAGATTTTTTCCCAAGATCGTTTGACTGCCTCGGTGGCGTAGTTGTATTACGGTACGACTGCAATGCTGAGGTCTCGGGTTCGATCCCCGGGTCGGGCAAAGTGATATTGGACTTTTCTATTTAGTATCAGCCCGGAGTCTGGAATATGTGCCCGATATGGCGATAGGCTCGCCCCCTATCACATGGGACGGAATACGCTCGGCGAAAAGTGGGTGCACTAGTTGCGCCTCTGCCTACCCCTTCCTGGATGAAAGGCGTGAGTATGCGTATGCGTTTGAGCTGTACACTAACGCTATTAAAAAAAACTGAACGTGTATGTGTGTTTCATTTTCTACGTAGTAGTTAAATTGAAAGTGTTTTTTTTTTTCGCGGCAATAATCACGTGGCGCGTCCTTTCTGAATGTTTTAAGACGGACTTCATATAAACTTAGCCTTACGTCTATAATGTTGGATGTTATTGTTTTTCAAAGTAATTAATAAATGTTATTTACCAAGCCAATTGTCCATGATATTTGATATCAAATTTGCGATAACGCATGTAACTGCGTACGCGCATCGTCCAAGTATTAGTTTTTCAGCACCATTAAGGCACATTGCCGCATTGCGCGCGCGCATGTTTACAATAAAGGAACTTTGTCACATACCGTTAGCAATTGTGTTTAATTTATGAAACTTGTAAACAAATAGATGTTGAGTGAATCATTTGTTACGCACTTTTTTAATATAGTTGTTTGTATCGACTAAGGAGGTCAACCGAGTGTTGTTTTTCGTTCCTGGAAGGCACAATCATATTATTTCTGATAGTAAGTGTAACTGATACACACGCAACCGCAAAATATAGACACTGTCTAACTCCCGCTTAACAAATTATAACATATAATATTAACTGCGTTCTCAAGACACAGGCTCAGCCTAATTTGAGAACCTCTGGCAATGATTTTATTGTACCTTTCTTTTATTTAAATAAAGATTTTTTCAATCGTTAATCCGTACAAATCCTTATCCTTACATAGTATAAAGCAAAGCTGCCCGCCGCTTCTATACGCGATAAACTCAGAAAGTATCGAACGGTTTTCAAAGAAAGGGCATTTTTTTTTATTTTTTTTTGTGGCATTGAATGACGAGACGAGCGTGCCGTTCGCCTGATGGTAAGCGATACGACCACCCATAAACAGTAGCAACACCATCCAGCACCTTGAGTTACAAAGTACTGTGTGGCATTCCACTGCGCTCGTCATCCCGAGACATAAGATGTTAAGTCTCACTATGCTACAATGTCCTTCAAACCGAAACACAACAGTGCATGCACACTGCTGCTTGGCGGTAGAAATAAACATTGCGGTGGTACCCACCCAGACGGTCTCTTACTTATGAGAGACCTACCACCAGTGTCCAAAAACGAGCTTAAAATTCTAACCAAGATACTTTATATATATTCGGATAGTACTCCCAAAAACAAAGCCGTTGCAATAAATCGTATAATTTTAAAATCTTCCGATTTTGAGATTTACATTAATTTTATTTTGCTTAAAAACTACACTTAAAATGAATGTTTTTAAAAACTTAGTTATAAATGGAGGGGTCTAAAAATATTTTTTGAATGGATCCAAGATGTTTTGTCCCTTTAATTTTTTTTCTTACGTAGCATTAAAAATATAATATTGTAACAAAACAAAAACATTGTCATCAGTAAAAAGTAAAAAACAATCATTGCGTACTCTTTTGTAACTGAATTGTCAGTATAAGTTTTATTTGAAAAATGTGGATTGAAAGAGGATGTAGTGACTAGGATTTAGAAAGGAATGATTCGGTGGTTTGGCCACATTGAAAGGATGGATGAAAGAAGAGGAACGAAAGAAATCTATGTCGCGAAAGTGAGTGGTAGCGTCGGACGGGGACGTCCTAGACGTACCTTCATGGACCAAATTGACGACCTTTTTTTTTTTTTTTTTTTTTTTTTTTTTTTTTTTTTTTTATTTTATTGCATTTAATGACGAGACGAGCATGCCGTTCGCCTGATGGTAAGCGATACGACCACCCATAAACAGTAGCAACACCATCCAGCACCTTGACTAACAAAGTACTGTGTGGCATTCCACTGCGCTCGTCACCCTGAGACATAAGATGTTAAGTCTCATTATGTCCAGTAGTTATACTGGCTACAATGTCCTTCAAACCGAAACACAACAGTGCATGCACACTGTTGCTTGGCGGTAGAAATAGACATTGCGGTGGTACCCACCCAGACGGCCTCTTACATAATGAGAGACCTACCACCAGTGACCTCCTAAGGAAGGGCCAAATAAGGAGTTCTCGTAACCGACGAGCATGTATGAAGAGACTGATGTCTGTGGAAGAAGCGAAAGAGGTATGCTTGGATCGTAGCACTTGGCGCTCCATAGTCTCTGCCTACCCCAATGGGAGAAAGGCGTGAGTTTATGTTTATGGAGAAAGGGGTAATGTAAACAAACAGCAATTTACTGAATGCATTAACCAACTGGCATCACTTGAAGTAAAACAAATTGTAATGTTTTCATTCCCCTGTGAACAGAATGTGCCACAAGTGGAAAAAAAATTTATATATACTTTTAATAAAATGTTGAATGCCCTTGCAGATAAACATAGCAAGGTGCAATATTTAGATATACATAATTACTTCAGTAAATATAAACTGAATAAAAGAAAATTAAATTCTAACTTTATAAAAAGACAAATAGCAAATTTGCTATATTTATATATTTTATATGACAACAAAGCCAAGAATTTGGCTGACCACTCTGCTTCTATTGAGCAGATTTATTCTGACACTAGGAATGATACCTGGGTACCTACTCCTAATGAAATTAATGATTTAAATTAGAAATTCAGACAATAGAGGACCAGACCTCTTGCATAAATGAAATCGATATCAATTCAAATTCAATTAGTGACATTTCTGTGTTAAATGAACAATATACAAATCAATTGATAAACTTAAATTCCACTCTACCTGCTAGTCAGGATAAGACTTATAAGGTGCATGATAATTATATTTTAAATCTAGTTCACCAAAATAGCCAAGGTATGTTAGGTAAAGAATTGCAAATAGAATTGTTCATGAGTTGTGAGAACATTGATATACTTTGTATCACGGAACACTGGCTAAGAAATGAGCAGCTCATGTTTAATTTCAACAATCATGTTATTGGTAGTCATTTTTGTAGACAAAATGCTATACATGGTGGCTCACTTATACTAGTAAATAAAAAAATGAAATTTAAAGAACGTAAGGACATAGTGAGTCTCTCTGTTGAGCAAACTGCTGAAATTTCCTGTATTGAGTTGGAGCAGTTCATTGTTGTCAGTGTATACAGGCCACCCTCTGCACTTTATGATAGTTTCGATATAATACTTGAAGATGCATTGAGGAAATCAAGTAAGTCTAATAAGAGATTGCTGGTTTGCGGAGACTTTAATATTAATTTATTAGAAAACTCCACATTGGCAGTAAAATTAAAAAGTCTTTTTTCATCATTTGACTTAGTAAACCAATTTTCAGAGCCCACTAGAATAACCAATACAAGTGCTACATGTATAGACAATATTTTTACTGATATACTGCCAATTAAGAAGTGCATTATCAATAAACTTGGCTCAGACCACTGTGGTCAATTAGTCAGCTTTAGCAATATGGTTCAGAATATAGCCAATAAGAAAACTACAGTTGTCCCAGTAACAAAGGCCAGGTTAGAGAAATTAAGACAAAAATTAACAGAAAAATTTGATGTACCTCTACAGGGAACTGACCCAAACTTGTTATATAATACTGTTTTTAACACATTTTGTAAGGAATTTAGATCAGTCTTCACACCTAGATCGGCTTTAACAGGCAACAAAAGTACTTTCAATAGCTGGGCCACTATAGGTATCCACAGAAGTAGGCAGAAATTATATAATCTATATTATGAAAAAACCTATAATCACAATGAAAGTTTTGTCAAATATGTTAAAAGTTACTCAAAAATATTTAGACAAGTTTGTCACAAAGCTAAAGCCTTATACTTAAGTAATAAGATAAAAAACTCCAAAAATAAAATAAAAATGACTTGGAGTGTAATTAGCAAAGAAACTGGTAGGGCTAAACCTCGTGAAAGGGAGTTCAGCCTCAATATTAAAAACCAAATTATTAATTCCGACTTAGACATAGCTAGGGCTTTTGAAAATTTCTTTACTGATATACCAGTTTCTATAACCAAAAAATTAAACTCCTCTCCCACTATTGCCAACAAATTATTAAAAGAAAATGTATCTGGATGTGGAGATTCATTCTTGTTCCACTGTGTTAGTAGTTTAGATATAATAAAAACATTTAAATTAATTAACATTAAAAATACATGTGACTTATGGGGAATCTCTACAAAAATATTAAAACCGGTAATATCTGTACTAGCTCCCCAGTTAGCTATAATTTTTAATACATGTATTATGAGTGGGATATTTCCTGATAAAATGAAATTAAGTAAAATTATACCTCTTTTTAAATCTGGTAGTACTGACGACCCCACTAATTATAGACCGATCTCTGTCCTACCTTCTATAAGTAAAATTTTTGAAAAACTTATACTTAAACAAATTCAATTTTTTTTTGCTAAACATAATCTACTTCATGGTAAACAATTTGGATTCACTAGGGGTCGCTCCACCACAGATGCTGGTGTTGAGCTTATACATAATATATTTGCTGCTTGGGAGGATTCACAGGATGCTTTAGGAGTGTTCTGTGATCTATCGAAAGCTTTTGATTGTGTTCACCATGATATTCTTATCAGGAAATTGAGCCACTATGGGGTTAATGGCATTGCCCTTGATTTATTTAAATCATACTTAAGCAATAGGGTACAAAGTGTTGATGTCAATGGAAAACGATCTCCTGGCTCTATTGTTACCTTGGGAGTACCACAAGGCTCAATTCTTGGACCTTTTCTTTTTCTAATTTATATAAATGACTTACCTTATTTCATAAGGGACAATTGTGAAGTAGTGTTGTTTGCAGATGATACTTCCTTATTATTTAAAATAAGTCGACATCAAGCAATTCTTGACGATGTAAGCAATACTCTCTCAAAAATAGTGCATTGGTTCAGCGTTAACAATTTATTATTAAATAGTGAAAAAACTAAATGTATAAAATTCGTCACACCTAATGTCAAAAAAGTTAACGCTAACATTTTCATAAATAGTGACGAGTTGAGCCTTGTGGATACAACCAAATTCTTGGGTATCACATTGGACTCTAAACTTCAGTGGGGTCCTCATATATCTGTGCTAGCTAAAAAGCTGAGCGCCGCAGTTTTTGCAGTGAGCAGGATACGCCAATTAACTGACATTGAAACAGCAAAATTGGTCTATTTTGCTTACTTTCATAGTTTGATGAGTTATGGAATTTTGCTGTGGGGTGGTGCTGCTGACATTAATACTATATTTGTTCTTCAAAAACGAGCTATAAGATCTATCTACTCCCTAAACTCTAGATGTTCTCTAAGAGAAAAATTCAAAGAAACAAATATAATGACAGTAGCATCACAATTTATATTCGCTAATTTAATGTACGTACATAAGAATATAGAAAACTTTCCAAAAGTTTGCGATATCCATGGCTTAAATACTAGAAGCAAAAATAATCTAGTTAATCATAAAACAAGGCTCCAAAAAATCAGCAAATCTTTTAAGGGTTACTGTATACATTTTTATAACAAAGTTCCCACTGAAATTAAGTGTTTAAACATTGGTAAATTCCAAACAACTATTAAGCGAAAGTTATGTAATAAAGCTTATTACAAGATTTCAGAATACATAGAGGATAAAAAAGCCTGGGATTAAATTTTTTCATATGATTTTCTTTGGAATCATGTTTTTCGTTTCAATAAAGTTTCTTTGTTTCCATCTGTGAGCGGCTTGGGTATGACATACTCCTTAACTGTCTGTGCCTGCGGCGGCGTCGTGTGCCGGGTCGGCCACTTCCCTGTAATATGGTTGAGGAGGCCGATGGCTGGCACATGCGTCATACTCGTGAACGAGTGCTGCTTGTGTGGACTGGTCTGCCCTTTTCGCTTACTATATCTAAGTATTAGGGGTATATCTTGAACTTAGATTAATAGCGACATCTTGAACATTTCAGATCAAATTATTACATGATTCCTGAGATAGTTATGCACTAGTGTTGGAATTTAAAAATTTATTACCTATTTTGCGAGTATATAAATGAACTGCTCTAAACAAAACTTAACAAATACTGAATTGTATTTTTTTTTTCTCTCTATATAATGCATTGTATTTTATACCTTGAACTGATTTTGAAAAGAGCAACACTAGAGTTTCTTGCCCGTTCTTCTCTAGTGAGAACTGCTTTCCGAACTGGTGGTAGAGTTAATATTGACGGAATCTAAATAATGTATAACATTTTATGGGTTCGAATAAATTATTTCATTTCATTTCATTTCATGTTTGTATGTATGTATGTTTATTTTCCGCAGTAAGCTCAATTAGGGCATATAATTAAGGAATTTCAATCTAGATTATAGTTAGTAAAATGTCTGTATTATTTACTTTCGATTGAATTCTGTGTTGTGCCTTTTATATACAAATAAAAGAAAACCATAAAGTTTGAGCCTGGTTAGATTTTAAAGCCCAGCACCCACACAAAAAGCGGACAACTTTGGCACACAGGTACGTCATGCCCTAGATTAACACATAGGCACTTTTATCCCGGTAATTTGCTCCCACGGGACGTAATGGATATTTTTAATCTGATTCTTTAAGTAGATGGCGCTGGCGTAGTACTGTGTTTTAGGGACTTTGTAGTGGGAAAGGCTTTTCACGCGGACGAAGCCGGGAGCTAAACCAACCTATACTTCGGTTATTTTACGAAGAGCTCTGACAGCTGCGAAACAATCCATTCTTCGCAAAAACTGTTTTATTCATCAATATGCAATAAATTATATTCTATGAGGCAACCAACTTAAAAAAACAACAGTAATCGTCTTTGTTAATTACAATGCTATAACACTTAAAATTAAAAAGTCCATTTTGGTTCAGAGTAATGAAATAATATTCTTAAATATATTGAAAAACTATGGTTGATATGAGAACGGAACGTAAATGTCTTAGAGCTGGATCATTATTAAGCAAATACTTACGATTGATCGTTTTGATTATGAAGATACCATATTAATATTTGAATTGTCACCTGTCAGAGCACTTCGTAAAGTAACCGGACTATAGCAATAAAACTTGCAGAGGTCGATTTCCGCAAGCGATTTTTACACTGCCCAGTCCCGGGATTAGAACCCGGGACCTCAGCGGTGTCGTACCGCGCACGCAATACCACGTCACCGAGGCCTCAACCATGCGGACGATATCTATGGGTGTACTATGTGTATTGTGTACCATTAGGTATTATTAAAAATAATGGACAACGCACGGGTCATCGACTGTTGGGGTGACCACGCGTTTTAGGAAGGCGGGATAGTAAGGTAGAATTAAAAAAACTCAAAAAATGCCACCATACCATACAGCCCTGTATTATACACTGCCCACTGCTGAGCACGGGCCTCCTCTACTAATGAGAGGGTTAAGGCCTTAGTCCACCACGCTGGCCTAGTGCGGGTTGGCAGACTTCATATACCTTCGAAATTCAGAGAACTTCTCAGGTATGCAGGTTTCCTCACGATGTTTTCCTTCGCCGTTAAAGCGAGCGATAATTCACAAAGAATACGCACAACTTTTTAGAAAAGTTAGATGTGTGTGCCCTTGGGTTTTGAACCTGCGGACATTCGTCTCGGCAGTCCGTTCCACTCTCAACTAGGCTATAGCAGCTAAAAAATGCGCTTATACTTGACTACGTATTTATAATATGTGAATAATTTTTTGTTCTCTATTATAACCATTTTCTCCAAAATTTGCACCGATGTATTTCGGTTTGAAGGACATTGTAACCAGCGTAATTATTGGGCATTATGAGACTTGACTAATGTCTCAGGGTGACGGGCGCAGTGAAGTGTCACGCAGTACTTTGTACTTTAAAATATTCATGGTTTTAATGTTTATGGCCGTCGTATCGCTTACCATCAGGCGAGCAGCATGCTCGTCTCGTCATTCACAAGCACACTCACTCACGCCTTTTATCGCCGAAGGGGTAGGCAGAGGCGCAACTAGTGCACCCACTTTTAGCCGTGCGTATTCCGTCCCATGATGTGATAGGGGGCGAGCCTATCGCCATTTCGGGAACAAATTCTAGACTCCGGGCTGATACTGAATAGAAAAATCCAATACCACTGTGCCCGACCCAGGGATCGAACCCGAGACCTCAGCATTGCAGTCGTACCGTAATACAACTACGCCACCGAGGCAGTCACTCTCTCTCTGTAGTCGGTCCCTCATGACTGAGGATCGTGGTCAACACTGGATGTACCGCATTTAGAACGGATTATTTGTCTCCACCGGTTTCTGTTCATCGCATCTTCAACTAGTTTATGGAACTTGGTAGCAGACGAGTCCTTAATCTGGTCTGTCCATCGGGTTGGTGCTCGGCCTCGAGAACGTTTGCCTTCCGTGTTGCCAAGGATGATAATTCTTTCCAGATTTTCGTCGCCTTTCCGTACAACGTGCCCGAAGTATGCAAGAATGCGTTGGCGACATATGGTGGCTAAACGTGTCTTCACTTTAAGCTGTGAGAGGATCGACTCGATCACTCGAGGCACTCACAAGCAATAAAAAGAATTACAAATATTTTTACATATGATGTTTATCTATAATCATACTTATTATGTAATTAATTTTATGTTAGTATGTAATTAATGATGATGTCATAGACGCTGGTAAGCCTAGTATAAAAAAGAAACGATGTGTGAACGAATCCCTTATATATCCCACAGCAATGATGTTTAAAGAAAAAGTGTTTTTTTTTTAATTGCATTGAATGACAAGACGAGCATGCCGTTCGCCTGATGGTAAGCGATACGACCACCCATAAACAGTAGCAACACCATTCAGCACCTTGAGTTACAAAGTACTGTGTGGCATTCCACTGCGCTCATCATCCAGAGACATAAGATGTTAAGTATCATTATGTCCAGTAGTTACACTGGCTACAATGTCCTTCAAACCGAAACACAACAGTGCATGCACACTGCTGCTTGGCGGTAGAAATAGACATTGCGGTGGTACCAACCCAGACGGACTCTTACATATGAGAGCCCTACCACCAGTAAAAGGTGTAAATGCGTTATAAACTAATTAGCACAATCGGCCTTAGCTTCGTGTCAGAATCTGTTGAAGTTTTTCGTCAAAAAATGTTCGATAAAGTGGTCTATACGATAATAATTATGATATGCCGTAATACTTTCGCGTGTCATATTATAGTTTATTGTAGTATTAAGTTAACTATGTGTGCGATAATGCGCCGTTTTTGAAAGCCGAGTTCAGTATATGTGTCGTATATACACCTCTTTATTAAATAAATAAAATTAAATAAATAAACAAAATAATAGGCCAAGTGGTCGATAGCCTAGTTGGGAATGGAACGGTCTGCCGAGACAATGTCCGCAGGTTCAAAACCCAAGTCGCACACCTCTGACTTTTCGAAGTTTCGTGTGTATTGTTTATCAATTATCGTTCGCTTTAACGGTGAAGGAAAACATCGTGAGGAAACTTACATACTTGAGAATTCTCTATAAGAATTTCTAGGGTATGTGAAGTCTGCCAACTTGCACTAGGCCAGCGTGGTGGCCTAAGGCCTAACCCCTCTCAGTAGTAGAGGAGGCCCGTGCTCAGCAGTGGGCAGTATATAATACAGGGCTGATTGCATTGCATTGCAAACAAAATAATGTCCCACAACGCAGTCACCCTACACGCTAGCGTTACGCTAACGAGTACTGATTGGCGCGGCGCGGGGCGATGGTAATGATCCACGGAGCTGGTCACTGTATCATGGGCGTACCCAGGGCAAGGGAGGTCAGCTGCCCCCGTGGATTCAACAAATACCTACTTTCGTATGTATTGTACCGGCACGCTATTATGGCCGTTTTGGCAGATTACAATAGTGAGGTGAAATCTCTAATTCATTAACGAAAAAAAATAAACTAGCCAGCGATCCTTTGATTAATTATATACCTAGATAGAGCGACGCGCTGCAATGAAATTATAACAAACAGGCCAACTTTTCTTAAGCTAGTATGCGTGGCAGCTGTGTTATACGCTGTCGCTGAATCATTCTGCGTATCCTTGTGTGCGCGCATAATGATACCAGTTATTACATGGTTTCTATTAAAACGGGGAGAAAATTATATCCATGAAAAACAACAAAAATTAATTCACTCTAACTGATTTAGTGGGGAACAGTTCGCCTCTATTTTCCTCTAGGTATATAATTAATCAAAGCAACGATCCTATAAGAGACGATGGCAATAGATTTCATTTAAAAAATCGAATTACTATAAACAAGTGCCGAGTTTTGTCGTAAAATTATACATTCCAATAAATTTTACTGCACGCTAATATTGACAGTAATTTACGGCAATAAGTTCCTTCAACGTAGTTATGAATTAGTACGAAACTTGATGAGTGGACAAACGTCAACACGGCCACCATAGCGTGCCGGTACTGTAAGTACTTGGGTTGAATTATTGGGAGTACCTTTATGACATTTCCGGTTTCTCCCCCTCGATCAAAATTTGAGATCTGAACCGCCCGCCCCCCGAGTAGAGATCTACCCACGCCTATACACTGTACTCTTGTACATACATACATACATACATATTTACATAGTATCACGCCTCTATCCCACAGGGGTAGGCAGAGACTATGGATTGCCACTTTGCGCGATTCTGGCACACTTCTTTCGCTTCCTCCACCATCAATCTTCTCATGCATTCCCGCCGGTTCAGGGTACTTTTGACCTGACCTTTACCCAGAATGTCAGATATCTGACAAGAAGGTTCGGTGCGGTCGACTCCTACCGGCTCTTCGATCCACATTCGCCTTACATGTTTATCTGCTTTGTCAATCTCCTATCATCCATCCTCTTCAAATGCCCAAACCACCTTAGCATACCCTTCTCAATTTTGGTCACTACATCCTCTTCTACTCCACACATGTGGTAGATCTCTCGTATGCGAGGGGCCGACTGGGTGGGTACCACCGCAATCTCTAGGGTCTAGATGAAAATCAGCGCCAAGCATTGCTGGTTGGCATATGCTGATCTAGATCCTATTGAAACTGTTGCGGTGGGACATATACCATCCACACTTGCGTTAAAAATGTATATTATTTTGTTATTCACCACTTACCACCCAACTAGAGGCCAATAAATGTATTTTCTTTCTTTCTTTTCTTTCTAATTACTGGGCATTATGAGACTTAACTAATATCTCAGGGTGACGAGCGCAGTGGGGTGTCACGGAATTCAAATTCAAAGTACTGTGCGGCGTTGCTACTGTTTATGGGCGGTCGTTTCACTTACCATCAGGCGAACGGCGTGCTCGTCTCGTCATATAAAAGCAATAAAAAAACACATGTCCACCACCGCAGTATTCACCACTCTATCAATGATTCATTAATTCTACTATTATGAAAGGAAAGTGCAATCGTAAACAATAACGTGTTTTTTCGAAGCATGTAATGAAGTTAAATAATACAATAATGAGATTATAACTGGTGCGGGCGATTACGAGGGGTGTGTCCGAATGGTACTGATAAAACCCGATGACGCACACACCGACAACGCCTCGTTTATGAGCAATCGTTTCTCTCAAGGGCAAAGGTTTATCACACTGGTTATCCCAGGGGTAGGTAGAAGCGATAGCGTAGTTGGGAGTGGAACGGACTTTTTTTATTCGATTGAATGACGAGACGAGCATGCCGTTTGCCTGATGGTAAGCGATACGACCACCCATAAACAGTATCAACACCATCCAGCACCTTGAGTAACAAAGTACTGTTTGGCATTCCACTGCGCTCGTCATCCTGAGACATAAGATGTTAAGTCTCATTATATTCAGTAGTTACATTGGCTATAATGGCCTTCAAACCGAAACACAACAGTGCATGTACACTGCTGCTTTGCGGTAGAAATAGACATTGCGGTGGTATTCAACCCAGACGTACTCTTACATATGAGAGACCTACCACCAGTATACTGCCGAGAAGGTTCGCAGGTTCAATACCAAAGGCCACGCACCTCTGACTTTTCTAAAGTTGTGTGTGTATTCTTTGTGAATTATCGCTTGTTTTAACGGTGAAGGAAAACATCGTGAGGAAACCTGCATACCTGAGAAGTTCTCTATTAGAATTTCGAAGGTATGTGAAGTCTGCCAACCTGCACTTGGCCACCGTGGTGGACTAAAGCCTAACCTCCTCTCAGTTGTAGAGGAGGCCCGTGCTCAGCAATGGGCAGTATATAATTATTATTAGGCAAGTCGCAACTAGTGCATTGACTTGTAATTGTGCGTATTCCGAGGAGGCGTTATATCGCTATATCGGCAATTCCAAATTCCAGGCTGACTGGAGCGCGCCTCGGTGGCCTAGTAGTATTCAGGTACAGTCAGAAAAGTGTATGCTCGACCACCTTAAAGTTCTAAATAAGTCGATTGCGCGTCGTCTTTCAGCAACATGCAACTTACAACTAAAGTAGACAATAAGAGTTATCTATTTACTTTGATCGCACCTGTTTGGTAAAACATGAAAAATGGGCGTTTTATCTTGATGTACTAGCACCAAACTGGGTGATTGTACGACTGCAGTGCTGACATCTCTGGTTCGAATCCCGGGTTTTTTCAGTATCAGCCCCGAGTCTAGAATTTGTGCCCGATTTGGCGACATCTTGAACATTTCAGATCAAATTATTACATGATTCCTGAGATAGTTATGCACTAGTGTTGGAATTTAAAAATTTATTACCTATTTTGCGAGTATATAAATGAACTGCTCTAAACAAAACTTAACAAATACTGAATTGTATTTTTTTTTTCTCTACATAATGCATTGTATTTTATACCTTGAACTGATTTTGAAAAGAGCAACACTAGAGTTTCTTGCCCGTTCTTCTCTAGTGAGAACTGCTTTCCGAACTGGTGGTAGAGTTAATATTGACGGAATCTAAATAATGTATAACATTTTATGGGTTCGAATAAATTATTTCATTTCATTTCATAGCTTAAGAAAAGTTGGCCTGTTTGTTTTAGTTTCATTGCAGCGCGTCACTCCATCTAGGTATATAATTAATCAAAGTACGGGGATAAAAAGTACCCTATATGTTAATCCAAGATATAGTCTACCTATGTGTCAAATTCCGTCCAAATCTGTTCAGTAGTCTCTGCGTTTACTTCTAACAAACATCCCAAAACTTTCACAAACGTTCGCATTTATATTATTAGTAAGATACTAATAAAAAATATTAGCTAAAAATTCATTTTTCAATTATTGCAATGTGTATCTTACACATTGCAATAATGCACAAAGTAAAATTGTGTATGCACTGTGTGTGTTTCGGTTTGAAGGACATTGTAGCCAGTGTAACTACTGGACATAATGAGACTAACATCTTATGTCTCAGGATGACGAGCGCAGTGGAATGCCACACAGTACTTTGTAAGTCAAGGTGCTGGATGGTGTTGCTACTGTTTATGGGTGGCCGTATCGCTTACCATCAGGCGAACGGCATGCTCGTTTCGTCATACAATGCAATAAAAAAATGTGTATGTATATATAACAACTAGCATTGCGCGCGGCTCCACTCGCGTGGAAAAGTTTTTCCGGGATAAAAAGTAGCCTATAGCACTCAGGAGTAATGTAGCTTCCTATTAGTGAAAGAATTTTCAAAATCGGTCCAGTAGTTCCTGAGAGTAGCGCGTTCAAACAAACAAACTCTTCAGCTTTATATATTAGTATATAGATAAAGATTTTAGACTTTGTGCAAATATCACCTCATTTCATAGTGTCGGTGACACAGAACGTTTGTGTCATTGGAACTGTTGACAAATAGATAATAGCGCTCATTTTCTAGGTTATGTTGGGTTTGTCCCGAATTTGGATTGACAGAATGGCTTGACTATATATTTTTTTTTTTTTATTTGGGATAACAAATAATTAACCCTGTGGCCTGGGGGCATCTAAAGAACTCCGCCACAGCATTCCCCTGCCTGTCGACTGTCGTAAGAGGCGACTAAATGGGGTAAGCGAGAGTCGCGGGGCGAGCAGTGGGGGTATAACTGCTCGCTCGACTACTCCAATGTAAGCGACTCCGAGGTGGACGACAATGCGGTTGGTCGGTCTCCTGCAGTCGTAGACGTCAAAGGCGCCCTATAGAGCGCGGGGGCATCTTAGTCCCCTCATTTAGAGATGGGCCGCAATGCGTCATCGCGCAGGGGCGGTTCCGTGCAGAACAAGATACCCCGGGGCCCTCCCGTAGGCGCCGCAGAATGCGACCGCGAAAAAAAAATGGGATGTCGAACAATTATGTAATACCTTGTTGATTGTTAGCAGCAATATAAAAACTTAATAATTACACAACGTCCATTATCCACTGAATAAATGAATTGTTCTTAATTATTTTTAACCGCCGACAAAAAAGCGGGATGTTATAAGTTTAGGGTGTGTAGCTGTATGTCTGTCTAAGGCATCGTAGCTCTCAAACGAATGGACCAATCTTGACGCGGTTTTTTTTTAAAGCTTATATGATCGCGATGGTTCTTAGCTATGAATTATGAAGATAAGTTCAGGCGTTTGAGATTATCAGCTCATTTCCAATTTAAAAAGCCCGATTGAATTTAAATTTGGTGTACTGTGACTTCGGCAATATTTTTAAACATGAGCTGATGCTGCAGCATCAGGTAGTCTGCGGGATACCCAACTCTTTAGCAACTTATAGCAGATATAGCGTGTTTGGACTCATAAGGATGGTCTCATCGAGTAGGTGTTAGATAGTTGATTATCAAGACCACATGATGGAGAATATGGTAATTTAAAAATCTTGAAATAAAAATTTAATTAAAATAAACCCCTATACAAAAATCTCTAAAAAGTAAAATAATAAAAATGTCTTTGTCGTTTAAGTACCCAGTAATATTTTTAGCCAAGCGTCCTCACGTCGGGGGACCGAATTCAGGACCAGGGAGACGAAAATACTTCTTGAGCGGTTCAAACACCACCATATTCAAGCGGGAAAAGGACAAAACTATTATATTGGGCCCTTTTTTATTATATTTTCATAAAAAAGGGACCAGTTTTAAGTCATTTTATGACAACAAACCAAATTTTGATTTTATGGAATTGCGTCGTTTTCGTCCTAAAGGTACGACATGTAAATAAATCTTAAACGCACGTTTTACGTACGCTAGTTTTTATTAACTTGTTTATGATCAATTGCTTTTATACTTTGGCAGAAGGAAGATCATACAAGCAGCGTCCTTTAAATATTGTCGAAGTTTTTATTCCACTATGGTAAACAAGGTAATAATTGTTACAACATTATAAATTATGTACATATGAGATTTTGTCCTCGGCTTCACCAGTACGAAAGAGTTTTTCCTGGATAATAGTCCCGCTATACCTTTCCCGTATAAAAAGTAGCCTAAAACCTTCCCAGGGTCTCAAACTATCTCCATACCAAATTTCATCGAAATCCGTTCGGAAGTTTTTGAGTTTATACTATACAAACTTTGCCACCCCTTTTTACCCTTTTAGGGGTTGAATTTCGCAAAATCCCGTCTTAGTGAGCACCTACGTCCTAAAAGGAACCCCCATGCAAAATTTGAGACTCCTAGCACTTGTAGTTTCTGAGATTTCGTGATGAGTGAGTGAGTGAGTGACCTTTCGCTTTTATATATATAAATGTATAAGATTTTGGTCGCGGCTTCGCCTGCGTTTTTCGGGATAAGCGTCCCGCTATATGGGGGGTAGTGTTCTAGACTTGATAAATTATAAACCTAGATAGAGTGACGCGCTGCAATGAAACTTAAACAAACAGTCCAACTTTTCTTAAGCTAGTATGCGTGACAGCTTTGTCATACGCTATCGCTGCATCATCTGCGTGTCCTTGTGTGCGCGCACAATGATACCAGTTATTACATGGTTTCTATTAAAATGGGGAGAAAATTATATCCATGAAAAACAACAAAAAATAATTCACTCGAACTCATTTAGTGGATAACAGTTGGCCTCTATTTTTTTCGACGCGTTTGAAACGTTCAGTGTCTATCTAGGTATATAATTAATCAAAGGTCCTAAACAAAAAAATAAAATAACATCTGTGTATAGTAGTATTAGAATGCTTCTTAATTCTGTGGGTGGACACCAGGCCATTCTGGGGTGGGCATTGAACACTCGGCCCCCTATATATGCGTTAGATCGCGAGCAGGCCCACGTGTAAAACTCAGTATATCATTGTGGAACCCGACGCCGTGACACGTTCTCGTGTTATATTGACGTCAAGACGTTTGACGACGTTCGGGCTTGAGTAAACACGGGTCGCATGACCGCGGCACGGTGATAGGTGGTGACTTGTGATAGTAATCGAATGTGTGGCTTATTTCGTGCGTGATATAGTTTTTTTTTTGAATAATTGGTGTTGTAGGTAAATTATGAAAAATGTTTTTGTATTACACAATTAACACATGATTATAGTTGGTGACCGGTGATGGTAATAGAATGTGTGGTTTATTGTGTGCGTGATATGGTTGGTTTTTGAAAAATTGGTGCCGTAGGCATTGATGTAATAAAAATTTACACATCAATGGCTGTAGGTAGATTATAAAAAGTATTCGTTATAATCACGTTTTAATACAAAAACGTGATTATAGTTTGTGACTGGTGATGGTAATGAATTATGTGGTTTATTATGTACGCGATATGGTTGGTTATTAAAAAGAATTAATAGATTATGTAAACTGTTTTTGTAAAAAGCGTAATAAATGTTTTTGTCCGTGTTAATCTAGTAAGATGGTAAATGGAAATTAAATAAGTGTTCTATTGTGTTTATGATATGGTTGTTTTTAAAATCTCCAAAGGTGGTTACTGAATTCGTCGCAAAAAATATGTTTATTCAACGATGTTTTTTTATACGTACAGGACCTTGGACTTCGAAGATGCAGAGGAACTCCTCAAAATCAAATAAGAATTTCATGTTTCTTTTGTGTTAGGTTCAATATTGTTTAAAAATACTACCATATTAACAATATTTCAAATTCTTTAAAGAAATACAATCTTAAAATAAGCATTACGTTTTTACCTTTTATTTTGAAAATGAGTTTGGCTCCATATTACCTACCATCAGGTACGGATTAGCCTAAAGGCAAATTAGGTAACTGCCTAGGGGCCCGGCATCGGTCAAAGGCCCTTCGTCTCGACGAAAAAAAAAGTTAATATTGTATTTAATGATTCGTATTTATTAAACCGGTTACCCGAGGTCAATATCAATGACAGGATTATCTTTAACAGTATCCTTCTTCCTACTAAAATTATATTAACATATTATAAACACGAAAGTTTGTATGGATGTATGTATGTTTGTTACTCTTTCACGCAAAAACTACTGAACGGATTTCGATGAAATTTGGCACACGGGTAGATCATGTCCTGGATTAACACATAGGCTACTTTTTATCCCGAGAAAATATAAAGCGGGACTTTTATCCCGGAAAAACTTTTTAATGCGGGCGGAGCCGCGGGCAAAAGCTGGTATTTAAATATATTTCGGAACAAATTTTATGTTAGAAAACAGCATAGTTATTTTTTTGCATTCGGTTAATTAGGTTGTGTTAGAAAAATATATTTTAGGAAGTCAGGAAAGGAAAAAGGGGTCCCAAAGGGGTATTGCCTAGGGGCCCCGACACTCTTAATCCGGCCTTGCCTAACATAGTTAATGAAATATGAGTATGTCGGAGCGTCGGATAGTTTCGAAGTAGTAATCATGCAAAACAGGTCGAGATGACAAATTGTTAGTGGGGTAGTCAGTTGCGAGTATAAATAAGGTCTTCATCATCATCATCAGCCCTGTATTATATATTGCCCACTGCTGAGCACAGGCCTCCTCTACTACTGAGAGGGGTTAGGCCTTAGTCCACCACGCTGGCCTAGTGCGGGTTGGCAGACTTCACATACCCTCGAGATTCTTATGGAGAATTCTCAGGTATGTAGGTTTCCTCACGATGTTTTCCTTCACCGTTATAGCGAACGATAATTGATAAACAATACACACATAACTTCGAAAATTCAGAGGTGTGTGCCTTGGGTTTTGAACTTGCGGACATTGTCTTGGCAGACCGTTCCATTCCCAACTTGGCTATCGTCGCTAATAAGGTCTTCACCATTTGAAGATTATGTTATTTATTGATAGTATTTATTGTTACATGTTAAAAAAAAGTGTGTGTGTACTTATGTACACGCGTTAGAAGTTATACTTCTTTGGCGTAACAAGATAAAAATCTTTTTAAATAACGCGCCAAAAGAAGTATAACTTCAATATCTTTCGCCTTATTCTACGTTCAAAATTCAAAACTAAAATGTTGGCTATAGCTAATTTCAGGGTGTCGGTTTCTCGTGACGATTTGTGAAAATTTACTCTCATCATTTTTCCCTAACGCGCCAAAACAAGTATAACTTCAAAAAAATAATTACTATGACATTGTTGGAAAAAATATATATCATTTAGACAGATCGTGTTGCTGAGGGAGTTTCTTGCGCCGCTTCTTCTTCACAGCGACAACACGTTCCGAAGCGGTGGTAGATTCATGACGATTCATAAGAGCTTTTTAAAGTCTATTTGAACAAATAACATTTTGTGTTTGAGTTTGAAGAGCTCAGTCTTAGTTTGGTCGTCGTTCAGTGTTCCAACTAGATATCAGAGTCGCTATCCTAACTAAGTGGTTACTTTGCTAGTCCTGACAAAGTGATGAGTGACAAACAAATCATGTGTTGAAGAAATAAAGATCAATTATGACTATTGCGAAGTATTCGATACGTTTTATTGGTCCCTGTGAAATCCTCGTCGACATGTATAACTGCTGCCTAGGAAAAACTGCGTAATGCTTTGTTTTATCATGAATAGCTTGTACTATTATATACTGACCACTGCTGCACGGGCCTTACTGACAGGGTTTAGACCTTAGTCCACCACACGAGTATTTTTTATGTTTTATCATTATTAAATTACACAGTGTTTATCAGTAGTGTCTGAGCGAAGGTCGGTTTCTGGACGAAGCCGGAGCCGAATCAGCTATCGCCCTTTTATCCCCAAAGGGGTAGGCAGAGGCGCAACTAGTGCACCCACTTTTCGCCGTGCGTATTCCGTCCCATAATGTGATAGGGGGCGAGCCTATCGCCATATCGGGCACAAATTCCAGACTCCAGGCTGATACTGAATTTAAAACCTAATATCACTTTGCCCGACCCGGGAATCAAACCCAAGACCTCAGCATTGCAGTCATACCGTAATAAAACTACGCCACCGAGGCAGTCATAACATCACATTGAATTATGTAAAAAATAATAACATTTCGAAATAATGTGAATTATAACATCATTCGATTTTGGATCTTCGGCCCGGCGCGGCGGCCCATATTGGCCGAAGGTTTCGGCCGGGTTTTCTGGCCGAAGCCGAAGCTTACGAAACACTATATCAGTAACTCGGTTGAGGCCAACTTGTAAGAGAGCCGTGTTCGCGCTTAAGGACACGGCTGCGTGCGTTCACGCGACCCGTGAAACGTGACTTGTGACTCATTTTATACTACGACATGACCGCGGCTGCACCCGTCTATCTATACACCACAATATTTAATTACAAAAAATTTTTATGTATTCGACCCGTATGTATACGGGCAACAATATCAAATTTCGATTGTCGATCTTCGTTCATTCGAATACATTTTTAGGCATGTCGCCTCACTACTGTAGCGCAATTTGGAAAGCTAATTCTCCGTGAACTCAGGCAGCTTTTGAAATAGGCTGTAGAAAAAAAATATCAGTGAAAATTTAATTCCAGAGCACTTTAAAGTTTGAAGAAAATTATGAAGTACATTCATTTTCGTAAATATTAAGGTTTATATCTAAATTTATAAAACACTGATTTCAACTATTATGGTCATTCGCAAGGCCAACTTTTACTATTATTTTATATAATATCATGACTGCAAAAACCTAATAGTTTAGCATTAATTACGAAGTAAAAGTAAAAGGTAAAGTAGAATTTTATAAAAAAATTACAAAAATGTAAATAACTTTTAATTTATCTAATTTCGGGCAACATACATGGGGGTTAAATCGATGCTCATTGAGGTCCCGTATCGACCTGCTTCAGTTGAACACTCTATAGTGCTACACCCTGTATAATTTATTTATTTAAGACTAGCTTTTGCCTGCGGCTCTGCTTGCGTTAAAAGTTTTTCCGGGATAAAAGTCCCGCTTTATATTCTCCCGGGATAAAAAGTAGCCTATGTGTTAATCCAGGACATGATCTACCCGTGTGCCAAATTTCATCGAAATCCGTTCAGTAGTCATTGCGTGTAAGAGTGACAAACATCCATACATCCATACTTACAAACTTTCGCATTTATAATATTAGTAGAATGCATAACAGACCACAATCATTGCAGTTCACAACATGAGAATTAAGTAATCAAGGACTAGATAGTAATCCAAAACATTGTAATACAGTATCTACTCTGGATAACCCAAATTGACCAAGTGGATGACCGAAATCCATTATCGCTGGAGTGGTCGGAAAAAAACACTTAACGGCTCGTTACGTTTATTTACTCTGGAATTAACCCAAGAAATGGCGCCGTGAGTGGAAGATTTATGTTTAGGGTTCATTGGGATGGAACTGTTTTATTCATCGTTGGTTCTCAAGCACAAAAACTATTTTACGTTGAAAAAACCAGGACAATTCATTTTAAGAATAGAATGAGAACAGAGTAATACTGAAATTAATATGAAGTGTAAATGTGTTAAATGAAATTAAATTTTAAATACATGGCCTTAAGGTGCTTTAAAAATCCTGGACGCTGCTTAAAAACTGTCCATGACATCCCAGGACACTACAAAAATGGACATGTCCTGGGAAACAGTACCGTTAGCAACCCTGGCTTGACCCGACCGGTTTCGATTATTTTAACCGATCTATATTCGACACTCGGTGACGTCACTGTTTCCATTATTTGACAGATGCCGTCTTCTACCAAATTTCAAAGCTTCATTACTCATTTATTATTGGGTGGATTTTGAAAATTCTTTTCCCGCTAGACTTTGAAAGACATCCATTTTTGAAAAATGTATTAAAAAAATATGCGACATAAACAGTCATACCTTTTGATCGCGTTGACTTACAAGTTTGATTTTTTCACAGCTGAAAGAGACTGTAGACCCAAGTATTTGATATAAATTCAACTTGATATCTCTAGGCGTTCGTGAGAAAAAACGTCTTGACAGACAGACCAGACGGACAACAAAGTGATATCTACAACGGTTCCTTTTTTCCTTTCGAGGTTCGGAACCTTAAAAAGTAGTCAACTACCCGATTGGCTGTTACGTTATGGTACGAAATACGTTAAATATAGCATGGCAGTTCAATTCCCTTGTCCAACAATTGAGTTTTGGAGTGATTTACTATCTCAGAGGTCGTTAACCTGTTTATAATTAGTGCGGTGTATTCACCTATGGTTTTGGCAGTATACAATTACAGTCGAGCGTGATGGAGTGGTTTTGGGTTACGTAGTTCAATTCAATTTAAAGTTTAGTTTCTGTTTTTAGAGAATTTAAATAAAAGTTTTTTTAAAGATATTTTTTACTTTCTCTCTCTCTCAAACTCACGCCTTTTATCCCCGAAGGGGTAGGCACAGGCGCAACTTAATGCACCCACTTTTCGCCATTCGCTATTTTTTACTTTTTAGTTATTTTTCGAGTTATTCTCAACAAACCCTTTCATTTGATACCCATGTAACATACTAGACTTCTGCTCGCGGCTCCGCCCGTGTGAAAAACTATTTCCGGGATAAAAAGTAGCCTATAGCACTCAAGACTAATGTAGCTTCCTATTAGTGAAAGAATTTTCAAAATCTGTCCAGTAGTTTTTGAGTTTATCCATTACAAACAAACAATATTTTTTTTGTATTTTCTCTTGATTTTTTTTTGGTATTTTATTAATTACCTATTAGTTTACATGTTCTTTCATCTGTGGCAATAAATGTTTCTTTCTTTCTTTCTTTCAATCAAATCTTTCCTCCTTATAATATTAGTATAGATTATGGACGTGCACAAAAAATAACTAGTCTAATCTTGGCCCGTCCGCCATATTGGATTCAGAATGACGTCACTTAGCTAACAATGTATTGTCACCCAAACTGAACGTGTATGCAAAATTTCAACACAATCCGTTGAGGGTAACTGCTTCAATATTGACTTACAAGATTCCACCCGAACAAATATACATTTCAAGTTAAATAAAAACTTGTAATATTACTTGTAATAATGTAAAGAACGCCGCGTATAATCTTTCCGTTTGTCAAAGGTATAAGATCAAATGATCATGCACACGTTTATAGAATTATATTAGTGTGCGTAAAACAAGCGTTGAAGGTTTATTGGTGTGCGTTCATATTGACACATTACGGTTTCACTGCGTATAGGGAACGTGCATGTCGTAAGCACTGCCATCTAGTGGCGCAATCGATACTAGGCACTGGCACTTGACGACTCATTTTCAGCCCATCGATACTTGGCATTGACGTACAATATTTATTAAAAGGATGAAAAATGTTGGGATATGGCGGTGAAAGCAAACGACTTCACTCTCTGACAACTGTTTATCAACTGAACAACTAGCTGTCACTAGACAGCTTTTATACCTTTCTGGGGAATGAAATGTCAATCTTGTTGAGGGTATTTTTGTAAGTACCTCCAACAGTCCCCCTCAAAAATACAATCAATCAAAATATTACAATACATTAATATAGTCTAATTTATTACATCAACTCAAATTTAATTTAACTCTCATAGCTTGGAATTTAGTAGAAGTAACCACTTTTGTAAATATGTCCGCTAACTGTTCTTGTGTAGAAATGCGTTCCAGCTTTATAGTTTTATTACAAATTTGCTCTCTTGAAAAATGATACTTAATATCTATGTGCTTAGACCTTTTATGATTTGTAGGATTGTTAGCAATGCTGATACAACTATTGTTATCTTCATAAATAATGATTGGATCAGATAGTTTGATAATGCTATTAACCAGCGATTTCAACCAAATTGCTTCTCTAACTGCTTCAAATAAAGCCATATATTCCGCCTCTGTGGAGGATACGGCTACAGTGTTTTGTTTTCGCGTATTCCACGAAATTGTACAATTATCGAACACTTGAAACAAGTAACCGCTAGTACTTTTCCTATCTGTTTCATCTCCTCCCCAATCAGAATCAGCATAACCAACAATAAAATGTTTAAATTCACATTTCGTAAAAGTTAATTTTAAATCTAATGTCCCTTTTATATATCTTAATAAATGCTTTAAACATTTCCATAGTTCCTCGTTATTCTTACTTTGATATCTACTTAATATATTGATAGCAGCACATATATCTGGTCTTGTACAAATCATTGCGTACATCAAATATCCTATTACATTTCTACAAGGTGAATCATAATAGATATCTGAATTTAGAGCTGAATAATTTAGTTTCGATGGAATTGGTAATTTACACGAATTACAGTCACTCATGGAAAATTTCTTCAAAACATTTTCTAAATATACTGTTTGATCCAATGAGATAGTATTTGTGGTTCTTTCTACTCTAATACCAAGAAATATTTTAACATCATTTAAATCAGTCATATCGAATGTTTGCTTTAAACATCTTTTATAATAATGCAATGTTTTTGTATCTTTTGTACAAATCAATAAATCATCTACGTGCAATATCATATAAACATTGTATTCAATGTGGATTTTATCTAAAATGTATAGGCACGGGTCAACACTTGAGTTTTTAAAACCCATTCCTTTAAGAGCATGATCGAAACGTTCAAACCAACATCTTGAAGATTGTTTTAATCCATACAAGGTTTTATTTAATTTACAAACCTGATTAGATTTAGCAGAAATACCTTCTGGTATTTCCATGTAAATGTTTTCTTTGAGAATACCATTTAGGAATGCAGTTTTTACATCCATGTGATGGACCTGTAGATCAAACTGATTCGCAAAAGCTAAAATAAAACGGAAGGTAGTAATTCGCACTACCGGTGCGAACGTTTCGTCATAGTCTTGAAGGAACTGTTGTGTAAAACCGCGTGCAACCAATCGTGCTTTGTATCTCTTAGGTTCACCGTTTACATTATTTTTAATTGTAAAAACCCACTTACAACTAACAATATTTGTATTATCGGGTCTTTCAATAAGATCCCATGTTTTATTAATATGTAAAGAATTAAGTTCATTTTGTATGGCTTCTAACCATTTATCAGTGTCAACTCTGTTAAATATATCGCTATAATACTGTGGTATTGATTGAATAGCATCTAAATGAAAACAAGATAAATACAAGTCTGATTCTATCATTTGCTTGTAATTTTTACTTGGTAGATTTTTAATTCTCTCGCTGCGCCTGAGATTACTTGGCGCACACTGGTTTTCATTTACCAGTTTATCCTGGTTTTCATTTACCAGTTTATCCTGGTTTTCATTTACCAGTTTATCATCGGATAAATTGTGTTGGTTGCCTATTAATTTGGCTGAATCATCGTCAGTCTTATTAATTTTGGCGGGTATTTCGTCTTGCTCATGGTTTTTAGGTATTGGTCTAGAATTCACAAAATTTGACTCGTCAAATACGACATCTCTGGCATAAAAGAATTTTTTACTATCAACATTATATAATTTGTAACCATTTGTCCCATAGCCCATTAAAATAGACTTTATAGACTTCTCGTCAAATTTTGTTTTTCTAGTTTTATCATGAGCATAGGCTGTTGAACCGAATACTCTTAAGTTATCGATTTTCGGCCTTTTACCATGCCACTTTTCATATGGTGTTTTATTGGTCAGAGCTTTAGTAGGTAGTATATTTGTTAAATATGTGGCCGTTAAAATGGCTTCACCCCAAAAGGTTTTATCCAATTTTGAACATGTTATCAATGTCCTGGCCATTTCAGTTAATGTTCGATTCATTCGCTCTGCTACACCATTTTGTTGTGGCGTATAAGGTACCGTTAAATGGTACATGATACCCTTGCAAACACAAAAATCCTTAAATTCTTTCGAGAGATATTCTCTACCATTGTCACAGTACAAATGAACGATTTTAAGATTAAAAATATTCTCACTTTTGTTTACAAAATCGGTAAAACATGTTAATACTTCCGATTTTGCATGCATTAAGTATGTAACAGTATAGTGAGTAAAATCATCGATAAAGTTGACAAAATAATTTTTATCGTCCACAGTGCTTGGAGTTATCGGACCACAAACATCCGAATGTATAATGAAAAGTGGCCTATTATTCGGAGGTCTTTCTTTTGATTTTTCAAAAGCAAATCGTGATTGTTTACCGAGTACACATGACTCGCACAATTCATCGGTAGGCTTAATATCATTAATAACAGGGCTATCAGTCAGCCTTTTAAGAGTACAAAAATTTTGCCTATTTAAATGACCTAGCCGCCTATGCCACAATTCATATGATTTTAAATTAACGGAAAGATTCAAATAATTTGTCATTGGTTTAACTTGAAAGTTAATCATAAATAGATTATTGCTATTTGAACCTTCCATTATACATTGTTTGTTATTGTAAATGCGTACAAAATTATTGTCAAAAACAATAACCATACCTGTTTCCTGTATGCGACTTACTGATAATAAATTATACGACACCTCAGGTGAATATAACACATCGTCAATCCTTCCTTGTACTCCCATATTTGTAAGAACGTTGATTTTGCCTCTTCCATACGCTAGAATTGAAGCTCCACTTTTTGCTACGCCGATCTTCAGCGGGGATGGTAACTCTGTATATGATGAAAATAAATCCTTTGTGTTAACTATATGGTCAGTTGCTCCGGAATCTACAATACAAGAAAATTGCAAATTAGCTGAATGATGCTTAGGGTTGAAATCACCATTTGACAACATAAAAATAAAACCGTCCTGGTCATTATTGAGCGGCTGCATTGTATTTGCAGTCTTAAAATTTTTGCTACTGCTACCCTCGCCATATTTCTGTAGGTTCTTGAGGTAGCGGCAGTCTCGTTTAAAATGATTCCTTCGTCCACAATGATCGCAATACATCTTCGTCACTTTATGAATGTTGTTTCCATGGATGTATTTTTTATTAGTAGGTGGGTAGAATTTCTTCTTTGTTTTGTCAAATCCAGGATTGTTTCGTACAGTAAATCCTTTTGTATGCAATACTTTATTTTCGGTTGTGGTTTCACTTTTCAACTTAACTTCATAATCCAGTAACCGCGTTTTCACAAACGCCAAGTTAAGATGGTCTTCTCCGAGTGTCTCCAAGGCAGTTATCACGCCGTCATAAGATGAGGGTAAAGTTATTAATAAATGTGATATTTTGTCCATCTCATCAAGTCTTGCACCGGCAGAAATCAGTTCGGTAATAATATTATCAAAATTTGTGAAATGCTGGAGAAGAGTTATATCTGGTTCTAGTTTTAAATTTAACAATTTCTTGCGTAACGCCAATTGTGTAGCTAAACTTTTTCGTTCATAGATTCGGTCTAAATTCTCCATAATTGACTTGGCTAGCTCAGAGTCTTTTGCAAAACTCAGAAAAGCGTCGCCTAAGAAATCAACAATAGTACCTTTAGCAATCTGATTCTTCTTTTTCCATTCTTCATCAGGGTTCGACGGTATGTCCTTGTCAATCACACACAGTACTTGTAGTTCTTCTAACAGTGATCTTATACGGAATTTCCACACACTATATTTTTCACCATTAAATTGTTGAATATTTCTTTTATTGCGCAAAAAATCCATTGCGCGGTATTTAGATTTATTTTACTGGTTTTTTATTATTTTATACACAGTTTTAACTATTTAAATTTTATTTATATTTTGTGAATTTAATTTATTTATTTTTAATTTATAATTAACTGATTCACTTTTACATTAAATTGTGCCTGGGTCCATAACCTGTTGGGATATGGCGGTGAAAGCAAACGACTTCACTCTCTGACAACTGTTTATCAACTGAACAACTAGCTGTCACTAGACAGCTTTTATACCTTTCTGGGGAATGAAATGTCAATCTTGTTGAGGGTATTTTTGTAAGTACCTCCAACAAAAAATAACATTTAATTTGTTGATAATGTATCGCTTTGTATCACGATGCTCCAAAACATAAAAATAAACAAATCAAATAGTGTGAAATTATATAATGTTCCCAAGAATAGTACCTAAGTACTTACATTCAATGGTTATGTGAAAATCGACAAAAATAATAAAAGCTGTATAAAACATACATAATTATGAGTTCCAAAAGCATTTAGAAATGTTTCGTTACGTACTTTATAAAAATAAATATGTTTTGAAGGTAATATTCAAAAAAAACTGTAATTAAGAGAACATAACCTTCTAATTTTGCTTAAATAACTAGCTCCCATCTAAAAAAAAGCATATTCTGGACACGCTGGGTGTACATAACATTCGGCCGGAACACATATTTTATCATTTTTGTCATATTAAAAGAATATATAAACAAATTATTGTGCTAGTTTTAGTTTCTTTTTTTATCCACCTGTGGCTCTTGTGACGATTTTGTGCTGCCCCCTATAGTTCGTGCACGCTCCCTATTGTACTTTCAATGTAGTGACACTGAGTGACAGATCTTTTTGTTCGCGTTAGTAGGCACATGGCGCGTCCATTCTAGATGGTCTAAGGGCCTAAAACATTAGACCCAAAGGCGTTCGCCCCCTATTTTTATGGCTTCATCATCCCACCACTGACCCCTAAAACTTCAAGTTCTGTTACGCACACACAGCTGAATGTTCAAGGCCGTTGACCCCACGCGCTCTACGCGGATCTATAGACGCTGGATGCGATATTAAAATATTTGCCTAGTATTCCTGCACGCTATGTTGGCCGTTTTGACAGATTACAAGAGTGAGGTGAAATCTTAATTCGTTATCGAAAAAAATATACTAGTCAGCGATCCTATAAGTGACGATCGTATTAGACTTAATTCTTTTTAAATATCGAATTTCGAAAAATACATGCCGAGTATTGTCGTAATATTATACATTCCAATAAATACTGCATGCCACTATTGGCAATAATGTGCAGCAATTAGCTCCTTCAACGTAGTTATGGATTAACGCGAAACTTGATGAGCGGACAAACGTCATAACGGCTATCATAGCGTGACTATAGTGTTTGAAATTCGAACATAATCATTAGAATTTCTGTTTTTTTTTTTTATAACAGTTAAATGAGGATACGAGCATGTCACTCGCTTGATGGTAAGCGATACCACCCATAAACAGTAACACCATACAGAACTTTGAATTACAACGGCGTGACACTCCTCGCTTGTCACCCTGAGACATCAGTAAAGTCTCATAATGCTCAGTAATTACGCTATAATGTCCTTCAGACCGCAACACAACTGCTGGCGGTAGAAAGACATTGCAGTGCTACCAGACGGCCCCTCGCATACGAGAGACCTACGACTAGCCAGCCAGGCCTGTCAGGGTAGATTTTTTTTTATGGCAATTGTGTGAACATTATGCCAATTTCAACTTAGGATCAGGGTAGTTATAATGTGTGCGCGATACGACACCGCCCTGAGGTCCCGGGCCGAAGAGAGTGGGTTTCGCTGCTCAGTATAAAAATAAATAAAATAAAATAGTTTATTCATCACGTAGGCGAACATAGTTGCACTTATGATAAGTCAAGACACATTAAATTAATAATTATTATTATTACAAAAAGTCCCTTATATAAATAACTACAGACATTTTTAAATTTTTATAGGAAGTGAAATCAATGAAAAATAAATAAAGAAGCCAAGCTCGGGCTAGCAGGAAAGAGAAAATAAAAAAAAGAACCAATCATTTTTATAAATAAAATAATGGGAGGAACGCGTCGCGATTCTCACCGGTGAGGACACTACAGGCCCTAGCCTAGCTAACCTACCAGCCTTTCAATAGCTACCTAAGCGATGACGACCCGAAGAAGAATGGCAGAAAGAAACTTATTTTTTTGTCATTATTAGTCCATTGAATTTTATATATATTTTTTTTCAAGTCTTTTTCGAAGTTACAGCACGGAGTCTGGAATTTGTGCCTGATATGGCGAAAGACTATTGACTGCCTCGGTGGCCTAGTTGTATTGCGTACGCGTTACGAGTACGATTTGCGCGCTGAGGTCCCGGGTTCGACTCCTAGGTCCAGCCAAAAACATTGTGACTGGGTTTTTCCATCTCAAAAAATTACTCAGTCGCAGCTCGGAGTCAGGAAGTTGGCGGTGTGGTACCCCCGTGCCTCGGAAAGCACGTAAAGCTGTTGATCCTGCGCCTGATCTCTCTCCGGTTATGTCGGATTGCCCTCTCACCGGACTATGAGAGTGAAGGAATAGCGAGTGCACTTGTGTATTTCGCGCACACTTGTGCACTATACCTAATATCTCCTGCGTACCTGGCTGATCTCCGTTGAGATTGCTCGCCGTGGCCGTGGCCGAAACAATACATCATAGATATATGATTGCAGCATACGCGGGTCATCTGCTGTTGTTTATTGAAGAGTTCCATCGTCTATCTTCTCAGATCTTCATCGGATCCTAATAAATTATATACTAAAACCTGCCCTGGAAAATATAAATTTGAATAACGAAAACCCCATCCAAATCGGATCAGTGGGTTTTGAGAAAATCGCGGACATACAAACTTACATACGAGTCGAATACATGACCTCCTTTTTTGAAGTCGTTTAAAAGGGGGTACAAAGCTTTTCCTTCACGTTTTAGCCCGTCAACGCCCGCGGTGGACATCGCTGTTCATTCATATAAGGAAACCAGCTTATAGCTATATATAAACGGGCATTGACGGATTAATATAACAATTTGAAGTATTCATAAGAGAGACGGTATCTCTACGTATCTTCGATACTGCCTATGTTTCCATTAATTACTACATCCATGATATGTTATCATTATTTACGACGTTAATCAATGTTTGTTTAAGTCTTTGATTAATCATATACCTAGATAAACACTGAACGTTACAAACGCGTCAATAAATAGAGGCGAATTGTTCCCCACTAAATGAGTTCGAGTGAATTATTTTTTGTTGTTTTTTTCATGGATATAATTATCTCCCCGTTTTAATAGAAACCATGTTATAACTGGTATCATTATGCGCGCACACAAGGATACGCAGAATGATGCAGCGATAGCGTATGACATAGTTGTCACGCATACTAGCTTAAGAAAAGTTGGCCTGTTTTGTTTTAGTTTCATTACAGCGCGTCACTCTATCTAGGTATATGATTAATCAAAGGTTTGAGTTTTATCGGTTGCCACACGCGTGAGCTGGTTGCGAAGTTATTTGTATAGGTATTATTTCGTATTGGTTAATCTACTTGGTATCAGTTAGTCTGGAAATGTACCCAGTAAATGCCAATAGACTCGCTAACAAGGGACCTAATATAGCTGGCGAAATGTGAGCTACACCTTTGCCTACCCCTGGAAAGAGGAAAAGGCGTTATGCATATATAACATATTATATTACATGATTATCTATACTTCTATGCTAATATATAAAGCTGAAGAGTTTGTTTGTTTGTTTGAACGCGCTAATCTCCGGAACTACTGGACCGATTTTGAAAATTCTTTCACTAATAGGAAGCTACATTACTCCTGAGTGCTATAGGCTACTTTTTATCCCGGAAATCTTTTCCACGCGGGCGGAGCCGCGCGCAAATGCTAGTTGTTTTATATGGCTGTTGAATGAGTGAAGGATTTTGTAAATAAAAATAAAATAATATCAGTCCTGTATTATATACTGCCCACTGCTGAGCACGGGCCTCCTCTACTATTGAGAGGGTTTAGGAATTAGTCCACCACGCTGGCCTAGTGCGGGTTTGCGGACTTCACATACCTTCGAAATTCTAATAGAGAATGTCTCAGGTTTTTTTTTTATTTTTTTTTTATTGCATTGAATGACGAGACGAGCATGCCGTTCGCCTGATGGTAAGCGATACGACCACCCATAAACAGTAGCAACACCATCCAGCACCTTGACTTTGTTGCATGTATGACCCGATGGTGTGTATGGTGTAGCAGAAGTGGGTGGAATAAAACGGTACACAGACTTTAAATTCATATATTGTACTTACTTACTGCTATTTAAGTATACTTAATACCAATCACAAAGTACCGGGTTCCGGCTTATAAATTAAGGTCGGAGAGCGGGACGTGAGCCTACTGGAGAGCTGTTCTTTTATCACTTTGTTACTCGTAATATGTTCAAAAAACACCAATTAAATTAAGATAAGGGCGCCACTGACAAATAGGGTGTCAGACCCAAAATAATAAATTTACATACTTTAGTTGTCTAATTTCCCAAAAATAACATTGAGAGTGTGTCCTCGGTCCTCCAATACAGGGTCAGGAATCACTGAGGCTTCCACCAACTAGGGAAGATAGCCTCCTCTCTGGTGATGCAGGCAGTTTTGAGTCTACCCGCGACAGACGAAATGAAGAATGAAAATGTAAGAAAAACAAAAACAACCCCTGAGGAAAAACCCCCTGGAACAAGGACAGTGTTCCAGATTAGTACATAATACTTTAATATTAACAACAGTTATAGTTGTTGCGCTAAGCTAGTAATAAAATAACATACCGGGAAGGAATAGAGAACCCGCAAGGTCGGCAGGCCGGCGAGTGTTCTCCTGTCAACTTCCGCGGAGGATTCCTGATATGTTCACCCTATAACGAAGAACGTGAATGGATAAAAACGTGGTCTAACGGCACAAACCGGCGAATTGAAATGACAACCACTACTCACGTGCACTAGAACAAAACGCTCCTTGCCGTCATCGGGCCATCGACACGTATAGGACGGCAAAGCGGCTCCAGCTGATCACGGCGAACACTCCGCGGGGTCCTTGACCAAGCCTTCGTAATTTATGGGCACATACGAGCCGACGACGAAATTACGTGCTCACACGCTTGGTGCTCCCACGCAAGAGGCCGAGGGGAGGTCGTTCACCGGTAGGGTTGCAATCCGATTCAGAGATGAACAAAAATTTATATAACCGAAATTAGAATACGACCACTCACAATTCTCAAAATTACGCATCAAATAAAACGATTTTTATTACAAATACTGCACACGCTGACATAATTTTATTACGGGTGTAGCATTTATTATTGCATAAAAACAAAACGAGCGGTTAGAAAACTGGCAACACTACGCGCACTCGTCTAACACACGATTTGTAGGCCACGGTACAAAAACATACAGCCTTCAATCAGTTAATGTTTTACTAAAATAATTAGGGTATGGGGTTTGAAAATTTTTATGTTACAACTTACAAAGTACTGTGTGGCATTCCACTGCGCTCGTCAGGTATGCAGGCTACCTCACGATGTTTTCCTTCACCGTTAAACCAAGCGATAATTCACAAAGAATGCACACGTATCTTCGAAAAGTCAGATGTGTTTGGGTTTTGATCCTGCGGAGTGCGGACATTCGTCTCGGCAGACCGTTCCATTCCCGACTACAATCATGCACTTACGGTACATCATAATTGCTTGAATTCAATCAAGCAGTAACCTTAACTCGGTAAATTGTGACTTCCTTTTGTTTAAGACAATTCGTCGCGATTGAGTTTCCGCTTTCCATTGTAATCATTTCGGTAATTAACTGCGGATCATTATTTAACGTTTCCTGGTTCAGACCAGCGTCAACGCTTAGGTTTTTCGTGGGTCTTGATGAATCATCTCTCTCTCTTTTATCAAGTCGTCTGTCTTGCATGTGGACGTCTGACGCTGCGTCCGTAGGTGGTATCCATTCGAAAACTTTTTAACCCCATCTGCCGTCCTTTTTTTTTTATTGCTTCGAATGACGAGACGAGAATGCCGTTCGCCTTATGGTAAGCGATACGACCACCCATAAACAGTAGCAATACCATCCAGCACCTTGGCTTACAAAGTACTGTGTGACATTCCACTGCGCTCATCATCCTGAGACAAAAGATGTTAAGTCTCATTATGTCCAGTAGTTATAGTGGCTACAATGTCCTTCAAACCGAAACACAACAGTGCATGCACTGTTGCTTGGCGGTAGAAATAGACATTGCGGTAGTACCCACCCAGACGGACTCTTACATATGAGAGACCTACCACCAGTAGTTCTTCGAAATATGTGCCCTGCCCAGTACCACTTCAGCTTGCTAATCCGCTGGGCTATGTCAGTGACTTTCGTTCTTCTACGGATCTCCTCATTTCTGATTCGAGAAACACGTAGCATAGCCCTCTCCATAGCTCGCTGAGTGACTGTGAGCACAGGAACAAGCTGGATGAAGGCCGCCTTTGACAATTCCGTCTGGAAATCTTTAGGGGGGCCTATGTTCAGCAGTGGACGTCATGTGACTGATGATGATGATGATGGTCTCTTTCTATTCCTGACTATTCATCTCACATGATGGTGAGGTCAATTGTGAAGGAAAGAATCGTGAGGAAACCTACATACCTGCGAATTCCCCATAAATATCTCGAGGGTATGTGAAGTCTGCTAACCCGCACTAGGCCAGCGTGGTGAACTAAGCTAAACCCGCTCAGTAGAGCAGGCCCGTGCTCAGCAGTGGGCAGTACATAATACAGGGCTGGTATGGTATGGATGGTGGGGTCAGCCTTCTTTACCTTTCTCATCCACTTCGCCTTATCCATGACGTCATCAGAAACATTGCATTATGCCAAGTCGCGTTGCAACACATTTAGTTTTTGGTCTCCCTCTGGGTCTTTTTCCGAGAATGGACAGTTCTAGTACCTAGTTGCCAACGTAATCAGGTGGTCTTCTTTTGGCATGTCCATACCAACTTGGTCAGTTGACAAAAATCTAAATAATCGGATTCTTTTGATTCGCATGCAATAGGGTAATTTCCTGTTTGATCCTGTACAATATTTTATATGTAACAGAAAATAATACGAAAAGTTATTCACATATAATACCACAAGAGCTTCAAAATTATCGGGTATTTTCCGATAGGTTCGTTGCAAACAAATGAAGGAGTTTTCAGGTTAAAAAATCACGAGCGCGAAGCGCGAGTGATTTTTCCTGAAAAACTTGACGACTTCATTTGTTTGCAGGGAACCTTGAGGGAAATGCCAGATAATTTTGAAGCTCGTGTGGTATTCGGGGGATTATTTTTCCGTCCCAAATGTCGGCCAATAGAATTGCACCATGAGATGAAATGAACAGTCAACAAATAAGAATTTCATAATATATAGTAACGACCAGAGAAAATATTCAAAAAAAATTGTTTCTTATTATATAGTAACGACCAGAGAAAATATTCAAAAAAAATTGTCAGTATAATACCATGTAGGTTGTACCACGTGACGTCGAATGGTGCAATTCTATTGGCCGATATTTGGCTCGGAAAAATAATCACATATAATACCACAAGAGCTTCAAAATTATCGGGTATTTTCCGATAGGTTCGTTGCAAACAAATGAAGGAGTTTTCAGGTTAAAAAATCACGAGCGCGAAGCGCGAGTGATTTTTCCTGAAAAACTTGACGACTTCATTTGTTTGCAGGGAACCTTGAGGGAAATGCCAGATAATTTTGAAGCTCGTGTGGTATTCGGGGGATTATTTTTCCGTCCCAAATGTCGGCCAATAGAATTGCACCATGAGATGAAATGAACAGTCAACAAATAAGAATTTCATAATATATAGTAACGACCAGAGAAAATATTCAAAAAAAATTGTTTCTTATTATATAGTAACGACCAGAGAAAATATTCAAAAAAAATTGTCAGTATAATACCATGTAGGTTGTACCACGTGACGTCGAATGGTGCAATTCTATTGGTCGATATTTGGCTCGGAAAAATAATCAGTATAATCCACCAAAATTGGTTGAAAAATAAAGCAGTTATTCATATTCGAAATATTGTTGTGAGCAAGAATGGAGTGTAATATTGCTAGCGATAATTACGATGTAATAGTTTGATCAAATATTGTGTGTGATTATTGCAAGCAATAATTGCGAACTGTAATAGGAAGCAATAATTGCAATCTGTTATAGCAAGCAATAATTGCGAACTGTTATTGCGTGCGATTATATGTAGCTATAATTGATCCGTCTGAATAGAGCTTAAGTAATTATCTTGATTCTTGTATAGATCTGCATCGCTAGGTAACTACATGTCACCGTAACTGACGTATCACGTGTGCGAATCAAGGTCGGAACGATCTGTGTTCATGTTTCATATAATATATTACATTTTATATTGTTACTTGCAATTTGTAAAATATATATATAAAAAAAATATAACAATAAAAGACCTACGCTGAGTTTCTTGGTGCTTCTTCTCAGGTCAGTGGGCTTTTCCGAAGCACTGGTAGAATCTTTTAGACGATAAAAATGACGTGTAAAGGTGCCCTTAGGGGCCTAATTACTGAATAAATGATTTGAATTTGAATATATTGCCTTTATTGTATACTAGACTTCTGCTCGCGGCTTCGCCCGTGTTAAAAAGTTTTCCCGGGATAAAAAGCAGCCTATGTGTTAATCCAGAACATGATCTACCCGTGTGCCAAATTTCATCGAAATCCATTCAGTAGTTTTTGCGTGAAAGAGTTACAAACATACTTACACACAAAGCTTTCCTCTTTATAATATTAGTATAGATTAAACATAATCAGTCTTACTTATAAAAAAATCTATGGTTAGTTTCGTCTTACCATTATTACGTTTTATTAATATTTATAAAAAAAGTCCCCGAAAAATGCGGGAATGCCATCCCCGCACCTCGCTTCAGGGCGGGGATGGCAGTCAATCTATACTAATATTATAAAGCTGAAGAGTTTGTTCGTTTGTTTAAACGCGCTAATCTCAGGAACTACTAGACCGATTTTGAAAATTCTTTCACTAATAGGAAGCTACATTACGCCTGAGTGCGATAGGCTACTTTTTATCCTGGAAAACTTTTCCACGCGGGCGGAGCCGCGCGCAATGCTAGTTATTCATAATTATAAATAAGGAAATCACTTTTAAAATTTAGATACATCGAATTAGGATACACAATAGATGTGATTGCGAAAAAATACTAATCGTAATGTTTGTCTGTTTGTTTTAGACCACAACACCAGCCAAAACAAGACTGAAATTTAGATATGTAGAATAATTTAATAAGTTTATACATTCCTATGAATCCGCCATTTTGAAACGCGACACAACATGGCGGCCGCTCCGATACGCTCGGTGGTCGAGGAGAAAGATGGCGACGAGGCGGAGGAGAAGCTTCTGGAAGGGAATAGAGTGTTGATAGTACCCGCGGGGCAGAGGGACGGGCTGACTGTCAAGTCTTCGAAGAAAGGTAAGGCACAATTCAATTTATTGGACTCCACAGAATTTGACTAATTTTCGTGCTTTACGTTTATCAGATACCAGTTTGTCCGCGGCTCCGCGCCTGTGATGAAGTTTTTCGGGATAAAAGTAGCCTATGTTACTCGCTGATAATGTAGATTTATACTGGTGAAAGAATTTTTAAAAATCGGTCCAGCAGTTTTCGATTTTAAATAAATAAATCGTGAATTTTTAAAGTCTAACGATTTTGAGATTTATTTTATTTTATTTTGCTTAAAAACTTCACTTAAAATGAACGTTTTTAAAAAAGTTGGTTGTAAATGGAGGGGTCTAAAAATATTTTTTAATGGATCCAAGATCCATATTCTTGCCCCTTTAATATCCATGAAGTTAGAGTCTGGTTAGATTTTGAGGCCCAGAACTCATACTAAAACTAGAAATGAGAAATTTAAAACAAGACACTTGATTAATACAAAAAAATATTTTTCATTAATTTGTATATTAATGATTTTCTCAATGTTACATACTTTGATTAATTTTATATCTAGATAGACACTGAACGTTTCAAACGCGGCGAAAAAAATAGAGGCGAACTGTTACCCACTAAATGAGCTCGAGTGAATTATTTTTTGTAGTTTTTCATGGATATAATTTTCTCCCCGTTTTAAGGACGCTATTACATTTTTGACATCTTCGATTTTAGATATTTGAATGACAAGAACGCGCTTTGCTACACGCGCACACATCGAAACCGATTTAAACTAGATTTTCCATTTGAACGAGCTAATCTTAATACTTGAACATATTATTTTACTCATCCATATTTATTTTTTTGGAATTGTCGAATGTTTAAAATTATGTTTAATAATAATAATTATTATGATTTCATCATGTAATAGACATTTTTTTTATTGCATTGAATGACGAGACGAGCATGCCGTTCTGGTTTCTACCTGATGGTAAGCGATACGACCACCCATAAACAGTAGCAACACCATCCAGCACCTTGACTTACAAAGTACTGTGTTGAATTCCACTGCGCTCGTCATCCTGAGACATAAGATGTTAAGTCTCATTATGTCCAGTAGTTATACTGGCTACAATGTCCTTCAAACCGAAACACAACAGTGCATGCACACTACTGGCGGTAGAAATAGACATTGCGGTGGTACCCACCCAGACGGACTCTTACATAATGAGAGACCTACCACCATTTTAATATATAAAAAAAAAATTAGGTTATACATATAAAAATATAAAAAAAGTGTATCACCCTCCGATGGCGAGGCTCAAGACCCAAGCTACCGATAGTCAGGGATACAAAGTGAGGAATCTCCTCACAATGCGTGTGGTATGCGATACGACCACCCATAAACAATAGCAACACCATCCAGCACGTTGAGTTACAAAATACTGTGTGGCATTTCACTGCGCTCGTCATCCTGATACATAAGATGTTAACTCTCATTATGTCCAGTAGTTAGACTGGTTACAATGTCCTTCAAACCGAAATACTACAGTGTATGCACACTGCTGCTTGGCGATAGAAAAAGTTATTGACATTGCGGTGTCCAGAAGTACTACTTTCTGCATCTGGCTCTGGACCCAACTACCAATTGAGAGCTTCAGCAGGTGTTGGTCGAGACTGGTATCAACCCATGAGCAGAAACGACAAGGCCCCGATAGAACCGACCGTATAGTTCTTTGATCTTCCATATCACATCGCGTTCCCTAATGCCCATCGCCATAGGTTTTCGCCAGTTCTCATTCGCCAAGGAAAGTGGAATAAATCCCTTATCCACCATGACTAAAATCTTATACATGCCTACTTCGCTGTGGAGGAAATAATTCCTGAGATTGCATACCTCGCGGTTATGCAAGTCCATTAAGTAAGCCTCAGCCCCGCATCTTCGCGGGATGTACAACCTCATCACTGACCACCGTGGGTGATGCATACGATATGCAGTCAGTAGGGTCCGGAACTTTCGATCCAGGGCGTCCAATTCAGTCTGAGTCTTTCTTTCTGAGTATACCAAAAGAGTACATGAGTACAGGCATAACCCAACCGTTGAAAGCACAAATCTTGTTACCACCTGACAAAAAACTGTTAAATACTTTTGCCAGGCGGCCGAAGAAACGGTCATTCAGCGATTTTTTTACGTCGGCACTCATAATCCCCAGTGCCTCAGGCATACCCAGATATTTGTAAGTTTCCGTCTCAGAAAGGGATCTAAGTCTTACAGTCTCTAAGACTTGTATGTCACCAGAGACCACGACCTCTCCTCGCTTCATATGGATAGCCGCACATTTATCTACACAAAACTCCATGTTGAGCTATTTGCTACATCTTTGAGTAATTTTTAACGACTCAATCAATTCTGTTTGTTTTGATGCAAACAACTTGAGATCATCCATGTAAAGCAAGTGAGATATAGGCTCAGGAGCCCCCGTGCATCTCGGCGCTCTCGGCGTCAACGGCAGCGTGAGGCCTACCTGCCACACTGCTGTCCATCAGGGGGGTCGCAACAATGTGCTAAAAAGACAAAGCTAGAGACGGCACCCGCCCGCGACGCCCGGGTGGCCACTGTTAGTTGCCTTTTACGACAGGCAGGAGATACCGTGGTGGAATTCTCCAAACACCTTCAATCCACAGGGTGGGAGACGCCGGTCAGTCATCCACCCGGCGCCTCCTACGTCTCCTCTGACGGCGGGAGGAATCCTCGCGTTCCAGAACTCTCTCAGCACTCTCCTTCTACGAGAGGACTATCTCGCAGAAGTGAGCCAACACACGCCAGACCTCCGGACTGCCGACCATGGGAGCGACCACGGCCGGCAACGAGAGGCCGCCTCTGACGACTGCTTTGAGAGCGCTGCGCTCCTCATTCCAGGCTGGGCAAAACTCAAACGTATATTAAGCCGTATCCAGCGGGCAACTGTCACAATGGCACACACAGCCGACACCTCGGTACCTACGATACGACACAGCTACTCACCGAAGCAGCCATGCCTAGTGAGTAGTTGTGGCTGAACTGTAGTACTGTAGTACTGTAGTATTGAGTGTTTAGATATTTTTGTACCGGGAAAGGCTTTGAACGCGGGCAAAAACGCGAACTAAACCTAGTAAAATTTAAAAATAAATAATCACCGATACTAAAAATTATAAATAGATAAATAGTAAATACCATATACTGCAAAACTACTCGATTTTGTAAATATAAAAATACTATGCCATTTTTATAATGAAATTTAAATATTTGCATTAAAATAAATGAATGTTTCTGTACGGTTCCTTGGTGAATCATACACTATTTGTGTGATAATTGAAATGCTGTGAATACTGATAAAACTTGTATTGTCCAAAACCTTGATGTAATGAACTTGATGATACACTTGATAGTTTAATGATATGACATGCTAGCGCGCGCGGCCCTTGTTGGCTGAACGTTAACTCGGCCCTTGATGGCTAAGTATGAACTTTGCCCGTGATGGCTAATTATGAACTGTGCTGTGACATGAAATTAATTTGCTTTATATTAAAGTAATTGGGACGCACGCGCAGCGAATAACTGCTGACCTAAGAAAATGTACGGTTGCACCGTACATGCTCCCAGGGGCAAAAGATGAAGGGTGAAATATGGGCATGATCATGTTACAAGGTGATACCATTGGGTCCTTATGCTACTGACAAGGTGATAGTGATACAATTTTTGCTTATGCTACTAGATTAAAGTTCCTATGTAAATTTTGGCCTTCTAGGCATAGGTGTAGTGCACCTGTTCATTTTACGCACTTGAGGAATTTCACTGTAAACACTTTGACCTTGGACTTCACTAACACACTCACGCTCACACTGATCAGTTTCACTAATACTGAATACACTGCACCTCGGGATTCCGGTCGATGTACGCTGGGTGGCAGTGGGCTGAGGGTTCTCTTGCTCGACCCTCCCCACCGCCGGCCTCTGGAGCGCCGACTTCTTGCTGCGGACTCCTTGCACCACGATGATTATTATCGTTACTATTGCGACTCCCAAAATTACATAAATCATAGTATAGTGGTGCACATCATGATGAGACACTTGCTGATACAAGTGCTCGTTTGTTTTTAGATTATCGATTTGTCTTTTAAGTTCCTCTAATTGCCTTTCTTCTGATAAGAATGAGTCATTGAGCAGTACAGGTGTGGGAATGCTAACGTTAATCATGTGATTGATTGGTTCTACTTTCGGCGCGTAGAATTGATTCTTGATGCTGATTTTTGTTAAACCTTCATTGTGTGCGTAAATTGTAAAGTTTTCAGTTTTTACTATACATCCTTGTTCGATGCTTATAATTCCTGCCTTTTGTACTTGTCCTACCAAAGCGTGGTTTTCACATAACACACGTATTTGGCACACACCGCAGCAAAAATACAGGTATTGATTGATCTTGTTCACTACTCTCCATTCATTAGTACACGAAGTGTAGCTGATTTGACATTTTCTTGTACTTTGATTTAATTGGCACAAGCTATCATCATTCTTGAGATGATAAATAGGCTTTTGCAGTTGACAAAGGTGTATATCTAACTCGTCTTGTAAACATGACTTGATATCTTGTTCAGACATAATCAAATAAGATTCTTTTCTTAAATTGATACCTACGTACTCGGATATCGGTGTAATTTGAGCCATACTAATATTGCCAATGGCATGTGGTATTGACAACATGTGTACAATTTCGAAGGAGTCTCGAGTGACTAAGGGAACGCGTAATTCGAACAGCAGATAGGCTTCGGTCATTCTTGCTTTGACCTTTAATAAACGGTATATACATTTAAAGTCGGTTTGTAAGTTGTTAACTGGAAGCGACAAGTCCTTTGTGAGATGACTGGATATGCTGCTTAAACTGTCTTTGAGCTGTTCTGGAGATATCAAGTGAAAATTGAATCGTCCATGATAAATATCAGTGAGTGCATCTAGTAATGTATTTTGTAAAATACCTAACTGTCTAAGCATATTAGCTGCTGCTATAGCTCCTAACGTAAAATCATTGTGTATGAGATTTATTTCTTGTTCGGTTTTCAAAGTATTCTTGAAGTTGTCTATTTGGAGTGATAGATAATTTAACATCTTGTGTTGTTTATTAATAGAATCTTCCGTCCTCTTCAAAACGTTGTATTCGACTTCTATTACTGATGTTTGATTTTTTATAAGCGACGCCAAATGATTTTCATTGTCTTGAATTAATTGTATGTCTTGTTTATATTGTTCTGCGAATCGCTCGTCAAGTACACCGAATAGAGTGTTGGCCAGATATCCGACACCGTTGATGAGTCCACGGCGCCGGCGCTTGTCTCGGCGCGTGCTTGAATGTTGATTCAGCAACAGGTGGTTATAATATTCTAGTTCCGAGTACTCGTGTCGCAGTTGCATTGAAATGACGTCACAGTGGGAAATATTTTTAAATTGATTACATACCTGTACTAAGTATTTTATATATTTATTGCATGCGTCTGTACCTTGCCAATACGGCTTCATATCGTAATAAGAGACTATTTTCCATTCATCTCTTATTAATCGCATATCAGCAATTTTATCTAGATAAAGACCTTGATTGTCTTTCAGCTTTGTCGTATTGTAGGAACAGTGACATGTGCCGGAGATGCCGAAGAAAAGTAATAGCAACATCATCATTGATACCAGACTGCAAGCTGATTTCTTTGAATGCCTTTTAATAGGTTTATCCTGTGTTAGCTGGGTTACTTGCGATTCTTGTTCATTTTTCCTTTTATTTACCGGTAGTAAAGACAGCTTTGCTATTGGACGCTTGATGAATCCATTTTTAGTTTTTAGTGTCACCACCCTGATGTGGCCGTCGACTCCGGGATGTACTTCAACGACGCGACCTATAGCCCACTTGCCTGGGGGTAGATTTGCATCATTGACTGTCACCACGTCATTTATTTGAATGTTAGGTTGCTGTCTTCGCCACTTGCTTCTTGCAGATAACTGGCTTAGATACTCAGCACGCCAGCGTCTCCAGACATCTTGAACTATTTTCTGAGTAAGATGCCACCTAGTACGCATATCTGTTTCAGTTTCTATGATGGTCATATCTTGACTTAGATTGATGAAACTTGATGGTGTAAGAAATTCTAAATCATTGATATCCTCTGTCAACGGACAAAGCGGTCTTGAATTTAGTACAGCTTCAATTTGTGCCAAAATAGTTGAGAACTCTTCAAATGTAAGATGCTGCTCCCCAATAACTCTTCGAAGATGATATTTGACACTCTTTACCGCCGCCTCCCATAGACCGCCTGCTGATGGCCATGACGGCGCGTTAAAATGCCATTTGATTTCCATGTTCGTAATTTCAGAGATAAAATCTTTGTCAAACGTCTGTAAAATTCGTTGAAGCTCTTGTGCTATAATATTGCTGGCGCCTACAAAATTCGTTCCGTTGTCACAATATATGTGTCGCGGTGATCCTTTTCTAGCTGCCATCCTGCGCAATGCTGCTATGAATGACGACGATGTGAGATCAGAGACTAGCTCCAAGTGAACAATTTTTGTCACCATACATATAAAAACTGCAATGTAACCCTTTGTGGTCTTGATACCGCGACCCTTGTTGGCCTTTATGATTACATGTCCAGAAAAATCTACTCCAGTGTGGTGAAATGGTTTTGCCACATTACATCTTGATGCTGGAAGATCTCCCATCAGCTGTGTCATTTTTGCAGGGTTATTCTTGCGGCATATTACACAAGCATGTAAGCGCTTTTTTACTGCCCTGTTACCACCAATAATCCAGTATTTTTGTCGGATAGCTGCTAATGTAACTCGAGCACCACCATGTAAAGTGAGCTTGTGTTCATGATCTATTATTAAGTCAGTTAAGTGCCCAGTATGTGGTAAAATTATCGGGTTTATCATTTCTGGATTAATATTGGCGTTTTTCAATCTTCCCCCAACTCTGAGTAGACCATTCTTGTCCAGAAAAGGGTTCAATTGTAATAATGTGCTTTTAGTAGGTAACGATTTGTTATTCTTTAAATTATTTATTTCGCTTGCGAATTCCGTCTCCTGTACGTACTTAATTATTGTGTGTTTTGCTTTATTTACCGATTGTAATGTAATGTTACTTGATCTTCGTGTTTGTTTATTTTTAATTACATCGATAAACGTTAAAATCCATCCAGAAAATAATGTACGGTTCCTTGGTGAATCATACACTATTTGTGTGATAATTGAAATGCTGTGAATACTGATAAAACTTGTATTGTCCAAAACCTTGATGTAATGAACTTGATGATACACTTGATAGTTTAATGATATGACATGCTAGCGCGCGCGGCCCTTGTTGGCTGAACGTTAACTCGGCCCTTGATGGCTAAGTATGAACTTTGCCCGTGATGGCTAATTATGAACTGTGTTTTGATAAAAGGTCTCCGATGATACTGTATTCACTTGATGCGAGATTAACATGCTTAGTTGCATGTTTAGACTTCGAAACCTCTTCTTCTGTAGAAAATGATTTAATTTGACTTCCAACGTCTTCGGGAAGCCACGATGGGCCTTTCCACCATAGGGAATGATTTTTCAGCTGGGCAACATCAATGCCTCGACTCGCACAGTCAGCGGGATTTTCTGCGGACTTGACATACCGCCACTGATTGGGAGGTATTATTTCGGTGATTTGTTTCACCCTATTTGCAACAAAAGGATTCCAACGTCCCGGGTTTCCTTGTAACCATGCGAGAACTACCATGGAATCTGCCCACCCATACGTCTTGATATTGTACATGCTGAAGCACTGGTGAACCTTTGCCATTAGTTTTGCCAACAAAAGTGCACCACTGAGCTCCAACCTTGGCAATGAGATAGATTTGCTGGATGGCACAAGTCTTGCTTTTGCCGCTACTAGCGAAATCTTGATTTTACCCTTGACTGTAGTTTTTGAATATATAACGCAAGCATAAGCCTTTATAGAAGCGTCACAGGACCCATGTAGCTCGAGACCACATGCTTCTTCTGAGGTACCCAACCAACGTTCTAGTTGAAATTGATGTATCTGGGACATATCCTCTCTGATGTAAATCCAATTTTTGACAATATCCTCTGGGATCTTGTCATCCCATTGGATATTGGCCATCCATACCTTTTGAAATAGTAATTTTAGTCTGATTGATACTGGTGATAACCAGCCTAGAGGGTCATATAACCTGGATATATCTGATAGCATAGAACGCTTGGTTGGCGTCTTTATTGATGGTTCAATCTTAATTTGAAATGTAAATATATCTTGCTTAGGATTCCACTGTAGACCCAAAGTTTTTGATATTTCCGCCTGTTTGAAATCAAAATTATCTTGTATTTGATCATTTGATGTATTTGGCAATAATGCTGAGCAATTAGATTTCCATTTTCTTAAGTTAAAACCGCCAGCCTTTAACAATCGGATTAGATCTTGCTTTAATTGCAGTGCTGATTCAATAGAATCCGCTCCATGAAGTACGTCATCCATGTAAAACGATTCTTCGAGGACCTGAATGGCCTGACTGCCTTGATAGTTTTGTTTTTCATCTTCGGCTAACTGTTTCAACGTCATCATTGCCAAAAACGGTGCGGTCTTGGTGCCATAAGTGACCGTGCACAATTGATATTCGCTGAGAGATGAATCGAAGGAATCGCGCCATATTACTCTTTGGAGACTCTGATCTTGTTCGTGTACCCATATAAACCGAAACATTTTTTCAATGTCTGCTGTGAATGCGTAGCGGAATTGTCTCCACTTTAGCAATAGGGATTGAAGATCCTGTTGAAGGTTTGGTCCTTTTAGCATGAGGTCATTTAAACTGCACCCTGATGTTGTCTTTCTAGACGCGTTAAAAACTACACGAAGCGCAGTGGTTGACGAATCGCTACGTAGTACACAATGGTGTGGTAAAAAACAACTAGGTGTCTGGTTACTGGATGACAATTTCATATGTCCTAAAGCAATATATTCGTGAATGAATAATTTGTACTGTTGTTCAATACTTATGTTGCTGCGGAATTTCCTTTCTAATTGGTGAAATTGCGCAATAGCCGCATGTTTCGATTTTCCTAATTGCTCTTCAAATTTTTCTCTGAAAGGAATCCGAACCTCATATGAACCATCTTCTCGCCTAGTTGTGGTAGACTTGTAGTAGGTGACGCAAAAGGCATCTTCTTCTGATAACGTGAATGGCCCAGAAATATCTTCAATCTCCCAAAATTTCTGTATTTCGTCCATATGGTTGACGACAACATTACAGTGCAAAGTTTGCATATTTCCACATAAAATCCAGCCGAGTCGTGTTTGTTGCGCAATGGGTAGGTCGGCTTGATTGGACCTACTAATTCCATCTAATATAATGTGCGGGTACACATCTGCTCCTAATAAAACTTCAACTGGTCTTCTGATATAAAAATTTGGATCTGCGAGTTGTATGCCCTCTAAATGAGACCATTTTGGCTTGCTAAAAGTACAACTGGGTAAGTTATTGATCACTGTGCCCATGATATATGCTTCAGTTGAGAAAGAAAAAATACTGTATAAGGATTTACATGATATATGAGTTACGCGTTTACAGCTACTTTCTTTGGCGCCTACGCCCAGTATTAGCCCCTTATTCCGTTTTCTTGGTAATGCTAGAAGCTGTGCAGTATGTTCGGATATAAGGGAGACTTGAGACCCTTGATCTATTAGCGCCCGCAACTTGTGAAATGATCCATCCCTTGCTTGAACCTCGATCATCGCAGTTGCTAATAGTGTCTCATGGATTATATTGCCTTGTTGCAATACTGCGTCTTCATTTTCCTGGGTTCGTTTCCTGTCCGCAACTATGTTTACTGATATATTTCTGTATGCTTCATGTATAAGTGTATTATGATTACCGCGACATTCGCGGCATCGTTTTTCGGAAATGCATGCTTTGTCTTTATGGTCATACAAGCAATTTTCACATAAACGAAGTTTTAAAATTGTTTTTCGTTTGTCTTGAGGTGTCAAATTTAAAAACTTATTACAAAAGTAAAGTCCATGCGTTTCTTTGCATAGTGGACAAATTTTTGTTAATTTGTTGTTAGGCAGCGACTGACCTCCTTTATATGTAGGTAATGATTGTTTGGCAAAATAATTGTTTGTTTTAAATGTTTTCGAATTCGCAATGTTATGTGGCGTGATATTTGATGATTTCGAAATGTCTTGCTTTTTCCGAGAAGACTCCAATGTTGTAAATTTATGTTCCAAAAATTTTAGAAAATCTTGCAAATTTAGTAGGTCTCTAGGATTTTTCAGTGAATCTAAGTATTGATTATGAGTGTCCGTATCAAGTTTTTGAAGCAAAATATGGACTATGAACGGATCCCAACTGCTTATGTCTACGCCTAGCTTTTTGATAGCGTTCAAGCATTCCTGGGCAGTGTCATGAACAGTCTTAATGTGACGTGCTGATGGTTGTTGAGACGTCGGTATACCGAGTATAGTATTTGCATGCGAGGAAAATATCAATCTCACATTATTATAACGACAGTTCAATATTTCCCAGGCGATTGAATAGTTATCCGAACTGATTGATAAATGTTGAACTAGACGCTCTGCTTCCCCTCTTAACTTGCCCTTTAGAAATTGCATCTTTTGAGCGTCGGACATGCAAATATTACTATGTATGGCTTCTATAAATAAATCTTTAAATGATGTCCAGCTCTGATAATTACCGCTGAAAATGGGAATGTCCGATTTTGGAGTTGAATTTTCTCGATGAGTCATTGAAAATATTTTGCTATTGATGTCTCTTTTCATGTCGGTATAAATTTTTTCGTGCTTTGTATAAGACATTTCATATAACTCATCCATACCTTCTAGTTCGCTGTCTATTTCTAAGTGTAGAGAGTCTATTGCTGACCACCGAGATTTCAGAGAACTTAAAGCATCCTCTAGTTCCCATTTTTTAGAAAGGAGAGTCCAATCAATACCTGTGACAGTCCGATTAAATGCGCGAAAATTGCTAGCTTGCCGTTTAAGCATATCGTCCAGCTTGCTACAAGTACCTGTTGAAGCCCTAGCAGTTGACGATTGACGAGCACCGTCGTGGTCTGAGTCCTGGTCTGCATGTTCAGACTCATGCTGCTGACTTGTCTCACCTTGGCGAGAGACGCGCTGTTGCAGACCGGGGTCCTCTTGGGGCTCTGTTTTAGCTTTCTTTGCAAATACTTGATATTGCTCGTGAACTAGCGCCTTTGTTGATTTATAAATTACGTTAGCCTGCTCATACTCATTTTTGATAAAATACGGATGGGTCCTGCTTCCCTCCGTCAAGAGACGATCGTGATTGTACTGATAATCAGACCAATATGCCTCTAAAGTTTCTAAGCGCCTTTTAAAATAATCTACAGACTTACGGTCCGCGGAATCTTTCTTGATGTTGGTGGCTATCTTGGACATAGCCTCCTGCAGCTGCTGCTGGTTCTCGTACACGCCTTCCATTTCTGCTGTTTAAAATTGAAACGATCTTACTTGATAATGCGCAGCCTCCTGCTTACTGCTGTCGTTTCTTGTGGCTGTAGCTTTGATGTATGTGGCGCCGCTGCCGAAGTCCTTGGTGACTGCTGGTCAGCTCTTGATAACACTCACACACTCTGATAGTCACTGATTGTGTCCGATAATTGTTATTTAGTTCGAGACACGCACTAAAGTTCACGCGGCACGTGGATAATACGTCGCGTCAGTATACTCGAAGGACCAGAAAATAATGTACGGTTCCTTGGTGAATCATACACTATTTGTGTGATAATTGAAATGCTGTGAATACTGATAAAACTTGTATTGTCCAAAACCTTGATGTAATGAACTTGATGATACACTTGATAGTTTAATGATATGACATGCTAGCGCGCGCGGCCCTTGTTGGCTGAACGTTAACTCGGCCCTTGATGGCTAAGTATGAACTTTGCCCGTGATGGCTAATTATGAACTGTGCTGTGACATGAAATTAATTTGCTTTATATTAAAGTAATTGGGACGCACGCGCAGCGAATAACTGCTGACCTAAGAAAATGTACGGTTGCACCGTACAGTTTCATTAATTAAATCAAATTTGTATTGACTTATTGTAATATTAAATTTTCATACTTGCTTTTTGAAAAATAATAATTTGAAATAGTATCAACTATTTTATTCGTAGTATAATGACATCGCGATCAATTTATTACGTATTTATTTTTTGAAAAAAAGTTGTACACCCGTGCTTCCTCGGCCGCGTCTCAGCGCGGAATGACAGCCCGAAATTGGAAAATGTATGAAGAAATTCAATTCAGGTTATATTTTTTCTCTTTACTGGAAAAGTATTTAATTTGACTTGAAAATAATTAGTCATAAAGCGAGAAGACTATATAAGCCATCATATTGTTTCGGTATTATATTAAAATATTCATTAGTTTAAGGTATAATGGTTCCGATTCAGACCCTATTTTTCGTCATTTTCAGCGATTATTGCTCCAGAATAAACGTATTTACGTGATAATGTTGTATGGAAGCATACAATTTCTATATGCTATAAGCAAAGAGGAATGTTTAATCTTTATTTATATACCAAGATCTCCTCATAAGCGTAACTCCTGATTCAATAAATGGTACCTCAAAACTACGGAAATTTGTAAATGCGCCCTTAATAGAAACCATGTAATAACTGGTATCATTATGCGCGCACACAAGAATACGCAGAATGATGCAGCGATAGCGTATGACACAGCTGTTACGCATACTAGCTTAAGAAAAGTTGGCCTGTTTGTTTTATTTTCATTGCAGCGCCTCACTCTATCTAGGTATATAATTAATCAATGGTTATATACACGATACTATAGCTAAATATATCTAATACTATAGTGAAATAAAATACATATTATTGTTATCAGAAATTCACACATTACGCCTGATTTGGAGACGTTATCTGCTATCAATTCGTGTTATCGTACCTCCGTTGTTACTATACGATTAGCGCATAGAGATTATATTTCGAGCACAGCTATTGTTTTTATTATGTTGACAGTCATCAAGTCATATAATATTTTTTTACGGAGAAAATGATTTACCATTATCTTGAGGGACGACAGGAAGGTTATGTTGAGTTTACGTTGTATTACGACCTGGCATTGAGCGGCTCAGAGAGATAGAAAACGCCGGCCGATTGCCTTGCAGTCTCTTTCGCTTCGCACCCATATAATCCTGATCTATTTTTATAAAAACTAGCTGACCCGGCGAACTCTGCTCCACCTTAGAGGCAATAAATAAGCAGACTTTCGATTTTATTAAGTTCAATTTTTTATTAGGAAATACAAATAAAGAAATTAAGTATTTTAATGATTCTTTATTGTTCATGTATTTTGGTGCATAGGTTGCACTCTTCAGTTTGCCACAACATCAGCGGGTATTGCAACGTGTCATATGAACTATATATTTTTCCCGGGATAAAAAGTATCGTATGTCCTTCTCCCGGTTCTGAGCTACCTCCCCACCAATTATCAGCCAAATCGGTTCAGACGTTCTTGAGTTATAAATAGTGAAACTAACAAGACTTTCTTTTATTATAGATATATTGTAAAAGTGGCCACTGCCTCGGTAGTTGTGTTACGGTAAGACTGCAGTGCTGAGATCTCGGGTTCGATTCCTGAGTCCGGCAAAGTGATATAGGGTATTTGTTGTTTCTTTTATGTCATACCAAACAAAAAAGGGTTTTTGTACTCAATATAAGCCCGGAGTCTAGAAATGTGCGTGGTAAATGGCAATGGGCCCGCCCCCTGTTACATGGGATGTAACCTAGCTGGTGAAATGTGCGTGTGAAACACCTCTGCCTACCTCTGAAAAGGGAAAAAGGCGTAATGAAAGAAAAGAAAGAAAGAAAATGTTTTATTGATGGGACAAAAAAATATATACAAATTTAAACATAAAAAGTAAAATACAGCACAATATTGTACCAACAATAGGAACCCTCATTCAGCTTCCTTACTACAGTACGGTATAACCAATACTGTAGCGCTGATTTTCGTAATGCTATGTATGTATGTTTAAGTTGGCAGATCTATTGCCATTTACCGGACACCATACAGGCTAGAAAGAAAGAAAGAAATATTTATTTGTAACAAGCTGGATTACAAAATAATTATAATGAATTCTTAAATTAATTTTGCTCGTCACAAAAGCGTCACCAAGTCAGCATAAGCTGGTAAAAAACCAGCGCTGGTCTTCCGTTGGGACGTTTTGTGTGTCGCCCCAGGCTGATACTAAACAACCAATATAACTTTACCTGACCCGGGATTGAACCCGAGACCTCAGCGCGGTAGACGTACCGCTAAACAACTACAACATCAAAGTAAAATAAAAAATAGGTTTACAAGATAATGAATGTGACCAAAATCGGAACTAATGTCCGCCATCTTGCGAAATGTCATAATTGACATAAAAGTGTTGCCAACATCAGTACATAATCCTACCCCTGCGGGCTGCTATTAATATCTATACTAAGATTATCAAGCTGAAGAGTTTGTTTGTTTGTTTGTTTGAACGCGCTAATCTCAGGAACTACTGTACTCATTTTGAAAATTCTTTCACTAATAGGAAGCTACATTACTCCTGAGTACTATTAGGCTATTATAACTAATGTAATAAATGCTAGAATAACCCAAATTCACAAGCGTAATATATTATATTATATTGTATCACGAACGCACATACACACACACGCACACACGCACGCACACACACACACACACACACACACGCACACACACACACAAGGCCTGGTTATATAACTAGTTTATATTAAGTTTTAGTTTATTTTGGTAACACAATGTATCGTATTTTTTGTTATGAGAGAGCGGGATCTCCTGATACAGGCATTTTTTATGCCTACTAGGAGGCCCCAACCTTACCCTAATGTTTTTTGCGTATTGTGGAACGAAATAAACATTTTTAATTTTTTTTCATTTCATAGGCTACTTTTTATCCCGGAAAAACTTTTCCACGCGGGCGGAGCCGTGCGCAATGCTAGTTATTGATATTAATATTGCAATACTTATATTATTTTCTTTGTATGAATACTAATATCAATGTAATAGAATAAGCTATTTGACTCATTTTTGTTTTTTACTTTCGTAAAATATTTACACCATATAAATTGTAACACAGAAAGAATCAATGAAATCTGGTAAAAATCAGCAAATTAGCCTATTAAATGCGGTAGAAGGGGTAAGTGTCAAGAAATAGAAAAGAAAGGAAATACTTGCACGTGACGTCATCGGGAATTACGATGCGTGCGAAAGAAAGAGATAGAGCGATACCCCCACTACGCGCCCTTTCCTACACGTAGCAATATTCGATGTATTGTTGCCTAACTTTTTACCAATTTCAGAACTGTTTAAAATAATGAACAAAATCAAACATACAGAAATACCCTATTAATCTATATTATAAATTTTAAAATCCTAGTCATAACGATTTTGTTACAAATACTTTTTAAATCTGAGAAGACTGCCTCGGTGGCGTAGTTGTATTACAGTATTACGACTGCAATGCTGAGGTCTCGGGTTCGATCCCCGGGTCGGGCAAAGTGATATTGGATTTTCTATTCAATATCAGCCCGGAGTCTGGAGTTTGTGCCCGATATGGCGATAGGCTCGCCCCCTATCACATCATGGGACGGAATACGCACGGCGAAAAGTGGGTGCACTAGTTGCGCCTCTGCCTACCCCTTCGGGGATAAAAGGCGTGAGTGTGTGTGTGTACTTTTTAAATCTAAGAAAACTTTTCCTTTTTAATTGTAAACAATTTTTTTAGCGTTATTAATCATACAGAAACAAAAATTGGTGAATAGCAGGCATCAGTAAATTAATTCCATAAAAATCTGGATATTTTTTAAATCCTAGTAACACTGTTTAGTAGCTCCCTCCAAGCCTTGTTGACTTCGTTATGTACTTTTTTTTTGTGGGTACATTGAAATTAATCATATCAATTCACCAACAGCGTCGTTTTTTAGTAATTAGTGATCTTAAAGCTTGTTTCTTTTAAGTTTTATAGTACATAGTGCTTGTGAAATGCCTAAACCTAGGTATAAAAGGATTAAGAGATGTAAGTTGATTTATTTTTGCAAAATATTAGAGTTTTTTCGTTTTTAATTCAGAAGTGGTAATCCAGCGCTCGAAATTCGACCGTCGAATTTAATATATTAATCCTGCCGGACTTAGCGCAAAAGCGGTATATCAAGAAATGCTAGTTTCCAGAAAATTACGTTTTGTAAATATAGTTTTCTTTTCAGTCTATGTGACTTGAGGGAAAACTGAGATAGGGACTCTTTTCTTAAGGTTTTTTTACATGTTTAAATTTTTTTACCGCTTTTAGCTATATTGTTCATTGGATGTGCATTTATTAAGCTATCTGATGCCATAAAAAACAATATTAAGATATTTTCTGAGATAAGGCTTTTGAGCTGAGCACGGTAGAATATTAACACATAATTTTTATTTTCTACACTCTATATGAACTTTAATTATGCCAAATATCAGTTCGTGCGCTCAATCAGCTTAAAAAGGGGGTACAAGGGTTTTTCTTCACGTATTAGAGGACACAGATAAGACGGGGCGGGGGTCACCACATACTCACGCCCTCTATCACCGAAGGGGCAGGCAAAGGCGCAACTAGTGCACCCATTTTTCGCCATATGTTCCAGCCCATGTGAAGCAAGGCTATCGCCATATCGGGTACAAATTCCAAACTAGGCTGATAGTCAACGTAAAGGTATAACTTTTTCACGACCCAGGGAGTCGAAACCCGGGACTAGGTCATACCGCACACGTTAAGACAACTACTCCGTCAAATACGTGTTTTTTTTTTTTTTATAATTGAAAGTATTTTGCGCCCGTAACAATACGTCGTACTATGAAGCGGAGCTCTGAAAAACCCGACCGCGTAACACGTCTCCTACCTACTACCGGGTAGGGGGGGGGGGGGGGGGTGATGGCTCACGCTTAGACCAGGGAACCCGTGCGATGTCCAACTGGGGATTTTTTTTGGTCACCTCCCGGGTAAAGTGTCCGTGTTATTTTCCCGCCGGGGCCCTAGCTCCGTCTAATGGTGCCACTGTTTAGTACTGTCCTCGTCAGCGCAGCCCTGCCTACCCCCTCCAAGCGTGGTTGAGCGTGATAAACAGATCATCCGACCGCCCCCCCAGTTCCTTTGTCTCTAGAAATCTAATGCACAATGCATCGAAGGTCTATCTTATTAAATAAACACGCGAACATATTAATCACTTGATTGTGTTCAGTTTGTGAGCAACGCGTGTGTGGTTATGCGGTGATGGAGGGTGATATAAATGGTGAGCATTTTTTCGCTGCTTTGCATGAATAACCGCATAATCTAAAATTTATGAATTTGCGTTTTATAACACCATACAATCCATAATAGTCCATATTTTATGGTAGACTAGCTGTTGCCCGCGGGTCCGCCCGCGTGAATGAGTTTTCCCGGGATAAAAGTCCCGCTTTATATTTTCCCGGGATAAAAAGTAGCCTAAGTTACTCCTTATTACATCAGCTACCTGCCAATAAAAGTCCCGTCAAAATCGGTCCAGCCATTTCAGAGATTAGCCGGAACAAACAGACAGAAAGACAGACAGACAGACAGACAGACAAATATTGTAAAAAAAGTTATTTTGGTGTATGTACCGTATATATATTCATATACATGTAGTAAAAAACGGTTATTTCAATATTACAAACAGACACTCCAATTTTATTTATATGTATAGATAAAACTCACAGTCATATCGGCAAAAATGGCGCAGTGGTATGAAAAAATGTCTTTATGCCATCGGTTGATTTTTGGAGAAAAATCGAAAAACCGATTAAAAGCCGAGCACATAACAATCAGGATTTCAGCAAAACATTGATGAATGCCCTTTTGGTTAACACATTCTTTGATTATATATCTTCAATAAGTACAAAGTTATAAAAAAATATTGTTATTTTTAATTTTCAAATGGCTGTCCTGTAAAATTTGCTTTCTTGGGATTGTGTGGTTATTCATGCAAAGCAGCGTTTGTGTTTTTTAAACTTTATATGGAACTTTTGCTTGTGTGAAAGAGTTTCTCCTGAATAAAAGTCCCGCTACAAATTTTCCTGGGATAAAAAGTATTCTGTGGGCTTAGAATGTGACAAAAAAACACGTCACGTCTCCGTTTCGTCTTATTGGGATTGGTTGAGAGACTGACGTATTGGTCTCTCGATCAATCACAAACATCAAAATTAAACGACATCGTTTTACGAGTTGCGTCTTCGTGTCACATTCTAAGTCCACTGCATCGTTCCCAGGCTCTCAAACTATGTCCATACCAAATTTCATCGAAATCCGTTCAGCAGTTTTTCAGTTTATCGCGTACAGAGACGGCGAGTGACTGTGTTTTATAGTGTCTTAAAAAAACGAGGTTCTGTACTCGACCCGTATGTAAGTCTGCGATTTTCTCAAAAACGATTGATCTGATTTGGATGCAGTTTGCGTTTTTTTTTTATTAAAAGTATTTTTTCTGGGAGAGTTTTTACGTTAGTGTTTCGGAGGTAGGTAAATTAGTTATACATTTCTGTATAAGAAATTAATTAATGATTATAGCAATATTGATTTAATTTTATTGTAAATTTTTGTTTGATTGACAAATAAAATCATTGATGCCTTTTTTATAAATATATATTTTTCAATCTATGTAAATAGTCCCGATTACTTTAGTAAAAAAAAGTAAAATAACGATATTTTTTATTACCTAATCGATTTATCGGTATAGTTACACAGCCAATGGTATGTATATATGGTATGCCCAATTGTCATACCATACCATACCAGCCCTGTACTATATACTGCCCACTGCTGAGCACGGGCCTCCCCTACAACTAAGAGGGTTTAGGCCTTAATCCACCACGCTGGCCTAGTGCGGGCAGACTTCACACACCTTTGAAATTCAGAGAACTTTCTCAGGTACGCAGGTTTCCTCATGAAATTGTCCAATTGTCGACTGAGAGATAATTCGTTGTCAGTCGACACTCTCCGTTCGCTACTCATGCGAAAGACATCATCAGACGAGATTGTTCGTCTCGTCATTGTTTCGTGGAAAAAAGTTCATCGTCCTCATTTTTCGGGGAATATTGTTGGCACATTATAAAAGGATTTTTTTGTGAGGAAATCTATCATTGTGAAAACCAACGATAATCTAGTTCAAAGAGACATGAACGTAACAAAATATCTACATTTATGTTGTTTTATTTGAATTTTTGCTAGATTTCTTCAGTCATTTAAAAAAATAACTATGAAATGAACCCTTCCCAGAATTTAGTCCTAATTATCAACAATATCGAATGGCGTAATGATATAGTATGTTGTTTTTTTTGTAAAAATCAATGGGTTCAATACCTGGTTAGGAATATTATCCCTGAGTGGTATAGATTTCTTTTTATCCCAAGAAAGGGTTATACAGTAGCAAGGGCGTAGCCATAGCTTTCATATAGGGGGGTCCGAGATGACAAAACGGATCCAAAGTTTGGCACCCCGTGACACCAAACAAACTCTTCAACAAATAAGTCACGCACACATTATAATGTACGTATACATGTTTTGTGGCCCGGATTATTTTACTTGTAAACTAAGGGGGGGGGGGGGGGATCCGGACCCCCAAAACCCCTTATATACGCCCATGTTATGTAGGCAGAGACGCGAGAAAAGATAGCACATCATGAGATACAAGATTACGTACATTGTATCATGTTTGGTAGACTGCCAAATGACTGATGACTCACGATACATCAGCCTAGAAATATATCTTTTTTGTAAAGCAAAGGAATTGAAATTCATTGTGCCAGTAGCTTTGATATAAATTTTTTCAATGTTTTTTTTTTCAAATGTTGGCCAGGTATTTAGATTTTTCAATCTGGCAACCCTAATTGAGATGTAGCGATTTTTTTTATTGCATTGAATGACGAGACGAGCATGCCGTTCGCCTGATGGTAAGCGATACGACCACCCATAAACAGTAGCAACACCATCCAGCACCTTGAGTTACAAAGTACTGTGTGGCATTCCACTGCGCTCGTCATCCTGAGACGTAAGATGTTAAGTCTCATTATGTCCAGTAGTTAGGCTACAATGTCCTTCAAACCGAAACACAACAGTGCATGCACACTGCTGCTTGGCGGTAGAAATAGACATTGCGGTGGTACCCACCCAGACGGACTCTTACATATTAGAGACATACCACCAGTTATATCCATCAATAATATATCGTGCTATAATGTATATCTTTATAGCTTCCGTGTGTGATGAGCTTTAGACTCTGTTTTCCTTATTTACGTATGATAAAATTTGAATCAGAATTTAACCGTCTTTCTAGAAACTAAATTCCAACTGAATCATCAAAGTATTTTAAGACGAAACAAATACTTGGAAAATTTAACATTTAGAACTCTGCCTATCCTTATTATTTTGTTAACCTACTGGTTGTTGGTCTCTCATATGTAAGAGTCCGTCTGGGTGGGTACCACCGCAATGTCTATTTCTACCGCCAAGCACCAGTGTGCATGCACTGTTGTGTTTCGGTTTGAAGGACGTTGTAGCCAGTGTAACTACTGGACATAATGAGACTTAACATCTTTGTCTCAGGATGACGAGCGCAGTGGAATGCCACACAGTACTTTGTAACTCAAGGTGCTGGATGGTGTTGCTACTGTTTATGGGTGATCGTATCGCTTACCATCAGGCGAATGGCATGCACGTTTCGTCATTCAAAGCAACAACAAAAAATAGTCGAATATGTACCTTATTGCCACAAAATAAACGCCTGTAAAAACAAACATTAATATTACCTCCGAAGGGACAGGTAGACGTGTAACCATGGGACCCACTTTTCGCCGTTTCATTCCCCCTACCCCTTCGGGGATAAAGGTAAAAGGAGTGGCGCGTGTTCGTGTGCGCGCGCGCCTGTGTGTATGTGTGTGTGTGTGAGAGAGAGTATGAGTGTGTCTGTACCTATTAGCTTTTGCCCGCTGCTCCGCCCGCGTGTATGAGTTTTCCCGGGATAAAAGTCCCGCTTTATATTTTACCGGGATAAAAGTAGCCTATATGTTATCCAGGACATGATCTACCCGTGTGCCAAATTTCAACGAAATCCGTTCAGTAGTTTTTGCGTGAAAGAGTAACAAATATCCATACATCCATAGTTCAAACTTTCGTGTTTATAATATAAGTAGGATGGGTGTGTGTGTGTGCTAAGCCGGGTCATGGTCTATCTGTAATATTTTTTCCAAAAAGGTTTTGGGTTTAGACTATTTACTGAGAACTTTACTCCACATTACGTTGTTTTGTTTTCAAATCGACATGCACGTCGATGAAGATATATTCAGCCGTAATATAATATTTAAAATAGAAATATAACCTCCAACACTGTAACAATGTTGAGTCGTCGTGAAACATACGGCAGGGCAATGCGTCGAATATAGTGCCTTCAAACGGTGTATAGCATATAGCAGGCCGGCATAATTGTGCCGACAGAGGGATAATCTTGTCCCTTGCCGGTTGGCAATTTTTTTTTTACTTCACTTCGCTTAACATCAGGTGCAGTGAAGTCACTTTGCCGAGCTAAGTATAAAAAAAAATGCACTGTTGTGTTCCGGTTTGAAGGACATTGTAGCTTGAACTGGCATGATGGGACTGCCTCGGTGGCGTAGTTCTATTGCGTGAGAGCTAACACCGTTGTGAGGTCCCTTGTATTGCATACGTGGTACTAGTTACTACACTGCTCTGAGGCCGCGGGTTCGAATCTCAGGTCGGGCAAAGTGATATTGGGGTTTTCTTTCAAATGTCAGCTCGGAGTCTGGAATACGTACCCGATTTGATGACAGGCGCTCCTTATCGCATTATAGTATGTAACGAATGGCGAAAAGTGTACCAGTTGCACCGCTTCCTACCCTCACACACAAACGCCTGTAGGCAGAGGCGCAACTAATGCACCCACTTTTCGCATTGCGTATTCAGGATAGGGGGCGAGCCTATCGCCATATCTGACACAAATTCCAGACTCCGGGCTGATACTAAGTAGAAAAACCCAATATCTCTGTCCGACTCGGGGATCGAACCCGAGACCTCATTGTATTACGGCACATTACGCCACTGAGGCGTCCCCCTAACCCTTCCGGTGAAATTTCACGTCGAGAGTTCATTTCCAACTTGTTCGCCGTCTTTCTAACCCGTATGTATATTCCAGTTCCATGTTTGGCTATACGCCAACGCTGAGAGAACGATTTATAAATATATTTCAATGGTGACCGGTCTCATGGTGCAAAGCGAACGGGTCATTGGGTCACGCGGTTGCCCCAGTTTCTAGAAGTTTCTGGAAGATTAGTGCAGTCTAGAGTCTGGGGAGTTGATGCTCGGACGAGAGAAAGGAGTTTTTAGTGGCATATTGACGTCAGTAGTAAGTTTTCTTGGTAGGGTTTTCTATAAAAAATCCCGTGACCGTTAAAATGAGTCTTCGATACGTGTGAATACAGATAATTTTCGATTGTTTGAAATCATTACATTACTAAGGCCGGTTTCATCCGTGGTTGGGTAAAGTTAGCCTCTTATCACACAGGCGAACTGCAAGCGAAGTCACGGTGAGACGCTGCGCGCTCGTCCAGTGTAATAAGACTTTACTTGATCACGGATGAAACACGGACGCCTCAGTGTACTATAATGGCTGGTTAATTTTTTATGTGCTTATAACTTAATCTCTTTTCAGCGTGGGGGGGGGGGGGGGGGAGCAGTGACCTAGACTAAATAAATTAAATGACTTCTGTTTACATGCTGTTATGTCAATTTTGGTCGTTTTATTTATTTTTTTAGTAGTAGTACGATGCTTTAAAATCCTATGGATGGCCCCAGGCAATTCTTAGGTGGGCACAGACCACCCGACCCACACTATAATATACGCCTATGCTTTACAGTCATTGCAAATTCGAGAGCAAAAAAATTACAGTACAATATAGTCTAATTATCAAGTACATGTGTATATTAATAATGTATTGTCTCTTTCCAGTGAAACTGCCCGAAGACGATGGTCCGACGGTGGGTGCAGGCAGGTTCACCATCGGCCCGGCGCCTGAGCGCGACTGGCAGATGGTGCCCCCGGACGGCAAGTGGGGATGGTGCGTTCTCGTAGGTAAACGGGACTTTGTTCCTTGTAGTGCGACCCGGTTAATACGAAATAAACCGGTTAATACGAAATAGAATAGGTTAATACAAAATTAAACCGGTTAATACGAAAGCAAACCGCTTAATACGAATTGTAGTGTGCTTATTGGCCTTAAAGAAATTTAGTAGATAGTGCCTTCCGATGGCAAGTGGCGGTAGTAGATTCTAGTTCTTGTAGGTATATATTTTATTAATGCAAACCGTCCAATAAGAAAGCAAGTCGCTTAATACGAATACAAACTGCTTAATGCCAAATGTGTTCGAAAATATATCTGATAAAAAATATTATTGGTCAAACACGTTAGTTCATTGATTAATTATTTCACCACACCTTAGCTCTTCACTGATGTGTGTCTATAGTAATTTTGTTACCATACCATACCAGCCCAAAATTATTACCCCAAGCACCCCAAGCAATTTTACCAAGCAGCAGTGTGCATGCACTGTTGTGTTTCGGTTTGAAGGACATTGTAGCCAGTGTAACTACAGGACATAGTGCGACTTAATATCTTATGTCTCAGGATGACGAGCGCAGTGGAATGCCACACAGTACTTTGTAACACAAGGTGCTGGATGGTGTTGCTACTGTTTATGGGCTGTCGTATCGCTTACCATCAGGCGAACGGCATGCTCGCCTCGTCATTGAATGCAATAAAAAAAAAAGAAATATCGGGCACAAATTCCAGACTCCAAGTTGATACTGAAAAGAAAAATTCAATATCACTTTGCCCGACCCGGGGATCGAACCCGAGACCTCAGCATTGCAGTCATACCGTAAGAAAGAAAGAAAGAAATGTTTTATTGATGGGGCAAAAAAAATATATACAAATTTAAATATAAGAAAGTAAAATACAGCACAATATTGTACCAACAATAGGAACCCTCATTCAGCTTCATACTACAGTACGGTCTAACCAATACTGTAATGCTGATTAATTATATACCTGATTAATTATATACCTAGAGTGACGCGCTGCAATGAAACTAAAACAAACAGGCCAACTTTTCTTAAGCTAGTATGCGTGACAGCTGTGTCATACGCTATCGCTGCATCATTCTGCGTATCCTTGTGTGCGCGCATAATGATACCAGTTTTACATGGTTTCTATTAAAACGGGGAGACAAATATATACATGAAAAACAACAAAAAATAATTCACTCGAACTCATTTAGTGGGGAACAGTTCGCCTCTATTTTTTCGACGCGTTTGAAACGTTCAGTGTCTATCTATACTCTAAACTTATTATATAAAGCTGAAGAGTTTGTTTGTTTGAACGCGCTAATCTCCGTAACTACTGAACCGATTTCAATTTTATTTTTCACTAATAGGAAGCTACATTACTCCTGAGTGTTATAGGCTACTTTATATCCCGGAAAAACTTTTCCACGCCGGTGGAGCCGCGCGCCAAAGCTAGTCTAGATATATAATTAATTAAAGACTGTAGCGTAATACAACTACGTCACCGAGGCAGTTGAAAAAGAAACATGAAATGTGTATATGTACATGTGACGTATCATCCCAGGCGCGACCCTGGTGAACATCCTGATACCCGGCACCATCAAATCGTTCGGCGTGTTGATGGTGGAGTTCAACGATGTGTTCGAGTCGAGCACAGCAGCTGCTTCCGGCATGGTGGCGCTGTGCTACTTCCTGTACAGCAGTTTGGGTGAGTAAAAGTATAACTTTCTGGTGGTAGGTCTCTCATATGTAAGAGTCCGTCTGGGTGGATACCACCGCAATGTCTATTTCTACCGCCAGTAGTGTGCATGCACTGTTGTGTTTCGGTTTGAAAGACATTGTAGCCAGTGTAACTACTGGACATAGTGAGACTTAACATCTTATGTCTCAGGATGACGAGCGCAGTGGAATGCCACACAGTACTTTGTAACTCAAGGTGCTGGATGGTGTTGCTACTGTTTGTGGGTGGTCGTATCGCTTACCATCAGGCAAACGGCACGCTCGTCTGGTCATTAAAAAAAAACCTTCTATGAAAACAGTATTGAAATTAGTTAGTCATAGAAGGGCTTCTTTTTCGTATTATTTGTTGTTACATATAAAATATTGCATAAAATCCAGAGTTCTGAGATTATATAGAGTGGACATTGGGAAAATTGTCATACAAAAATTTTGAGCCTGTTCGTCAGTAACTCAAGCTATCGCGAAATAACAAAATACCTATGTAAAATGCATTAGAACATACTTTGACATGGTCTTAATGCATATTTCCTTCCAACATATTGTTTTCTTTACAAAATTTAAGCATACCGAGACGTCTTGTTACACGGACATGTCAGATAAGACAGCGACTTATTACCAATTGGTAATAATTTTTGGATGAAAAATTTGGTCCTGATGTCCGGTCTATAACTATACTGTGCGGCGTACTCCGCCGCAGGTAGAAAGTTAGTGATAGAGAAGAGAAACTCAGGGTTTTAGGTTCGTGGTACGAGCTTTATTTTGCACCTCCGCGTTACACTCGGTACGGTTTGCTGGTGGTATGCAAACGAGTCACTGGCCTGCGGAGACTCCGATTCAGGCGAACGGCACGACGCTGATGCACGTGGCTAGCTCCGACGGCAGCTCGCCGGGCAGATGTTAGGGCCACGTGGTCTGCGCAGCGGTGGTGAGGGGGTCGGGGTTAGCACACCCGACTGCGATGTTGGTGGTGAGCACGTGGTCGGGGCCAGCACCCGCGACGATGGTGCACACGTGGCCGGGGTCAGCACCCGCGACGACGATGGTGGTGTGCACGTGGCGGAGTGAGCACTCCGCACCGTGGAGAAGGCGGTCAGCACGGAGTCAGCACTCCGTGCGTGGAGCACGGCGGTCAGGACGCCGTACCGAAAAAACCTGGAATCAGATTCCACCACGTCGGAATGCAAGCTAGGCTTACATTCCGCGCCAGCGACTCGTGATAGCTCACGAGCCCAGATGCACAGAATACCTGGAAGCGGTTAGTAGTAGTTGGCACACTCACCCCAGCGGGAACAACGGTATGCGTGGCAACACGCAGTTAGTAGTAGTGTTGCTACGGCGAAGACGATTGCAAAAAGAGGGCGCGCGTGACATTGCACGCTTATTTATACGGGCGCCGTTCAGACGTACGTCAAAACTAGTGACAGTTTAACCGGCCAATACGATATATTAACGGTTTCGATTGGTAGTTAAACTGACTTAAACGATATCCCGTTTACGAAGAGAGTTAACGTTCCTAGCAACGTTACAACTGTTTAATGTCTTTGATAAAATCAAACATAGGCGAACACGTGTCAGGGTTAGTACATCGGTAATTTGAGTTTCATCATCATCATCAGCCACATGACGTCCACTGCTGAACATAGGCCTCCCCCAAAGATTTCCAGACGGACCTGTCAAAAGCGGCCTGCATCCAGCGTGTTCCTGCGACCTTTATGAAGACGCTGCGCTTGCCAGTACGTGGTCTCCACTCGAGAACTTTTTTGCCCCATCTGCCGTCAGTTCTTCGAATTATGTGCCCTGCCCACCGCCACTTCAGCTTGCTAATCCGCTGGGCTATGTCAGTGACACTCGTTTTTCTACGGATCTCCTCATTTCTGATTCGATCGTGTAGAGAAACACCTAGCTTAGCCCTAATTTGAGTTTAAATAAACATAAATATTACTTTTCCAGGTCCGTTATCATCGATTTTGTCAGTGAAGTGGTCGTATAGGACGGTGACGCTGATCGGCGGCACTTTCGCAGCGTTCGGGATGATATTCAGCAGTTTCGCGTTTTCCATATATTATTTGTATTTTAGGTGAGTTAATTTACAGTTTTTTTTTGAAAATCATTTGCCCCCCGCGGTTTGCCTGGCAGACGGCAAACTCGGATACTATTTTGTGTATGTCTTATCTTACTTCTTGTCTTACTAATATTATAAATGGGAATGTTTGTTTATTAGAATTAAAAGCACGAACCGCTGAACAGATTTTGATGGAATCCAGCGCACGCATAGACCATGTCCTGGGTTAACATATAGTCTACTTTTATCCCGGTAATTTGCTCCCATGAGAAATACTTGAATTTTTAATCAGATTTCTAAATAGATGACGCTGGTGTCCTTATGTGGTTTAGGGACTTTTGTTGGTACAGACTGTTCAGGCGACGCTGCAAGCAACAGCTAGTTCTCCACATCATTTATTTTATTTATTGAAATAGCAGTTACAAAATTATTACATATTATCAATTTAACAACAAAGTATTTAAAATAGTTTATTCATCACGTAGGCGAACATAGTTGCACTTATGATAAGTCAAGATACATTAAATTAATTATATTAATAACTAGCTGTTGCCCGCGGCTCCGCCCGCGTGAATGAGTTTTCCCGGGATAAAAGTCCCGGTTTACATTTTCCCGGGATAAAAAGTAGCCTAAGTTACTCCTTATTACATCAGCTACCTGCCAATAAAAGTCCCGTCAAAATCGGTCCAGCCATTTCAGAGATTAGCCGGAACAAAGAGACAGACAGAAAGACAGACAAAAATTGTAAAAAATGTTATTTTGGTGTATGTACCGTATATATATTCATATGCATGTAGTAAAAAACGGTTATTTCAATATTACAAACAGACACTCCAATTTTATTTATATGTATGTATGTATGTATGTATGTATAGATGTATAGATTATTACTAATACCAAGGGTCACTTATATAACTACCGACATTTTTATTGGGAATAATGAAAATAATGTAACCCACAACACTCTAACCGTCTTAAATCTAAAAAAAAACAAATCAAAACAAGATATTATGGATACTATTTAGTGTAGTATACTTTGCACTATTTTTAATTATTATATTTCATTACTAGTGTGGCTCGCGGCTCCGCCCGTTTGAACAATATTATCCGGGATAAAAAATAATCCATAGCACTCAGGATTAATGTAGCTTCCTATTAGTGAAAGAATTTTCAAAATCGGTCCAGTAGTTCCTGAGATTAGCGCGTTCAAACAAACAAACTCTTCAGCATTATAATATTAGTATAGATCCTACTCCTAATATTATAAACGCGAAAGTTTGTAAGTATGGATGTATGGATGTTTGTTACTCTTTCACGCAAAAACTACTGAACGGATTTCGATGAAATTTGGCACACGAGTAGATCATGTCCTGGATTAACACAAAGGCTACTTTTTATCCCGGGAAAATATAAAGCGGGACTTTTATCCCGGGAACACTCATTGACGCGGGTGGAGCCACGGGCAAAAGCTCGTAATATAGATAGAGCTATACATCATATTAAATGTTGATGATATTGCCCCCAGTTTCGGCGCGATGGTGGGCACCGGGGCCGGGCTGGCGTTCCCTCCCACTGTGTATATAGTGACGTCATACTTCGTGCGACTCCGAGGCCTGGCCAACGGGATTTGCATGTCGGGGTCCGCTTTCGGCAGCATCATACTGCCGCCGCTGCTGAGATATCTGATCGAGACTTATGGGTACAAGTAAGTATGGTCCTGCAAGAAAGAGCTAGAAGGAGATATTAAAGGCGGTAAAATAAACCAATTTCATCTTTGAGGAGGATCTTAAGTGAGATACTGAACTGTTTAAAAACACACGACATGCACACACATTTACTGGTGGTAGGTCTCTCATAGTAAGAGTCCGTCTGGGTGGGTACCACCGCAATGTATATTTCTACCGCCAAGCAGCAATGTGCATTCACTGTTGTGTTTCGGTTTGAAGGACATTGTAGCCAGTGTAACTACTGGGCATAGTGAGACTTAACATCTTATGTGTCAGGATGACGAGCGCGGTGGAATGCCACACAGTACTCTGTAACTCAAGGTGCTGGATGGTGTTGCTACTGTTTATGGGTGGTCGTATCGCTTACCATCAGGCAAGGCATCAGGAACGGCAAGCTCGTCTCGTCATTCAACGCAATAAAAAAAAAACTGTCTCAGGGGCGCAGTATTCATCTTGGGCGGTCTGATGCTCAACGTGTGGGCCGCAGCGCTGCTGTTCCAGCCTGTTGAAGAGCACATGGTCAGAAAATACAAAGAGCCAGAGGAGGACGAGGACGGAGCGCAGGTGAGCAGGGGGTCTGACCCCCTAGTATATTTTTAATGGAGAAATATGTGTGGATACAATGATGTATTGATTGTAAGGGTTTAAAGTGAAAAATGTGGGAATTAAAATGAAAAGTTTCTATTAAGCTAAGTTTAGACTAGCAAGTTCTCGCAGCATATCGCAAGTTTACACTAGCGGCAAGTTTTAAATAGTTCTATACGCATGCCGCAAGTTCTTTGTCCTTTTACACGGTAAAAATTGCTTGCGGATGTCAACTTCACAAGTTTTCTTGCTTATCTAAACATAGGAAAGTTCATAAATCTTTCCTATGGTTATTGCAGTTATTAGATTTCGCATTTTCTATGACCTTTGTTGGAAAATATGGGAATTGTTTTTTTTTTTATAATTACTTTTATGGTTGATTCAGGTATGAAATAAAGAGCTATTGTTTTTTTTTTACGTTTTTCTATGTTTAATTATGTTTTCAATATGAAAAATGTAAAACTCTTTCGTGTGGGGGTTTTGACCCCCGTAATACTATTCTGGGTGCGTGCCTGATTAGTTTCGGTCATTGGGATTTCGGCGAGTCGTTACAAAAAACGTATAATCAATTTGTGATAACGTTATATTTAAATATTAACTAAAAAAATATATTTCATCATCAAAAAAAAAATATTTCAATGAATTATTTAATCAACACGTAATGAAATACGTAAAATACTTTTAATAGATCATCAAACATAAATTGGCAGTTGGCAGTGTTAAAAGGGCGGCAAAAAGATAAAACCGATGACAATGAAACACAACCTTATGTTCTTCGACATACGATATATATTACTGTACTGTTCGGACGAATTATCAGTTGTTTAAGAACAGCATAGAGTTGATTCTTGTTATTATTTTCGTTTCGCCGCTACCTTGTCTGTGGAAAAGATTCAAATTTGATAATAGAACGTAAAACATTGTCCAATTATCAACTTGAAACCTGTGAAAAAAACGCTAAATTCGCTACCGTTATACATGAAAATTAACCGTTATAATACGTATAACGGTATAGCTTTTTGTTAAATAACTGTAGCGAATAACGTGTACACAAATAGGACTTTATGTTTTTTGATCTTTCCTTCACTGTGATGTGTTTTTTGAGAATGAAACGATAAAAAAAACTACATAATACTTTTTATGTGATGTTTTGGAACTTTATCTCACAAATGGAACTCATTGCTGGTGACATGAAGTCATTGCGGCAAAGTAAGCGATTTCATTATTTTTTATTTAGTAACGTTGTTTTTAACGTTATTTTTGTGGTAAATGTGCGTTATTTGTTTTGTTCTGTGCTTTATCGAACGGTTGTAACGGTTAATTAGCAATGATATTTGTATTATAAAGGATATAACGGCATTATATTTTTTTATAACCTATAAATATTTTTTGATGAATTAATGAAGTTACTTTAGAATTTTGAACAGGAAATTTATAGTCGAGTACGTTGTTTTTTGTATTTTTTATTAGAAAATGCCAAAATATAGGAAATAATATTCAATATTATTTTTTATAGTGATTAAAAAGATGAGAGATGTCGATATATTTTTTAAATAAGTTCAATCTATTTTGATTAGTAGAAGCCTGTGCCCATCAGTAGGTATGCTATATAAAACAGTACCGATATTATTCGCTCAATTTAACAGTGAAGATAAACACAGAGAGAAATCCTGCAGACCTCAGAAGTAATGTAATAATATCGTTATATCTTTTAACCTTGGAGTAAGGCCTAACCCCTCTCAGTAGTAGAGGAGGCCCGTGCTCAGCAGTGGGCAGTATATAATACAGGGCTGATTGCATTGCATTCTTTTAACCGTTATAACCGTTACAGTTTAGCTATCGTAGCTTTGTATTCGTTATTTTGTCTGTTCGCTTTTACACCTGCTATGCCGCTTCTTTCATTCAAAACCTCATGTGTTATACCACTTTTTATAAGTTGGGTCATATTTGACCCAAGTGTTGGGCTTGAGACTTCAAATATCATCATGATCGTCTCATGATGACTAATATTCAAATTTGTTTGGTATGAATACTTTATGAGTAAAAAGCATTAGATACGACCCCTTTTACACGAGACATAAAGTAGATGGCAAAATTTTGCTGTTTACACCTCTGCCAACCCCTGAAAAGGGAAAAATGCATGATGCTATGTATGTATTTAAGATGTTTTGTGGGCGGTCTCAGCGCTTAAAATAAAGCCTGTGCCTTACCCGTCTAATATAGTAAAAAAAACTGTAAAATGTTAAAAACTGGAAATATCTAGATTTAGTAAGATTCATTGCTCAGATAGAATTTGATTTGTTGTTTAGTTGCACATAGGTATTTTATGGGTGTAAATGGTAAATAAAATTTATATTGGGTTGTATAGGAGCCAGCGTCTATTGAGACAGCTAATTTATTGATTTAAAGCAATTATTATTCGAATTTCCTTAAAATTAGGAATATCCTTCAAATTTCCGTACTCATTTTTTTTTTGTAATATATAAATGCATGCTAAATACTATAATGATATTACTATGGTATGGTATAAAGTGGTATAACTTTAACACACACACTAACATTTTTCATTTTTAGTTTCAAATAATCACTTTCCTTAACAAGCACACATTGAAATGTTTCATTTTCAAAAATACATTACAAGTTAAATATCGTTTTTTGTAGCAGTTGCAAGTTGAATATCGTAGCAGTTGATACCGTTATTGTTATTGTTATAACGAAAGTGATTATGCGTTGTTGTGTATGGATGCTATTAACCAGTATTTAGTTAGATATTGAAATTAATATTGTTGGGAATGTAGTTTAGAATTAGCAGTTTTATTATCAAATAATAAAGTCTACATTTCATTATGAATTTAGAACAAATATTACAGTCAAAGAAATGTATTTTGTGTTTTGTATTTGTTCTCGTTAAATGGTCATATTTTATCTTCAAACTAGTGTTCCGATTGGGTGTATTAAAAATATTACTAAATAGATTCTCGTAATTATACCATTAAATAATACCCAAAAATAACTAGTTTTCATAAGATAATGCAAAGAAACCTTTTGCTCTTTAAACCAAGTCATCAATGGTGGTCGTAATCCATGTGAATTTTAATGATATCTATCAAATTGAAGTGTATAAAAATTTAAGCCATGTAGGTGTACGATCATTTCAGTTAATATGCTCAGTTGGAATGCGAGTATGTGTCTATTTAATAAGTGACGTATTCTTTATTAAAAGCAATTCTTATACAAGAATTAGTCCGACATTTAACAAAAAAGAATGAGAATATATTATTTACAAAAAAGATAATATAATATAAAAACGACATGTTAATCGTCGATTTATATCGTTACATTAATAATTAACCCATAATGTAATAATAACGAAGTAGTTTTACGTTATAAAAATAACGGTATTTAATCGTATAATGTGGTATATGTATGGTACTACGTCCAATACTAACATTAGCTTTACTAATAAATTATTGAGGGTAGATATTGCTGTATGTACAGTCAGCCGCAAAAGTAGCTGAACAAATTCTAAATTTCAAATTACCCGAAAACCATTTTTTCATTACAAAGAATTAAAAAAACATTAATTTCCGTTGAAGTTAATCTGTCGACGCGTTTTGAAGTTTTTAATTTAAAAAAAATAATTGTGGCTGACTGTAACTACTGATAGGCGAAACCGTTTATGCTAGTTTTTGAATTATATAGTAAGATATTTCTATTCGTGCGGATAGCGACCGCACATAAGGTCTAAATGGCATTGTGGACCACATGAGTCGAGTTGCGGAATCAGCCTGTGTATATCGGGTCGGCGTTGTATCGACTGAGGGAGAATAGCTCGTTAGATACTCTATGGGGACGTTACCTACCATCAGCTGTAATTTCTTTGATACTATTATTGAAATTGAACTACTGGTCCCGGGCCACCAAGTGCTGCAAAAGCTTCGAAACGTCGGGAGTAAAATGAAAAACCGCGATAAAATCCGTGAAATTAGGTTTTTACTGATTACATTGTGTAAAAGTCTCAATAATCAAGGTTAAAAATACCTTTTTAGTTCATTATTTTGTCTCCCGCTTTGCTATGGAGGGAAGTGGAAAATATATTTCTAACTCCTCCCCATTGTTCTATATGATTAACTTCGTTGCGGGGTAAGACTAATTAGTGCTCCCAGAGACTCGCCGAGCTTCACCGTTCGGTGTCATAAAATGCTCGCCACTGTCGATCCTGGCTTACAGGAATTGCAGTGGCTGGTGTGAGGGCGGGATAGTCTCGTGATCATATTGGGTTTTTACGTCACAGTTCAAACTTATTATAAACGGTTTCGTCTCGTTTCACAGTATTATTTGAAACCATGACTTACATGTTAGACAGTTTATCGGGAATACGTTTAAACTGTAAAAAATATTTTATTAATATTTCGTAAGCTGTACCATCAAAACCAGCTTAATACTAATATTAGAATTACTTTGTAAATTGTACTTCTGTAAATTTGAAACCATAGGGCAATATTAATAAATCTAACCCAGTTTCGCTCTCAAGTGCGCCAGTTGACACGCTCTCAAGTTAAAGTCAGCATCTTAAGATCGTCGCTATTTAATAAACACATATCCAAGCTACGTCACTTGAAAGCCTGTTCTTGGTTCTCTTCTCGTTAAATGTTTTAATTTAAGAGTTGACTTTAGATTATTAAACCGAGCCGACTTAACAGGCGTTTAAATGACAGCTTAAGTTTTGATGTAAATAGTCCAGTCTCTTAAATGCTTACTCCAGATCCTACTCAAAGTTAAGATCGGTTTATTAATACGGCCCATAGTAAACCATGGAAGTAACCGTTTACATTTTAGACTTATTCTATAGAAAATATTCAATATTTTCCAGCAGAATTATATTTTAAAACTTATTTATATTTTTCCAGGATGACATACTTTTCGAAGAAGACGAACCAATGGAATCCATAGAACTATCGCCCCCCATACCACGTATAATAACGAATGACATAGAAAACGGACACCCTGAGAAGTTGGACAAACATTTGGCCCAAACAACCAACAGCCAACATAACATAGCAACGTCTCCGTCATCACATCAACTGAGACAAAATCTGTCTAAGAGGAAACTGTCGTATTCCCGTCCCATACCCAAAGCTCCTTATAGTAGTACGTCCATAACTAAATTAGGGTCTCAGGAAGCTTTCGGTAGGAGACTGAGTACGGGTCCAAAACGAAATTATTCAACTTCTAGTTTCAACTACGTTTCTACGCCCTTCCACGGTTCGACATTAACCGCGTTCGAAACACCGAACGAATTCGCGTCTCAATTCTCACTTAAATCGATAACTGATAGCGTTTCAGAAGTGGCTTACTGCTGCTTTTGTTGTAAAAAGAAAGAGAAGAAAGAAGCTAACAAATTCTTTGATTTATCCCTCCTTTTAGACCCGGCTTATATAATCATTTTACTTTCAAGCGCAACCGTTGCTATTTCTGTGACGAATTTCATTATACTTTTGCCGTTACACGCGCAAAACATAGGCTTCGATAAGGCAAGAGGGGCGTATCTGCTCAGTACGGTCTCAGCGCTCGACTTGGTCGGACGTATCGGTGGCTCTGCGCTTTGCGATTTAAATATCATACCAAAGCCGTTTTACTTCGTTGGCGGGTTAGTGTTCTCTGGTATAGCGTTGATAATAATACCGTTTTTGAAAACGTATACCGTTTTAAGTGTTGTTTGCGCGTTTTTTGGGTTGGCTTCTGGGGTTAATAACAGTGTTACTACTTTGGTAATGGCCGAGATTTTAGGAGTGGAGAGACTTATGTCGACTTATGGTATTAGTTTGTTTGTGAACGGTATATTGCAGTTAGTGGGGCCGCCGATTTGTGGTATATGGCACGAAAGAGCCAAGAATTTCACTAGTATGTTCATTACTTTCGGTGTTATATTTATAATGGGCGCGTCTTTGTGGATTTTTATGCCTTTTATTAAAAAGAATCAGGATGTCGAGAATGAAAAGGGGAAAGGAACGCAAAAAGTGTAGGATTTTTGAGGAAGTATTGCTTAACTAACTATAAATGCGAAGTGTGAATTTTTGTGAAATGCAGAAGCCAAGAGAACTAACCAAGCTCTGACTTGAACGTAAAAAAAAGCTTTTGCCATCAAACAGCTGTTACCTAAAAACGCCGAAAAGGGTGTGGAATGGCTTAAACCGTTCTTCCGTCGAAGAATTTAATATCTTGTTAGAAATAACACTTGAAATATACCATACTAGCTTTTGCGTGCGGCTCCGTCCGCGTGGAAAAGTTTTTCCGGGATAAAAAGTAACCTATAGCACTCAGGAGTAATGTAGCTTCCTATTAGTGAAAGAATTTTCAAAATCGGTGTTCCTGAGATTAGCGCGTTCAAACAAACAAACAAACTCTTCAGCTTTATATATTAGTATAGATATGTATAGTTATTTGCCATAAATATGTCCGTATCCACTCTAAAACAAAAAATATCTGAAGCAAAGATGCTACGGGCCTGATTCACAAATTTCAAGTAAATTTCATTTGACACTTATCGTATTACAGCTAATTTAGATAGTAATCTTTTTATTACCATTTATTTGGGAGCATAGATAACTTTTGTATTTTGTCGGCTTAAATATTTATGTGACGAGTATTTAATCAATTGTGAAATACCATACCAGCCCTGTATTATATACTGCCTACTGCTGAGCACGGGCCTCCTCTACCACTGAGAGGGGTTAGGCCTTAGTCCACCACGCTGGCCTAGTGCGGGTTGGCGGACTCATTTTTAAAACACTAGTTATTTTTATCACGCTATTATAGCATGCTTAACGCTATATTTAAATCCAATTGATAATTGTGCCTGACTGCCTCGGTGGCGTACTTTTATTGTGGTACGGCTGCAAAACTGAGGTCTCGGGTTCGATCCCCGGGTCGGGCAAAGTGACATTGAGTATTTCTATTAAATATCAGCCCGAAGTCAGGAATTTGTGCCCGATATGGCGATAGGCTCGCCCCCCTATCACATCAAGGGACGGAATACAAACGGCGAAAAGTGGGTATACTAGTTGCGCCTCTGCCTACCCTTTCGGGGATAAAGGGCGTCAGTGTATAATAAATAATTTGTTGATATTTTTAACGGCTCCCAAAAATGAATTCATGTTTTTTTATTAACTTGAAATCTTCCGTATTTGATTAGCACTAAGCATTCGCCAATAACTTATTTTCTTAGTATATTAAATGTAACTCTTCGGTCAATTGTAAAATAAGGAATTATTATAAAAAAAACGCTGTCCAAGCGTTTGAATTAACGAGAAAATAATGTTACATTAATTAAGTCGCACTCTTAAGCTTAACGTCTACTGGGCGCGTCGAGTCCGAATTGAGTGGCAGTAATTCGCGTGCTATAAATTTAAGAATCTGCGTCCATTATGTGCCAAGTTGATCACTAGCCTGTGTGTTGACTGCCTCGGTGGCGTAGTTGTATTACGGTACGACTGCAAGGCTGAGGTCTTGGGTTCGATCCCCGGGTCGGGCAAAGTGATATTGGATTTTTCTATTCAGTATCAGCCCGGAGTCTGGAATTTGTGCCCGGTATGGCGATAGGCTCGCCCCCTATCACATCATGGGACGGAATACGCTTGGCGAAAAGTGGGTGCACTAGTTGCGCCTCTGCCTACCCCTTCGGGGATAAAAGGCGTGAGCATGCGTTTTTGATCACTACACATCTTATTTTACTTCTTGCAATCAGCACTGTATTATATACTGCCCACTGCTGAGTACGGGCCTTCTCTACTGAGAGGGGTTAGGCCTTAGTCCACCACGCTGGCCTAGTGCGGACAGACTTCACATACCCTCGAAATTCTTAGGAGAATTCTCAAGTATGTAGGTTTCCTCACGATTTTACTTCTTAGTTGTTACAAATATTATTAAAAGATATATTACTCCTTACTAATATCACATGTGAATGTTTCTGATAAACATACAAATATGTTTGAACTAATAGCAGTAACCGCTGAACAGATTTGGATGAAGTTTGGCACACGGATAGACCATGTCCTGGATTAAAGAAGAAGAAAGAAAGAATAATTTATTGTCGCGGTACACGTTATACATAAAAAAAAGCAAACAAAGTAAAATATAATATTCACCGCGACAACTAGGTGGTCATCTCAGCATAAGCTGTGCTATGACGAACCAAAACACAGCACTGATTTTCAGTGGCCACCTATTAATATACAGGTTACAGATTAACATACAGGTTACATTATATTCCGGCAATTTACTTTCGTTAGAAACAATTTAAGTTTTAAGTAGATGGGGTTGGCATTTTACAGATGGCTCTATGGATCGCTATATATCGTACTAAAGAATAGAGTATTCGTCATTATTTGCATATTCTTTTTGGAACGAAGTTCCTTATTGCGCGTTGTGAAAGGGGGCTGGACGGAAAGTTGTCACGACACTTTTTTCTATTATCTTATTAATATGAACCTTAAATACAATGCGTAGAAGCTATAATTCTTGAAACGAGTATATTTGTATTTATTAGTCATTAAAACCATTTCTTACTAAGATTAGTAAGAAATCTAAAATGAACCTTAAATACATTGCGTAGAAGCTATTTCCCCAGCGTTGGCACGGCACGAGTACAAAAGAATCGAACGTAACATTCTTTTTTCAAATTTTGTTGATTTATTCTACTTTGGTTACTGACATTTATCAATAACAAGACTAAACGTGCTTTGCTCGCGTTTAAAAATCTACTTTATGTGGTAAGCGTAAGATCGAATTTGTGTTTAGTCAATCAAAATTTTTGATAAAAATGCTATGCAATAGCTTTACCGCGGTAGTCTCCGAGTGCCACACGTATTTATTTGTTTTTTTCTCTAGAAACTTATGTATTGGAACGGAAATAGGAAAATATTTATATATTTATATATATACACACTCTGTTATATAAATAAAATTTTATTACAATTCCTTCACTAATTAATCGAAAGGAACTTCGTTCCATCCGGGTGTCACTTGACACCTCTCAAGTTTTTTTTTAGCAAAATGGCATCATAAGACACGTATTTAACCATTGGGTTAAAAAAACATATTTTACATGGAACTTGGCGAAGTAGTAACCAAAAATGCAGCATTTGTGTTACTTAAAACATTTAACCACCTTTTTCTCGAAACCGCCATTTTGCAAGTACTGCATTTAGACTTACGAGGGCAGTACAATGCTTTAGGGATTTTTTTGCGGGAAAGGCTTTTCACGCGGGCGAAACCGCGACCAAAACCTACTACAAAATACTTACGATTCTACGGTGATTTGGTTCTGCTCAAGTGGACGCAGGGTCTTAGGGCTACAGTGACGTAAATGCAACTAAGATTAATTATAGAAAAACACATTTAAAATTATTACACTTTAATAAATAAATCTGCACTTAATAATTTTTATTTTTTGCACTTACGTCATTGTTGGTTTCGTTATACGAAATATTCTTATGTATATAATAAGACGTTTTTCTAACAAAATGCAAACGATTTTTTTGCGATGGACATGCTATAGCGATAACGTTGTGAATAGCAGTTATTTTAATAGCAATTTTTTACGTTATTAATTTATGTTTTATTTGTATGTTTTAGACGTTTTTAATTGCGTGTAGTATGTTTTATGTACAATAGGGTAGTTTACTACTTTTTTTTAATACAATTATGGAAAATGTATGCTATCCAAAATATAATGAAAAAGGATTTTCGAAATTGGCGCAATAGTAAGTAAGTTATAAAGCTTTGAAATTTGGTGGAAGGGGTAGCTGTCAAATAACAGCTATACTAGGCTGTGACGTCACCAAGCGCCGTCAGCCATAACACTGCCTGCGTGCCAAAGAGATAGCGCTATATCCCCACCACGCGCCCACTTTTCCTCACAAGAATATTACAAATTGAATAACTGCTTTATTTTTCAATCCATTTTGATGCTGATTTCACAGAAGGAAATAATGTAGAAAATCAAACATAAGAAACTATCCTATTGTGTTTTTAATTTTAGCTATATTATAAAAGTGAAAGGAAGTAACTGTTATGTCTTCACGGATAAGCTACTGAACAAATTTTGATGAATTTTTGTTCAGAGTGAGCTTGGACCACATATAGGCATAATGGCTACTTTTTTTTAGTTTTATCATGAATTCTTAGCTAAAGTTCAAGTTATTGCTACGTATGACAGGTTACTACATTTATATTTTTCTTTAGACGTAAGGAATTAATTGCCGAATGCATAAAAAATATGATATTTATACTAAAAAAAAATTAATTTGTTCAGCTACTTTTGTGGCTGACTGTACACAATTATGTGCACTAGAATAATGTATGGTTTATATAATATGTAAATATATTATCGATTATTTTTATAGGTAACTAAATATCGGCTACTTTCAAATGGTATAACGGTTGATATATAAATAACGATTTGAATATTGTTATTATGTTATTTTTAATACCAGCTCATAAACGTAATACTGGAAAAGAATATTTTTAATACCGATCTATGATTGTTTTGATATTTGAGCGTCAATTGTCTCGATAATTTATTAAAAAACATGTGTTCAAAATTATTTTTTTAAGATAATTTAATTTTTTTTATTAACATTATGTTTTATTGAATTTATTGACTGGAATACAGATGCTATATAAATAGTTTGCTATTTCGTTGAAATAACAAGGAATTGATTTAATGAGCGTTAATGATACCCAACTTAACCCGTTGGTTTAAAGTTGAAATTGGCGTAATATATTCAATTATGTAGCATATTTATTCCAGTCTTAGTACTTATTAAGTTTTTTGAGAAACGAATATAACTTTATGGTTAGCTGTACAGTCAGCAGCATAAGTATCTGTACAAAATCTAAATTTCATATGGCCTGTATACGCGTTCAGTTAAATTGAATTTTTTTTTTCTTCGTTTGAAGTAAAGGTAATCTCTTTTATTTTATTTTTGTGAAGAGAAAAAGAAAATTGGTAAGAACACAAAACTAGTAGGCAATTTGAAATTTCGAATTTGTTCAGCTACTTATGCTGCTGACTGTACATCATGGAACTTTCTGCTTACTAACACATTTAAAGTTATATTATGTTTAATGACAAAAAATTATAAAAAAAATACAACTTTTCAATTAATTTGATTTAATAGGTCCGAGTAAAGACATTTGAAAATGTATTTCTTACTTAGCGGTGAATATTTGCGACGTAAAAAAATATTCAAAAGTAAGGTAAGATTTTTTATGTCCAATTCAACAAAAATACCATTTAAGAGTTTTTAATGTGTAGTTTATTTCTCTTAAATTAAGGATAATTTATGGTGCTCTTTTCATTTCTATATCTGTCATAGCTGTCGGCAGTGGCGTACTGTGGGTTCTTGCCACCGTGGTCGGACCCAAAATTTGCCGCCCCAAGGCACCAAAAAAGGTCATTTAAACAAAAAAAACGCGTGCCTATAAAACACGGCTTCCGCGACTTTGGTCACGACAGACGTTCCACTCTTCCCTAGGCAATAAGATATATTCTTTATATTAAATTTGTCCAGCTGAGGTTAAATAATGTATTATTAATTGAGGCTTCCTTGTAAATTATTACGAAGTAAATCGAAATTTTGAGGTTATGTAACGTATTTTTATTCGAATTTGTGATGTTCCTTTTTTGAATTTTGAAAGTTCGGGTGATTCGATAGAGGTTTTACCGCCGTTTTTAATACACGATCTGTGGGCTTAGAATGTGACAAAAAAACACGTCACGTCTCCGTTTCGTCTTATTGGGATTGGTTGAGAGACTGACGTATTGGTCTCTCGATCAATCACAAACATCAAAATTAAACGACATCGTTTTACGAGTTGCGTCTTCGTGTCACATTCTAAGTCCACTGAATCATTTTTCGATTCGTTGCTGTAATGCACCAATTTGAACAGAGTTTTATTATATGCTTACAAAATACATGACCTTATTTTGATTGGTTTATTATCGAGTTCGGATTGAAGATTATGATTGGATCGTTTATTCAAAACGGCCGTTAGTATGTAACGGTTTTATTAACACCACTTTGAGTTGACATACGTGTGTTATTATTTAGATATCATTCACGTGCGCTGAGATTCATAAAACGAATTCGGGCTTGTCTGGTCAAGTTTAAAAACAATTACATTTATGTGTTTCACCAATTTGCAAAGTGCGTATATATTTAAAATATTGTAATAAAAATATATTCCGTTTTGTGAAACGGTGTAAGGCAGAAAACTCTTCTGGTTTTAGACTTAGAAATTAACTGATACTTATATCGATCTGCGGTCTTTGTGAAATACGTCAAATATGCGAAGACTTTTTTCAAATTTATTTATTTGAAAAATCAGCCCAACAAGTTTGTTTTGTGGACTCAGCTTGTCTCTTAATATTAAGTATTTTTTATTTTTATATTTTGCGAAGTGATAAGCAATATTGTAAACTCTTATGATATTGTAATTCGTATTATTTGAATTGTATAAATAAATTATAATTATTTTGTTTCTGATGATTTTTATTTTCCGTATATTTTTATGACTCGACAAATGACTGAGTATTTTTTTCTGTCTCGACAAAACGAGGCGGAAAATATGGTAAGTTCAATGTTTTAAGGCTGCATCTGTCCCAAAAACTCATTAGAATAATGAAAATTTCTACTTTTAAATAAACCTCAGCATAATATTCAAATAATCTAATGATAATACTATACACATGCGGTATGCCTTTTACTTGTTTTTATCAGTAACCTGACTTAAGCATCCTCTCAATGTTGGTGCAAAAGCCTATTTCTCCTGACAAAGTCAGTTACTTATCAGTGAAAACCTCATTTAAATATAACTATCCGTTCAAGAGATTAGCTGAAAGAAACAGACCCTAAAAATAAAGAATCTAGCATTGTGACATTTATTTATGTGTTTCCAGTTGGAGCCATTCGCGGAAGAAGAGTCCGGGGATCTAGAAGACTCGACAAACCCGAAAATACTCTTCACTCCAGAAGAAACGCCAACCGGCCAACCCAACGGCTCCCCGCCCATATTCAAAAACAATTCCAACATCAACTTGGAAGGACGCACGTCGCCGCGGGACTTCGCGCGATCGGCTAGTGCTGCACTCGTATCGTCCCGGGAGACCGAAAGAACCCGAAAAATATCAACACCAGCGTCCTCAAAACACGGTCTCCAACACATATCGAGTCGAAATCACATGCCTTCAAATCCGTCGTTGCTCGAATCAGTCCCCGAAGGTAGGAGTAGCCGCGTCAATTCTCAAGAAGCGTTTGGTAAAAAATTAACAGTGCCCATAACACCGAAACGAAGTCCGTCAACGTCCAGTTTTCAGTATATGTCGACGCCTTTCCACGGCTCGACGCTGTCAGCGTTCGAAAAACCGAGCGAATTCACGTCTCAATTCAGCCTTAAGTCTGTAACGGATAGCCTCGCACCGATAAGTTATTGCTGCGGTTGTCGGAAGAAAGAGGATACTAAACAAGAACCAAGCAAATACTTCGATGTTGAATTGCTAAAAGATCCTATATATTTAGTTATATTGATATCAAATTGTACTTGTGCTATATCGTTCACTAATTTCATAGTGATTGTGCCGTTGTACGCTGAAGAATGCGGTTTCGATAAGACCTTGGGCGCGTATCTTCTATCAATAATATCCGCGTTGGACCTCGTCGGCCGAATCGGCGGTTCGGCTTTATCCGACATTGTCCTAACCCCTAAAAGATACTTTTTCATATTCGGTCTTCTACTATCAGGTATAAGTCTCGCAATGATCCCGCTGGTCGAAAGTTACTCGGCCATTTCGGCTTTGTGTTCGATATTCGGGCTCGCTTCCGGGATAAACGTGGGTGTCACAGCACTAGTGATGACGGAGATGTTGGGAACGGAAAGGTTGATGTCTTCGTACGGTATTTCGTTGTTCATGAACGGTATTTTGCAGTTAATAGGACCGCCTTTATGCGGTCTTTGGCATGACTTTACGAAGTCTTATAAACCACTGTTGGTTACCCTCGGAATTATTTTGATCAGTGGCGCAGCGTTATGGCTGCTCGTTCCTATTATTAATAAAAGAAGAAGAAGAATCGCTAAGAATAAAGAACTTGGCACTCTCGGTAAAGCGTAAAATGGGTATGATTTGAATGTGTGGTGGATTTAATGAAGTATTTTGGCTACCTGATGGTATAGCCTTTGAATGGAGCTCGAAAAATTCAGTGCGTTATTTGAACGCCCACCACTGCATATACAAACTCGTTTCGTTTTAGTGATATTGCCCGGGTCAAAATGGACCCGCTCGAGATACCAGTAGTTACCTTTATAAGTGGCTTTCGGTTTGAAATTTATTAAGTTGGAAATACCCGGGCGTTTGTATTGTCATATATTTGAAAAGTGAGATGGTATTAATAATGTGGCAGATGCTTAATTATGTTTCCAGTTGTTTTAAAGATTGCCTTGTACTTATTGTCATGTAAAAAAGTGTGGGTCAAAAGTGACCCGGCAAGAAATATTATGGGACATAAATGACCCATATATAAAAAACGCTTTTGCGCTTAACTTTGTTATGGCGGATAACTCGTATAATACAAAACAAGGTCACAGCTAATTTTATTTTTTATCAATTTGATGTATTTTTATTTTATATAACTAATAATGAATTTGCTAGACGTATTGTGAGATACCTAAATATATAAATAAATAATGAAAGTGATTATTTTTCCATACAAGTAGCTACTTTCGTATGTTTTATATGCGGCATTAAAATTGACGTAATAAAAAACAAACATCTCGCTTTTATCCAAAGGGGTGGACAGAGATGCAGCCAGAGTACTTACCATCTATGTTCCGTCCCATGATGTGATAGGGGACGAGCCTATCGCCATATCGGGCACAAATTCCAGACTCCGGGCTGATACTGAGCAGATAAACCCTTAAATATAGAAATATCAGAACAAGTCCCTAGTAATATTTGAGATTTATTTGTTAAAGCATTACATGTCAAAAAGTTATCAGTGGGCTTAGAATGTGACACGAAGACGCAACTCGTAAAACGATGTCGTTTAATTTTGATGCTTGTGATTGATCGAGAGACCAATACGTCAGTCAAGTGTTAGTCTCTCAACCAATCCCAATAAGACGAAACGGAGACGTGACGTGTTTTTTTGTCACATTCTAAGCCCACTGGACCGTTATCAGGAACCGGTGAAACTGGCAGTAATATTGTCGGGGATGGTGCAAAACCGCGTAACTAACAATGGTAAATACCGCGTAAGTGACGAAAAAGTTTTATTGAAATTGATACTTACGACATTAAACTTATGATTGATAATGCTATATTTTTTTTCTTTCACTTACGCGGTATTTACCAATGTTAGTTACGCGGCATTGCACTATCCCCGACGATATCTTACATATTAATTGGCGGATACTTGTATAGTCAGCCAGATAAGTGGATGAACTTAAAATCCCCTAACTTTTGTAGGTATTATTATGAACATATTTTTTTTCATCAAAAAATTAAAATAAATTTGATTTGATAAAAAAATTATTCAATTAAACTCAACGTGTATTGTTTTTATGTTTTGAATTTGTTCAACTACTTATGTGGCTGACTGTACATTGTGAAACATGTCCTTAATCGTAAAGGACATGTCCATAAACGGGCTTAAAATTCTAACCAAGCTACTTTATATATATTTGGATAGTACTCCCAAAAACTAGGCTTATGTAATAAATCGTATAATTTTAAAATCATCCAATTTTGAGATTTATGTAATTTTATTTTGCGTAACTACACTCAAAATGAACATTAGTAAAAAAGTTATAAATGGAAGGGCCGTAGAATGTTATTTTAATGGATCCAAGATCCATATTTAGCCCCTTTACTATCCATAAAGTTAGAGCTCGGTTAGATTTTGAGGCCCAGCACCCATACAAAAAGCGGACATTTTTGCACTCCAAGCAATACGTCTAGTTTTATTTAAGGCATATTGTAAGATCTTTTTATACGACAGTTACTTATATTAAATCTAGTGTTCGATAAGTTAATATAATGTAGTTTCATTATAAGGTTATTTGATGGATTTATTGTTTTCAAATTGCATATTATTTCTTCAACAAAAATGCAAAAAATTTATTGTGTTGTAACTCTTATGAGTTTTATTTTAGAGACGTTTGTCGTTTGACGGTTTTTATGTCATACATGGGTAACTTACACAGTTTGTCCGTGGCTTAATATGTAAATAAAACAAAAAAATCATCAACTAACCACTCCAACTCAATTACCATACCATACCGGCCCTTTATTATATACCTACTGCCCACTGCTGAGCACGGGCCTCCTCTACTACTGAGAGGGCCACGCTGGCCTAGTGCGGGCAGACATCACATACTTTCGAATTTCTTATAGATAACTTCTCAGGTATGCAGGTTTCCTCACGATATTTTCCTTCACCGTTAAAGCGGGCGATCATTCACAAAGAATACACAATGTGCAATCCAGGGCATGATGTAGCCGTGTGCCAAAATTCATCGAAAAGCGTTTGTAATTTTGGAGATTGGCAGTAACAAACAAAGAGAAAAACCGACAGAAAAGAATTAAAAAAATCGCTGATTTGTGTTCCATTACTCTTCTTTAGTCACCCCTTTTCTTTTTTAACACATTTGTTTAAATGGACAGACATCGTTCCGTAGTAAAGTGCGTGTACTAGATGCGCCCCTGCCTACTCCGTCGAAGACAAAAGGCATAAGTGTAATATTTTGGTGCAGCCTGCATACATACATAAAACACACCATGTCGCACCTTTAGAACGAGAACGACACAATTCAAAACAATCAAGGGAGTTTTGGCGGGAACTTGGAAGTGTTATGAGGTGCTCTTGTTTTAATTCATTATTTTGGTGATACTTAGTGTTATATTGCATAATTATGGTGGTATATTATCCAATATAGTTCTATTAAAGAGCTCAAATGAAGTGAATTGAAATAATTGTGCTAAACTTGACATTGGCAAAATGTGAACACAAATGCCATTATATATAAAAAAAAAAAAACAATCAAAAATTTAATTATCGTCATAAAATGACTTTTCCCTTTTTTACAAAAGTATAATAAAAGAGGCTCGATATAATAGTTTCCTATTTCTACCCCCAAGCAGCAGTGTGTATGCACTGTTGTGTTTCGGTTTGAAGGACATTGTAGCCAGTGTAACTACTGGACATAATGAGACTTAACATCTTATGTCTCAGGATGACGAGCGCAGTGGAGTGCCACACAGTACTTTGTAACTCAAGGTGCTGGATGGTGTTGGTACTGTTTATGGGTGGACGTATCGCTTACCATCACGCGAACGGCATGCTCGTCTCGTCATTCTATGCTATGCAATGCAATGCAATCAGCCCTGTATTATATACTGCTCACTGCTGAGCACGGGCCTCCTCTACTACTGAGAGGGGTTAGGCCTTAGTCCACCGCGCTGGCCTAGTGCGGGCAGACTTCACATACCCTCGAAATTCTTATGAAGAATTCTCAAGTATGTAGGTTTCCTCACGATGTTTTCCTTCACCGTTGAAGCGAACGATAATTGATAAACAATACACACGTAACTTAGAAAAGTCAGAGGTGTGTGCCTTGGGTTTGAACCTGCGGACATTGTCTCGGCAGACCGTTCCATTCCCAACTAGGCTATCGTCCACGTATATATCGTATCGTCTATGCAATAAAAAAAAAAGTTTGGTGCTTTTTCCGCTTGAACATGGCTGTGTTTAACCTATTGTTGTATTGAGAACTTCGTTTTAAAAACACAACAATTGTGTGGCAACAGTCAACGTAAATAACTGCCGCTTATGAAAGAAATAAAACAACATAATTTGGTTGGAATTTTATATCTACTTAAGACTATAGAATACAGTTATATTCCTTTCTATAAGACGACAAATATTTTCAGTTAGATATTAAGTGTGGCCTCCATTCCACGTGATTATTATCATAATGATTTCTTAGGTTTATGCGAATGTTAGACATTGAAAATAAAATAAAGTTTGTGTGTACTTATGTACACGCGTTAGAAGTTATACTTCTTTGGCGTAACAAGATAAAAACCTTTTGAAAAAAAAATTTTTTTCGCTTTATTCTACGTTCAAAATACATAAATGTATACTATAGCTAACTTCAGGGTGAATTCAAAAATGTTGACTAAAGCTAGCTTCATGGTGTCGGTTATTCGTGACAGTGTGCGTGCGCATCGTAAAAATTTACTCTCATAATTTTTCCCTAACGCGCCAAATGAAGTATAACTTCAAAAAAATACTATTCGACACGTCGAGAGTAAAATAAAAAAAATGGTATTTTAATTTCAATAACAATGTCATTTGTCATTTCCAATTTGTTAAAGCAATAATTTATACCACACAAGTTGTGGCCGGCGACTTCGCCCACGTGTAAAGCCTTTAGTGCTACAGTCTCTTTATAAATGAACACGTCATTTCTTTAAAAAATCTGATCAGAATCCTACTAATATTATAAACGCGAAAGTTTGTAAGCATGGATGTATGGATGTTTGTTACTCTTTCACGCAAAAACTACTGAACGGATTTCGATGAAATTTGGCACACGAGTAGATCATGTCCTGGATTAACACATAGACTACTTTTTATCCCGGGAAAATATAAAGCGGGACTTTTATCCCGAGAAAACTTATTCACGCGGGCGGAGCCGCGGGCAAAAGCTCGTTTCGTAATATTTGTCAGGGTAGCAAATTACTGGGATAAAATGTTAATCCAGGATATGGTCTATACGTGTGCCAAATTTAATCCGAATCTGTTCAGCGGTTTCTTCGTTCACTTCGCACCCACCCAAAAATTCGCGTTACTAATGTTAGTAACATATTGCGATCGTTAGTTCAATACGCATTACGCAAAATCACGCCTTGTTTCTACGGCATTAGGTTCAGATTTCAAAAGCTGCATCTCCGGCTTCACTTCATTTGATAAGTCTTCTTGTTTCTGAAAATACACAAAATTTTGTTTTTATTTTTGCCATAAAGCAGTTTTTACACTATTATGATTAAGATAAAGCCATGAGTCAGATTATTATTTCATGAAGGAAAACATCGTGAGGAAACCTACATACGTAAGAATTCTCTTTAAGAATTTCGAGGGTATGTGAAGTCTGAACTACAGCGTGGTGGACTAAGGCCTAAACCCTCTCAGTAGAGGAGGCTCGTGCTATGCAGTGGGATTTCACATACCTTTGTAATGCTTATGGATTTCCAAAAAAAAAATGTTTAATCAAACACACATCACGCCTTAAACCCCAAAGGGGGAGACAGAAATACAACCAATAAAAACCAGGACACCTGATATTCGCGATGTGCTCCGTTTCATAATGTGATAGGGGGCGAGCCTATCGCCACGCCACGGAAGCAGTTTAGTTAAAAAGCTATATAAAATCACCTGTGTGTTTGTCTGTTGTGTGTGCGTGCTCATGTGAGACTTCAACAAACTTGCGCGCTGAAAACATAACATAATATTAACACGTTGACTGTGGCGCCAAAACAACGGACTAGTCATCAATGGCGCCACGCTGTCAGTGTCGCCAACATTTCAAATTTGAACCCCCTAAAGGCAACTCATAAAATCACCAAATCCCCTCAATAAAGAAAATACGCGGATATAAAAAAATAAATGATTTTCACCTTTTTTTTTATGGTATTGAATGACAAGACGAGCATGCCGTTCGCCTGATGGTAAGCGATACGACCACCCATAAACAGTAGCAACACCATCCAGTACCTTGACTTACAAAGTACTGTGTGGCATTCCACTGCGCTCGTCATCCTGAGACATAAGATGTTAAGTCTCATTATGTCCAGTAGTTTTTTTTTTATGGCACTTGTGTTCACAATTTGCCAATGTCAAGTTTGAATTGTCTTTTTTTATTATCTATACAGTATATCGAAGTAAAGCAGTGGCTACCTTACCAAGACTTTATCGAGGAGATTGAAATTAAACTATTTTTTTTATAAAAAACCGCGATAAGATCAAAAAACACTTGATTAGCACGATTATTTCAATTCACTTCATTTGAGCCCTTTAATAGAACTATATCGGATAATATACCACCATAATTATGCAATATAACACTAAGTATCACCAAAATAATGAACTAAAACAAGAGCACCTCATGACACTTCCAAGTTCCTGCCAAAACTCGTTGTATTATTAGTAAGAAAAGATGCTCACAGTGAAGGCGGTCCCACAAGCCCCGCAGGTGTGTGCGCGTGTGGGGTGTGTGCGCCACACGTGCGCGCGCAGCGTGTCGCGGCTGCAGTAGGCGCGCGCGCAGGCGAGGCAGCGGTGCGCGCGCGCGGCGCCGTGCGCGACGTGCGCGTGCGCCGCGCGGGACGACGAGCTTATGAACCGCAAGGGGCACGACGAGCACGCGTATCTGCGCAAACAATTCTCCGTTGATTAGATGAAGTCTAATAATAAAAGGGTGTGTGTACCTATGTACAGTCAGCAACATAAGTAGATGAACAAATTCAAAATTTCAAATTGCCTACATACTTTAGTGTTCTTACTAATCATTTTTTTTCTTCACAAAAATAAAATAAAAGGGATTTACTTTATTCCAAACGAAGAAAAAAAATGTTTCCGTTTAACTTGACGCGTACATGGGCGATTTGAAATTTAGATTTTGTACAGATATTTAGGCTGCTGACTGTACACGCGTTAGAAGTTATACTTCTTTGGCGTAACAAGATAAAAATCTTTTTAAATAACGCGCCAAACGAAGTATAACTTCAATAATATTGAACTTTATTGAGCACCAGAAATTAAGGATACAGATTGTGTTGTGGTACAATCTCCTGAACTAGGTTCCCATACCTGATGTCAGGAGAGAAATACTTCTATAACTTTATACAGGTGAATGTACAGGTTCGATTAATGGCTAGGAATACTCATTTTTCAAAAATCCATGATGCAGTTTTGGTTTTCATCAAATTGGCCCCGAGACCCTTCTGAGCATTTTTCGCTATTCCTAGTTTCCATAGTTTCGGATATCACCATCCACGTCCACTTGAAATGTTCCACCTGTATTGTCTTTAATTCCCAATGGAGTACGCAGAGACAATTATTTCACCCACTTTTCACTGTTTATATTCCATTCCATCATGTAAAAGGAACTAGAAGGCTTCTTCTTCTTCAGCCTTTAGAAGTCCACTGCTGAACATAGGCCTCCCCCAAAGATTTCCAGACCAACCTGTCAGAAGCGGCCTGCATCCAGCGGGTTCCTGCGACCTTTAGAAGGTCGTCTGTCCACCTTGTAGGAGGACGTCCCACGTTGCGCTTGCCAGTACGTTACTAGAAGGCTAGTCTATCACCATATCGGTAAAGAAATCAGACTCCGAACCGATTGATACTGAGTACAAAAATCCTATATCACTCGGGCCCGGGAATCGAACCCAGGACCTCAGAACGGTCTCGTATATTCTCTACACCACCGAAAAACGCAGCTCTTTGATTTTGCTCTGCCTACCCCAATGGGAGAAAGACGTGAGTTTAAGTAAGTAAGTAAGTTAAATTACCATCAAATGTAGTGAGGCCACCAAATAACCGTGCCATCGATAAAAAAAAATGGGTCAATTTAAGTCATACAAAAGTTAATGACAACATAACACATCCTTGGTTACCCCAAAAAAAACACATTACGTGATATTTCGTATTTCATGGATATATATTACATCAAAACCTGCTTTAAACTTGGTTCACTTTTAAATCAAAAGTTCGGATGCTTTTCGCTAATAGTGTAGCAGATTCACAACTTTCATAGTTTCAGGAAGTTACTTTGTTTTAATATAACATATTTTATAGAATTAGTATATTTGTATTTATGTAGGTATTCATGTATTTTAGTATGTATATTATGTATTTATGTATGTATAGTATATGTTTTGTCTTATTTATGTTTTATATACACCTACTTTGTCTCATCTCTGCATCACCCAAAGGTTGACTGTTAGAGAATACCTCAGGCATTAAGTCCACCTGTATACATTTACTGTATATAAAGTTTAAAATAAATAAATAAATAAATAAACCAATAGTTTTTTTTTCTCCTCTATAAATTGCATTTGCAATGCAATCAGCCCTGTATTATACAGGCTCATTTTGACATTGCGTTAATAAATGAAATCACATACTTATCTCGCCGAAAATAACGCTTTCCATTAAGTTATTTTAACCATAGACGTAAATTAAAAAAGTGTAAGTTTCGAACGAAATAAATATCGATAATAAGTAACTTTAAGTTAACACGCCCTACTGCAACTACTGCTGCTCTAAGATAATTCGTCGCAGCGCCGACATTATACTTTCATTCAGAAATACACTTTCGCACACACCATATTCGCACTAAACTACGTAATGATCGAAAAAATTTAAAACTACAACCGGGATTTTTGGCAATTATTCGTTATTCATGGATGATTTTTGGCAAGATGTTAGAAGAGGTAGAGACGAATATGTGGTTTAATTTAGTAATGCAATGTAAAAATGACCCTGTATACTGCCCACTGCTGAGCACGAGCCTACTCTAATGAGAGAGGTTAGGCCTTAGTCCACCACGCTGGCCTAGTGCGGGCAGACTTCACATACCTTCGAAATTCTTATAGAAAACTTCTCATATGTAGGTTTCCTCACGATGTTTTCCTTCACCGTTAAAGCGAACGATAATTAATAAACAATACACACGTAACTACGAAAAGTCAGAGGTGTGTTTTTTGGGTTTTGACCTCCGGACATTGTCTCGGCAGACCGTTCCGTTCCCAACTAGGCTATCATCCACTTTAAAAAATCCTAAGTAAATCATGAAAACTTACTTATAAGACGACGAGTCGCGATGTCTCTTAGCTTTTTTAAAATGATGTTTCAGGGTTTCCTGTAATAAAAAAAATAATTTACAAGAAACATTTTTTTTAAATGTCAGTTTTATGTTTGTACAGTCAGCCGCATAAGTAGCTGAACAAAGGACATGTCCAAAAAAGGGCTTGAAATTCTAACCATTTTTTTTTATTGCATTGAATGACGAGACGAGCATGTCGTTCGCCTGATGGTAAGCGATACGCCTACCCATAAACAGTAGCAACACCATCCAGCACCTTGAGTTACACAGTACTGTGTGGCATTCCACTGCGCTCGTCATTCTGAGACATAAGATGTTAAGTCTCATTATGTCCAGTAGTTACACTGGCTACAATGTCCTTCAAACCGAAACACAACAGTGTATGCAAACTGATGCTTGGCGGTAGAAATAGACATTGCGGTGGTGGTCTCTCATATCACATATGTAAGAGTCCGTCTGGGTGGTCCGTCATACAATGCTATAAAAAAATTCAAATTGTTGAACGTTTTAGATTTTAGAAGCTACTGTGTTTGTTAAAAAATATGAGTAAAAAGTATTAAAATTAGGTTCTGCTGATTTAATAAAGTTAATTTAGATTTACCGGAATCAGGAGACACACTGAAAATCAAAATTATAAGACTCACTGCCCTCATATTTTCAAAAGAAGACAGAAACCAGTTGAATACAATGTTTGGTTAACCAATTATAGCATGTGCTTTTTGCTCATTATGTCCAGTAATTATATATTTGGATAGTACTCCCAAAAACTAGGCCTTTGCAATAAATCGTTTCATTTGAAAGTCCTCCGATTTTAAGATTTATGTAATTTTATTTTGCTTAAATACTACACTTAAAGTGAAAGTTTTTAAAAAGTTGGTTATAAATGGAGGGGTCTAAAAATTTTTTTTAATGGATCCATGTTTTTTCCTCTTTAATATCTATAAAGTTTGAGCCTGGTTAGATTTTCATTTTTATATTTTTTTATTATATTTCATTATTATATTTTATTATTTTTTATTATTATATTATCTGTTTTCGTATAACCATTAACTATTTTAACACGATTTTATTATTAATAAATTATATACTAAACCTTCAAGGAAAAATATACTTTTGAATAACGAAATTCCATCCAAAACAGAACAGTAGTTTTTTGAGAAAATCGCGGCCATACAAACTTACAGTCAAATACAAAACCTCCTTTCTTGAAGTCGGTTAAAAAGGCACCGCGGTCACTTATTTCACCTCCTTTTTCTACTCACCGGTGATTTGAACTTGACGTCACACTCCACGCAGTAGTAGTCGTCTCTCTCGTGAACAGCCTGTATGTGTTTATGTAGTACTGACGGATAGATGAATGTTTTATCGCATTGCGTACATTGAAAACCTCGAGATTTGTTGTGGCGTCTGAAAAAATAATAGAAAAAAAAGAAAAAAAGAAGAAAAAAGTTAAATTTATTTGCAACAAACACAAATTACACACACACACACACACACACACACACACACACACACACGGGCATAGTGATATTGGATCTTTCTGGAATTCAGTATCCGCCCGGAGTCTGGAGTTTGTGCCCGACATGGCGATAGGCTCGCCCACTATCATCATGAGACGGAATACGCACGGCGAAAAGTGGGTGCACTAGTTGCGCCTCTGCCTACCCCTTAGGGGATAAAGAGCGTGTGCATGTATGAATTAGCTTACATAATCCAATATATTAGAAAGATTAGGTTTAAAGCACATAATAAAAAAAAAAGAGAAAAGAAAAAATGAACAATTGATGACAAAAAAGTAAGCCCGGAGTTTCTTTCTGCCTTTCTTCTTCGGGTCGTCATCGCTTAGGTAGCTAGTGAAAGGCTGGTAGGTTAGCTAGGCTAGGGCCTGTAGTGTCCTCACCGGTGAGGATCGTGACGCGTTCCTCCCATTATTTTAATAAAATGATCTCTTTTTTATATCCCTTTCCTGCCAGGCCGAGCTGGCTTTTTTGTTTTTGTTTATTTCTCATCATAGATTTACTCCCAATAAAAATGTCGGTAGTTATATAAGTGACCATTGGTATTAATAATAATTATGAATATAATCAATTTAATGTATCTTGAATTATGTTCGCCTACGTGATGAATAAAGTATTTTATTTTATTTATTTTTATTTATAATTATTACGTAAAATAATATAAATATTAATTTACTTACATGGTGTGCACTCGTAATGACATTATAGTTTTGAAATTTTTCCCACATTGATGGCATGTGTGCCTCTCAGACGAATGGGATTTTGTGTGACGCTGCATTACTGTGCGTTTACTGCGAACAAATAAAAAACACGACTTCAAATAACAGTAATATTACACTGTGACGTCACCGAGCGTCACTGGTCATAACACTGCGTGCGTGCGAAAGAGATAGCGCGATATCGCCACGCCCCCACTTTTGCTCACAACAATATTACAAATATGAATAACTGCTTCATTTCTCAACCAATTTTGATGCTGATTTCACAAAATAACTTCTTATTTGGATTATTTTCTGTAAGGTGTTAAGTATTGTACAAAATCAAATATAGGTAACTGCCTTATTGATTCGACTAAGGTTTAGTCATTTTTCGTCATTCGAGGCCACTGCACTTACCACTTACCGTGAAGTACGTAGGGGTCATTTTGGGGAGTATATATTAAAAATATTTCGTTAATGATCGGAATAAAATAATTAAAATAACTCATCTATTGCAAAAAGTGGGCGCACTAGTTGCGCCTCTGCCTATCCTTCCGGGGATAAAAGGCGTGAGTATGCGTAACTATTGCAAACTTCATTCTTATTCCATTACAATCGATTCAAGTGAAAATCAACTAGTAAAAGCTTTAAAACCCAATCAGTTTATATCGATTAGTGATATAAAGTATCGATTAGGTATATAGAAAATCGATAAATTTTATTTATTAAAAATCCAAGTAAAAAAAATCATAAAATTATAACTGGGATTTTCGATGAAAATATTCGTTACTAGTTTTTGCCCGCGGCTCCACCCGCGTTATAAAGTTTTTCCGGGATAAAAGTCCCTATTTTTTTCCCGGGATAAGAATTAGCCTACGTCATTCCCAGGGCCTTAAACTATATCCTTACCAAATTGCATCGCAATCGGTTCAGTGGTTTGGCTGTGACGGATCCACTCGCGAGAAAATAAAATCCGGGATAAAAGTACCGGTTTATATTTTCGCGGGATAAAAAGTAGCCTAAGTGTTAATCCAGGACATAATCTACCCGTGTGCCAAATTTCATCCAAATCCGTTCAGTAGTTATTGCGTGAAAGAGTAACAAACATACATACATCCATCCATACAACCATAAATCCATACATTCTTACAAACTTTCACGTTTATAATATTAGTAGGATTCATGGACAATATTTAGTAATATTTTCAGAGGTAAAAAAATATGAGGTTTCATGTATTAACGCAATGTCAAAATATTTTTATGTACAGTCAGCAGCATAAGTAGATGAACAAATTCAAAATTTCAAATTGCCTACATAATTTCGTGTTCTTACTAATCTTGTTTTCCTCTTCACAAAAATAAAATAAAAGGTATTTACTTTACTTCAAACGAAGAAACAACAAAAATATTTTAGTTTAACTTAATGCGTATATAGGCGATTTGAAAGTTTGATTTTGTACAGATATTTATGCTGCTGACTGTACAGTAAAATATAAATAAATACTTTACTTTGTAACAAATTCGCACGAATCACATCGATAGCACGCTGCCTCACTCGTATGGGATATAGCGTGATGTTCCAATAAATGTTGCCGCGACAGACGGACATACCCACATATCTTGCATTTATATCTGAAACAAATTTTTTTATATTAAATTAGCTTTTGCTCGCGTCTTCGCTCGTGTAAAAAAAACAACGGGTTGCACTCCGGGAGTGCCGGCAGAAGTGAAAACTTGAACATTAACGTTGTGCATTTTTGAATATTTTGGAATGGTTTGGGAATAATTTCGCACGAATTGCTTTATTTATCAGTATAAAAGTACAAGCATTTATGTGGTTAAATACAATATTTATTTATTGCGCTATCGGCATTAGATGTATTAGACTTTTAATAAAATTATCGTTCGCTTCAACGGTAAAGGAAAACATCGTGAGGAAACCTACATACCTGAGAATTCTCCATAAGAATCTCGAGGGTATGTGAAGTCTGCCAACCCGCACTAGGCCAGCGTGGTGGACTAAGGCCTAACCCCTCTCAGTAGTAGAGGAGGCCCGTGCTCAGCAGTGGGCAGTATATAATACAGGGCTGGTATGATGATGATGATGATGACATCTGATCTATTAGTCACATGTGTTTCCCGAAACCGATCGCCTGTTATTCGACGTCTAGAGGCTATATGGTCGCTGGTAGCGAGTCATTACGCCATCTATACGACGCCAGCGCCATCACAACGATTTCACACATTCGCATCCATGATTTTAAGTATGATTAGAAAAATAATAAAACCAAAGAATATAAGAGACTAGGTGGTGCTCGCGGCTCCGCCCGCGCGAAAGTTTTCCCGGGATAAAAACTAGCCTATAGCACTCAGGAGTAATGTAGCTTCCTATTAGTGTTTTTTTTTTTAAATCGGTTCAGTAGTTCCTAAGAATGCTGCGTTCAACAAAACAAACAAACATACAAACAAATTCTTCAGTTTTATAATGTACTAGCATTGCGCACGGCTCCGCCCGCGTGGAATGCTATCTATACTAATATATAAAGCTGAAGAGTTTGTTTGTTTGAACGCGCTAATCTCAGGAACTACTGGACCGATTTTGAAAATTCTTTCACTAATAGGAAGCTACATTACTCCTGAGTGCTATAGGCTACTTTTTATCCCGGAAAAACTTTTCCACGCGGGCGGAGCCGCGCGCAAATGCTAGTAAGTATAGATAGATGTAGTATAGATAAATGGAAACCCATACCTAGTAGTGTGTGATTTTATATGTCCCCTTAAAGACACTGCACTGGGACAATACTGAGTACAGATATCACATTGGAATGATCCATTTTCCTGTTAAAAAAAAAACACCTTTAAATCCAAATATTTTAAGCCCCTCCTCTCTTAAACATTGGGGCGTATAAAGATGATTTTGAACTGCACCTTAATCTAAACAACTGCTTGCCAAAAATAGATTTTAAAAGTATTTCAGAGTTGATTTAAGTAATTCTGAAGTAGGCTCGTCTCGTATTTAATTATAAAATACGCCAAATTTATTATAAAGTAAGCCAGTGGGCTTAGACTGTGACACAAAGACGCAACTCGTAAAACGATGTCGTTTAATTTTGATGTTTGTGATTGATCGAGAGACCAATACGTCAGTCACTTGTTAGTCTCTCAACCAATCCCAATAAGACGAAACGGAGACGTGACGTGTTTTTTTATCACATTCTAAGCCCACTGTGTGGTTATAAAGTAAGCCTGCCTCATTCCCGATTAAGCCAGATTTTTCTGATGGTAAATCTCTCATATGTAAGAGTCCGTCTGGGTGGGTACCACCGCAATGCCTATTTTTACCGCCAAGCAGCAGTGTGCATCCACTGTTGTGTTTCAGTTTGAAGGACATTGTAGCCAGTGTAACTACTGGACATAATGAGACTTAACATCTTATGTCTCAGGATGACGAGCGCAGTGGAATGCGACACAGTACTTTGTAACTCAAGGTGCTGGATGGTGTTGCTACTGTTTATGGGTGGTCGTATCGCTTACCATCGGGCGAGCGGCATGCTCGTCTCGACGTTAAATGCAATAAAAAAAAACTAAAGTAAGCCTGCCTGATTCTAAAATAAGCCAACCAGATTCTAAAGTAAGCTAGCTTGATTCTAAAGTAAGCTTACCTGATTATAAAGTGAGCCAACCTGATTATACAGAAGCCCATCCCGTTGTTATGATATAAATACTTACCGGTGAATGTTTTGTCGCGTGTGTTGTGAGCACGTCCTCAAAATTGAACCCTTTGACACATTTGTCGCATTTGTACGCGGCGCGGACGTACGCTTCGCTCGTCGATCTTTGAAACATTTCCTCTAACACCTGTACGGAAATCTTACTAATATAAATGGGAAAGTTTGTGAAAATGATTGATGTTTTTTAGAAGAAAATGCAGAAACAACTAAACGAATTTGGATGAAATTTGGCACACGGGTAGGTCATGTCCTGGATTAACACATAGGCTACCTTTTTATCCCGGGAATTTGCTCCCATGGGGAAAAAATGATATTTTAAATCTAGATAAAAGGCATATGTTAATCCAGGACACGATCTATCCGTGTGCCAAATTTCATCCAAAACCGTTCAGTTGTTTCTGCGTTTACTTCTAACAAATATCCAAACATTTTTACCAAATTTCCCATAAATAAATGCAAATTTCATCCAAATCCGTTCAGCCGTTCTGGCTTGAACGTGACTGAGTAACAAATATATAAAACACTATGCGTCCCTAAAAAATTTAGGGTTGCCCTCGATTTTTCCGGGATCCCATCATCAGGACCTGACTTGGTACCAATGGGACCACCTGGGAAGTTAAACAAAAAAAGAATTTCGCGAATCGGTTCAGGCGTCTTCGAGTAATCGGGGAACATACAAATTGAGCACCTCCTTTTTTGAAGTCGGTTAAAAAGAAGTAAGATTCTACCTGATCTCTAGTCAGCTTTATCACTTCGTACTCGTTGGTCTCTCGCACCATGCGGGTTGTGAATCCGTCTGGCGTTTCCTTCTTCGTCTTTTTCATGTTTTGGTCCTTCGAGCTACCATCGTTAGAGCATTCTTCTTTAATATCTAACTCGGTTTTTATATCAGATATTATCTGTTTGGTCTGAAATAATTTTGTACCGTGGTTTGAAAGTACTAGTCGTGTATATGTGTGTGTGTTTTAGATAAATCCAGGATATTGTCTACCTCCTTATTCGTAAAACTGGTTAGTTAAATGAGACCATACTATACCAGCCCTGTATTATATACTGCCTACTGCTGGACACAGACCTCCTCTACTGAGAGGGTTTACTACAGACTGTATGGGAATGGTATGATTATTACATTATTTTATGGGTTCAAATAAATGATTTCATTTCATACCATATTCTTCCGTTTCTTCTTTTTCTTCCTATAATTCTCACGTAGCATCAACAACGGCATTTCATCAGCATCATTGTCATCACTCATTTCATCATCAGGGCCTAGATAATGACGCTGGGAAGAGGTGATGAAATTGTGTTGTGGTTGGGAGATTTGAAGCTTTCTGTCCTGAGAAATTTTGGTATAAAATGATTTTCAAAAAGTATAGATACCATACCCTAACAAATTAAACGAAAAGAGTATTCCGTACACATTCTAGACATAATGCGTGTGAAAGAGACGACGAATTTAAACCAGTATCAACAATAAAGACAGCTACTGGTGGTAGGTCTCTTATATGTAAGAGCCTGTCTGGGTGGGTACCACTGCAATGTCTATTTCTACCGCCAAGCAGCAGTGTGCATGCACTGTTGTGTTTCGGTTTGAAGGACATCGAAGCCAATGTAACTACTGGACATAATGAGACTTAACTTATTTCATAAGGGACAATTGTGAAGTAGTGTTGTTTGCAGATGATACTTCCTTATTATTTAAAATAAGTCGACATCAAACAATTCTTGACGATGTAAGCAATACTCTCTCAAAGATAGTGCATTGGTTCAGCGTTAACAATTTATTATTAAATAGTGAAAAAACTAAATGTATAAAATTCGTCACACCTAATGTCAAAAAAGTTAACGCTAACATTTTCATAAATAGTGACGAGTTGAGCCTTGTGGATACAACCAAATTCTTGGGTATCACATTGGACTCTAAACTTCAGTGGGGTCCTCATATATCTGTACTAGCTAAAAAGCTGAGCGCCGCAGTTTTTGCAGTGAGCAGGATACGCCAATTAACTGACATTGAAACAGCGAAATTGGTCTATTTTGCTTACTTTCATAGTTTGATGAGTTATGGAATTTTGCTGTGGGGTGGTGCTGCTGACATTAATACTATATTTGTTCTTCAAAAGCGAGCTATAAGATCTATCTACTCCCTAAGCTCTAGATGTTCTCTAAGAGAAAAATTCAAAGAATCAAATATAATGACAGTAGCATCACAATTTATATTCGCTAATTTAATGTACGTACATAAGAATATAGAAAACTTTCCAAAAGTTTGCGATATCCATGGCTTAAATACTAGAAGCAAAAATAATCTAGTTAATCACAAAACAAGGCTCCAAAAAATCAGCAAATCTTTTAAGGGTTACTGTATACACTTTTATAATAAAGTTCCCACTGAAATTAAGTGTTTAAACATTGGTAAATTCCAAACAACTATTAAGCGAAAGTTATGTAATAAAGCTTATTACAAGATTTCAGAATACATAGAGGATAAAAAAGCCTGGGATTAAATTTTTTCATGTGATTTTCTTTGGAATCATGTCTTTCGTTTTAATAAAGTTTGTTTGTTTCCATCTGTGAGCGGCTTGGGTATGACATACTCCTTAACTGTCTGTGCCTGCGGCGGCGTCGTGTGCCGGGTCGGCCACTTCCCTGTAATATGGTTGAGGAGGCCGATGGCTGGCACATGCGTCATACTCGTGAACGGGTGCTGCTTGTGTGGACTGGTCTGCCCTTTTCGCTTACTATATATATATATATATATATATAAGTATTGGGGGTATATCTTAAACTTAGATTAATAACGACATCTTGAAGATTTCAGATCAAATTATTACATGATTCCTGAGATAGTTATGCACTCGTGTTGGAATTAAAATTTTTATTACCTATTTTGCGAGTATATAAATGAACTGCTCTAAACATAAGTAAACAAATACTGAATTGTATATATTTTTTTTCTCTACATAATGCAATGTATTTTATACCTTGAACTGATTTTGAAAAGAGCAACACTAGAGTTTCTTGCCCGTTCTTCTCTAGTGAGAACTGCTTTCCGAACTGGTGGTAGAGTTAATATTGACGGAATCTAAATAATGTATAACATTTTATGGGTTCGAATAAATTATTTCATTTCATTTCATTTCATTTCATTTCATAACATCTTATGTCTCAGGATGACGAGCGCAGTGGAATGCCACACAGTACTTTGTAACTCAAGGTGCTGGATGGTGTTGGTACTGTTTATGGGTGGTCGTATCGCTTACCATCAGGCGAACGGCATGCTCGTCTCGTCATTCAATACCATAAAAAAGGTGGTATTTGTCATTTAGATGTAGTGAGATGTGAGTGATGTTCCTGAGATAGTTATGCACTCGTGTTGGAATTTAAATTTTTATTACCTATTTTGCGAGTATATAAATGAACTGCTCTAAACATAAGTAAACAAATACTGAATTGTATATATTTTTTTCTCTACATAATGCAATGTATTTTATACCTTGAACTGATTTTGAAAAGAGCAACACTAGAGTTTCTTGCCCGTTCTTCTCTAGTGAGAACTGCTTTCCGAACTGGTGGTAGAGTTAATATTGACGGAATCTAAATAATGTATAACATTTTATGGGTTCGAATAAATAATTTTATTTTAGTGTATAAAACTATCGCAATTGAGTTAGTTTCGAGTCTTCAGATTGCGATTGCTAATATCATATATGTGTTTTTGGAATATCGTTGATGACAACTACATGGTAAGGTAACAAATATGTTTTTAAAAAAACCGGAAAAGTGCGAGCTGGACTCGCGTGCCGAGGGTTCCGTACAAACTGGTAAGGCAGATACCTTACCAGTTTGTACGGAACCCTCGGCTCGCGAGTATATAGGTTCAATAGTTTGCCAGTTTGCTTTTTTTTTGTTATTTAAGCACACATATAGGGTACTTTCCGTTGATTTAGAATCATGAAATTTGGCAAAAAAACAAGGTCTTATAGCACATGTAAAGAAAACTCTATTTTTTTACTCTATAGGTTTTGATCCCTTACGATATCGCAAAATATGCGAAAATATGCGACATAAACGGTCATATCTTTTGATCGCATTGGCTTGCAAGTATGATTATTACACAGCTGAAAGAGACCGTAGATTTGAGTCATCATCATCATCATCAGCCACACGACGTCCACTGCTGAACATAGTCCTCCCCTAAGGATTTCCAGACTGATCTGTCAAAAGCGGCCTGCATCCAGCGTGTTCCTGCGACCTTTATCAAGTCGTGTGTCCACCTTGCGGGTGGACGGCCGACGCTGCGCTTGCCAGTACGTGGTCTCCACTCGAGAACTTTTTTGCCCCATCTGCCGTCAGTTCTTCGAAATATGTGCCCTGCCCACTGCCACTTCAGCTTGCTAATCCGCTGGGCTATGTCAGTGACTTTCGTTCTTCTGCGGATCTCCTCATTTCTGATTCGATCGCGTAGAGAAACACCTAGCATAGCCCTCTCCATAGCTTGCTGAGTGACCGTGAGCCATCTTAGGCGGCCCATAGTCAGATGCCACGTCTCAGTGCCAGTAGATTTGAGTATTTGATATAAATTTCAACTTGATATCTCTACGCGCTCTTGAGAAAAAGGGTTTTGACAGACAGACAGACCGATAGACAGACAAACAAAGGGATCTTATAAGGGTTCCTTTTTTCCTTTTGAGGTATTGAGCTCTAAAAACAGCGTTTGCTCACTGCTCCACCCGCATGACTAAGTTTTACCGGGATAATAAGTATGTCTATATCCTTCCAAGGATAGCAAACTATCTCAATACCAAATTTCATGGAAAACGGTTCAGTATCCTAGGGCCATATCGGAGGCAATGTTTTTTTTTTTATTGCTTAGAATGACGAGACGAGCAAGCCATTCGCCTGATGGTAAGCGATACGACCACCCATAAACAGTAGCAACACCATCCAGCACCTTGACTTACAAAGTACTGTGTGGCATTCCACTGCGTCATCCTGAGACATAAGATGTTAAGGCTCATTATGTCCAGTAGTTATACTGGCTACAATGTCCTTCAAACCGAAACACAACAGTGCATGCACATTGTTGCTTGGCGGTAGAAATAGACATTGCGGTGGTACCCACCCAGATGGCCTCTTTCATAATGAGAGACCTACCACCAGATATACTAGCCCATCACCTTATGGATGATTTATAAGATTTAAATCAATTATTACCATTAGTGCTCCTTCAAGTAACATTTGATATGATGTTTGCCACTGTTGAGTAATTTTAATGAACTTCCTCATGATCCATCTGCAGTATAAACATAACTTCATACTTTCATCATTATGTGCCTGTAAAAGATATTAGTTTAGTATTAATAATAATTATTAATATAATCAATTTAATGTATCTTGACTTATCATAAGTGCAACTATGTTCGCCTACGTGATGAATAAAGTATTTTATTTTTATTTTTTTATTTCATTATTATTGATTATTTTCGACAAATGAATATAATCAAAATATTCTAAATTTTGATATCCAATACGTAAATTGTTGTACAAAATAAATACGTAAATTAACTAGCATGTATTTTTTTTAGCAATATATATTGGTAATAGGTATGGTTAATGATATAAGGACATATTATAATTAGTAAAAAAATAGTAAGTATACTTTGTGACTGGGTACTTAGTTTACGAAAAAGGTATGTAATATGTCTATTTTATAAAATATAATAACATAATTATCATGATATACACACAGTAGCGTAGCTAAATACAATAAAATCCTAGTAATAGTTATAAATTGAGAAAAATTAAATAAATAACTAACCCCGGGCACAAATGTTTTATACATTGTAATTTCTTCATTGTTCATCGGCGATACATCGTGTTCTGTCTCGAGGCAAGTATAGCACGTGTTGATCATGTTTAATGAATAAAATATGTTTTATTCTGTTAGTTTTCTCGTAAATTTCAATAAATATTACAGTAGAATAAATTACGACATTTTGGTGTAAATTTTAATGACGTTTAGTGACGTACCTTTTAGGTTAGTAGAGAATTAGCTAGTTTTTTTAGTCGATTATTATTAAATCTTGTACAATACAGTAAACGTAATACAACTAGGAGATTACATCTTTTAAACATTCAATAATAACGTATTGTAATTGACATATAAACACAAACTAATATTATAACTGGTTTTATTTATTTGTTTACATTTATTTTGTGATTTGTATGACCTTGAATTTAATACGTGGCATTGATTGAGATAATTTTACAACCACTAGTGGCTAGTGGTGTGAAACCTAGACGATAAAAAAAGAAAATCCGCTAATGGTATTAGGACTTTTGTATTTTTATCATAATATTATATTTTGTTAAAAAAAATGTTTACTTAGTTCAAATATGCCACGAAATATCTAGTTAGCTTTGTAATTAACCAAGTTACCATAAAATATGGCACAATATTAATATAATTTGTTTATTCCTCTGTTGTACCAAATTAAAAGTTATATTTTTTGTAAATATCACTCAAACTGCAATAGTTATATTAGATCAATAAGAAATATCTTATAAATGTTGTTATTGTTTTGGTGTATTTACTTATTACTTGATATCCGCAAGATGTCGAACGCGGATATTATGTATGTATAAAAACTTACAGTGACATCACTATTGTTTTGACAAATAGTGAAAAAGAAACAATGGTTATTTAGGTAGTTATTGAAAGCATTGAAAGCTAAAAATAAAATGTAAATAAATAAAATTTTTCATTGCATTTATATCAATGGACATAATGGTATAGAATATTAATAAAACGAATAAATAATACACAAACAATATGGGCAAGAATAAGATGATTGCCAAGAGTTGTCCGAAGTGTGAACTACAGGTATTTTTCTTTTTCTGAATTTGTATATCTTTTTTTTTTATTAACCAGCTCTTACCTCATTGATACAAAGTTTTTAATATGGCTGGATTCCTTTACGCGATTCATGATTCTTATTTGAGCATTACTACAAAGAATTTTTGAATCCGCATCCAATCTCCAGTTTTTTTTTTGTAATCGAATGACGACACGAGCATGCCGTTCGCCTGATGGTAAGCGATACGGCCGCCCATAAACAGTAGCAAAACCTTCCAGCACCTTGAGTTACAAAGTACTGTGTCGCATTCCACTGCGCTCGTCATCCTGAGACATTAGATATGGTCTCATTATGTCCAGTAGTTACACAGGCTACGGACTATGGGATTTCTTACAGACAACCATTATTAGACCATCCTGATTCTATTGCCCGCTTTTATGGCGTAATGTATCGTACGGTTTGACTACTGCACTGGTTCATATCCCAGGTCAGGCAAAATGTTATTGGGTTTTCTGTAATATCGGTATTGGAGCTTCTGTAATATCAGCCTGAAGTCTGGAACATTTCACTGGTGGTAGGTCTCTCATTATGAAAGAGTCCGTCTGGGTGGGTACCAATGGAATGTCTATTTCTACCGCCAAGCAGCAGTGTGCATGCACTGTTGTGTCTCGGTTTGAAGGACTTTGTAGCCAGTGTAACTACTGGACATAATGAGACATAACATCTTATAGAAACAATAAAGACACTAAGACTAAGTTATTTCATCCATTGTCAGGTAAAGTTAATGCTCTTAGTACAGTCAGAAGCATAAATATCTGTACAAAATCAACATTTCAATTCGCCTATATACGCGTTAAGTTAAACCTAAACCTTTTTTCTTTGTTTTAAATAAAGTAAATCTCTTTTATTTTGTATTTGTGAAGAGAAAAAAAAGATTAGTAAGAACAAAACAGTATGTAGGCGAGTTGAAATTTTGAATTTGTTCAGCTACTTATGCTGGTGACTGTACACTGCACAATATATGCGATTTACAGCGAGGCAAAGCTACATGCTCGGCCAGTGTAATAAGACCATTAACTTTATTGACTACGGACGAAAGCTTAGTTTTATTATGAAGGGTAGTTTATATTATGATGTACAGGCGTTGCTCGCAGCTTCACCCCGTGTGGAAAGCCTCTCCCGCTACGAAAGTCCCTAAAACGTCAGCGCCATCTATTTAAAACTCCATTATTTCCCATGAGAGCAAATAACTAGGAAAAGTAGCCTATGTGTCTGTACCTGTGTGCCAAATTTCATCCTAATCCGTTCAGCTGTTTCTGCATTTACTTCTAACAAACATACAAACATTTTGACAAAATTTGCATTTATAATGTTACTAAGATATGTTCCTCATTGCAGGTGGCAGTAGCCTCCAAGTCGTGTAAATGCGGTCACACATTCTTCTCGGCACGTCGTGCGGCGGACACGCTCCCCGCAGCTGAGGACATCAGGCGTCGCACCGGCCGGGTGAGGCGGTCGCAGCCGCAGTTCTACGACGCTCAGCATTATCAGAAGCAGATTAAACGGAGAGTGAGTATACGAACGAATAGGCCAAGCGAGGTGAAAAAAAACGTAATGATACTAATGAACTCACACACACACACACACATACTCACACACCCACACTCACATACTCACACACACATACTCACACACACATATACTCACACACACATATACTCACACACACACACACACACACACATACACAAGTGGAAATGTCATAATAAAGGTAGTCTCAATAATTTAACACATTGCACAATTACTTACATACAAAAGTATGGACTTGTGTTGAATCTAGTGTTAGAGCAGGTTCACCTGCCCCCCCCCCCCCTCCCCCCTATTTTCATAGTTTATTTGTTCCTATACATCACAACATTTATTTTCTTTTTTCAGTCTCCAAAGAAAAGATCTCTCTCAAGATCGCTAGACGAAGACTACAAAGGCAAAGAAAAGAATGAAAGTGGTAAGTTTAGACTTTTTTTTTTCATTTTGAATCTGATAGGTATCAACAGCATCATATTTAACAATTGAAATAGTTGATTATAGTGCTGTGTTCATAGAAGGAATTATCTTTTGTAATACAGTAGATAGCAATACTGGTTATAATCACATTGGTGTCAAATTATAATAATTCATCGGATATAACGATTATCGAATATAGCGTCCAGATTAGGTGGTGTTTTCAATAACCAGTCTTGACTGTATTTTTCACATATGCAGTCTTATGAACTTGTTTTAGCGTTAAGAGGTCGAACTTAAAGTCGCCATGGCCTAAACCTACTTCAAAGGCAAGATGGCGGGTTTTGAATTACAGCTACAAAAGCATTCGTATGTAAAAAAACAAAAGTTAAGCATTGATTAAGAGCAGACTAGTTAAGACTCAACTAAGCATAGCTTTAACGATTTTTTTATGAGTAAGACTGATAAAATATTGTACAGCTTGTGTGGTGCAATTTATATAGCGCACCTTTAGGACGAAAACGACGCAATTCAAAGAAACAAAAAATTGGTTTATCGTTATAAAATGACTTAAAACCGGTCCCTTTTTTATGAAAATATAATAATAAGGATATAATAGTGTCCTTTTCCTGCTTGAATATGGCGGTGTTTGAACTATTGTTGTATTGAAAATTCCGTTTTAAGTAATTTTATGACGATAACTCAATTTTCGTTTTTTTTTAATTGTGTCGTTTTCGTCCTAAAGGTGCGATATCCTGTCTTAGCTGGTTGGTAATTTCCCTAGCCACGGCCCGCGCCCGTCGCCGCCGGGCCCTGCGCCGCGCTCAGCGCTCGCCCCCCGCGAACAGCGCGCCCACACGCGACCCCACGCCCCAACTCCGGCCCGCGCAACTAGCACGCTGCAGGCTCATACTGGAGGAGATTAACAGGAAAATGACGGCGGTCACGTGGCAACCGCCAGCGCACGCTTGATGGGGTTTTTAAATTTCGAATGTTGAATTTGAATTGCGATATTGTTTGAATAAGACGTTTGGGTAAATTTGAATTTCGAATGTTTATGTGTGGAATATAGGGCTTGAAACTTGTGAAACATGCCTTCAGTTTACAGTTAAAGTAATTTCAATGTAGTTTTGAACTTCGAATATTTATAATGTTTGATATATCGTCTCCAAAAGTTAATAATTGCGCTCCATGTAAGGAAACTTTTGAGGCAATGGGGTAAATTTAAATTTGGAATGTTAATGATAATGCCACAAAAAATATAATTTATAAAATAATTTTAAAAATAAAATTGGTTTCTTACAATACTGTAAAATATATTTTTTTACCCCCCGACAAAAAAACAGGGGTGTTATGTAATTGATTTTTAATTTAGATAGATAATATCTTGCTTATATTTTTTAGAACTAGAAATTTTGTTATTTTGTTACTTGTAAGGTCTGTAAAATGTGTGTTTGCAGTGATGCAGTAAAAAATTATTTTAATAATAAAGATCTCTAAGTTTATTGTGATAAGGTATGCGTTTTGTAAATCGTAGTTATAATATATTATTACTAGCTGACCCCACAAACGTTGTTTTACCATCAGTAAAAAAAAAAAAAAGTGCAAAGTTATTAAAAAAATAGAGGTTGATCGTAGAAAGGAAAAAAATATGGTTGTATGTATTTTTGAATGCTGTATCATAAAAATAAAAACAAAACTTTTCTAAAAAATTAAAAAAATAAATTAAGGGGTGGACCACCCTTAACATTTAGGGGTATGAAAAATAGATGTTGACCGATTCCCAGACCTACCCGATATGCACACAAAATTTCATGAAAATCGGTTGAGCCGTTTCGGACGAGTTTGGCAACAAACACCGCGACACGAGAATTTTATATATTAGACTAGCTGTTCCCCGCGGCTCCGCCCGCGTGAATGAGTTTTCCCGGGATAAAAGTCCCGCTTTATATTTTCTCGAGATAAAAAGTAGCCTAAGTTACTCCTTATTACATCAGCTACCTGCCAATAAAAGTCCCGTCAAAATCGGTCCAGCCATTTCAGAGATAAGCCGGAACAAACAGACAGACAGACAGACAAAAATTTCAAAAAATGTTATTTTGGTGTATGTACCGTATATATATTCTTATACATGTAGTAAAAAACGGTTATTTCAATATTACAAACAGACACTCTAGTTTTATTTATATGTATAGATGTAAGTCATTAAATTTCAATTATGACCATATTATTTTGGATTTGATGTTTGATAAAACGCTTGATAACAATTGAACAAATTCAAAACTTCAAATATTTTATACACTTTTGTGTTCATACATACATACATAAACTCACGCCTTTCTCCCATTGGGGTAGGCAGAGACTATGGAGCGCCAAGTGCTACGATCCAAGCATACCTCTTTCGCTTCTTCCACAGTCATCAGTCTCTTCATACATGCTCGTCGGTTACGAGAACTCCTTATTTGACCCTTCCTTAAGAGGTCGTCAATTTGGTCCATGAAAGTACGTCTAGGACGTCCCCGCCTGACACTACCACTTACTTTCGCGATATAAATTTCTTTCGTTACTCTCCTTTCGTCCATCCTTTCAATGTGGCCATTTGTGTTCCGACTTCATTTTTTTGTCTTTAAAATTAACCAACGCGTATGGCTGATGTGAAATTTTGAATTTGTTCAATTACTATGTTGCTGACCGTACATAAAATAAATCAGATTTTTTTTTAATTCATTTATCACAAATGTATGCCATCCAAAATCTAACGGGAAAATAATTTTCGAAATTGGGGCAATAATTAGTAAGTTATAAAACTTTGAAATTTGGTGGAAGGGGTAGTTGTCAAATAACAGGAATATTACACTGTGACGTCACCGAGAGTCGCCGGCTATACCGTTGCGTGCGTGCGAAAGAGATAGCGCGGTATCCCCTCCACGTCCCCACTTTTGCTCACAACAATAGTTCATATTAGAATAACTGCTTTATTTTTCAACCAATTTTGATGCTGATTTCACAAAAGAATTTCTTTTTCGTATTATTTTCTGTTACATATAAAATAATTTATAAAATAATACATAGGAAACTACCCTATTTAACCAGGCTCAAACTTTATGGATATTAAAGGAGCAAAATATGGATCTTGGATCCATTAAAATAATATTTTAAGACCCTTCCATTTATAAGTAACTTTTTTAATAACGTTCATTTTGATCGTAGGTATTTAAGCAAAATAAAATTACATAAATCTCAAAATCGGAAGACTTTAAAATTATACGATTTATTCATTGTGGTATTAAAAAACCGATTTATTGCAAAGACCTTGTTTTTGGGAGTACTATCCAAATATATATATATAAAGAAAGAAAAGAAAGAAAGAAAAGTAATTTATTTGTCACGGACAGACATGCATACGTACAAACATTTGGAAAGAAATAATAATAATAATATAAACAACTACAATTAAAAATAAAACGAACTTAAATCTATTAGACTGCATGTCAAGGCCGCGACAGGTAGGTGAACACTCAGCATGATGCTGTGCCACGGTGCGGACCGCAGCACAACGCTGGTTTTCAGTGTTCACCTTAAGTGACGTGCGAACGCTAGCAATATATAAAGTATCTTGGTTAGAATTTTAAGCCCGTTTTTGGACATGTCCTTTCATCCACGATGACGCGCCACACAAATGTCCCTCATCGCTTACAGTCCAAGTGTACAACCTTCCGCTTGCATTTAATTCTAATTCACATTATATACCTATGAGTGAAAGAATAATCCGCAAAATCCCCTCAAATAAATTGGTAGCGCGCGTCATCGTGGATGAAATTAGCTATGTTTCGATAGTAAATTGTTTTATTCATATATATTTTTTATTTATGCATCAAACAGTCATTTACAAACTAAGTTATGTAACAATAAAAAATGTAACACATATATACAGTTACATACGGCTTCGCCCGCACAAACGTTTTTCCTGGATAAAAGTCCCGCTATACATTTTCATGGGATAAAAACCTTCCCAGAGTCTCGAACTATCTCCATAGCAAATTTCATCGAAATCCGTTCGGTAGTTTTTGAGTTTATCGCGTACAAACTTTGCCACCCCTTTTTTACCCCCTTAGGGGTTGAATTCCGCAAAATCCCGTCTTAGTGAGCACCTACGTCCTAAAAGGAACTACGCAGATTTTGAGACTCCTAGCACTTGTAGTTTCTGAGATATCGTCACGAGTGAGTGAATGACCTTTCGCTTTTATACACACACACACACACTCACGCCTTTTATCCCCGAAGGGGTAGGCAGAGACGCAATTAATGCACCCACTTTTCGCCGTGCGTATTCCGTGCCATGATGTGATAGGGGCGAGCCTATCACCATGTCGGGCACAAATTCCAGACAGGCTGATACTGAATAGAAAAATCCAATATCACTTTGCCCGACCCGAGGATCGAACCCGAGATCGATATAGTCATAACTATAGAACTACACAATTTTAAATTTTCACGAAGCTAGCGTTTCTTGACACACCGCTTTTGCACTTTGCACGGTAGTATACCAATGCAATCCAATCAGTCCTGTATTATATACTGCCCACTGCTGAGCACGGGCCTCCTCTACTATTGAGAGGGGTTAGGCCTTAGTCCACCACGCTGGCCTAGTGCGGGTTGGTAGACAAAACTTTACCTCTTTATAATATTTGTGTGAGATATTTTATTGACACCCAAGAGACCCAATCCAAGGAAAATGAAGTCATAAATAGATATGAACAAAAACACCATAGAACGTGTTATAGGATTTATTTATAAAAACATCTAAAATATACAATAACATAGCCGCAAATCTATGGTTAAAAGATTTTAGATAAATATAAATTCAAAATAAACATATACACACACGACTTTTATGTCCAAAGGGGTAGGCAGAGGCGCAACCAGTGCACCCACTTCGCCGACCGTATCCAATCCATGATTGATAGGGCGAGCCTATCGCCATAGCGGGCACAAATTCCAGACTACGAGCTGACCTATATGTCAAGTAATATTTATTTATTTATTACTTTTATACAATAATGTATAAAGGCGGACTTAATGCCGAATGGCATTCTCTACCAGTCAACCTTAGGGTGATGCAGAGATAAACAATACAGGTAGGTGTAATAAATAAAGATATAACATAATATGAGAAAGATAATAAAAAAAAAAAATGTAACAAACCAAAGTTAAAAAGCATAAATATAAAAAGTACGCAACACAAATACACTTAATAAACATGATAACGAATACAATATAAATATATAAACCCGAATTATAATACATAAAATACATAATATATAAATACAAATACCTAATAATATAATAGGAGACGATTATTAAGATGATTCCATCAGCTTGTTAAGTAACAGCAGGCGAACCTTTGCTTTGAATGCAGAACGATTCGTGGTCGTCCTAACATCGAGAGGGAGTGCATTCCAGAGAAGAATGGACTGAATTGCAAAGGAAGAGTGAGTAAATGCAGAACTGTGAGTGGGACACTTAAGCAGAAGATTGGTTGAAGAGCGAAGGTTTTTATCATGAGTACTACTTAGGTATTGGAATTGAGAAGATAAATACGAAGGTGAAGTGGGAGAAGAAAGTAAAGAGAAAAGTGTAGTAAGAGCACGCAAAGAACGGCGTTGACGTATGGGCAGCCATTTCAGCTGAGAGCGGTAGGGAGACACATGATCATATTTACGAAGATTGAAAATGAATCGAATGCAGTTATTCAGAAGGCGGTCAAGTTTATTGAGTTGGTCTGCATTCAGATCAAAATAGCACACATCACCGTAGTCTATTATAGGAAGGATAAGGGATTGCACAAGCATTGTCTTAGTTTTGGCAGGGAGAAAATTTTTCAAACGGTAAAGAGCACGCAGAGTACCGGTAACTCTCTGACAAACAGAAGTAATCTGGACCCGCCAGCTCAGAGTGGAATCCATAAGCAAACCAAGATTCTTGACACTCGAGCACCACGCGATGATAAAGTTACCATATGAGACAGGAGGTATAGTCGAGGTATCCAGCCTGCTAAGCATCCTTGGGCTGCCCAGGAGTATGGCTTGACATTTCGACGGGTTAACAGACAGGCCAAAACTGTCGGACCAGCTCTTTATGTGAGCTAGATCCCTATTCACTTGGTCTATTGCTATGGATACACTGTCCACACTCGCTTGGGAGTACAATTGTAGGTCATCGGCGTATAGATGATACGTGCACTGAAGATTTTGGGTAACGAGATTAATAAACAAAGAAAATAGCAAAGGGGAGAGTATACCGCCTTGAGGGACACCAGCATCAAGATTACACCATAATGACGATGAATCGTTAATTCGCACCGATTGCTGACGCCCTCGAAGATAGGAAGAGAACCATTCCAGTTCGACAGAAGAGACCGAAAGGTGGGATAGGATGGATAAGAGGATGTCGTGACTGACGGTATTAAAGGCATTCGAGAAATCAACCAAGGCCAACACAGTGACCTTAGTATCATCCATGCCCGCTCTAATATCGCCAGACACTTTAAGGAGCGCGGAAGTAGTGCTGTGCCCTGGCCGAAAGCCAGACTGCAAAGGATTTAGCAAATTATTAAGGTGGACAAACTTAGACAGCTGCTTATACACACAGGCCTCCAGCACCTTGGAAAGGAAAGGGAGAATGGATATAGGTCGGAAGTGGTTCACGAGGGAGGGGTTTGGGACTTTTGGGAGGGGAATAACAAAGGCTTTCCGCCATGTAGATGGGAAAATGCCAGTGCCAAGGGAGGTATTAATAATATGGGAAATGGCAGGGAGCACATAATCCAATACAAGGACTATCATACGACGGCTGATGTTGTCGTAGCCCGTTGCATTGGATTTGATTGCAAGAATTACCTTTTTGATCTCGTCAGGAGCAACTGGAAAAAATAGGAAGGGAGTGATGTTAAGGCCTGGAAGGCCAGCCAGGAAATCCAAGGTACGACTCTTGATTTGGTGGTCAAACAAAATAGAGGTGGAGAAATGACGATTGATATCATCCAAACCAACAGTCGCACTAGGGAAGTTAAGGTTTTTCCCTTTGCCAATACCTAAAGTTCCGAGGAATTTCCAGATATTAGCAGGGGTGGATAAGGAAATATTATCGTGAATATGGCGGCGTTTAGCGTTGCGTATCATCTGATTACACCGATTCCTGGCAGCCTTAAACAGGCACCAGTTAGCCTCAGAGCGATCCCTTTTAAACTTACGAAAGGCCCGGTCTCTGCGTCTCATCACCATTCGAATGCCGCGAGTCATCCAGGGTGCAGGGGGACGTTTAAATTTTACTTTCCGGACGGGAGCATGGATGTCGTAAAGCGCAAGAACATTTCTGTTAAAAATCTCGACTTTAACATCAACTGTGTCGGCTGCCATCAGTTGATCCCAGTTCAATGCAGCAGCGTCACTGCGTAACTTTTCCGGGTCCATGCGACCAAAGCAACGAATGTGCATTATCTTGGGTAAGGGTTTCGAGGGTTTAAGGGTGTAGGATAAGTAGAGAAGGTCATGGTGAGAAAAACCAGGAGCAAGGAATTGTCCATGAGAGGAAACCAAGGAAGGCGTGGAGGTGAGGATAACATCGAGCCAGGTATCATTCCCCTCTATGTTATGGTGAGTAGGTTGAAGAGGCAATACATGAAGGCTCACGGACTCAAGAATCTCAAGGAGCTTAATGGAGCGCGGTGAGGATGAGGAAAGGAGATCCGTGTTTAAATCACCCATGATGATTTGGTGTGCATATTCTGATCCTAAAGATTCCAGAATCGGTTCGAGACTGGAGAAGTAGTCAATAGAAGGGGGACAATACACGACACCAAGTAACGCTTTGGCACTACCGACCCAAACCTCGAGAAATAAATACTCAGCAGTGACCGAATCAGTAGAAGAAGTGACAATTTTATACTTAAAGTCACTGCGGAGGTAAACAGCGACACCTCCCCCTCTCCTACCAACCCGGTCATTACGAATAAGAATAAAGCCGGGAAGAGGGAATAACGAAGAAGGAAGATGAGGTTTGAGCCAGCTCTCGGAAATTAGGACGGCATGAACGTCAGCATCAGCAAAAGTTTCTAATAGTTCGCCGTGGTGGCTAGGGACACTTTGTGCGTTTATGTGGCATACGTTGAAGTGGTGAGAAGTTTGTAGATTGAACACTTGTCGCACCATGTCACCAGGCCCTTCCAACGCAGAACAAAAACTTTCATCGCCAGATAGTGTTGACGAATCGTTAGCTGAGTGGTAAGAATCATTATCGTTAAAATTCATAAATAAAATACTAAGATTATAAATAAATAAATACAAAAAAAATCTATAACACAATATTAAAATAATTAATTATAAAAGTAAAAAAAAAAAAAAAGAAAAATAACAAAAACAAAAAAAAAATATATGATAAATGAAACAACGCAGTCTCTGCACCACCCGCCAGCTGAAAACAAATACAATATAATAATATTATAAAACACAGATAACAAAAAGAAAAAAAGAATATAACAAAAAGCAAGTACTAAGGGCAAAAACTAATCAAATCAAATCGGTATGATTTCCGAACGAAACGTGAAGCGCCAAATGTCAATGTCAGTTGTCACTTGTCATTAATTGCCACTTGTCCGATTCAGTGCAAAGTATAATTTAAAAATAATATTGGTGGGTAAGCGATGGAGCCATAACCTAAAAATTGAATAGAAATTGAATTGGTGGGTAACAACGATGGAGCAACAATATAAAAAATAAACTAGTAATTTGTGGGTGAGACGACAAACAACACATTAAAATTGACACCTCACGCCTCGCAGCAACAAGTACAAGTGGACTGTTACAACAAGTACAAGTGGATACTTAGTGGACGAAAACAACTGTACGCCCAGGAATTATTTAACAATCGGTTGGAAATGTTAAAGTACCACTTCAGCGTCAAATCTTACGCGGTTTGGCTGTATTTTTAACGGCACCGGTACCACTCCTCGGCGCAGAGGAAGACTTTTGGAAAGCCGCTGGATACTTTACAATCACTGGGTCCAGATCTTCCAAGGACGTGACCTTGTGATGGCTTCCGTCTGCAGCCTTTATATGAATGATACCATCCTGAGTCCAACAAGCACGCATGCCGAAATGTTGTCGGGTTTTGGCAAAAACGAATTGCCTAGCCCTTGTCAGAAATTCCTTGACACTTATCGGAGAACCCTTGAGTTTTGACTTCGCCTTCCAAACATTGGACCGCAGATTAAAATCAAGGAACCTCACCAAAATCGGCCGTTGATGCTCCTTGTTACGAGTCCCAAGTCGATGGCAGGCACTGAAGATAGAAGCTGAGATGTTAGTCAATCCCATTGATTTTTGCAGGATGTCCAGTACAACGGCATGGCAGTCTTCCTTCTCAGTCTCCGGAACTCCAAGAAAAAGGAGAGCTTTTCTTCTGAGACTGGTTTCTACTGAATCCACCATGCGGGTACACTCTGTAATTTGCTGACGCAGCAGTTTAAGCATGCTGAATACCAGTTCACGGAAGGTACGGAATTCTTCGGCTACGCGTGCAACAGTGTCCTTAGCCGAACCTCCAGTCTGCAACTGCGCCTCAAGCTCAGCCATCCTCTTGGTAAAGCTCTCCTCGAGCTTGTTCTGCACATCCTGGATATCTGCTAACTGGGCCATGACAGAGAACTTCAACAGTACTAAACAGATACCCTTCTCCTTAGATACTGTGTGTGAGTGTAAGTGATTAGCTGGCAGGTGGTGTAAGTAGCCAACTATCTCACATTGAGTGCTACAAACGTGAGTAGAAGGAAGATACACTTAATCATACACAAAAGTGTTAAATTAATTGCTGTAGATTTAATATTACTAATTTATCAAAGTTTTGAAATTACTGAAACATTTTCACTTTATTTACACCTACCCCCGAAAAAGTAATATAGTCGACTATTTTTTTTTAATACTTTTTCAAAAATGTATGCCATCCAAAATGTAAAGGCAAAGAATGTTCAAAATTGGCGCAATAAGTAAGTTATAAAGCTTTGAAATTTGGTGGAACGGGTAGTTGTTAAATAACAGTAGTATCAGACTGTGACGTCATCGGGTGTCACCGGCCATAACGCTGCCTGCGTGCGAAAGAGATAGCGCGACTTTTGTGCACAACAATATTTCAAATATGAATAACTGCATTATTTTTCAACCAATTTTGATGCTGATTTTACAGAACAATGAAATTGTTTTCGTATTATTTTCTGTAACATATAAAATAATGTACAAAATCAAACATAGGAAACTAACCTATTGTTATAAACCTTTCGACCAAATGCTAGTAACTTTTTAAAGTCTACTTTGTACTGATAATAAACGTATAGCTTCCCTATACCCGGTCTCAGAAGCGCCGTGTACAGTGGAGAAGTGCGTGCGACTGGTCGCCTCGCCCGCGAACAACACGCGCGGATGGCCCGCCGAGTCGACCAGAGGTTCGCCCAGGTCGACTCTTGCGTTTGGGTTTTCTGGGGTTAGTAGGTTGTCGTAGGAGTAGCTGCCGCGGGTGTACGGGTTTGTATACCAGCTGGATCTGAAATGGAAAAATAATTAAAAATACTAGCTGACCCGACAAACGTTGTTTCGCCATATAAATTCATTTTGGAAATTATTTTAGGAGAAAAAAATGAAAAATTGTTGAATTACCGACCGGGGTTAAATGTTATTAAATTACTAATATCGCTATTAAAAAATAAGGGAAATGATGGAAAAAGGTAGAAAATTTAGGGTTGTATGTATTTTTAATGCCACATCATAAAAAAACAGTCCGAAAAAAAATTTTTTTTTGGGTTGCTCCACCCTTATCGCTTAGGGGGATGCAAAATAGATAACAACCTATTCTCAGACCTTTTTTTTTTAATTTATCGCGGGGAAAAAACGCGTTATCGCTACCACCACTGGGGGGTGAGTGGACGGTTATGTTGGTTTCACCGATCTTACGGTCCAATGTCGACACTCGGGAGTATAGCATTATCCGAGCAAGCATTGGACCGAGTCGGGAGTCCCTAACACTATGTACACCCTACACCGGCATAACAATCAAAACCCGCGGTGGCCTTCTTCGGCGCATACGAGACGGCCCCGGGGTATCTTGTTGCACGAAGATGCACGGAACCGTCCCTGATTCTCAGACCTACCAAGTGTGAATATAAAATTTCATCAAAATCGGTTCAGCCGTTTCGAAGGAGTATGGTAACAAACACTGAGACACGAAATTTTTATATATGAAAGAAAGAAAGAAGAACGATTTATTAGTCACAACACACAACCGAACAAAACAATTGGCATGAAATAACAGAACAAAAAATATTAAACACAAATCAAAACTAAAGAGTACCAAAATAATAAAAAAATTAAATAAAAACAAAACTAATAATACTAATAATACATTGGCTTGCCTATCAAAATTTATTAATAGGCAATCCAATGCAATCAAAATAATGAAATTAGCTGGTCGTGGCTGTGACAGGTATATATTTAGATATAGATATGAAATATAGAACATTTCTACTCCTTTTGTAGTTTTTTGGGTGGTTTTTGAGATGTGTCATTGGCAGCTTAACCGTTGTAGCTATAAGAAAACTATTTTAAGAGACTGACCATAATTTTTGAAGTCATTAATATCTGCATTCACAGACTGAAAAAATATAGTCAGCACGAAAATGGGCAATTTATCCAAAACAATATTTTGGTTCCAAGCAATCACCTTGTATATAAGTTAAAAGACTGTATGTAATCCTCCTAGCCAGTTTCGGCCACGGCGGCCAATCTCAACGGAGATCAGCCAACGCAGGAGATATTATAGTGCACAAGTGTGTGCGCAATACACAGGTGCACTCACTATTCCTTCACTCTCATAGTCCGGTGAGACGGCAGACATGACCGGAGAGAGATCAGGCGCAGGACCAACGGATTTACGTGCTTTCCGAGGCACGGAGGTATCACACCGCCAACTTCCTGACTCCGAGCTACGACTGAGTAATATTTAAGATGGAAAAACCCAGTCACAATGTTATTGGCTCGACCCAGGATTCGAACCCAGGACCTCAGCGCGCAAATCGTACTCGTAACGCGTACGCGATACAACTACGTCACCGAGGCAGTCAGTTTAAAAGACTATGGGACCATTAGAGGTTTGAGTACTTTTAAGGTCAGAAATTGCAAAAAAAGTGTACTGAACCCCCACACACCAATCGCGCTACACTATTGCGTTCAAAGTGACAGAATTTTTTGTTCCTAGCAATGAGAACACGTCCTTTCTAGATGGTCTAAGATGAGAAACAGCATACCTTATAATACTTATCGGTTCTGGTATGCTGGTGCTCTTCCCCATAAATCTTCTGAGGAGTTCCATTGCTTTGCTCCTCACCACGTCCTCGGGCAGCGTCTCCACCTGTGACACCGTTAAAAGCTCATCATTTAGTTTTTTTTTTATTATTATATATATTTTAGGCAAAGACTGCCTCGGTGGCGTAGCTGTATTACGGTACGACTGCAATCCTGTCACGGGTTCGATAGATATCATGGTGATATTGGAATTTTCTAGAATTCAGGATCCGCCCGGAGTCTGGAATTCGTGCCCGATATGGCGATAGGCTCGCCCCCTATCACATCATGGGACGATACGCACGGCGAAAAATGGGTGCACTAGTTGCGCCTCTGCCTACCCCTTCGAGGATAAAAAGGTGTGTGTCTGTGTGTGTTAGGCAAAGTTACCATTGATAAATTTCCTCAATGGGTTGAAATTTACTTGAACCATCATCATCAGCCTGTCCACTGCTGAGCAGGCCTCCCCTAAAGATTTCCAGACGGATTTCAAAAGCGGTCTCTCATTTGAACCTTAATTTTTTTTATTAATGAGGATTTCATTGGAAATATCTTACCCTATTAAAATTATAAAATATGCGAATGTTTGTTATGTCCTGGATTTACGTATAGCCTCGTAAGACCGAAGATTATTCGAAAGTGTGTCGTAATAATGACCAAAGCTACTTTGGAAAGGTGCAATTTTTAACGTCAGAAAGGCCGAGCACTTCAGTGGACTTAGAATGTGACACGAAGACGCAACTCGTAAAACGATGTCGTTTAATTTTGATGTTTGTGATTGATCGAGAGACCAATACGTCAGTCTCTCAACCAATCCCAATAAGACGAAACGGAGACGTGACGTGTTTTTTTGTCACATTCTAAGCCCACAGTTCAAGATTTTTGACCGTTAGAGACGTCAAATCTATATGAAATTGAGTAGAGGCATTTTTAAGGGTGATTATAACTTATCAATAAAAAAAAAGTAAAAGAAAGTTGCTTTAAAAGTACTTCCGGTATAAACCACTCACTGGTGGTAGGTCTCTCATATGTAAGAGTCCGTCTGGGTGGGTACCACCGCAATGTCTATTTCTACCGCCAAGCAGCGGTGTGCATGCACTGTTGTGTTTCGGTTTGAAGGACATTGTAGCATAGTGAGACTTAACATCTTATGTCTCGGGATGACGAGCGCAGTGGAATGCCACTCAGTATTTTGTCAGTCAAGGTGCTGGATGGTGTTGCTACTGTTTATGGGTGGTCGTATCGCTTACCATCAGGCGAACGGCATGCTCGTCTCGTCATTCAATACAACAACAAAAAAACTGACCAATATCCCATTTTCTCCAGCGGTCCACAGCGTCAACGCCTTCGCATTGCCGAGGGGGCAACTGGCAGCGAATATTTTCGTCATCCATTCATCTTTCTGGGGTACTTTCAGCCTGGTCTCCTTGTCCCATAGGAACCCGAAGAAAGTCATTCCAGATGGCCACCACACTTGGTCGAATAGAAGAACTATTTTGTCCATGACTCCTATAGATAAGTTGGTGATGGCTGACAGTTTTGATTGGGGTAATTTCGGATTGAACAAGTTTTCGTGTCTGTAAAATAATTCTCTATATATTAAAGAAAAAAAATGCGTACTATATGGCAATAAAAATTTACAATAATTTGCTCGAGGAATTAAAACAAAGTACATTAAATGAATTTAAAAATAAATTAACTCAACTGCTTATAAACAAACTATATTACAACTAGCTTTTGCCCGCGGCTCCGCCCGCGTGAATGAGTTTTCCCGGTATAAAAGTCCCGCTTAAAATGTAGCTTATATGACACGTTCGTAGATTTACCATAGCAGCGCCATCTATTGATTACTTACTCAACCCAGTCGAAAGGTATCGACATCTGTTAGAATCATTTGGAGTTAAGATAATTGTGACTGTCAAATAATAACAGACAAATAATTAGCAATAAATTAAAATTGCGACTATAATTTGAGATTTAAACTATCCTATCTCTCAAGTTGGATCGAACTGCACATGGTGTGCGAATTTTATTATAATCGGTTAAGTGGTTTAGGAGTCCATTGAGGACAAACATTGTGACACGAGATTTATATATATTAAGATATAAATGACTTTTTAAATGACATAAATATTAATAAATAATAGAAATGACATACCTAATATTGTAAATTTTAATTATAATGTATACTAATAACTAACATTTGGATTTTTACCTATAGATACTTAAATACTACTAAGATAAATCTAAAATCACTATTGATATAACTATCCTTTTTTTCCTCCTTGAAATTATTACTATCATAATAAATAATAATAACTATAAAAACTATCATAAATATTTCAAAAATGACATATAGTGAGACACTGATTATTGAATTCTGTAATTATATTATGCTATCTGTATATACAACCAAAATGCAAATAAAATTTCATTTCATTTCAGGAAATGTGAAAAAAAGGAAGGGGCTGACTAAAGAAAAGTAATGGAACACAAGTAAGCGACTTCTATAATAGGGTAGATGACTACTTCTTTTTAAATACAATGCAATGCAATCAGCCGTGTATTATATACTGCCCACTGCTGAGCACGGGCCTCCTCTACTACTGAGAGGGGTTAAGGCCTTAGTCCACCACGCTGGCCTAGTGCGTGTTGGCAGACTTCACATACCCTCGAAATTCTTATGGAGAATTCTCAAGTATGTAGGTTTCCTCACGATGTTTTCCTTCGCGGTTAAAGCGAACGATAATTGATAAACAATACACACGTAACTTCGAAAAGTCAGAGGTGTGTGCCTTGGGTTTTGAACCTCCGGACATTGTCTCGGCAGACCGTTCCATTCCCAACTAGGCTATCGTCCACTTTCTTCTTTTTAAATACATTTCTTAAAAATGTATGTCATCCAATATCAAACGGAAAGAGAATTTTCAAAATTGACGCAATAATATGTAAGTAATAAAGTGTACGATAGCCTAGTTGGGAATGGAACGGTCTGCCGAGACAATGTCCGGAGGTTCGAAACCCTAACACACCTCTGACTTTTCGAAGTTACGTGTGTATTGTTTATCAATTATCGTTCGCTTTAACGGTGAAGGAAAACATCGTGAGGAAACCTACATACCTGAGAATTCTCCATAAGAATTTCGAGGGTATGTGAAGTCTGCCTGCACTAGGCCAGCGTGGTGGACTAAGGCCTAACCCCTCTCAGTAGAGGAGGCCCGTGCTCAGTAGTGGGCAGTATATAATACAGGGCTGATTGCATTGCATTGCAATAAAGCTTTGAAATTTGGTGGAAGAGGTAGTTGTCAAATAACAGTAATATTACACTGTATCGCGTTTCGAGACCGGCCTGTATCCATCCGGTTCAACAGGCCGGCATAATACGGTAGTTTCCTATGTTTGGTTTTGTAAATTATTTTATATGTAACACAAAATAATACGAAAAAGAAATTATTCTGTGAAATCAGCATCAAAATTGATTGAAAAATAAAGCAGTTATTGGGGTATATTACACAGTCAATAATATCATGCGATACTCGTATTATCACGATAATACTGATGCAATATTGATGCGTATCACAGTATCAAGATAATATCGCAAGTTATCCGGATATTTTGAAATCCACGATACTAAGGGGGCGTGGCTTCAATATTATTGACAGTGTAAGTGCATCGTGATATTTTCTGTCAGTACGCACTAGCAGTCATGGCGGAAGGAAGTGAGTAGCCTATCGAATTGAGCCCCGACGATGCTGAGTCACAATAAAGTGACGAACTTAAAAATGATTTAAAAGAGTTTCTTCTTTTGTACGAAACATGCTTGTGTTTGTGGAACCCTAAAGACAAAAAATGTTTAAACCCAATTAAAAAAAATGAAGACCTCAACATACAGCTTATAACTTGTCTCATATGTGTGTTTCGTTTACTAATATAAGGTGAAACCAAGTTTAAAAGCTTCTCAAACAACTCTTTACTCATTCTAAAATAATTTGCGTAAGCGTTCAAATCATCATCCAAGAGCATTTCTTGAGTGATGTTCAAATGAGTGTATAGGTTTCGTTTTAAAATCCAGTCTTCTGTCTTTCACCCAACGCTTTCTACGACGTTTACTTTTCAACGCAAAAAACGGTCTTTCATCTATTATCCATTATTTCAGAAACACAACCATACTCCAGTAAAGTCAACGGCTTACTGAAGTGGAAATATTGATGATAATATTGATACGTGTAATAGCCCACTTCAGTATTTGTGATCTTGTGATAATAACGCGATTCCAGGATCATGATATTATTGACTGTGTAATATACCCCATTCATATTTCAAATATTGTTGTGAGCAAAAGTGGGGACGTGGAGGGGATGTCGCGCTATCTCCTTCGCACGCACGCAGCGTTATGGCCGGCGACTCTCGGTGACGTCACAGTGTAATATTACTGTTAATTGACACCTACCCTTCCATCAAATTTCAAAGCTTTTGCTTCCGCCATTTTTGAAAATTATTTTTCTGTTAGATTTTTTTATTTTTTTTATTGCGTTGAATGACGAGACGAGCATGCCGTTCGCCTGATGTTAAGCGATACGACCACCCATAAACAGTAGCAACACCATCCAGCACCTTGAGTTACAAAGTACTGTGTGGCATTCCACTGCGCTCGTCATCCTGAGACATAAGATGTTAAGTCTCACTATGTCCTGTAGTTACACTGGCTACAATGTCCTTCAAACCGAAACACAACAGTGCAGGCACACTGCTGCTTGGCGGTAGAAATAGACATTGCGGTGGTACCCACCCAGACGGCCTCTTACATAATGAGAGACCTACCACCAGTGATTTTGGATGGCATACATTTTTGATAAATGTATTAAAAAAAAGTAGTCAGCTACCCCATTATGACAGTGGGGTAATTTCGCCGTGCCCATATAAAAAGGCAAAAAATTATCACTGGTATTGTTATGACCAGTAAACATCACTCAACTTTGCCTGGCAAAGTAACACTCACCTCTCCTTGAGCACGCCGAGTGATACTGTTACTATGACATTCCTCGCTTTATAGACGGAGCCGTCGGTGCAGGACACGGCCACATCCTGCGTCGGGTCCTGCGGCCAGTCTATCCGAGACACCTCCTTGTTCAACAGGATCTCCAGGTTGGGATAGCCGGGGCCGTTGTTGTACGTGTTCTGGAATGTTCGAGTTATGTTATTTATGTGCAAATATAATCTTACACACACACACACACACACACACACACACACACACACTCACGCTTATTATCCCCCAAGGGGTAGGCAGAGGCGCAACTAGTGCACCCACTTTTCGCTGTGCGTATTCCGTCCCATGATGTGATAGGGGGCGAGCCTATCGCCATATCGGGCACAAATTCCAGAATCCAGGCTGATACTGAATAGAAAAACCCAATATCACTTTGCCCGACCCGGCTATCGAACCAGAGACCTCAGCCTTGCAGTCGTACCGTAATACAACTACGCCACCGAGGCAGTCACGTCTATATTTATAATCTTACTAATACTATAAATGCGAAAGTTATTGCAAAGTTTTGGATGAGCGTTAGAAGTTAACGCAGAAACAACTAAACGGATTTGGATGAATTTTGGCACACGGGTAGACCACATCCTGGATTAACGCAGAGGATAGGACTTTTCATCCTAGTGATTTGCTCCTATTGGTAATAATGGATATTTTTAACTGATTCTTTAAGTAGATTAGTAGATTATTTTCTACCTCCAAGCAACAGTGTGCATGCACTGTTGTGTTTCGGTTTGAAGGACATTGTAGCCAGTGTAACTACTGGACATAATGAGACATCTTGTGTCTCAGGATGACGAGCGCAGTGGAATGCCACACAGTACTTTGTAACTCAAGGTGCTGGATGGTGTTGCTACTGTTTATGGGTGGTCGTATCGCTTACCATCAGGCGAACGGCTTGCTCGTCTCGTCATTCGATGCAATAAAAAAAAAAGATGGCGCTGGCGTCGTACTGTGCTTTAGTGACTTGTAGTGGGTTTTTCACGACAGTACCCCATCCGTACCCCAAACTGGCTGAAAATAAAAACTCACCAACAATATCTCAAAGAACGTTTTATATCCGTTATTATGCCAACTCATATGTTGGTGTCCATCCAGTTTATCATATCTCGATGCCGTAGACACATCATTCCAACTATGTGAAGCCTCTATATTGTTTACCAGCAACTCCAAAAAGTATAGAAACGAATCTATGAACTTGGTGTTTCCTGATAAATGCGGGTATTTTTCGTTAATGTAGTTTATGATTCTGCAAAATTATTTAAATGATATACCTTCATTACATTGTATAAAACAAAGTCGCTTCCCGCTGTCTGTCCCTATGTTCCTATGTATGCTTAGATCTTTAAAACCACGCAACTGATTTTGATGCGGTTTTTTAATAGATAGAGTGATTCAAGAGGAACGTTTATATGTATAATACATGCATAATATAGTAGAGAAACACTGATCATTGTAGAGGTTTCTAATGTGATGTCGTAAATAAATTTTAATAATTTTTTTATGTGTATTCAGGATTCGAAAATGGTTCACATTTACAATTCGGTCCGGGAAAATGTATAGTTTGTATACAGGGTCATTTTGACATTGCGTTAACAAACGAAACCACATACACGTCTTTCCCTCTGCTAGCATTATGCCAAAAATCATCAATGAGAAACGAATACTTTCACCAAAAAACTCAATTTTACTTTCCTGATTTTTTCATCATTTTGTAGTTTAGTGCGAATATGGCGTGTGCGTGAGTGAATTTCTGACTGAAAGTTTCATGTTGCCGCAGCGACGAATCCCCATAGAGTATTAGTAGTGGCATTAGGGCGTGTTAATTTAAAGTTACTTTTTATTGATATTTATTTTGTTCGAAACTTACACTTTTTTATTTTACATGTATGGTTAAAATAACTTATTGGAAAGTGTTATTTTCAAGGAGATAAGTATGTGGTTTCATTTAGTAACGCAATGTCAAAATGACCCTGTATAAAGTGACTTTTATTGGGGAAAAACTCTTTAATGCGGGCGAAGCCGCGGGCAAAAGCTATTACTTAATAAAATTACTAACATTTCATAATATTGGACGCAAAGCATCTCGTATGCGTAGGAAACATCGCCATGACGTAGAAAAAGGTCCCATCACAATATCTATTTCTGCCTCAAGTATTAGTGCACTGTAAGCTTAGAATCTCTCCAAAAAACGCAATTCGTGAATCGATGTCGTTTGATTTTGATGTTTGTGATTGATCGAGAGACCAATACGCCAGTCACGTGTTAGTCTCTTATTTTTTTTACCAATTTTAGTACCAATCACCATCAAACCAATCACCATCAACCACATGACGTCCACTGCTAAACATAGGCCTCCGCCAAAGATTTCCAGACGGACCTGTCAAAAGCGGCCTGCATCCAGCGTGTTCCTGCGACCTTTATCAAGTCGTCTATCCACCTTGTGCCAATATCACCCCTTAATCCTACCTCCTCGATATATACTGTCCCATAGGCTCCGGCACAGCTGGCGGTTCATCAGCCGAGTCCAATCCGTAATCTATAAGGTCCATAATCGCTTGCTCGCCAGTCATCGAGCCATCAGAGTTGTACAACTTGAACTCTAGCATCTGGTTGAGTATTGGTACGTTGTTTCTGACCGCCGCGTCGAACACACGACTGGGGTATGCGCCGTGGATCCTGGTGGAAATGTTATAAAAATGATATTTTTATTGATTATTTTTAATGATATATATATTTATAGCTCTGTATTATAATAAGTTGACACATCACATAGGCATTAAATTAAACCACGTATACTATATCTTTATATATATATAATTCTTCTATGCGTGTGGATGTCACTAAACTCCTCCCAAATGGCTGGACCGATTTTAATGTTTTTTTTTGTGTGTCTTCAGATGGATTCGAGAATGGTTTAGATTTACAATTCGGCCGGTAGAAGGTATAGCGGGACTTTTATCCAGCAAAAAACCTTTCGTGCGGGCGATGCCGCGGGCACAAACTAGTATCATATCATTTTCAGATTTTGAATTTATCTTAGTTCGCACCTTCTGTAATTTACCCATATAAGGGCGCATATTTTGGAATGCAATCTAGTTTTAATGTAAGCGTGTATGTTATATAAAATTGTCATGATTGTACTCTGTTTTGCGTCTTAATTAAATAAATAAATAAATCAAATAAATAAATAAATCTATACAAAAACATTTAAATAGAAGTAGTAGTTTAGCCATAGTATAATCATGTAGTTGTGCCGCGCGCGGCGTTCTATCGTGCTTGCTGTGACGAAGAGATATTAATAAATTATATACTAAAACCTTCATTGATAAATATACATTAAATTTGAATAACGAAAACCCCATCCAATACGGATCATTCGTTTTTGAAGCAAAATCCCCGCTAAAAATTGGTAGCATGTCAGCGTGGATGAAATTATATATTAGGTAACGAAACCATTGATGGCTCAAATATTCATAAAATTGTATCATAATTTCAACTACAGCAGTTAAGGCTATCCCGACTTAAAAATCCACCCTGTATTGCTGAGAAAACTTGCCTAAACTTTACCAGCAAATATACGACTTACCATTCAGCCCCGAGTTCAACCAGTCCTTCTCCGAAGGTCGCGCTGTGGACTCGTCCGCCAACCCTACCCATCGCCTCCAGGGCTAACACCTTCTTCCCAGCCTGAGCGAGGGTCGAAGCCGCCGTGGTGCCAGCTGAACCGAGGCCTATTACGATAGTGTCGTATGCCATGCTGAAAGGAGAACGATGATTTTTTTTTTTTTTTTTTTTATTGCTTTGAATGACGAGACGAGCATGCCGTTCGCCTGATGGTAAGCGATACGACCACCCATAAACAGTAGCAACACCATCCAGCACCTTGACTGACAAAATACTGAGTGGCATTCCACTGCGCTCGTCATCCTGAGACATAAGATTTTAAGTCTCATTATGTCCAGTAGTTACCTTGGCTATTCGTGACAGCTTCCACCCTAGAGCACTGGTTTCACTGGTGCTCCTGCAGTATACCCCCTTCTGAACTTACAAACCTCATTGTTGCCCTACTGAACTTAATAATGTCTCGTAGCTTTACCTCCGGTAGTTTTACTTGGATGATATACTTATTACAGTCATATTAATTTAAAACCAAACTACTGGACCGATTTTGATGAAAATTCTATAGAACAAATCTGAGAGTATATCCTTTCAAATAAATATTCCAAATCGGTTAATAAATGGAGTTTCGGGGTAATAAAAAAATACACTACGAATTTTAAAACTTCCCTTTTTTAAAGTCGATTAAAAATAGGGTGACGGGCGTAGTTTAATGTCACCCATTCTACTATTTATTGGTATAAGTGACTCGTGTTTGCCTCTAACATAATATAAACAAACTTACATTTTTATTACTGTATACCCTTTTCGTGGAAATATAACACTAAATAGTTCAAGCTTAATGATTATAATGCGATGGCAAAGATATTTATCACTTTGTTTACAAGAAACCTAACCTTAATTTAAGATTATTCGAATATGAAATGACTGCGCAAAGCACCAGCTACGATCATATACGCTAGATAATGATGACGTTACATAACTTACAATCTACACTTACCTATTCTAATTTAATAATAATATAATTTTATATATATGATTATTGATTTTAAACAAATATTCGTTCTTGGGACTGTCATCGTCATCAAGTGTCAACTGGTGTCAACTAGTGTTGGGTAGGACATACAAGAGGCGGTACATTTGTCCCGTACATGAAATCAAAATGTAAGAGTGGCTCAACATTTTATATTGTACTACTTCAAATTTCATGTCGCGGTAGTCGCGAAGTCACGTTTCTCACTATCTGTCTCAGTAAAAGTATAGTACGAGGATAGAGAGGGAGCGAGACGCATGCTACAAATTACAATAGTAGCTCTTTTTCAATTAAAATATGTCATATTTGTACTCGTTACTTCAAACGTATCGCCGAGCTTCAGAACGCCTCGCCTCATTTGAAGTGGGACATTGTACTGGCTTAGTGCAAAAAAGAGGCTACTCTTACAAACTCTTTTTTATGTCTTGTCCTACCTAACACTAGTGTCAACTGGTGTCAACACTAATGAATAAAGAATGTAAAGGAAGCAACGTAAATTGCATATATAATTTATTCTTATACAAATATGAGGCAAACATGAAATTTAATGTTAAAAATATATCTATCTCATTTGTACACGGGTTAATCTACGAAAGTAAAAAAAGATCAATATAGGTCCATAAACTAAAATGTTCTGTTGTCAATGATTGTAATGTCAATTAGCCCCGCCTTGAAGCACTATTTTTGACATGTCGCCATTTTAGGGTAAATATACCATGCATATTTGTAAGTAGTTGATCTGTCAATCTTGTATAGTGCGGAGCTATTTATAAACCAACTCTATGGTGCGGAGTTTGTTTTAAGTTGTATTGGTAACTGTGGCTAGGCTGAAGTGTTTTTATAGAATTTCTTAAGATATAGGAGCAAATTCTATTACGTCGAGGTGTTGCATCATAGGGTGTAATTCAAATTATTGCCAAAATGACGAAGGATTGTCATTTTTCAGGTTAGTTTTATTTTTTTACTTAATAAAGCTTATATTTAGTGAACATTACGTTTTGTGTCAGTAACTTGAATGTTAAATCATTCTTTCCCTTGTTACACGCAATGTAAAATGACTAATACCAAGTAAAATAAAATAAATAAGTATTTGAAATGTTTACATAAAACATAGTGTTGTTCAAACGTGCATTCGTGTTTGGAAGCTATCGATATAAATTATTGATTTTGTTTATTGAATAAAAACTACTTTCCGTATGTTTTCGCTATAATTTTGAAGGTTTGCTGCACTTCATGGTCATGGGACAGGGTCAATGTTAAATGAGTCATAATTAATTACCTTAATATAAGATATAAGTATCACGGTAAAAAGCAAACTGAACAAGTGTCAAGGAGAATTTTTTTGACAAAATTAATATAATTTCGTCATGAATAAATCATTTTGATTAGTAAAAATGGTTTTATTTGTCCTAAATCCTTATAATATTTATACTTAATATTAAGAATATTATTTCATTACTCTAAACCAAAATGGACTATTTAATTTTAAGTGTATTCTAATTAACAAAGACGATTATCATTCTTTTTTATAAGTTGGTTGCCTCATAAAATATAATTTATTGCATATTGATGAATAAAACATTTTTTGCGAAGAATGGATTGTTACGCAGCTGTCAGAGCTCTTCGTATAGTAACCGGACTATAACAATCATCAAAGCATCTTTACAACCTCGCATTTATAATGATTTTACAGTAAAATTAAATGAAATAATATAAATATTTAGATCGATATCGATATGCGTACTGTTGTGATAAATAACAGTAACTACAACACTAAAATATGGGCGGAGTCGACGCCATTTTAGAGTAATATTTGGCTTCAGGTCACGTGGTTTCACCTGATATCCTTAGTTTCTCTAATCTAAGGTCAACACTCAACAGTCAAATGTCACTTTTGGCAGTTCTAAACTTTTTTTCTTTAGAGATGATCTACGTACGGTTGTCTAAATTAGTCGATTATAATGTCATGTTACTAATGTATTGCAGAATAATATTATAGTCATTTAGCATTTCAGAATATTGTGCAATGTATTTTCAATTAATTTTAATCCGATGAGGTTAAGCTTATTTAGTTTGGGTTTAACCGATGACCAAACAGTACTATATAAATCCCATCAGAAGAAGGCTTATTTTTCCTGTATTACTTCGCTGGATTAAAAATGGACGATAGCCTTGTTGGGAATGGAACGGTCTGCCGAGACAATGTCCGGAGGTTCAAAACCCGAGGCACACACCTCTGACTTTTCGAAGTTACGTGTGTATTGTTTATCAATTATCGTTCGATTTAACGGTGAAGGAAAACATCGTGAGGAAACCTACATACCTGAGAATTTTCCATAAGAATTTCGAGGGTATGTGAAGTCTGCCAACCCGCACTAGGCCGGCGTGGTGGACTAAGGCCTAAACCCTCTCAGTAGTAGAGGAGGCCAGTGCTCAGTAGTGGGCAGCAGGGCTGATTGCATTGCATTGCACTTCGCTGGATGCAGGCCGCTTTTGACAGGTCCGTCTGGAAATCTTTGGGGGAGGCCTGTGTTCAGCAGTGAACGTCATGTGGCTGATGATGATGACTTCACAGTTTAGTAAGGAGGGTCCTAATATGGTCGTTAAGGGGATATACCAATGATATTTTATAACTAGGACATACGGATTCTTTGGTGTCATAAATTTGTTTTAGGTGGTAGACCATTAGCCAAAATAATTGTAGTAGATATATTAGCTATTTTACTATAGGATTGGTATATCATTGTTGAATAATAAAACATTAGAAAGAAAAATACTTGTAGAACTACGTGAGTCTGAGGTCTCGGGTTCGATTCGGTCGGCAAAATAATATTGGGCTTTTCTTTTTAGTATCAGCCCGAGGTCTGGAATATGTGCCCAATATGGCTATGGGCTGCACACTTCTCCTTTCTCTTTTATGGACTGCAAAGTATCTACAATTTCTCTGGCAGTGTTCAAGGCAATTTTCAGTCATCACTATGTGACTCATGACCGTAAAGGCCTACGTGATGCAGATAAAAGAGGAATATTTGAGCAACACCTAATAGTAAAAAAAGAAATATCTTATAACATCGATGCCACATTGCTCAGATGTTTTATATTAAATCAACCAACATGATCATTATAGTGTTTGATCGAATTTTGGGCTTCGGTCACACGCCAAGAGAAAACACCTTCACCGAAACCTTCGGCCTTTAGCCAAAGAGACCCGTAGCAAGGGGCGGATTTCCCTATAGGCCGAGTAGGCCCGGGCAAATTTAGGGAGCGGCAAAATTTGCTTGTGTTTGCGGCGGGTGAAAAAATATTTACGGTCGAAAATGAACGTGGACAGGTTGAACACTCTGGCTATCCTCTGCATCGAATCACAGTTGCTACTGTCTTTAGATTGTGATGATTTGATAAACAAATTCGCTGCTCAGAAAGCCAGGCAAAAAACAATTTGTGAAACGATTCATTATTATTTGTTACTCACAAATATAAATGGTAAGAATCAGTATTTGAAATACACTGAGATAGTTAAATCATTTACTGACTATGGTTTTTTTTTCATTTTAATTTAATTTCTATAGTATATTTAATTATTCATGCTTTATAGCATATAGGGGGGCGGCAATCTTTCGTAGGCCTAAGGCAGCCAACGTATCAAATCCGCCCCTGCCCGTAGCTAAAATGCTTTTCAAGGTTTAACGCTAATAGAAAACAAAAAATGTATGAGAGTGATATATTCTTGCGATAAACTTACCAATCGGATATATCAATATATATTTTCAACACACTCACGCCTTATATTCCCGAAGGAATAGGCAGAGGCGCAACTAGTGCATCCACTTTTCACCGAGTGTATCCAACCCATGATGTAATAAGGGGTGAGCTTGGGATCGAACCCGCGACCTCAGCATTGCAGTCGTACTGTAAGACAACTACGCCACCGAGCCTGTCAATTTACTACGCACCCAGGTAAAATTCAAGAGCTGATCCAGCTTATAAGTCAGGTCATATAGTTAGTAGCGAAGCTTGGTTGGGGTGGCGCGGGGCGTGTTCCACCACGGGCGTAAAATGGAACCATTTAAAATTTTAAATTTATGGTGGAGGGGGGTGCACAAGGGATTTGTTTGTTGAAATGTTTCCTAGGGGCGGCAAACTTTGGGTCCACCCCTGGTCGCAAGATACTACGACACGCCACTGCATATAGTCGAGGTCTAGTCAGGACAGACACCAAATTGCAATGACCCCGCCTCTGGATCCGCCCTTGGTAAAATTACGCTTTTATTAGTACTAAGCAATAGTTTCTGAGTTAAGCCACGGACAAACAGACAAACGGACATGGTAACAGAATAATTGCGTTGTAGAAAATATTATTTTAGAATCTTACAAAAATTCAAAATGACCTATTTAGGGGCCCAAACAAAATTAATCCGGCCCTGTTTCTATTATATAACAATGACCCGTGAAGAGATCTATCGAGATAATGAGGCTATATGAAGGAGTCGCGGGAGACCTTTGGCACAATAATTATGACTCCGTGGTCTGTGCTAGTGTTTTTATGTATTGGCGGGAGCGGGTGAGTTTTCATGTTTTTTGTTTTTACGACATGTGATTTCAACTTACTTATATTAAGTAGGTATATCTTTATATGAAAACGTGAACAAAAAAACATCGTATCCCTTTTTACATTGCGCTGACGGAGGAATAAGAGATTTGGCATAATTAAAACGTATGTTTAATCTATTAAATTCAACGGTCGAATTTTGACCACTGGACGACTAATTAACATAATATGTGGATTAAGCCCGAGTTTTTTCAACTGTGATTGGGATCATGCGCGTATATAAGCTTACAATAAACCACGCTACACCACTGACCGCTGACATTTTGGGGATCCGGACCCCCGCCTTAGTTTCTAAAATGATCGGGGTAGGGGTGTATACAATGTCATGTAAGGCAAGAACCCACGCCCGTGATTAGGATAATACTCGGTGCTGGACGCGCTCGCAGAGCTCCGAGTAGGCCAGGCCCTGCGAATGCGTCCAGCTTAATAAGACACCGACAAAAACATAAGCACGGTTAAAAAACGAGGCCTTAGTATTATTACTAAATCACCGTATTCTATACTAATATTATAAAGAGAGGCGATGGCCTAGTTGGGAGTGGAACGGATTGCCGAGACAATGTCCGAAGGTTCAAAACCCAAGGCACACACCTCTGACTTCTCGAAGTTACGTGTGTATTGTTTATCAATTATCGTTCGCTGTAACGGTGAAGGAAAACATCGTGAGGAAACCTACATACCTGAGAATTCTCCATATGAATCTCGAGGGTATGTGAAGTCTGCCAACCCGCACTAGGCCAGCGTGGTGGACTAAGGCCTAACCCCTCTCAGTAGTAGAGGAGGCCCGTGCTCAGCAGTGGGCGGTATATAATACAGGGCTGGTTGCATTGCATTGCAAATCGAATTCGATGTCATGGTGCATAAACTTAGACAATTTATTTTCTAGCGGCCGTTTTCAATCTATACATATAAAATGCTTTTTCCTGAATGACTGACAAACGGATCAACGCACAGCCTAAACCGCTGATCGTAGAGACCTAAAACTTGGAGGGTGTGTTCTTTGTATGATGTAGAAATCCGATAAAAAAAGATTTTCCGAAATTCTATTCCTAAGGGGGTGAAAAAGGGGGCAAAGTTTGTATGGGCCCAACGTGATTCCTTGGTCCAATCTACTTCAAATTTTGTATTAACCTTTGTTAACAGAATTAATGTAAGACGTGTTTCGTATTTTATTGAAATTCATCCGCTTACAGGGTTAAAAAGTTAGAAAGTTATTTTGACACTGATTCGCTTTGAAGTTGATATCAATACTCAATACACATGCAATTAATTTCTTCAATTGATTCAAACACATGTATGAAAGCTCAATCCGATTTTATTCAAAAATACCATTTTGGACTTCTACGCGGATGAAGTCGCGGACAAAAGCTAGTAACTTATAAACATTTAGGTAACTGAAGTTTGATATCTAACTCGACAGTAAAAGTAACGATAACTGTTGCTGTTGTTTCAATATCAATTCTTATCTATCTTATAGAAACACGGATAACAACCAAAAGTAAGCATTTTAGCCGAGACTGGCCGTTAGTGCATAAAACCAATAAGAAAATAAAACAAAACAAAAAAAGCTGTTTCCGCGTATTTTATTGCCAGTGTATTTCAAAGAATTCACGAACAGACAAGGAAACTGCATCAATTAGTAAGAATTGACGACTTCCTCATAGCCCCGTAATAGATTTCGTTCGCCGCTTAGACAATATATTAAGGACGTGGCTTATATGATCATTTTTTTCTGCCAAAGTATAAGCGAATGATCATGCACATACGTAAAAATACTTGTAGTGTGCGTAAAGCAGACAAGTGTTATCTATACTAATATTATAAAGCTGAAGAGCTTGTTTGTTTGTTTGAACGCGCTAATCTCAGGAACTACTGGACCGATTATGAAAATTCTTTTACTTATAGGAAGCTACATTACTCCTGAGTGCTATAGGCTACTTTTTATCCCGGAAAAACTTCTTAACGCGGGCGGAACCGCGAGCGATACTAGTATATTCATATGTGCGTGCTGTCTCGGTGGCGTAGTTGTACAGCATGATGCAACTATCGCGCTGAGGTGTCGGTTACAAATCCCAGGTTGGGAAAAGTAATATATTTTGCTCAGTATCAGAGTCTGGTGAATGCGAATAGACCCGCCTCTATTACATGGGACCTTCGGAATCTTTGCGAGTCCTGTTTTCTTTGTGCCTTATCGTCTTTCAAAGCTTATCGGCGTCGGCGCGAGGCCCAGGGAAAAACCGCACATGGCGCGTCTTTTCTCGATGGTCTACGGTTTGCCGCAGCACTTTTCTTTATACGTATGCCATACCAGCCCTGTATTATATACTGCCCACTGCTGCACTGAGCACGGGCCTCCTCTACTACTGAGAGGGTTTAGGCCTTAGTACACCACGCTGGCCTAGTGCAGGCAGACTTCACATACTTTCAAAATTCTTTTACAGAACTTCTCAAGTATGCAGGTATCCTCACGATGTTTCTCCTTCACCGTTAAAGCGAGCGATCATAAAGAATACACACATAACTTTTTAGAAAAGTCAGAGCTGCCCATGGGTTTGAACCTGCGGTCATTCGTCTCGGCAGTCCTTCCATTCCCAACTAGACTATCGCATATACCTACGTCATCGCACATACGTCTATGCTGCCACATTAATATGAGACTAGGTGTCTTTTAACTTATACGGGACGAGCATGCCGTTCGCCTGATGGTAAGCGATACGACCACCCATAAACAGTACCAACACCATCCAGCACCTTGATTTACAAAGTACTGTGTGGCATTCCACTGCGCTCGTCATCCTGAGATATAAGATGTTAAGTCTCACTATGTCCTGTAGTTACACTGGCTACAATGTCCTTCAAACCGAAACACAACAGTGCATGCACACTGCTGCTTGGCGGTAGCAATAGACATTGCGGTGGTACCTACCCAGACGGACTCTTACATATGAGAGACCTACCACCAGTAAAACCCGTCTACGGGGGTGAATCCGTATTTTTGCAATTACGGGCGTTCTAATCGAACGGGGATCGAACCTGAGCCCTCAGCATTGCAGTCGTACCGTAATACAACCAAGGGCAGATCCAGCTTATAAGTCAGGGGGAGGTCATAATATAGTCAGTAGCGAAGCGTGGTCGGGACGGAGGGTTCGGTCCGCCCCGGGCGGCATTTTTAGAGGGCGGTAAAAATGCGTAAAATAAACTTTCGGTGACGGGGGGGGGGGGGGGGGGTCCACGAGTGATTTGTTTGTTGAAATGACCTTTTTATGGTGGGTGGCAAGATACTATGCTACGCCACTGCATATAGTTGAGGTCTAGTCAGGCCAGACTCCAAATCCTTTGAGTGTCAAATGCTAAATGCTCTAAGTCCAAATCGGTTATAAATAATTATCAGTAGTCACCTAGACCCAGCCCGGCGGGGTCATGACCCCAATGACCCCCCTCTGGATCCGCCTTTGAATACAACTACGCCACCGAGGCAGTCATTATTACCTATAGATTTATTCGCGAGCTTTGTTTTATGTTTTAACCCCCGACAAAAAAGCGGGGTGTTATAAGTTTAGGGTGTGTATCTGTGTATCTGTATGTCTGCCTTTGGCATCTTAGCTCTCAAACGAATGGACCAATCATGACGCGGTGTTTTTTGTTTGAAAGCTGATATGGTCGCGATGGTTCTTAGCTATAATTTATCAAGATCTGTTTAGGCGTTTGAAGATTATCAGCTCTTTTCCAATTTAAAAAGCCCGATTGAACTTAAATTTGGTGTACTGTGACTTCGGCAATATTTTTAAACATAAGCTGATGCTGCAGCATCAAGTAGTCTGCGGGATACCCATTAGCAACTTATGGCAGATATAGCGTGTTTGGGCTCATAAGGATGGTCTCATCGAGTAGGTGTTAGATAGTTGATTATCAAGGCCATATGATGGAGAATAAAGTAAATTAAAGTTTGAAATAAAAATTAAATTAACCGAACTTCGGACCAGGGAGACGAAAATACTTATTTAGCGGTCCCCCGACGCGACGACGCTTGGGTCAAAATATTACTAGGTACTTAAACGACAAAGACACTTTTATTATTTTACTTTATAGAGATTTTTTGTGTCGGGGGTTATTTTAATTTTATATACTGTGTAAGGACTAAGGAAGGAAGTTTTTTTCAGAGTGTAGGTACTCCCTGGGGCCAGGGGCATTTTGCCCATCATTTCATTTTCTTGCTTCGTTAAATACTAAATTATTTATCGCTTACATAATATTATTTCTTGACCTTAGGCCTTCTAGTTCATAATATTGATAATATGATGTTTACGTTTACGATTAGTCCATATTGTACTTGACATACATACGTACATAACATCACGCCTTTTTCCCTTTTCAAGGGTGGGCAGAGGTGTATCATACCCACAATTCACCAGCTATGTTAGGTTCCATGTAATAGACAGCTGGCTTATTGACAAATTTTACATAATATAATTTGTCACTAGGTATTTCTTGCGGATTCGCCCACGCGAAAAGCCTTTCCCGCTACAAAATTCCCCAAAACACAGTATGACGCCAGCGCTAATTTTTTTTAATGGATCCAAGATTCATATTTTTCGCCTTTAATATCCATTAAGTTTAAGCCCGGTTAGATTTTTAGTCCCAGCAACAAAGACATTAAACATATATCGCACCTTTGAACGAAAACGACACAATTCAAAAAACTCGAAACTTGAGTTATCGCCATAAAATTACTTAAAACGAAATTTTCAATACCACAATAGTTCAAACACCGCCATATTCAAGCGGGAAAAGGACAAAACTATTATATCGGTCCCTTTTTTATTATATTTTCATAAAAAAGGGACCAGTTTTAAGTCATTTTATGACGATAACCCAATTTTGATTTTTTTGGATTGCGTCGTGTTCGTCCTAAAGCTGCGATATCTTAGAACTCTTTGCCCAGCACCCATATAAAAAGAGGACATCTCCTTTTGATGATATATACTTTGCCCTTATACTTATGTGGCTGAATGTATTTTTCCTACCATATGCAAGAAAAAAAACCAATGCATCATTAAAACATTTAATTTAAATAACTATGTACATCTACAATCCAAATATAAATACTAAAATCATTAATTTCTAAAATAAATATTACTTTCTAGAACTCTCTTTTAGTTTATAGAATAGATCCCAAAAAGCCATTCGTTCGTGGAATGGTCTGCTCCCCAACAATAGTTCTGAGTCGATTTCTAAGTACCACTGCGTAGTCGATGTTACCGATGACCATTTTACAGGCAACAGTTCGTTTTCTTCCGGTGTTGGATCACTGGAACAATTAAAATAACAATAACAATTAATATCTGTAATATATATTTTATGTGGTGTTATTACTTATTCTATACTAATATTGTAAAGAGAAAAGATTTGGCTATTTGTTTGTAATGGATAAACTCAAAAGCTACTGAACCGATTTTAAAAATCTTTCACCAATATAAAGCTACATTATCAGCGAGTAATATAGGCTACTTTTTATTCCGGGAAAATATAAATCGGAACATTAACCCCGAAAAACTTTTCATGCGGGTGGAATCGCGAGCAAAACCTAGTTTGAAGTATTAGTAAACTATGTAGTCAGTGCCGGATTAACTACGTAGCAAGAGTAGCAATTGCTACGGGCCCCGCGCGAAAGGGGGCCCCGCATGTTTAAACCCACTCATCTCTGCCTGAGCGTAATTTTTTGAGTGAAACTTGTTAAGATGTTGTACGTTGAATTTTTTTGATGTCACAAAACAAGACACTCGGTACCCGATTATTTCCTTGGCGTAAATAATTTAAATAATATCATACAGTAAACACACAAGTTCTACAAAAAGTTGCTTGTATAAACGTGAAGAATTTTAGTCGGCCTGATAATCAGCTCTACAAAAAGTCTGCCGCATATGCAAGCACTCTTACCCGACACTTAGTGTGGATGTGTAGCAGAATTCAAATAGCTCGATTTAAATTGTTAAAATTATCTATTGATTTGTAAAGTTAACAGTCTACATTATTTTTACTATAATTTAGTAACCATATACCAAAAATCTATTTTCTAGAATATAAGTATATTGAGTTATAGAAGTTATGACTAAAAAAAATTTTTATTACTTCAAGAAAGATTTCCTCCAATTTAATTTTTCATAAACATTTCGTAATCCTGATATAGTAGGATCATTACCAAATGCATAAAAAGGAATGCATTCAATAAACTACTTCCAGAACAAAAGAAGTTTAAATACTTTAAATTCTAGACGCGAGAGTCTCACGCGTGTTTTTTTTAAACTAATGATAGGTATCCTATCCCTTGTCGGTACAATGGGCACCCGGCCAATGCAAATTATTTGTGATCGAAGTTGGTAACACTGAAAAATTAACCGGGGATTCCCTGACATTGCCATTAAGAAGGCTTTTTGTAATTGTCCGAGCCTAACAGCGCCTATAGTAATTTACTACACTATTCATTACTCACAAAATTGTAACCTATAGATAGTAAATAAATGTATTGAGTATTGAATTGTATTTTTACCACTCTATACTTAAGAACCCATAGCAGATCAAGGGCTTTTTGAAAGAATTTGCTACGGGCCCCGCGCTTGCTTAATCCGGCACTGTATATAGTCGCTGAGTAAAAACAATGAAGGCTTAGTCTTCTTTAACACATTCGGCCTAACGTCGCCCTAGTCAGATTCCCATGAAGTGGCATGATCTTTTCCCGATATAATGCATATATGGTAGATGTGATAACACAACGCGATGTATTGATTTTATTTGAAAAAGTGTGTGTGTACTTATGTACACGCGTTAGAAGTTATACTTCTTTGGCGTAACAAGATAAAAATCTTTTTAAAAAAAGTATCTTTCGCCTTATTCTACGTTCAAAATTCAAAAATGTTGACTATAGCTAACTTCAGGGTGTCGGTTTTCGTGACGGTGTGCGCGCGCATCGTAAAAAATTACTCTCATCATTTTTCCCTAACACGCCAAAAGAAGTATAACTTCAAAAAAAATGTTATTAAACGTAGGGCTGAACGTGTTAACTTGTGCATTACCACTACAATAATACCGACGCAACAAAATTGTTAAGCGTGGTTGAAGGATTTGTCTTCATTTGCGTTACCAACCACCGAGATCAATTTTATCTGGAGGATTCCATGTTAAGAAAATCGTTAAAAAACCCACATTAAATGTTACCAACGTGGGCATTGAATCCAAGACCATAACCTTTATGCATTGACATGAGACCAAGACGATAAGTTGATAGCATCTGGCCCTAATACATAATCATTATCATCAGCCATATGAAGGCCACTACTGAACATAGGCCACCCCTAAAGATTTCCGAAGGAAACTGCCAAAAACGGCCTGCATGTGTTACTGCAACCTGTGTCAAGTCCCCTGTCCACCTTGCAGTTGAATGTAATATTACAATTAAAATACGTACCCAAACTTAGCGAAATTAGTCCACAGGCTCGTCAGTCGATCCACAATAACCTGGTCATCTTCTGATGGTGTTCTTTGCATGCTTGAGCTGAACAGATAGCCCAAATCATCTAAATGGGTCGCCCCACCCTCAGTGATATTAGCCGCGACCTTCATCAGATTTCGGTCACCTACATACGAAAATACGTAGTAGAATATCGCCTTAGCGCCTTCTTCTGTGTATTTCTTTATCAACCTCTCTGTGGGATGGTAGTATTTAAAGTCAGACTCGAAGTTAGTTATTTGTTCTCTCACATCTTCGTTTAGGACCTCATCACCGATGTAGAAATGTCTGACATAGTCTATAACTTGCGAATCGACTTCGGAACCAAGTTTGTCTTCAAAAGAGAAGTTTACGAACACATCTGGACTTGCTTTTGCGTATTTGAATAACGCTTCATCGCTCGTAAATCCAATTATAACGGGGATATTACGAATTTTGGTCGAAACGGCTTCGGAATCTATGAATTTCTCGATGGCGAAATCAGGTTCGGAGCACGGGCCCACTGTCAAGCGTAGGTCAGCAAAAGCCGCTATGACTAAATGGTTGTCTTGACCCGATAAGAAATTCAGGGCGTCTTCTAAATCCTCCGTCTCATATCCTAGTCTTCCCGCAGCAGCTATTGGCACCGAATTGTCTGGCTCTCCAATCTTTACTTCCGAGGCGCTCTGCAATATCACCTGATCGAAAAGTTTCTCATGAGGCGAAGACAGATGCAATTTAATGGACTCAGCACCCGAATCAATTCCAAAAACTGTTATTTTATTAACATCGCCACCAAAAGCTTGTATGTTCTCCCTTATCCATCTCAGAGCTAGAAGTTGATCTTTCAAACCTTGGTTGCCAGATACATTCTCCGACTCCACGCACAGAAAGCCGTATGGTCCAATCCTGTAGTTGATAGAAACGATGATGACGTCATGTCGTATCAGGAATTCTGGGGAGTAGAGCTCCTTGTTCCCCGCGCCTTTGATGAAACCACCTCCGTGGATCCATACCATGACCGGGAGACGGTTCCTGGAAGTGGCAGTGTTGGGGACGTAGATGTTTAGGTTGAGGCAATCGAGGGAGCCTCTTACGGAGCCACCAAAGTACTGTGGACATATTGTTGAATCGTCGAATGCTTCGAATGTGTCTTCAAAGCCTGGGTATGGGACAGATGGCTGAAAAAAATTTAATAGGTAAATGTATGTTATTATTGTTTATTTGTGTCAATTGTTTCTATTTGTGTCGTGACTGTGACAAATAAATCGTTTTTCTTTCTTGTCTTTCTTTCTAAGTCATGTTTATATCAGAAAATACGTTATCACATTTTTATTATGTCTGAGAAGCATAAGCGAGGGTATATCGTCGCTGGGATAGGCGTATACAGGGTCATTTTGATATAGCGTCACTAAATGAAACTACACACTTATCTTCTTGAAAATAAAACTTTACAATAAGTAATTCGAACTGTAGATCTATACTATTATAAAGAGGAAAGTTTTGATTGTTTCTTTGTTTCTTTGTAATGGATGAACTCAAAAACTACTGGACAAATTTTGAAAGATCTTTTACTAATAGGAAGCTACATTATTCCTGAGTGCTATAGACTACTTTTTGCCTCAGGAAAATATTTTTATCCCGGAAAATCTTTTTCACGCGGGCGGAGTTTCGAGTAGAAGTCAATAGTGTATAAAACGCCCTGGAAAATAACTCTAGCTACACCCACTGAAGAGTAGCAGTAATGAAACTCACTTATACCCAAGATTAAGGTCCATCCCATCTTATATGGTATCCATCTTCTTATCTCTTAAAATAATACAGTGGGACTTTATCCTCCGAAAGATCGTTCGGGCGGAAACCGACAACTAATACATGACTAACTTTAAACTTGTACCTACAGAAATCACGAGATATCTAATCAATAATCATCCGTCATTCCTGACTCACCTGAGGTGAAAAGATAAGTTTTCTGTCGTCCCAACTATTGTTTTTCAATGAATCTGAATTCATGAAGGCAAAGATATTAGGCGAGAATTTAAAAAGCACGACTTAGGGCTTAAGCGACGTCTAAAGCTTCAGTGCACCGTGCACGATTTGGGATTTTCATGAAGTTAAAATAACTCTTTTCTATTTTATATTTTCCACATACACACTCACGCCTTTCATCCCTGAAGGGGTAGGCCGAGGCGTAACTAATGCACCCACTTTTCGCCGTGCGTATTCCGGACCATGATGTGATAGGGGGCGAGCCTATCGCCATTTCGGGCAGAAATTCTACACTCCGAGGTGATACTAAATAGAAAAATCCAATATCACTTTGCCCGACCCGGGGATCGAACCCGAGACCTCAGCATTGCAATCGCACCGTAATACAACTACGGCACCGAGGCAGTATATTCCAAATTATCCCTATATTATACTTGTTGATGTTTTGCAGGTTAAAACGTTCGGCCCAGCACCGCCCTAGTACGATACTCGCTATGTGAGACAATATATCCCCATACATACAATGCACATTTACGATAGACGCGACTTTTTTTGTTTCATTTGACGACGAGACGAGCATGCCGTTCGCCTGATGGTAAGCGATACGACTACCCATAAACAGTAGCCACACCATCCAGCACCTTGACTTACAAAGTACACTTTACTTCATTTTACACATTCCACTGCGCTCGACAACCTGAGACATAAGATGTTAAGTCTCATTATGTCCAGTAGTTCCACTAGCTGCAATGTCCTTCAAACCGAAACGCAACAGTGCATGCACACTGCTGCTTGGTGGTAGAAATAGACATTGCGGTGGTACCTACCCAGACGGACTCTTACATATGAGAGACCTACCACCAGTATACGTTGTGTTAATTTTTTGTGGAAAAATTACGTTATTAAACGTTATCGGGCCGAATGTATTAAAGATATCTTTCTTGGTTTGCTGGTGGTGAGGTCTTTGTGTCCACCTGGGCAGCAACCATACACAGAGTGAAACCCGCCATGCCTTAGTGGTCCACGTGCGTCGCGTTTTGGGATCAGCCTGTATAGATCCGTTTTCATACTGGAATATTTTTTTGGTATGTGGGGGTAATCATGTCTTGTCAATCGACACTGTCTGGATCCCACTTCGTTTACCATCAGGTGCAGTGGGTCAGTTCGGTGTGTCCTTATTTTTTTTTAAATACTATAGGTATACGTGGATATCACGGTCAAATAATAATCTCGTGAATACAACCCCATTGTGAGCGTTATTAAAAATTTTACTATCAACGACTTGTTTTACTTCACACTTCTAAATATAAAAAAAATAAGCAACAAAAAGTCCGACTAATAGTTGAATTCAGGATCTCAATATGCCTACTTGTTGAATATCAATTATCGACTGTAATCAAAAAAAAAAAATCAACTAACTTATACCAAAGTAACTTAAATCATTTTTCGTCATTTTTTAACTCAGTCAAAAAAAGCAAAAATATGCACCAATCCCAAACATTATGTATAATATAAAACTTGATGTCGCTATAATAAAATAATCATACAACCATCAAAAAACACTTGTATGAAAACTAATATAAATCCTCACAAAAAATAGTCCCAACAAAAAATAATCGACTTACCCCAAAAGGATTTTCCGCATCGACTACGCCGTACGGTATGCCAAGGAACATCGAGTACTGTCCATCATTGGACCTTAGACCTCTAATTAACCCATTTTGAATTTCGACCAACGGATCTATTCTCGTGAGAGCTAGCGCAGCGGGAAGGAGTAGTGCAAACGCCCACATCTTAACGAATGCTGGTACAGATCGAATGATCGATAAGATTAAGATAATACTGCATCCATTACATAAGGAATGTTCTGGATGCCCTTGAGATTTGGTTTGAGATTTGTTGGAGATATTTTTGCGATCGATTTGATTGTTAACCATGAGTGTTTAAACAGTTAAAAATCTAAACATAGTTTTTTGGATTATGATCGATGTTTCAACGACTACTGTATAACTTCCTCTATGGGGCTTCGCGTTTTAAGTCCGGGTCGGGTAAGAGATATTGTGTTTGTCTTGTCAGTATCAGCCCGGAGTCTGGAATTTGTGGCCGATTTGGCGATGGGTTAATCCTCTGTCACGTCATCATCATTACCCACATAAATTCCAGTACAGAACATAAGTCTCCTGTAAAAAAATCCTAACGGGCCTGTCAAAAGCGGTTTGCATCCAGCGAGTTCCATTACATTATGGGACGGAACACATATGCAAAAAGTGGGTGCACTAGTTTCGCCTCTGCCTACCCCTTCGGGGATACAAGGCGTGAGAGTGTGTGCTCGATGTATTATGCGCATAAAAACTCTTACCGCTGTACACATTTCTGAGGTAATATTCACTACATACTTAGTCTGTGTGGTAAACTTTATTCAAATCAATATTACTACGTTCAAATCCATTGAGCTATAAATGGGGAGACATTTATGGCGGGCCGAGGCACATTTTACAAGTACTCCTGTGTTACATCACCATATTGCGGCTAAAATGGCCACGCGAACATTTTCTTTTCCGTCACCCTTTCTTCTCCTATGTCCCTTCTGGACCGCTGCAGCTGCTAAGCCTGGGTTTCACCTGTACACCGTTCGCAGGTTATCCTAGTGAAAACTGCAGCGGTTCCCTTAAAAAAACTATTGAGCCGTGTTTGACTCTAATTCTAACAAACGGCTTAAAAAAATACCCATTTACTATACATGACTTTGTAAAATGGTATTGAACAATAATCCTACTTATATTATAAGCGCGAAAGTTTGTAAGTATGGATGTATGGATGTTTGTTACTCTTTCACGCAAAAACTACTGAACAGATTTCGATGAAATTTGGCACACAGGTTTACATGTCCTGGATTAGCATAGGCTACTTTTTATCCCAGGAAAATATTAAGCGGGACTTCTATCCCTGAAAAACATTTTAACGCGGGCGGAGCCGCGGGCAAAAACTAGTTAGCTATAAACGGAGTGATGTCCAGATAGAATGTCGACTGACGAGATATGATTAGCACTTACAAGTTAATAAAATGGACATTGGACCTATGTTGTATAATAATAATACCAGCCCTGCATTATATATTGCCCACTGCTGCGTACCTACGGGCCTCCTCTACTAGTGAGAGGGTTTACCTTAGTCCAACACGCTAGCCTAGCGCGGGCAGACTTCACATACTTTCGAAATTCTTATGAAGTATCCCTTCACCGTTAAAGCGAACGATAATTATTAATGGACAATATACTTGTAACTTCATATAAGTATCTATACTAATATTATAAAGGGGAAACATTTGATTTTTTGCAAGTAATGTACAAACTCAAAAGCTGCTGCACCGGTTTAAAAAATTATTTTACCAATATGAAGCTACATTATCAACGAGTAATACAAGCTACTTTTATTCCGAGAAAATATAAGGCGGACTTTTATCCCGAAAAAGGTGAAGCCGCGGGCAAAAGCTAGTTATTTACATACCGGAAATTGGAAAGTATTGTAAATACGGAAATTCGGGCAAGTTTGTGTGTCATCTTTTTGATAGCATGTTTTAAGTGCGATTAATTGGTTTCACTTTTTGCAGGCAGACGATTACGGGATGTGGTTTGGAGATTCAGAGGGGCTTTATTTTTTTCGGTACTTGATCCTTTTGAGAAATAAATTCAGGCAGCCTTAAAAAAAGCCAAATTAATTTTTCGCAACATGCGCAAATATCAACGCACACATTACAACTTTACGAAGTTATGCGTGTATTCTTTATTAATGATCTTTCGTTTTAATGGTGGAGGAAAACATCGAAAGAAAACCTACATATAACACACCTGAGTATTCCTAATAAGAATTTCTAAGGTTAATTCATATAATCTAATTTGAAGTCTGAAGTAGGCCACCATGGTGAACTAATGCCTGAACTCTCTCTGTAATAGTGGAGGCCCGTGCCCAGCAGTGGGACAGTATACAGAGCTTTTTTTATATTATAAGAATTGGTTCAGGAGGAAGTGGAAGATAATAACTAAGCCCTTGTTAATCTAATTTAAAAGCTTAACAATAAATCTGCTGTAAATCTTATTTACTTAGCTAAATCAATTTTTGATCAGTAATCAAAGAGAAAAAGTATCTTTGAGATAACGCTGTTGCTATATATTCCAAGGCTACGATATCAGACATAAATGTTATCTATAGATATATAAAAATGTCTGTTGTAGTTTTGCAATAGATTACGTGTTATTTTATCTTAATTGTGCAATACATACGTTGGCATATAAACATGCTGATTTCTTTATTTCACACTCTCAAGTGATAATCCTTGGGTTGGGTGCGGAACCTAAAAAGCAAATATAGTTTCACTAGCTTTTGCGCGCGGCTCCGTCCGCGTGGAAAAGTTTTCCGGGATAAAAAGTAGCCTATAGCACTCAGGAGTAATGTAGCTTCCTATTAGTGAAAGAATTTTCAAAATCGGCCCAGTAGTTCCTGAGTTAGCGCGTTCAAACAAACAAACTCTTCAGCTTTATATATTAGTATATAGATTAAAATAATAAAATCATGTTTTTTTAATTAGCGGTAGAGACAAAAATATATATTTTTCATTGTTGTTTGTACTATTGATAATATGAATTATATTTGTATGTTATAATTTATCAGTAAATATTCAGTTAGCCTAACCTAGCTTCATGTTAAGATGTGGGTATTATTTATTGATGTATTGGTCCAAACGTTACGTAATTGGTAACTGGATTCTAGACCTCACCGGACCGGATCCGGTGGGTTCCGGACATAAAATAGGGGCCTATAGCATTCGGGAATAATTTATGTTTTACTTTATAAAAGCAACAACTATTCAATAGAAAAACTGTACCTAAAATTATTAAAACTATTCAGAAGTTATACGACGTGTAATAATTTCAACGCTAGGATACAACAATAGTTTCAAAATAGCTCTACATGAATAATGCAATCCCTAACTAATTCTATCTGTGGTGGCTCGTGATGGCTTATTTTATGTTTTAGTTTTTTTTTTTTTTTTTTTTTTTTTTTTATTATGGCACTTGTGTTCACATTTTGCCAATGTCAAGTTTGGTTTATATATTTTATTATCTGTAGTATGTCGAAGTAAAGCAGTGGCTACCTTACCAAGACTTTATCGAGGAGTTTTGGCGGCAACAGAAAAAACACTTGATTAGCACAATTATTTCAATTCACTTCATTTGAGCTCTTTAATAGAACTATATTGGATAATATACCACCATAATTATGCAATATAACACTAAATATCACCAAAATAATGAATTAAAACAAGAGCACCTCATGACACTTCCAAGTTCCCGCCAAAACTCCTCGTTTTAGTTCTTATTTTTGTTTATTGTTATAGTTAGCTGTAAGCCACCCAAATAAACTAAAACTATCTTGATAACGGCGTTTTGACATTTTAATTAAATCGACTAACCGAATTGACAAAAACACTAATCGGCTTGTACATCCCTAGCAACAAAGAAAATAGGGGAAGTTTTACTTTGTTTACAAGTTGTAGAAGTATATTTAAATAAATGAAAAGTATATCAAAGATAAATGAAATAATAAACTATTTACTACTGCCATAAGATTATTATCGTGACTTGTGTATTTGCGCAACCATTGCACATAATATTAGAAATCAATCTTTATAGGTTAGGGCTTCCGAAAATAAATATAAGAAATAATTACATAAATTAGTATAATTGTGTAATATATAATTACATTCGTGTTTAAATAGTCCTAAGTTATGCTTTTTTGAATTAGAAGTCCAATATAAGTGCAGAAAGGATAAACGTAAACGAAAACGAAACGTAAGTTTATGAATAACTTTTTAAATTAAAATTTACTGTGTAAAAGAAGTAATAACATTGTGCCATGATATAATAAATTAAAAAAAATGTGTAATTTATAAGAACATGTACCTACTATAGATCTTTAAATCTCTAAGTTCAGTGGTGTTGCTGCATTCCATGAATTCCCGGTTTTGATTTCTAAGGCGGACATTAATGTTTTTTTATCATAAATTATGCATTCAACCTCCCAGATGATAGACCAAAAGTTCCTTATAATTATACGTACATGTTAATGAAAAAAACAGTCCGAAAATAATTCTCATAGTCACCGATTTGCTTTCTGTTACTCTTCTTCAGTCACCACCTTTCTTTTATTACCATACCAACCCTGTATTATATATTGCCCACTGCTGAGCACGGGCCTCCTCTACAACTGAGAGGGTTTAGGCCTTAGTCTACCATGCTGGCCTGGACATAACGAGACTTAACATCTTATGTCTCAGGATGACGAGCGCAGTGGAATGCCACACAGTACTTTGTAAGTCAAGGTGCTGGATGGTGTTGCTACTGTTTATGGGTGGTTGTATCGCTTACCATCAGGCATCAGGCACACGGTATGCTCTACTCGTCATTCAATGCAATAAAAAAAAAAAAAGCAAGTGATAATTCACAAAGAATACATACCTTAACTTGAAATTGGCAAAATGTTCATACAATTGTTTTAGAAAAGACAGAGGTGCGTGCCCTTGGGTTTTGAATCTGCGGCAGTCCGTTCCACTCCCAATTAGGCTATCGCCACGTTAATGGTTTCAGAGTTTATTAAATACAAACAATCAAATATTTTCTTATTATTAGCATAGATTGACTTAGAGGATCTGAAACAGGCAAAAATGAAACTATAATATAATGTATTTCATAATAAAGTATTAAACCAAAGTATAAAGGAACTGATGATTATGTGTAATTATCAGTAAAAAAAAAACGTTTCCTAAACTGATAATAATAATGTAATATACACATTATGTAACAGAGTAGAATTGATAAAACCAATATATTTTGTAATATAAATAGTTAAGGTGAACTTCCTAGAGAAACTACAGATAATAAATGCTAGGCCTGTTTTACGATGTCTCAGTGAATTTTTATTGTTGAATATCATTAGGGCACCCAAATATAAAAGCTCTTAAATCAGTGTCGAACATCCGTCCTTCACAATTGTTTATGAGTAGTTGTGACTCTTTGGGTTCTATAAAAATATACCCTCCCTTAAAATATCTATAGACTTAAATTAGAAACACTGAAATAGCATGAACATTATTACAGTGTTCTTTACATTTTGCATCTATAAAAATCACTATTCCGTGACACGCTAGCCGAAAATCTGCATCCGCGTGTTCGGAACTGCACCTTAATTATATTTAAAAATGGCCGTTATTTTGAATTGCGTCCAATCATGTCTCTCGCGTTGTCACGTGGTCTCTACACACGGCTGCAATTACGCAACATTGTTAGAAATAATGTTTTTTGTAATGGAAATATTAGCTGGCGTTTTCCATTTCAACTAAGGTATTGTTTTATTTTCCCCGAATAAACGTTCCACTTTTCCCATAAAAGAAGCTATGTTAATCTAGTATATGGTACGTTTGTGCGCCATATTGGTAGGATCTATACAGCGGTTTCTGCGTACTTCTAAAAAACATCCAACATTTTCAAAAACTCGTATTTATAATAAGATAAGTGGAATACTGCTTCGGTGGCGTTGTATTGCGTGGGTGGTACGATTATCGCGTTGGCGTTTCGGTTCCGAATCCCCGGTCGGGCAAAGTGCTATTAAGTTCTTCTACTTTGTATTGACTTGGAGCTGGTAATTTCCCCGATAAAAGGCAATATCTTTGGCTTGCCACTGGCGGTTCCGATTTTAATCTATACTAATATTATAAAGCTGAAGAGTTTGTTTGTTTGAACGCGCTAATCTCAGGAACTACTGGACCGATTTTGAAAATACTTTCACTAATAGGAAGCTACATTACTCCTGAGTGCTATAGGCTACTTTTTATCCCGGAAAACTTTTCCACGCGGGCGGAGCCGCGCGCAATGCTAGTTACTTATAGATCTTGTCCAAAAATCCACTATAAAGAAAAGGGGAGACGATTCGGTCGCCTCGCGATTCGTTCTTTCCGCGGCACACTACACTTTTTAACTTTGCATACTATTTTTTTACTTTTTCGCACAGTCGATATGAAATTCTTCTATGGGCCTGGGGTTGAGCAACCTACCTCTATCTAGACTCCTGCAATTACTAAACGCAGTGGGGTCACTTTGCATTGAATAAAATTAGTAATTTTTTTACTTTTTCTTCCAAAGCGCCATGGTCTACGACACGATTGTCGTAGGCCTGGGTTCAGCTGGCACCACGGCGGCTTCGACCCTCGCCAAGGCCGGGAAGAAGGTGCTAGCCCTGGAGGCGATGGACAGGGTCGGCGGCCGAGTCCAGACCGTGGCCTTCGGAGATGGACTGGTCGAGCTCGGGGCTGAATGGTGAGTAGAATATCCTGAAAGATGCAGATGCTGCTGATGGGATATTTTTGGTATCCGCCCGAATAGCGACCACTGTACAGTCAGCAGCATAAGTAGCGGAACTAATTCAAAATTTCAAATTGCCTACATACTTTTTTGTTATTTCTAATCATTATTTTCTCTTCACAAAAATAAAATAAAAAATATTTACTTTACTTTAAACGAAGAAAAAACAATGTTTCAGTTAAACTTAACGCGTATGTAGGCGATTTGTTTGATTTTGTTCGGCTACTTGTGCTGCTGACTGTACATAAGGTGTTAAAGCCCGCCATAGTGGCACACGTCAGTCGTGTTCCGGGATTAGCCTGTATATATCCTTCCAACAGGCCGGTATGTCGACTGACGAGGAGTCGTCTCTCGTCAGTGACACTGTCTGGACCTCCCCTCATACCATCGGGTACAGTGAGGTCACTTGTATTATGAAAAAAAGAATAGCGAGCTTTATTTAAATAATTGACATAAATTCTTGAAGCCAGACCAGTTGGTCTTGGAAACCTATCAAGTAAGGTTTTTTTCTACTGAATAACGAGACGACCATGCCGCTCGCCTGATTGTAAGCGATACGACCCCCCACAATAGCATAGAACTTAGGATTACAAAGTACTGCGTGAAACTCCACTGCGCTCGTCACCCTGAGACATTAGTTAAGTCTCATAATGCCCAGTAATTACGCTACAATGTTCTTCACACCACACAACAGTGAATGCTCTGCTGGCGTTAGAAATAGACATTGCTGTGGTACCCAGACGGCCCCTCGCATACAAGAGACCTACCACCAGTAAAAGAGATGTACGTAATTAAATTAAGTGGACGATAGCCTAGTTGGAAATGGAACGATCTGCCGAGACAATGTCCGGAAGTTCAAAACCCAAGGCACACACCTCTGACTTTTCGTAGTTACGTGTGTATTGTTTATCAATTATCGTTCGCTTTAACGGTGAAGGAAAACATCGTGAGGGAACCTGCATACCTGAGAAGTTCTCTATAAGAATTTCGAAGATATGGGAAGTCTGCCAACCCGCACTAGGCCAGCGTGGTGGACTAAGGCCTTAACCCTCTCAGTAGTAGAGGAGGCCCGTGCTCAGCAGTGGGCAGTATATAATACAGGGCTGATTGCATTGCATTGCACGTAATTAAACATACATACATACATATACACTCACGCCTATTATCCCCGAAGGGGTAGGCAGAGGCGCAACGTAATTGTTCAATAAACAAATTTCATTTCGCCAGGATGCACGGCACTTCAAACAGTAGCGTGTACGACACAGCGATTGCTAACAACATAGATGTCGTGAACCAAACCCTGGACTTCCAACTGTTCATGTCGGATGGAACCCCAGCTGACACTCGGGTGATCAGCGAGCTGATGGACTTCGCCACTGATGTGATAGATGACCCGCCTCCGCAGCCGGAGCCTTTGGGACAGTATATTACTAGGAGGTGAGGTTTATCGATTTTTATGAATCGATTTATTTATCAATCGATTCGATTTTTTTTACGAGCAAGGCAGAGTTAACCCACTGCACCTGATGACTGGAGATGGGTACAGATAGTGCCGACTGACGACAGATGATCATACTCGTCAGTTGACACAATGCCGGCCAGTTTAAACCGGATTTACACAGGCTGAGCCCGGAAAGTGGCACATTAGGCCACTATGGAATGTTTTAACACCTTATTAAAAGTATGATCGATGACCCACTGCCAACGCCAGAGTTCTTGGGACAGTAAATTACTAGGAGGTGAGGTTTATCGATTGTTGTATATTATCGATTTGTCAATCAATCGATTTAATAATATTTAAAGTGTGATAGACGATACGAGCCATTGTCAGAGCTCTTAAGACAGTAAATTACTTAGTTGAGGTTTATCGATTGTTATGAATCGATTTGTCAATCGATTCGATAATATTAAAAGTGTGATAGACGAACAGCTGCCAGTGCTGAAGCCATTAGGATATTGAATTGTGTCGATTATCCAGATGATCAATTCGGAGATATACAATGATTAAATTTCAAAAGATTGATCAATTCAAATTAAAAGTATCGAAGCGAAGTCGCTTGATTACATAAAAAAAACGAAAAGCAGGATCGATGTAAATTTGAAATAAATCAATGCAGAGGTTACCTAGTATTGATAACATTTACATTTCCAAAACACTTCGTTCGATTAAAATATTTCAACGAGTAAAAAGAATCGATATTTGGTATCGATTAATGCTTAGATTATAGGTACCAGTTCTTGATGCCCCAGGTTATCTAATTATCGTTTTAACCTAAAAATATCGATAAGTTTTCATATTTTAACAATGATAGGCATAAATGCCTCGGTGGCGTAGTTGTATTACGGTATGACTGCAATGCTGAGGTCGCGGGTTCGATCCCCGGGCCGGGCAAAGTGATATTGTGTTTTAAATTCAGTATCAGCCCGGAGTCTGGAATTCGTGCCCGATATGGCGATAGGCCCGCCCCCTATCACATTATGGAACGGAATACGCACGGCAAAAAGTAGGTGCACTAGTTGCGCCTCTACCTACGCCTTCGGGGATAAAAGGCGTGAATGTATGTATGTATGTAATATATATTAATGTTGGTGTACCTTATAACAATAAATAAACATGCATGCATAAAAAAAAGGCTACAACCTTTGATCACTTTCTTCCAGAGTGATTGAACACATAAATGAGAAATACCCACAGATAGCGAATGATACGGAGTTCATAGATTCGTTTCTCTTCTTCATGGATTTGGTCATAGACAATCTGGAGGCGTCTAATAGTTGGAATGACGTCTCAACATTCTCTTATTACGAGGAGCTGAAGGGACACCAATACGCGAGCTGGCATAGATACGGATATAAAACGTTCTTCGAGTTATTACTGGTAAGTTTTTAGGTCTAATGGGGTAGTTTTCTATGTTTGATTTCGTACATTATTTTATATGTAACAGAAAATAATACGTAAATGAAATTATTCTGTGAAATCAGCATCGAAATTGGTTGAAAAATAAAGCAGTTATTTATATTTTAAATATTGTGAGCAAAAGTGGGTGCGTGGCGGCGATATCGCGCTATGTCTCGCACGCACGCAGCGTTACGGTCGGTGATACTTGGTGACGTCACAATCTGATATTACTGCTATTTGACAATTTCCCCTTCCACCAAATTTCAAAGCTTTTATAACTTAGTATTGCGCTAATTTTGAAATTTATTTTTCCGTCACATTTTTAAATGGCATACATTTATGATAAATATATTTAAAAAAAGTAGCCAATTTCCATATTGATTTTGAATTGCAGCACTAGAGTTTCTTGCCCGTTTTTCTCTAGTGGAAACTGCTTTCCGAACTGGTGGTAGAGTAAAAATTAATAAACTCGTATGTTCCAGAACACGTATAAAAACGGTACTGGCTACCCCAACTTGGATGTAAAGTTGAACACGGAGGTGTCCCGGATAGACTGGCCGCAGGATCCGACGCAGGACGTGGCCGTCTCCTGCACCGACGGCTCCGTCTACAAAGCGAGGAATGTCATAGTCACAGTCTCCCTCGGCGTGCTCAAGGAGAGGTGAGTTGGGTTAGGATGGGTTAGGTTAGTTTTTTTTTTTAGTGTGACTGTCTCAGTGGGGTAGTTGTATTGCGTGAGTGGTACTACACCGCTCTGAGGTGGCGGGTTCGAATCCCGTGTCGGGCAGTGATATTGATTTTTCCTTCTCAGTATCAGCCTAGATTCTGGAATTTGTGCCGAATATGGCGATAGGCTCGCCCCATATCACATCGTGGGACGGAATACGCACGGCGAGAAGTGGGTGCATTAGATGCCCCTCTGCCTACCCCTTCGGGGCTAAAAGGCGCGTGTGTGTGTGTGTGTAAATATAAGGATATTTTTATTGCAATACAGATATATATTTTCATTGTAGACAAAGATAAGATTTTTTTTAGTAAAAAATATAAATAAACTAATTGATTGTTGGCGTTCACTTGGGGAGATCTATGTTCAGCAGTGGACGGCGATAGGCTGATCGATTGATTGAAAAAAACATGTGGTTTTATTTTGATTTTTACTTTGTGAAATTAGAGATATAATGTGTTTTTAATGTATGTCGGACATCCACCTGCAAGGTGGACGGATGACTTGATAAAGGTCGCAGGGACACGCTGGATGCAGGCCGCTTTCAACAGGTCCGTCTGGAAACTTTAGGGAAGGCCTATGTTCAGCAGTGGACGTCATGTGGCTGATGATGATGATGAATAATGTATGTTGGTTTTGAATTTCGATACAAGATATATATAGTTCAGCAGATTGCGATACCTTAACCTCTGGTAGAAATTTGACTCACATCCATGAATCGCTTGATATAGACGTATAACTAAATACTTTTTGATAATAATACGGACCTAATTTACAGAAGAATACGATGGTAAATTGTAAGAAAATTATTTTTAGTCACAGCACTGACCAAAACCTGAATTTAGTCAGAAAACACCACAATTATATTTCCAGGCACAACACGTTATTTTTCCCTGCCTTACCGAGCGAAAAAATTACAGCCATAGATAATATGTCTATGGGTGTGATGGGTAAAATAATATTGTCTTTTGCAAAAAACTGGTGGCCAAGGAATATGACATATATCGCTTTTATGTGGAAAACACAGGATAGAAAGAATTTGCCGAAGGAAGACGCTTGGATCTCTACGATTACAGGCCCCAGTTTTGGAATGGGGACCAGTAATACTTTGACCCTTTGGTTGTGCGGCGATACGGTTAAATTGGTCAGTACTCGTATTTAGGGGTCAAAATATGGGGTATAATATTGAATGATTTTGGCCATATATTATGGATTGGTACTGATTAGTCAATCTGTATAATTTTAGTCATCATAATTTGGTCACAGGTTATATTTCAGGCATCTTAATTAATTAAGGTTCTCATAAATTAAATATATAATTACGGGATAACAATTTACCTGACTAAACACAATTCATGGGGTAAATTCGGCCTGAAATTTGTCAGGCATATGAAATTCTTTCTCAATTTTGGGACTGAATTTTGTCATGGTGTAAAATATTCGCTCACCTTGACTAACTAGTTATCCAAATTATTGATTTTACTCATACATATAATTCAACGTGTTCAGAGGTCGTAGCTTGTTGAAAATTCAACCTTATAACGTGCACATTTTGCTCACAATTATTAATTGGTCGTTAACCGTCAAAATTAATAATCACGATAGTCCACATCAATACTGAAATTAAATTTATCGAAATATGTCACCGATGCTAACTAGATTTTTTGTCCATTTCCGCAATCAGGGTATATATGGTTTACATCGTTAATTTTTGGACGTGAATCTCTTATATTTCTTTCCTTTTCACAATATATTATTAGTTGTTCTTTTTTTATTGCAATTGAATGACGGGACGAGCATGCCGTTCGCCTGATGGTAAGCGATACGACCACCCATAAACAGTAGCAACACCATCCAGCACCTTGAGTTACAAAGTAATGTGTGGCATTCCACTGCGCTCGTCATCCTGAGACATAAGATGTTAAGTCCCATTATGTCCAGTAGTTACACTGGCTACAATGTCCTTCAAACCGAAACACAACAGTGCATGCACACTGCTGGCGGTAGAAATAGACGTTGCGGTGATACCCACCCAGACGGACTCTTACATATGAGAGACCTACCACCAGTTTAAGTATGTGTTTAATATAATTGGTCGCATTTGGTAGTCCGGATAATCGCGAATCCGTATAACTGAGAACCGGATAATCGAGTTTCTACTGTATTGCCATTCCGTTCTTTAGATTGGAGGCTTTTAAAGAATTAAAGAATTCTACCAAGGCAGATCCAACCGAGGCCTCATTCCTTGGACGGCGAGAGGCTCTGTCCAAGAGCCGACTCCTGTGAAGGTTGCGGTTGTATGCACATCGCACCCCGCGACCTTCGATATAAGGGAGAGAGGGTTGAATGGCGGGGTTTTAGTCGATAGGACGGTTTACACCCGTGAGTTCGGCAGAAATCCGTAATCGGACTTCACCGTGTTAAAAAAAAGCATCCCCTGCCTGTCTTAAGAGCCAACTGATTCTAGCTACTAAAACCACCATAGTCCACCACGCTGGCCTAATGCGGGTTGGCGGACTTCACATACCTTCGAAATTCAGAGAACTTCTCAGGTATGCAGGTTTCCTCACGATGTTCCACTACCAAGTTGGGAGTCGGAACGGACTGCTGAGACGAATGTTCGCAGGTTCAAAACCCAAAGGCACACACCTCTGACTTTTCTAAAAAGTTATGTGTGTATTCTTTGTGAATTATCGCTCGCTTTAACGGTGAAGGAAAACATCGTGAGGAAACCTGCATATCTGAGAAGTTCTCTATAATAATTTCGAAGGTATGTCAAGTCTGCCAACCCGCACTAGGCCAGCGTGGTGGACTAAGGCCTAACCCCTCTCAGTTGTAGAGGAGGCCCGTGCTCATCAGTGGGCAGTATATAATACAGGGCATTGTATGGTGATGGTTGTTTGCATTTATTTTAATGCTTTTCAGACACAACGACCTATTCGCACAGAAATTGCCGAGCGAAAAACTGTCAGCGATAGAGAACATATCAATGGGGTTGATTGGGAAAATAATTCTGGCGTTCCCATCATCCTGGTGGTCTTTTAAGGATATGGTCATGCTTTTCTGGAACAAGTCTGATAGGATGCGATTGGCAGACGATGTGTGGGTTTCGAATATCCCAGCCACATCCCAACCTACAGGTTGTGATAATTGTATCACGCTTTGGATGTTCGGGGATACAATGAAATTGGTTAGTATTGATTTGGGATGATGGTTTTACATGATTTAAGGTAGGGGTCGAGGCTTGGATGTTGCATATATTTTATTTTCGCATATGGCCGTATATAAGGGCGGGTTTGGGGGTCCGGACCCCCCCCCCTAGCTTACAATAAAAATAATCCGGGTCACAAAAATGATTTATTTGATGAAGGGTTTCATGGGGCGGCAAGAACTCACGCTACGCCATGGATATTTTGGTATCCTCGGACCCCCCCTTTGTGAAAGCTATAGCTACGCCCGTGTTTTCGCATATACAGGGTCATTTTGACATTGTGTGTTAATAAATTAAACCACATACTAGTCTTCGGCTCTCGTAATATGGCACCAAAAATCATTTATCAATAAATATTTTCACCGAGAAACACGGTTTTACTTTTCAGATTTTTTATAATTTTGTAGTTTAGTGCGAATATGGTGTGTGCGTGAGTGTATTTATGTCTGAAAGTGTAATGTTGTCGCTGCGACGAATCCTCTTAGAGTAGTAGTAGTGGCATAAGGGCGCGAAAAATTAAAATTGCAATGCAATGCAATCAGCCCTGTATTAAATACTGCCCACTGCTGAGCACGGGCCTCCTCTCCTACTGAGAGGGGTTAGGCCTTAGTCCACCACGCTGGCCTAGTGCGGGTTGGCAGACTTCACATATCTTCGAAATTCTTATAGAGAACTTCTCAGGTATGTAGGTTTCCTCACGATGTTTTCCTTCACCGTTAAAGCGAACGATAATTGATAAACAATACACACTTAACTTAGAAAAGTCAGAGGTGTGTGCCTTGGGTTTGAACCTTCGGACATTGGCTCAGCAGACCGTTCAATTCCCAACTAGTCTATCGTCCACTGTAATTGTAAAAAATTAAAATTACTTTTTATTAATATTTATTTTGTTCGAAACTTACACTTTTTTATTTTACATCCGCGGTTCGAATAACTTATTTTAAAGTGTTATTTCCAAGGAGATAAGTATGTGGTTTCATTTAGTAACGCAATGTCTAAATTACCCTGTATATTTTTTTTTGTCGCGGGTACCAACGCGTAACGCTACCACCACTGGAGGTATGAGTGGAACGGTTATGTTGGCTTCACCGGTCTTACGGCCCATTCATTTGGTATAGTCTAGTACAAATTTGGAAAGACCGATCAATTGTTGCTAGCAATTATTGAACCTCGTCAGTACGTGCGATATGGCGAGGCCATTTTCGCCCGCGTCGGCGTACATACGAGTCTTGACAGATATTTCAAAAAACAAATATCGCTAGCAATCATTTCGTACTATTTCTGGCAATAATTGATCTTTCTAATTTAGGCTTTAATGAGTATAGTCGATGATTAAAAGTCGATATCGTCGGGGATAGAGCAATACCGCGTAAGTGATTTTAAAAAAGTGTTGTATTATCAATGCTAATTTTAGTGTAGTAAGGATCAATCTCAATTGGACTTTTTTATCACTTACGCGGTATTGGGCTATCCCCGACGATATACTTATTTGGAAACATATCTTCATTTGCTGTGCATGGCTGTTAAATGGGGTCGAGGCTCGGAATTCGCATGTATTTGGGATATCCATTCGTATATTTTGGGTGGTCCAATAGCCTAAAGTTGCGTTTGAATTTGACGAATGCGTGTGGTCCGCGAGCTGAGCTAACGTGACAAATCAAAAGCGACCTTAAGGTAGATAGAGACCTGCTCCCTTTGAATTCTACTAATATTATAAACGCGAAAGTTTGTAAGTATGGATGTATGGATGTCTGGATGTATGGATGTCTGGATGTATGGATGTTTGTAACTCTTTCACGCAAAAACTACTGAGCGGATTTCGATGAAATTGGGCACACGGGTAGATTATGTCCTGGATTGACACATAGGATACTTTTTATCCCGGGAAATATAAAGCGGGACTTTTATCCCGGGAAAACTCATTAACGCGGGCAAAAGCTCGTGTGAAATAAAATATGACATACGTCAGTGTCATTTATTATGGCCTGTATTCAGGAACATTACTTAGCTGATTAATGCTATGATTATAAGTTGGTTTGTCAGTCCTTACGGCATGACACCTGTGCCGTAGCTTGCCATAGAGGGGCCCTGTATCTAAATTTGTTTAGGGGCCTCTCAACGCCAGATTTATACTTTCCTTAAGTATAGGCCACTCAAATGCCGCCCGCGTGTCTGGATGCCTGTATGCAGGAGCAAAAATAAGGTCTCCGAACTTTTGGGTGACCGGCTTAATTTTAGCGTAAGGGCTAAGGGGGGCCCCGTATCGTCGATACGGCTGATACAGCGGTAGCTACTACCCTGCATGACAGCCTTCGCAGTGCGTAGGCATAGGGGCGCTAATTGGCTAGTATTGAGATACAACCTTACTATGCGACCACCCATAAACAGTAGCAACACCATCCAGCACCTTGAGTTATAAAGTACTGTGTGGCATTCCACTGCGCTCGTCATCCTGAGACATAAGATGTTAAGTCTTATTATGTCCAGTAGTTACACTGGGTACAATGTCCTTCAAACCGAAACACAACAGTGCATGCACACTACTGCTTGGCGATAGAAATAGACATTGCGGTGGTACCCACCCAGACGGACTCTTACATATGAGAGACCTACCACCATTACAATATTCTGTATATATTCTGTTTCAACCAAGCCGGCATAATTGTGTTGATTGGCCACAGATAGTAATCTATCGAGACAATCTGGACTCCCCTGGCTTACCATCAGGTTCAGTGGGGTCAGTTTACTGGGCAATTATAAAAAACACGAGCAAAGCATTCGCCATATTTGGACGCAACCTGACATCCCTTCAAGTCAACGTATACATTATTTTGACATTGCGTTAATAAATGAAACCACATACTGATCTTTGCCCCTGCTAACATTATTCCAAAAATCATCCACGAAAAACTAATATTTTCAACAAAAATCTCAATTCTACTTTCCTGATTTTATTATCATTTTGTAGTTCACTGCGAATATGGCGTGTGCGTGAGTGTTTTTCTGACTGAAAGTATGATGTTGCCGCTACGACAAATCCTCTTAGAGTAGTAGTAGTGGCATCAGAGCGTGTAAACTTAAAGCTACTTTTTATTGATATTTATTTGTTCGATACTTACACTTTTTTATTTTACATCTATGGTTAAAATAACTTAATAAAAAGTGTTATTTTCAAGGATATATGTATGTAGTTTCATTTAGTAATGCAATAATAATTAATAATTTCCGTATGCTCGTTTGCCCCCTATACCATAAAAAAAAAAAAAAAAAAAAAAAATATCAAAATGACCCTGTATAGTTAATTCCATCCACGATGACGCGCGCTCCCAATTTGTTGCACTACCGAATTGTTTGGAATTTGTGGCCGATACGGCGTTAGACTTGCCCCAATCACAGCATGTCGAAAACTGGGTGCCCTGGTTGTTCCACTGGGTACCCCTTCGTGGATATAGGCATGTTTCGTTTGTTTTCTTATTTGCTTATTAGGGGATCATTTTCGATTGTCAAACTGTGCTATTCATATTTTCGTCCTTTACGTTTATCACATATTTACATCATATAGATCCTAACAGAAAGATTGATTATAATCCGGTAAAATAATCAACAAGTTATGTCTTTGAATTTCGGTAGAAGGGGTAAATTAAGGAACAAGTAATATCAAGGGGTATCGAGTAATATCAAGAAACGAGAAAATCGTCCCCTATCACATCATGGGACGGAATACGCTTGGCGAAAAGTGGGTGCACTAGTTGCGCCTCTGCCTACCCCTTCGGGGATAAAAGGCGTGAGCATGCGTATGCGAGAAAATCGACGCAGTACTTGATCGTGACGTCATCGGGAATAACGATGCATGCGAAAGAATGAGATGGAGCGATATTCCTCTACAGGCCCATTCCTACACATTGCATATTTGAAATACGAATTACTGCCTCATTCCTTAACCAATTTAAATGCAGTTTTCACAGAAGGGCTTCTTTTCCTTTTTCATCGAACATTGGAAAATACCCTATTGGAACATTGACATCTGCATGACTGGATTGATCTAAGTGTCACAACATATTTTCGGCGAGAGTTACATTTGTAAAATTACGTAAGATAGTTACGAATAAGCTATTACCGGTTTTCATTTTTACTGATAAATACTCCATAGTGGGGAGTTACTAGTAAATTACCGGTAAACATATCTCTGGGTTTAGAATGTGGCAAACAAACGATACTCCGTTTCTTTTTATTGGGATTGGTTGAGAGACTAACACGTGACTGATGTATTGGTCTCTCGATCAATCCATACCAGCCCTGTATTATATACTGCCCATTGCTGAGCACGGCCTCCTCTACAACTGAGAGGGTTAAGGCCTTAGTCCACCACGCTGGCCTTGTGCGGGTTGGCAGACTTCACATACCTTCGAAATTCAGTGAACTTCTCAGGTATGCAGGTTTCCTCGCGATGTTTTCCTTCACCGATCATCACAAACATCAAAATCAAACGACATCGACTTTTTTTGCCACATTCTAAGCCTACTAGTGCCGTTTTGTTGCGGTAAATAAAATCAACCGTAATTGCAAGCTCTACTTACGAACAAAATACTAATGTAAACTTCGTAAGGTGTAACACCTTTTTACTCAATACATATTCCATAGAAAAAGCTTTGATTAATTATATACCTAGATAGAGTGACGCGCTGCAATGAAACTAAAACACACAGGCCAACTTTTCTTAAGCTAGTATGCGTGACAGCTGTGTCATATGCTATCGCTGCATCATTCTGCGAATCCTTGTGTGCGCGCATAATGATACCAGTTATTACATGGTTTCTATTAAAACGGGGAGAAAATTATATCCATGAAAAACAACAAAAATTAATTCACTCGAACTCATTTAGTGGGGAACTGTTCGCCTCTATTTTTTCAATGCGTTTGAAAAGTTCAGTGTCTATCTAGGTATATAATTAATCAAACGGAAAAAGGTTTTTTATGTAACATAAGCGTAGATAGGGCTGGGTGGGTCCGTGCCCACCCCAAACTTTCGTGGGACATACCTACTCCAAGATTCTAACACATATCACATATTTAGAACGAAAACGACACAATTAAAAACAATCAAAAATTGAGTTATCGTCATAAAATGACTTAAAACTGTGGGGTAACTCCTGAAACTGATTCGATTGTTCGATTGTTTCTGGATTCGAACTCGATTCGATCTCGATTCGAACTTGAAATGCGCACTCCCGACGTCGATCGACTAGCTGATCAAAAACGGCCGTTATCAACTCGTCGAACGAGTATTTGTTCACAGATTATAGCTGTATCCTGTAGATCACGTCATTTTTATGTGGCTATGTTCTATGGAGAATTTCATTACAATAATTTATATTTAATTTATTTTACTTATAAAACGATGCTCCAGTTGTTGTTACATACATATTTATATAAATATAAGAAATTATTACGTTGTTTATTGAGTTTTTTGTAATAATTCAGCAACCAAAGATAAATTGAGTTGCCCAAATCTATTTAGTCTATGCTATGAACTATCAAAATATCTGACATTGTCAGCGTCACGTCACAACTATATAAGTCGTAGCGGGAAACTCAAAATACAGTTTTTGGTTAAGATTTAGAATCTTGTAACAGGAGTTTGAGGTCAAAACTGGCATTAGTTGGATTATTTATTATTTTCACTTATAATAAAACCATTTTCAAGCTTAGAGAATATATTTTTTTTGGAAACTAATATCGAATTATTTTTATTTTTATATGGTTAAAATAAGTAAAGTAATAATTTACTGGTCTCTCATATGTAAGAGTCCGTCTGGGTGGGTACCACCGCAATGTCTATTTCTACCGGCAAGCGGCAGTGTGCGTGCACTGTTGTGTTTCGGTTTGAAGGACATTGTAGCCAGCGTAACTACTGGACATAATGAGACTTAACATCTTATGTCTCAGGATGACGAGTGCAGTGGAATGCCACACAGTACTTTGTAACTCAAAGTGCTGGATAGTGTTGATATTGTTTATAGCCTGGAGTCTGGAATTTGTACCCGATATGGCGATAGGCTCGCCCCCTGTCACATCATGTGACGGAATACGCACGATGAAAAGTGGGTGCATTAGTAGTAGCGCCTCTGCCTACCACTTTGGAGATAAAAGGTGTGAGTATGTGTGTGTGTAAAGATAAAAATAAATTGATATCAGTTTCCAAAAAAAGTTACAAGCAAGTTCTAGGCTCAAAATTGGTTTTATTATAAGTGAAAACAAAAACAAAAAAAAATATTCTTTTAGTATCAGCATTTAAATAAAGTTCAAACTTACATTTACAAATCATATTATGTTCAAACATAATATGATTTGTAAATCAGAATGATTATAATGGTTATGATATGAATATAATAAGAACTAGACTTCACCCAGTGGTCGAGATTAGACTGCATTTCATAAAAAATATGTAACAGGGCTTAATGAGATAAAAGGAAAAAGTAGATTATTGTCTTAACATGTATATTATTATTCTATAACAAACTAAGAACTAAATTTTAAAAAATCAAACAATAACTCAGCTTCGCCTATTGTGCCTACTCCTCCACAGACTTTGAACAAGACGTTGCCGTGCATTTTGCCCACGTCGTAGCTCATCATTTCGAGATGATGATGAGGCATGTATCACACTGTCTGCAATGCCTGTCTTCGTGTCTTCATCAATAACAATAAGGGATGGGCAGTTATGTAAACTTTGAAACTCATCGCAATCCATATTAATTGTCCGGTTATCAAAACAGCGCATCCTAAGCAAATTACTTCTTCTTCGATTGTCAATACGGTTAGCTTCTTCAAGAACATTAAGAAATGATTGAAGTCTAGCCATTATTGCACAGATATTTGTAAAAATTCTCACTAAAACACAATACAACTTCACTTGAAAGGCACCTATTTGGCAATCGTAGCATTTGACAGATAAAGTCGATTTGACAATTCGATTCACGATCGTACGAACGAGTGGAGAGTAAGCATTTCTCGATCCTAACGGATTTTTTTGATCCAAGTAAGTTCCAATTTGAGGCACGGCTCGATCGTGCGCTAGTGTAGATTTCAGGAGTACCAAAACGCTTGAAACCGAATCAAACTCGATTTGATTTAGGATTCGAACGTGTCAGGAGTAACCCCACTGGTCCTCTTTTTATAAAAATATAATAAAAAAGGCCCGATATAATAGTTTGGTCCTTTTCCCGCTTGAATATCGCTGTGTTTGAACTATTGTTGTATTGAGAACTTTGTTTCAAGTCATATTATGAAAATAACTCAATTTTCGATTTTTTTGAATTGTGTCTTTTTCGTTCTAAAGGTGCGATATGAATTCTTCAAAGTAAAAAATAAAGTTAGCAACATTAGAACTAAAGTGACCTAACTCAAAAAAGGTTATTTTAAGATTTCGTTTTGAGCTCTGTTTAAATATCTGAACTGAAAGGGACGTATATTTTGATATATTTCACTTGCTTTTGGGTAACGACTACTGGACATAATGAGACTTAACATCTCACGTCTCAGGATGACGAGCGCAGTGGAATGCCACACAGTACTTTGTAACTCAAGGTGCTGGATGGTGTTGCTACTGTTTATGGGTGGTCGTATCGCTTACCATCAAACGAACGGCATGCTCGTCTGGTCATTCAATGCAATAAAAAAAAACAACCAGAAAATGACTGAAGGTCGCATTTTGTAATAATATTTTGGGATATGTCACTTTAGTTCTAAGAGATTAATAGCAATATGAAAAACCTTTTTTCAGTTCTTGGGGTAAGGTCACTAAAAAAAACCCTCATGTTCGATAATCACCCCATTTCATTATAGGCATGCCAAACTGTTCTGCCCAGAACTACCCCAAGAGAAGGTCACCCTCATCGATAAACTATCGATAGGCGTTGTCGATAAAATAGTGCTGTTATTCGATAAAGTGTGGTGGCCGTCTGGAGCTTCGTTCTTCGGGTTCCTGTGGGATAGAGAGACGAGGATAAAGATACATCCAAAGGATAAATGGATCACTAGGGTGTATGGAGTTACATGCCCGCTGGGCAATGAAAAAGCATTAACATTGTGGACTAGCGGGAACTGTGCGAAATTGGTCAGTATAAAATACCATACTTCACTTTTTAGGGACTTTTTTAAATGTAGAGCCGTGGTTAGACTAGCAAGTTCTCGCAATATATTGCGCAAGAACTTCCAGATACGTTCACACTAGCGACAATGTTGCAATATATATGTTATATTTAGTTTAATTTATGTTATACATACTATAATTGATTTTATAAATAGTTATAGTAAAGGTATAGTTGTATGTTTATGTTATTTTGTGATAGTCCCGCCAGTTCGAATTGGGTATATCCTGTAATGACTGTGTTTGGTGAATAAAGAATAAATAAATAAATCTCTCTCTATTAAATTTCTTATCATCTCCAATCCATCCAAAGGTTGTCTGTAAGAAATTGCGGAATGCGATAAGACCGCCAATTGTACTTGTGTTTTTATCATCTTAGTTTTATTTTATGTTTATACATTCACCTTAGTTTTATGTACAATAAAGTGTTAAATAAATAAATAAATAATAAATAAATATACACGGGCGTCGCGCCGCAAGTCTTGAAGTTTTGCAGAACTCTGCTTGCCGAGAATTACACGGCAAAAGTCGCTTGTGGGAGATATCTTCTGCAAGATTATCTTGCTAATCTATAGGCTCAAAAGTAGCAGTTAAATAATTAAAATGATTGCTACAAACGCTGGTAAATAGTTTCTACAACACTAATAAGGGGTTATTTTGGCATTTTGACTGCCTCGGTGGCGTAGTTGTATTACGGTACGACTGCAAAGCTGAGATCTCGGGTTCGATTCCCAGGTCGGGCAAAGTGATAGTGGATTTTTCTATTAAGTATCAGCCGGAGTCTGGAATTTGTGCCCGATATGGCGATAGGCGCGCCCCCTGTCACATCATGGGACGGAATACGCACGACGGTGCAATTGCGCCTCTGCCTACCCCTACGCGTGTGTGTGTGTGTGTGTGTGTGTGTGTGAAACAGGCCAGAAGACATTTTTAAAGCTATAATACAAATGCAATTATAACTTAGCTCAATAAATTAAAAAACTTGGTAAATCCGTTGAATTTTTTTAAGTAGTACTTCAATTTGAATATAACCTTGTTTTGAAATCGGTTAAAAGAAAACACTAAAGTTTTACAAACGATTGTACCTGAGGTTATACTTATGTTCAAGTTAGGATTATAGAGAGGAATATTTTCTTGTTCATGTATTTTATGATTATTTCAATGTCAGCTCATTGATTGATGCATGGGCGTATGTAAGGGGGGCGTTGGGGGTACGGACTCCCCCTCTTAGCTTACAACAAAAATAATACACCCGTGGATTGATGTTTAAAATAATTCTTAATTCATTCGGCATATAAATGAAAACAGAAGTGGACGATAGCCTAGTTGGGAGTGGAACGGTCTGCCGAGACAATGTCCGGAGGTTCAAACCCAAGGCACACACCTCTGGCTTTTCGTAGTTACGTGTGTATTGATTATCAATTATCGTTCGCTTTAACGGTGAAGGAAAACATCGTGAGGAAACCTACATACCTGAGAAGTTGTCTGAATTTCGAAGGTATGTGAAGTCCGCCAACCCACACTAGGCCATCGTGGTGGACTAAGGCCAAAACCCTCTCAGTAGTAGAGGAGGCCCGTGCTCAGTAGTGGGCAGTATATAATACAGGGCTGATTGCATTGCATGAATGAAAACAGCATGATTGGTCTTTAGTGAATGATACACATCATATTATAATGCATAAAGGGGTATCAATTAAAGGAGATGTCCGCTTTTTGTATAGGTGCTGGGTCTCAAAATCTAACCAGGTACAAACTTTATGAATATTCAAGCGGCAAAATATGGATCTTGGATCCATTCCAATATTTTTGGACCCCTCCAGTTATAACTAACTATTTTTAAAACGTACATTATTGTAGTTTTTAAGCAAACTAAAATTAAATATATATTAAACTAGATTTTGTGCGCGGCTCCGCCCGCGTGGAAAAGTTTTTCCGGGATAAAAAGTAGCCTATAGCATTCAGGAGTAATGCAGCTTCCTATTAGTGAAAGAATTTTCAAGGTCCAGTAGTTTCTGAGATTAGCGCGTTCAAACAAACAAACTCTTCAGCTTTATAATATTAGTATAGAGTCGGAGGACTTTAAAATTATACGATTTATTGCAAAGGCCTAGTTTTTGGGAGTACTATCCAAATATATATAAACTATCTTGGTTAGAATTTGAAGGCCGTTTTTGGACATGTCCTTTAAAACTAACTTACCCCATTTGTTATGATTTGCATGCTATCGGTATAAGCTTCACCGGTTCTTGATAAAGTTCCTGATAACAATCTGACATATAACGCTGTCTCAAATAAATCTGACAATTCTAGTGACTTTTCTGATACATATTTATATTCGAGACCTGTGAAACCAAATGTTTATATGGCAGATAAGTTCCGGATAAGCTATCAGAGACTTTATCAGCATGTTGTGAAGTTAGCCTTTAACATTTATTCAAATTTTAGCATATAATATTACTGATAACGTTAAGGTCTCGGGTTCGACTCCCAGACTTAGACATCTGTATTTTCCATAAAGCGGCAAATTATGCCATTTTTTTTTGTATGCCTCGGTGGCGTAGTTTTATCGCTGTACGACTGCCATGCTGCTGTCTCGGGTTCGATCCCCGGGTCGAGTAATGATATTGGGTTTTTCTTCTCGTTATCAAACCGGAGTCCATTACTTGTGTTCGATATGGCGATAGGCCCCTATTATTTGGGACGGAATATTCAAGGAGAAATTATGTGGCCTAGTTGCCCGCTTACCCCTTCGGGCATAAAAGGCGTGAATATATGTAAAACTTACTTCGAAATAAAATTAGTTTTCGGATTATATCGCAGTTATTAATTTAATTTACTCCTGAAATTTCCAAGGCTTCGTGGTCACCTGGTGGACTGAGGTGGTGGTCCAAAATATTAATGAAAAAGTCTACCTTCATTTTACAATTATAAAAGTTTCATTTTGTAACATTCATTTTTCAGGCGACCTCATTCCTTATGACCATGAAGGTAGCAAAATCGTCAAAACTTTGTAAGCAAAATATAACAAAAAACTGCTATAAGATACGAAAAGTAGTCTTTATTTATATCTAACATTCGCACAATCATAATATAAAACTTTCTAGCTCATTCCAAGCTAATGTATGTTGCTAGGTGGAGTCGTTGCCAGACGACGTGGTGAGAAGCAAAGCGATGGAACTCCTCAGGAGGTTCATTGGAAAGAATATCAACATACCAGAGCCCACTGCCATGTTAAGGTACGTCATTTGTCTACGTTGTTGTACATAAGAATATAGAAAGAAAGAAAGAAAGAAAAAATATTTATTATTAACACAAGCAGTACATTTTATAAAAAAAAAAAAAAAAGGGATAAGAAAAATAAAAACAAATATAAAATAAATGCATGCATTGTGCCAACAACGGGAACTCCCATTCAGCTTCTTGCTGCAGCATCAGCTTGACTGATACTGCAGCAAGAAGCTGATAATATGGTGGTGGTAAGCTGTTTATGGAGCAAGTCACAGGTCGCAGGAACACGCTGGATGCAGATCGCTTTTGACAGGTCCGGCTGGAAATCTTTGGAGGCCTATGTTCAGCAGTGGGCGTCACGTGGCTGATGATGATGATGTAGCTATTTATACCTGAGAAGTTCTCTATAAGAATTTCGAAGGTATGTGAAGTTTGCTCGCAGTAGGCCAGCGTGGTGGACTAAGCTAACTCCTCTCAGTAGAGGAGGCCCGTGCTCAGCTGTGGGCAGTATATAATACAGGGCTGGTATGACTATTTATTGACATTGACATATTGAAGTACCAACCTTATAAGCACAACCGTGACCATAGATTACAAACCTATGCATTATTGTGCAACCTGCTGGTGTTACCAACGTTCAATTGGTGTTGCCAGCTCCGAAATAGTGTTGCCAACTCAAAACTAGTGCTGCCAACACAAAACTAGTGTTGCTAACAATCAACCAGTATTGATAACACTAATCCAGTATTGCCATACAAATTTACGTAATTACCAAAAATATGGACAAACAAATGGAAAATTTCTGGAAAATAATGAAGGAGGAAATGGCAGCGCAAACAAGGGAGATAACTGAAGCTGTCACCAAAAATGTATCAGATAGCATCAATGAGAAATTAACTGCTCTTGTGGAAGAAAATAAAAGCCTGAAGACCGAGGTTAATATGCTACATGACAAAATCAAGTCAATGGAAGAACACAAAAGAAAAAATAACATAATTTTCTTCGGAATCGAAGAACAACGCAATGTGTCCCCAATTGAAACCATTACAAAACTTCTAGAAAAGGACATGAATATTAATATTAACTCACACGAAATAAATAACGCTTACCGACTAGGAGAAAAGAAAGATAACAAACCGCGTCCTACTCTTGTAACTTTTACAACAAACTGGAGAAGAAATGAAGTCCTAAAGAATAGAAAGAAGCTGGACGCCGAAATCTACATCAAGGAGGACCTCAGCAAAGAAACCTTGGAGAAGAGGAAGCAACTTCTGCCACAACTAATGGAAGAAAGAGCAAAGGGGAAAAAATGTTATTTTGTAAAAGATAAAATAGTCATTAAAGAGCCGAAAGAAGATAAAAGAGACAAGAGGAAAAGAGAATCCATTAAGTCTCCAAGCATATCTCCAAATAATCCATCTGCCCCGGCTTCCAAGAAGATAAATAAAACAAACATGTTAGACTACGTAGCACGGGGCAGGTCCGCATCACTGTCACTACCCACAACAACAAAAAACGTCCAATAGACACCGTCGACAAGAAACCCAGCTCACCTAGTAAAAATTACTTACCCAAAGAAACAACTAAAATACTCACCCCAAGACGGTTGGTCACCGTGGGGGAAGATGACCACTACCCTCCAACTACAGCATCCCTAGCTCATACGAATCCCTTTGAACAACAACGACAAAATACTACATATATACATATAGCTACATACAACACACTTTCTTTAAGGTCTGAAGAGAGCCTACAAGAATTATTATACTCTATAAAAGATGTTAAGTGGGACATCATCGGCTTAAGCGAAGTAAGAAGGAATGGCGAGGCTATTGAAGAATACGATCAGATTATACTGCACTACAAAGGCGAAACTCCAGGAAGACATGGAGTCGGATTCTTAATTAAAAAAGAACTCAAAAACTTCATAGTCGAAATAATTGGCATTTCGGAAAGAATTGCTATTTTGAATATAAGAATCCCTCCAGGCAAAGAAATATGGTCTATTGTTCAAATCTACTCACCAACCGAGCAATCAACTACTACTGAAATTGAGTCATTTTACTCATCCCTTAACACCGCCTTAGAAGAACACGCATACAAAAATCGTATTATAATGGGCGATTTTAACGCACAAGTCGGAATACCAAGAACTGGAGAAGATATTGTACTAGGTCCGTATAGCAGCGGTAAAAGAACTAGAAATGGACAAAAACTTATGGAAATGGCTTTTGAAAATAACATGAAAATAATGAACAGCCAATTCAAAAAAAGAGCTTCTAGAAAATGGACATGGATATCGCCTGATGGCCGGTACAGAAATGAGATAGATTACTTTCTAACGAATAGACCGAAATCTTTCGATGATTGTGGTACCATAGCAAATCTCAATTTCAATAGCAATCATAGAATGCTCCGAGCACGTCTGAACACATCATTAAGTTTAAAGTTAAATCGGCCTTTTAAAGTCAAAAGAGCAATGCCAAACAACAAAATGAGAATAGCTACCATCAAAGACAATCTCGACTCAGTGACGGAATCATCTCTTCAGCACTTAAGCACTCAACAGAAATACAATATAATTCACGAAATACTAACAGCAACATCAGAAACCAACAGTAAAGGCAAATCAAAGTCAAACATACACATATCAGAAAAAACTAATGACCTCCTAGAAAAGAGGTCTAAATTAATTAACATCCTAAACAAAACAAAAATTATCAGAGATGAAATAGGAAAAATAAGTAAAAAAATAAAAACACAAATGAGAAGAGACAGAGAACAATTTAGACTAGAGATTTTTGGTAAACACATCAACCAGACTGGAGGTATTAAAAAGGCGCTCAAATTTTTAACTGACAAAACAAACTGGATACCCAATATGAAAGACCGATATTGCAAGGCAAAAACGAAGAGATCTGATATATTGGCAATGGCATCAAAATTTTATGAAAATCTGTATTCGAGCAAAAACCAATTTGAAAATACCGATTTAAAGAATGACGATAGTGTACCACCAATAATAATAGAAGAAATAAAGTGGGCAATAGAAACACAGAAGAAAGATAAATCTCCAGGCCCTGACGAGATCAACAACGAACTGCTTTCAGACTGCAAAAACTACATTGCACCACTATTAAAATACGTCTTCAACGATATAATAATTACCGAAAAAATTCCAACACAATGGACCACATCAACGATCATCCTACTCCACAAAAAGGGTCACAAAGACGAAATCAACAACTATAGACCGATAAGCCTCATGTCCAATATTTATAAAATTTTTGCCAAAGTAATGTTACGACGTATATCTAGAACCCTGGACGAAAACCAACCCAAAGAGCAGGCTGGCTTCAGGGCAGGCTACTCAACCCTAGATCATATACACACTGTAAGACAAATCTTTGAGAAGAACAAAGAATTTAATGTGCCATTCTACTGCTGCTTCATCGACTACAATAAAGCATTCGACTCAATAGAGCACGAAGTCATCTGGAATAGTCTAAAGAATCAAGGAGTCGAACATAAATACATTAGAATCTTAAAAAATATATACACTAATAGTATAGCTAGAGTAAAGTTAGAAAAATTGGGAAAGGAAATAAAAATAAATAGGGGGGTACGACAAGGAGACCCACTATCACCTAAACTATTTACAGCCGTATTAGAAGAAATCTTTCGCAAATTAAAATGGGACCAGTATGGGCTTAACATTAACGGGGAACAACTATCACACTTACGATTCGCTGATGACATCATATTATTTGCAACAACAAAGGAAGATCTACGGTATATGCTCATAGACCTAGAAAAAGAAAGTCGTATGGTAGGTCTAACGATGAACACCTCAAAAACTAAAGCCATGACAAACGCGTCTGAAGACACAATTATTATAAATGGCCAGCCAATTGAATTCGTGAAAGAGTACACTTACCTAGGCCAACAAATCTCAACCACCAATATAATGTCAAAAGAAATAGATACAAGAATTGGTAAAGCTTGGAAATGTTACTGGCGACTTAAGGATATAATGAAGAACAGAGAAACCCAGATGACCATCAAAACCAAGCTATACAACACCTGTATACTGCCTGTCTTAACATATGGCTGCCAAACTTGGGCACTAACTAAAGCGCAAAATAAGAAATTGAAAACCTGTCAGACAGCAATGGAAAGGAGCATGTTAAACATTAGGAAATCTGACAGAATAAACAACAAAATCATAAGAAAACGCACGAAAATTGAAGACGTAACGACCAGAATAAAAAAACTCAAGTGGAAATGGGCTGGCCATATAATGAGAGGCATTGAAAAGTGGAGCAAAAACATATTATTTTGGTACCCAAGGAATAGAAAAAGAAATCGTGGTCGACAGTTTCGAAGATGGGCAGATGAAATAAAGATCGTAGCAGGGAAAATATGGACTAGAAAAGCGCTTAATAGATCAGAGTGGAAAGAAATGGAGGAGGCCTTTGCCAAAGTTGGGCAAACAGACCAAGTTGTCGGTGTCTTCGATTCGCAAGAGCCGTTAGTATAAGTTAAATTAATTTAAAACTCTGTGTCTGAATAAAGGCTCATATTATTATTATTATTATTATTATGACTATTTATGTCCGAATAACGACCGTGCACAAGATAAACCTGCCATAGTCCACGTAAGTCGCGTTCCAGGACCAGCCTGTGTATATCCAGTTTCCAACCGATATGGTGTCGATTGGTGAGGTATAATCACTCGTCAGTCCGACATTGTGTCGACTGGTGAGGTATAATCACTCGTCAGTCTGACATTGTGTCGACTGGTGAGGTATAATCACTCGTCAGTCCGACATTGTGTCGACTGGTGAGGTATAATCACTCGTCAGTCCGACATTGTGTCTACTGGTGAGGTATAATCACTCGTCAGTCCGACATTGTGTCGACTGGTGAGGTATAATCACTCGTCAGTCCGACATTGTCTAGATTGGTGAGGTATAATCACTCGTCCGTCGACACTATCTGAACCCCACTCATCTAGCCATCAGTTCCAGGGGAGTTACTTTACCTTGCTCGAAAAATAAGTCAATTTACTTTAAAGTCCGCATTTGAGCTGCCACATGTCTGTGATTTCGACTTCTCATAAGAGTTAAACTTAAAAGTCATTGTTTCAATAATTCTATTTTTCAGGTCAAGTTGGTACAAAAACCCCTACACAAGGGGCAGTTACACTTACGACAACTTACTGACGCCACAATACCCCAATGCACGTGACGACCTGGGTAAACCGTTACTAGATTCAGCTGGTAACCCTCGCGTGCTCTTCGCGGGTGAAGCTACCAACCCTCGCCACTTCTCAACGGTCCATGGTGCTGCAGAGACCGGGTACAGGGAAGCAATGAGGCTACTATCTGTTTCGAGCAAGATCTAAGTGTTTTTACCCCATTTGGGGTAGTACAAATTGTATGTTGAGTGGAGCTCAAAGGAAATAGAAAAATTTTACTAGATTCGTTATTTTATTTTTTTATTACTAGCTTTTGCCCGCGGCTTCGCCCGCACGAAAGGTTTTTTCCTTAACAAAAGTCCCGCTATACATTTTCGCGGACCGAATTGTAAATCTAAACCATTCTCGAATCCACCTGAAGACACAAAAAAATAAGTATAAAAGTCACTTTACCAGGCGACAATAAACTGATACAGATCGAAAGATCTTGCAATATGGTCGGTCAGCGACACTTTGGTACAAAACGCCTTTCAGTCCAGTATAAGTAGATCCCCGACTTTTGTCAGAAAGGCACTCGCAGTCACAATAGAACATATAAATTATTTCTCTGCTATATTATGCTTGTATTATACATATAAAACTTCCTCTTGAATCACTCTATTAAAAAAAAACGCATCAAAATCCGTTGCGTATTTTTAAAGATCTAAGCACACATAGGAACATAGGGACAGACAGCGGGAAGCGACTTTGTTTTATACTATGTTAAGATAGCACAGCCACGTTATATACATGCAAATTATATAACATACTGTCATATAGGTATGCTATCATCGGATAGCATACCTATATGACAGTATGTTATATAATTTGCATTATATAGGTACTGTATTTGCTTATTCTATTATGCAATTTGTTTTATATAGGTACTGTACATCGGTACAGTACCTATATAAAACAAATTCTGTCCGATCCGATACTGGCATACAGGTAAATAAATCCAATAATACTTCGAAAAAAATATAAAAACAAACTTGAAAATTAAAATATTAATATACAATTTGTCATATACGTCTCCAGTAATAAATTAATTTACAGTTCGATAGTGCTACTACTCGCGCAATATAATATTGTAACCTTAAAATTAGAATAGGCTGCCCCCTATCACATCATGGGACGCAATACGCACGGCGAAAAGTGGATGTAACTAACTAGTTGCGCCTTTGCCTACCCCTTCGGGGATATAAGTCGTGATGGGTGCGTGTGTAAAATTACAATGACGTACGTAAATGTAACTAAAATTAATTTTGTCACGTTTTTGAACGTTGCAATATTTAAGAACCACGTCATTTTAATTTTGAGGTCACTTCATATACCTTTTCGTATTTCTTTTTAATTATCTGTAAAGTCTCATTATGTCCAGTAGTTACACTGGCTACAATGTCCTTCAAACCGACACATAATAATGCATGCACACTGCTGCTTTGCGGTAGAAATAGACATTGCGGTGGTACCCACCCAGACGGACTCTTACATATGATAGACTTACCATCAGGAAAACAAATGTCCGCAGGTTCAAAACTCAAGGGCACGCACCTCTGACTTTTCTAAAGTGATGTGTGTATTCTTTGTGATCACTTGCTTTAACGGTGAAAGAAAACATCGTGAGGAAACATGCACACCAGAGAAGTTCTCCGTAAGAATTTCGAAGGTATGTGAAGTCTGCCAACCCGCACTAGGCCAGCGTGGTGGACTAAGGCCTAAACCCTCTAGTAGAGGAGGCCCGTGCCCAGCAGTGGGATAGTAGGTATATAGTACAGGGCAGATATTATTATTAATAGCTACGACGTCGTTCGTCACTAACTTCAGAGGCCAAATGAAATATTGGGGTAAGTTCGGAGCATAGGGTTAACACGTTGATTCAAAATACCTGCTAAACCCTAACTAAAACTAGTGGCAAACAATTGCAGTAAATTACAAAATGGCATATCAGGAAGTGTTAGTTAGTAAATGTGTTTAGCAGTAATTTTAAATAAACACTTACCCCATTATCCGAACTTACCCCAACGCACTATTTCTATATAACGCGAATGGAAAGAAAGCAAGAAAAACTATTTATTAGTCAAAGTCACAACATAACAAAAGCAATTGACATACAAATAACATATAAAAACTAAGTAAGACTACAAAACACCCAAGAAACTATGTAATAATCTTTGATTAATTATATTCCTATAGACACTGAACGTATCAAACGCGTCGAAAAAAATAGAGGCGAACTGTTCCCCACTAAATGAGTTCGAGTGAATTAATTTTTGTTGTTTTTCATGGATATAATTATCTCCCCGTTTTAATGGAAACCATGTTATAACTGGTATCATTATGCGCGCACACAATGATACGCAGAATGTTGTAGCGATAGCGTATAACACAGCTATCACGCATACTAGCTGAAGAAAAGTTGGCCTGTTTGTTTAGTTTCATTGCAGCGCGTCACTCTATCTAGGAATATAATTAATCAAAGTTTATAATACATTGTACTGTGAATTACCGCCTTGTATTTACCTACTAGTCGTTGCATTGGATATCTATGTATACTTATACCTACCTACATAAAATGATGCAAGAATGAAACAGTAAATCAGTTTCATTGCACATAAAAATGATTGTATTTCTGTCGATGCATATACTTTTTACGCAAGCATATATTATTCATATGAATTTACCGAAAATAAACGTAACTGAATTCAATTCTACGCTGCATTTATCGTTTGGTAATATAAAAATAATTTGCGAGAACTCGGACCATATATGCAAATCGAATAATACTAGAATATGTGCAGTACGATATGAAAATGGCAGTAGTTATAAGGATTTTGAAAATACGTGTTATTTGTTTTTGAGTAATATGTGTAATTCGCCTGGTTTTGGTAAGTAATGGTCTTTAGATTTACAACGTATTCCAGTCTGTTACAGAAATGTAAAGAAATATCTACCTACCACGTCTTCCCAATTCCCTCAAAGGTCATCAAAATCTAACGATTTCTTTTTTCAATATCCACGAACAATAAAACTTATTAATATTATAAATGCGAAAGTTTGTGAAAATATTTCGATGTTTGTTAAGGGGCTATGTCGAAAAAATATCGGACGGTGATGGGCGTGGCTTAGCGTATTTCCAGTGCGAGGCGCCCCGCCGACCCGCTGCGACAGATCGCGCGCCTCGTCGCACCGCCATCGCATTAGGTCGTTGCGCTCAAGCCCGCGAAAAGATCGTCATTCCAAATGCAAATACACAGCTGCGCTATAAATATTATAGTTAAAATTTCCAATAAATTCTATGTTTTATAACTTATAAAACATAGAATTTATTTTAATTCGCCTATAGAATCATTATTATGTCACTATAGTACCTAATTACTTGAACATTATGTAAAATGACATTGTAAGTTATTTAAACTCATCGAAAGTATTATTCACTTTCTCGGTAAAATTTGGTATGGTGGTAAATAGGTCTCGGACGTACGTAGATATATAAAAAACAGAGCAGTATGAAAATTCTATAATACATTTTAAATTATATTTTGCATCGTTTTGATTTATTTTTGTAGGCTTTCCTAGCTTTGATTGACACAAAGTAAATAATAATACAAAAAATGCAGTCACTATTTTACGGGCCGACTCTGGATTCAAACCCGGGACCTCAGCGCGGAGGCCGTACCGAGCACGCAATACAGCTACGAGTTACGACATCGAGGTAGTCTTGACTCTCGACAAGTCAGTCACTATGCTACCTCTTCCCTGGAATTCCGGGTCTATTTTACCGGGTTTTGCCAGGTCTAAATTTTGTATTGCTTCACTCTTCAGTGCCGCCATACAAAATCGAATTTTGGGTGTAAAGGTGTTCGAAATTTTTACACCATAAAATTAGTTTGATATGAAGTTTGAAAACATTATAATGGTTCAATGGTCACTAGATAGGGTATAAATGTTTGTAATGGTGAAGGTGGCCGTTACCAATCTAGAACATTTTTATTTAAGAACCAATTAGCTTCAAAATCCATACCTGGCCAAATTTTGGACAATAAAACATGTGTCTAATGTACAAGGTGGAATAAGTGGCTGCCATGTTGTTTTAATTTTTTTTAAGGCCAATTCGCTTTAATAACGATACTTTTGCGTCTTTGGTTACAAAGGTCAGATCCGATTTTATACCTATTGACCTCAAAATTGTTATCTAGGCATACTTTGGCCCCAGAGGGTGAGCCTAATGCCAAAAAAGTGACTGCCATCTTGAATTTGAGAGCGTACATGTACGCTCGGGCCGATTTCTGCAAAATATATATCAAACTGAACATCTACAGGTTTTTTCTTCTTTCGCTATTTTTGGCTTGCCGTTGAAAGCAAGATCTTGACTTAGGTAATGTTAGAATTGAGAAAAGTGGCCGACATAGTGAGACTGATCCAATGTCAGAATTGAAAAAGTTACCGCCATTTTTAATTTCTTTGTTTTAATGCTAACCGACCTCAAAATCGATATCTGTGTATAACTTTAGTTACAAAAGACTGATCTAATGTCACAATTGAAAAAGTAGCCGCCATTTTGAATTTCTTTGTTTTAAGGCCAATCGATATCTGGGCATTGTTTTGTGTACAAGAGGCAGATCTAATGTTAGAATTAAAAAAAGTGGCCACGATTTAGATATTTCTTGTTTTAAGGGCTATTTATTGGCTTTAAAATCTATGTGACCTTGCAGGTGGACGGCCGACGCTGCGCCGTGGCCTGGCCTTAAAAACAAATAAATGCAAAATGGCGGCCACTTTTTTCAATTCTGACATTGGATTAGTCTTAGGCAAATAAAGTTATAGCCAGATATCGATTTTGTGGCCAATTGGCCTTAAAATGAAGAAATTCAAAATGGCGGCCACTTTTTTCAATTCTGACATTGAATTAGTCTTAGGCAACTAAAGTTATAGCCAGATATCGATTTTGTGGCCGATTGGCCTTAAAATGAAGAAATTCAAAATGGCGGCCACTTTTTTCAATTGCTACATTGGATCAGTCTTTGGTAACTAAAGTTATAACCAGATATCGATTATGAGATCAATTGGACTTCAAACAAGGAAATTCAAAATGGCGGCCACTTTTTTCAATTCTGACATTGGATTAGTCTTTTGTAACCAAAGTTATAGCCAGATATCGATTTTGAGGTCGATTGGCCTTAAAACAAAGAAATTCAAAATGGCGGCCACTTAATTCAATTCTGATATTGGATCAGTCTTTTGTAACCAAAGTTATACCCAGAAATCGATTTTGAGGTCGATTGGCCTTAAAACAAAGAAATTCAAAATGGCGGCCACTTAATTCAATTCTGACGTTGGATCAGTCTTTTGTAACCAAAGTCATACCCAGAAATCGATTTTGAGGTCGATTGGCCTTAAAACAAAGAAATTCAAAATGGCGGCCACTTAATTAAATTCTGACGTTGGATCAGTCTTTTGTAACCAAAGTTATACCCAGAAATCGATTTTGAGGTCGATTGGCCTTAAAACAAAGAAATTCAAAATGGCGGCCGTGTATACCAATTCTAAAATTGGCTCTGAATATTTTAGTGACTATTGATCCATAATAAATAAATAAATAAGTAATATAAAAATTCATACTAAAATAATTTTATGGTGTAAAAATTTGAACAGCCTTTGCACCCAAAATCCGAATTTTTCAAATGTATGACCGGCACGCAAGCGTCATTTACGCAAAATTGGCCCAGCATGGCATTCCAGGTATTACTCGTCCCTAGCTCTGGATTACGAAATATAAATAATAATACAAAAAAACCCAATGTCAATTTTTTTTCGTTCAGGGATTCGAACCCGGGACCGGGAGCGCGGTAGTCGTACCGATCACGCATTATAACTAAAGTAGGTCTCCGAAAAGAAATAATTTACAAAGGTGAAAGGATGTAATAATTACGCTTGCTACCTGTCTCATAGATCTAATAGAGCCTATAATTTTATATTGACACACGGACGTGAGCTGGATATACGGTAAAATAGAATTTGAAGGGCACTTTCAAATTTGCCGCGCGGGTCACGGCGGCAGCGCGGCCGCATCCCTATACCAAACGGGTAATTTGAACTTTGAAGGCGCCCAAAAATGTCGAGCGCACGTCCGTCGTCAGTAAAGATTCCGGGCGACTGAAGTCGGCACGGGCCACTCCCATGACAGTGATGGCGTATTTAGCCGTCGCGGATGAGAGGAAGAGACGGGAGGCGCACTCGTATGCCGAAATGAAATGGCGTAAGCGCCAAACCAATTTTCTTTTAATTGTGATTATACTATTCAATTTAGTTTGATTGCGTCTTTTTGTGACCTTAGAAAATATTGAGTTCTTGTATTTAAATCAAGTTACGAATGTATATATTACACCATTTAGAGATAAAGCGTGTTTAAAGAAAATATCAGAGGTAACTTTGGATTTTTTTTCTATCGAGAAAATTTGTAGTAATTGTGTTTTGGCTTTCGAAAATCATTGAGTTATATGTTCAATTTACACATACCCAAAAATCAAACTTCCTATCTTAGTACTTTACGAGAAATTTGAATTTAAATAACCTTAAATTTTTCGACATAGCCTCTTAAAAGTAAACGGCACACGGGTACCTCATGTCTTGGATTATCACATAGCCTACTTTTCATCCCGGTAATTTGCTCTCACAGGAAATCTTTAATTAATTATGTACCTAGATAGTGACGCGCTGCAATGACACTAAAAGAAACAGGCCAACTTTTCTTAAGCCAGTGTGCGTGACAGCTGTGTCATACGCTATTGCTGCATCATTGTCGGTATCCTTGTGTTGCCTTGTGTGTGCGCATAATGATACCAGTTATTACATGGTTTCTATTAAAACGGGGAGAAAATTATATCCATGAAAAACAACACAAATGTATTCACTCGATCTCATTTAGAACAGTTCGCCTATATTTTTTTCGACGCGTTTGAAACGTTCAGTGTGTATCTAGGTATGTAATTAATCAAAGCGGGAAATAATGGATGTCTTTTTAAGTAGATGGCGCTGGCGTCGTACTTTTTTTAGGGACTTTTGTAGCGGGAAAAGCCTTTTAATGCGCTCGAAGCCGCGAACAACACCTAGTAAGTTATAAAGCTTTGAAATGTCGTGGAAGTGGTAGCTGTGAAATAAGAGTACCTAATAGTAAACTGTGACGTCACTGACAGGTACTGGCCATAACGCTGCGTGCGTGAGAAAGAGATAGCGCTGAGTTAAGACTGATGAATATACAGTGATTTCTAGTAAGGAATTATTCACAAATTGTAATTGAATTTCTAGAATATTCTATAGTAAGCAGTGGGACGTGCGAGGATTATTTAAATGCCCGACGAACTGAGACGACAAGCAGACAAGCAAACCAGAGTGACATAGATAGACGTAACACTACAGGAAAATTGAGTACAGGTGAGAACGCAAAGAAACTCAAAATAGGGAATATTGGTTTAATTAATGAACAATGGCAGCCTTAAGGGGGGCGAACCAGGCAAACGCCGGGGCCTCGCGCTTAGACAAGGGACCTCGCGATGGGCAAGTCGGCCGGTTAACCCCCTACTTAAGCTACCAATACAAACACAGCTGGCGAATTGTGGGTAGGTATATGTGTATTACTACCGCCAAGCAGCAGTGTGCATGCACTGTTGTGTTTTGGTTTGAAGGACATCGTAGCCAGCGTAACTACTGGACATGATGAGACTTAACATCTTATGTCTCAGGATGACGAGCGCAGTGGAATGCCACACAGTACTTTGTAACTCAGTGCTGAATGGTGTTGCTACTGTTTATGGGTGGTCGCACGGGCGTAGCTATAGTTTTCACATGGGGTCCTACGATATAAAAAAAATCTGGCGTGGGTTCTTGCCTTGCACGGCACCGTATACACTAAGCTAAGGGCATGCTCGTCTTGTTATTCTATGCGATAATAAAAAATACTTTTGTCCACCCCTGAAAAAGAAAAATGGATTGATGACGAACGTATGTTTTAGCGAGTCCTCTACGCTCAAAACAAGAAACAACATTCAGCACGCTATACGAAGTGGAGACTGCGTTTGATTTCCACATCTGTCCGTATTCCTGCCCGGACATCTACTCTCCAATTTGCGTCTCCGCCAACCGTGGCTTCGGCAAATATTTCAAGTTCTTCACGTTTGTCAACCATTGCGCTGGTGATTTGTATTATTGCAAGCATTGGGAAGGTATGTATTTTGTTACGGTAAGTCAAATTGACTCCTGCAGCTCATGGTAAGTGATGAGAAGTCCAAAAACATGTTGATAAGTAAGAGATAAGGGGCCATTCAATAATTACGTAGAGGGTGAAGGGATTAAAAAAATCTCTACATGCCCTTATCTTAGGGGGAGCGGGGTAAAACCAATTCTTACGTAATAATTTGTAAGTCGTTTTATTTTATTTTTCTTCATACTATAATGTACACTTCGATTTACATCCTATTGTGCAAATATTTATTACTAGCTTTTGCTCGCGGCTCCGCCCGCGTGAAAAAGGTTTTCCGGGATAAAAGTCCCGCATTATATTTTCCCGGGATAAAAGTGGCAGAGGTGGCAAAATGCCTCGGTTCCCCGGCCGCCCCGGCCCAAAAGGCCGCGAGCTCACGTATAACATACAATTGATGACGGGGGGGGGTATACGTGATTTATTTGTTAAACGTGAAATTTTTTACTGGGGCCCCATCCAATGAATTTGCCACGGGCCTCAGATGAAATAGTTACGCCACTGCCTATGACCTTTCTCAGGCTCTAGACTATCTGTGTACCAAATTCCATTTAAATCGGTTCGGTAGTTTTGGCGTGAAAGCGTGACATACAGACAGAGTATAGCTTTCGCATTTATAATATCAGTAAGGAAGTAACGGTTTATTAAAATTTTAAAATCTTAAATGTGTTCATTTTTATCCAATTTCCATGTTTCGAACTGTGATTAATAATATGTTTTGATATATTATTAATCAAAGGTTATGAATAATTATAAATATAAAAAATAAAACAAGACCATGCATAGGTATTCCCTATTGTTTACCATACAAGTATGACATTTGTTTCCAGAATTTTCTCCACCTCCCGATGAAGACGAAAAAGTCAGCAGTTCTCCGTTGAGTTGGTCGTACTGTGGCGCTTCGAGGTAGAGTAATAACAACTTATTTCCAATGCTGATCTAAGCTACTCGGCAGTGTCGAAGCGTGAGTTTTTAGGTGGACCCAAAAGGACATGTCCATAAATTCACACCAATATACTTTATATATATTTCGATAGTACTCCCAAAAACTAGGCTTATGCAATAAATCGTATAATAATAAAGGGCTCCGATTTTGAGATTTAGATAAGTTTATCTTAAAAACTACACTTTAATTGAACATTTAAAAAAAGACAGTTATTAATAGGGTCAACAAATATGTTTTTAATGGATCCAAGTTCTATATATTTTTGCCCCTTTAATATCCCTAAGTTTGAACTGGCTTAGATTTTGAGGCCCAGCACCCATAAAAAAAGTGGACATCTCCGTTAGCAGGGACTTACAATATTTTTCATATACTTTTTAACGCAATTCAAATATTTGTGCCTGGTAATCATTCAAGCAGCAGTGTGCATGCACTGTTGTGTTCCGATTTTAAGCATGCTATATGCATAACAAAACTTATTTTTTTAAAACTTGTGGCATTAATAGATGCAGCAGGGAGGCAAAAGTCGCCAATGGGCTTAGAATGTGGCAAAAAAATGCAACTCGTAAGACGATATTTAATTTTAATGTTTGTGATTGATTTAGAGACCGATACGTCAGTCACGTGTTAGTCTCTCAACCAATCACAATAAAACGAAACGGAGTCGTGTTGTGTTTTTTGCCACATTCTAAGACTCTCAGGAGTATAGGCTATTGAATAAAAAAAGAATTTTGAAAATCGCTCTACAATTGGCGCGGAAATCGGTGAACGTACATAAAAGAAATGTACACAATCGAACATAGAACCTCCTCCTTTTGCGAAGTCGGTTAAAAATATCACCCATGCGAGCTACGCTAAACTTTCTCGGTCTGCAAATGGCATTGTCTCGGTTTTCCAGATACCTTCAGTTCGCTCGTTTTGCGGAGGTAGCATCGTCTATGGGACACTACGGTTGGTTGGCAGGGGACTATCGCTATTCCCATATCATGGAGCCACATGAAAGAATTCCTGGTCATGGATAAACTATTTCTTTACATCAATTATGTAATAAAGATAAATGTGATTTTCAAAGGATTTTCTTTCATTACGTATGATGGGGTAAGTTCGGAATATGGGGTAACACCGGCAATTAAAATTAATAGATATACCTATATATTATTTATATTCTCTCAATATAGGTATTTACAGAGTCGTCACTTAATAATATATAATAATAATAATAATACCAGCCCTGTATTATATACTGCCCACTGCTGAGCACGGGCCTCCTCTACTACCGAGAGGGGTTAGGCCTTAGTCCACCACGCTGGCCTAGTGCGGATTGGCAGACTTCACATACCCTCGAAATTCCTATCGAGAATTCTCAGGTATGTAGGTTTCCTCACGATGTTTTCCTTCACCGTTAAAGCGAACGATAATTGATACACAATACACACATAACTTCGAAAAGTCAGAGGTGTGTGCCTTGGGTTTCGAACCTCCGGACATTGTCTCGGCAGACCGTTCCATTCCCAACTAGGCTATCGTCACTTAATAATAAATTAGCATAAATCCAGTCTAGAGTAAACAACAATGGAGCATTTTACAATATTTTTCATTTACTAATTTTTGGACCTGCACGGCGAATTAACTCAAGCACGACACGTGATGGTAAGTGCCGCGCAGATAAAGTAGCTATTGAAAATTTAAAAAAGTCACATCTCAATTAACTATGTTTGAAATATCCAGTAACAGGTATTTCAATGAAAAAGTGCAGGGATCTTGTAATTATCAGTAGCAAGGTTTCTCACATATCCAGGGCCGGCTTGACCAGATGTGACTGTCATATCAGATCCTATTTCGGGTACCTATGGTCACTATCCGGAAATACCCTACGCAGCCGGCAAAATACCACACTCGCGTAAAACCGTCACATCAACATCACAATCCCCCAAATCCTGATTAGGATGATGAATCAAATGCAACAGAATCCGCGGCTTACTATTCGAAGCCCATTTACAAATCTGACAAGTAAAATTGCCTTTTTTACTTTTCTCCGACTTTTTCTTCTCAATCCCGTGTTCATTCACCTCGTGCTTCCTCAACAGATGTTGGCAAAACAACTGAGTGCATATCTTGCATCTCTTTCTACTCTTCCTGTGATTCACAAACGAAGTGTAGTCTTCGAATTTGTGGTCGCATTTCGTACATTTGTGCATCTTTTTCGAGTCTTCTTTGATAGCGTGGGTCTTTTGACGATGGCTGTTGAGGACTCTTGGGTTTCGGGCTATGAATGGGCATTCGGAGCATTTGAGCGGGTTGTTCGGACGGTGAATAAGTTCGTGTTTTTTCGTGTTCTTCTTTGATACACTTCTGTATGGACAGTGGGAGCATTTGAAGGGTTTTATACCTGTAAAAGATGGTTTTACTGTAGCGTAGCTTGCTTTAAGAAGCCTTAAGAGCTGCGGACTGTGCTGTTACAACTAGATTTGCGAGCGGCTCCGCCCGCGTGAAAACGTTTTCCCGGGATAAAAAGTAACCTATAGCACTCAGGAGTAATGTTCCTATTAGTGAAAGAATTTTCAAAATCGGTCCAGTAGTTCCTGAGATTAGCGTGTTCAAACAAACAAGCTCTTCAGCTTTATAATATTAGTTTAGATAGAATGACAAGACAAGTATACCGCTCGTCTGATATTTTTCTTTTTATGGGATTGAATGACGAGACGAGCCTGCCGTTCGCCCATAAACAGTAGCAACATCATCCAGCACCTTGAGTTACAAAGTACTGTGTGGCATTCCACTGCGCTCTCATCCTGAGACATAAGATGTTAAGTCTCATTATGTCCAGTAGTTACACTGGCTACAATATCCTTCAAACCGAAACACAACAGTGCATCCACACTGCTGGCGGTAGAAATAGACATTGCGGTGGTACCCACCCAGACGGACTCTTACATATGAGAGACCTACCACCAGTAAAGTATTTCAATAAGTAATTCAACCTAATATCTATATTAATATATAAAGCTGAAGAGTTTGTTTGTTTGTTTGAACGCGCTAATCTCAGGAACTACTGGACCGATTTTGAAAATTCTTTCACTAATAGGAAGCTACATTACTCCTGAGTGCTATAGGCTACTTTTTATCCCGGAAAACTTTTCCACGCGGGCGGAGCCGCGCGCAAATGCTAGTTATTCTATAAGATGAAGAGAGAAAGCACTTACCCTGATGAATCCTGACATGTTCTTCAAACAGGCTTTTATTATACGTCGTATAGTCGCACATATAACATTGGAATGGGTTCTCTCCTCTATGCACCTTCCGGACGTGACGTAGCATCTTCTCCTCATTCTCAGCTGTGTATCGATGGCAGACCGTGCACCGGACGCGCCGAGAGGTCACTGTTAGATACGGGTCTGGTGGTTTGATCCTGTAATCATGAGTTGAGAGCAACGCGCATTTCAGGTCCAGTTGGTGGTCATCAAAGACATTAAACAGTATAGTTATAGACCGGACATCAGGACCAAATTTTTCATCCAAAAGTTATTACCAATTGGTAATAAGTCGCTGTCTTATCTGACACGTCCATGTGACAAGATGCCTCGGCATCATTGATGATGCTCGGCATGCTTAAATTTTGTAAAGAAAACAAAGAATTCTAAGAAACTATACTGTTTAATGTCTTTGAAAGGAAACAATATTTTGGAAGAAAATATACCAACTTGCAAATTACGATCATGTCGAAGTGTGTTTTAATGCATTTTACATAGTTTTTTTGTTATTTCACGGTAGATTAAGTTACTGACGAACAGGCTCAAAATTTCTGTATGATAATTTTCCCAATGTCCGCTCTATATAATCTCAGAACTCTTTGGCGGTCATCATAAACAATAAGGTATTTTCCTATGTTGCCTTATGTTGGATGTCCACTATTTTATATTTAACAGCAAAAAATACGAAAGAAGCCTTTCTATGGAAAACTGCATTAAAATTGGTAAAGAAATGAGGCAGTAATTCATATTTCAAATATTGCAATGTGCGCGTGGTGGAAATAGCGCGCTAGCTCTTTCTTTCGCGCGCATCGTTATGCCTGATGACGTCAACTACCTCTTATTGTGTCTCTTTTTTGGCTTGGAGACTTTTTTAGCCCAGGAAAATATAAAGCGGAACTTCTATCCCGGAAACGGTGGAGCCGCGGTAAAAGTTATTTTTAGATAAAATTTAAATATTTTTTAAGCATAAATAAAAACCATAAGTATTTATTTTACGTATTTATTGAGAAATTCAAATGACCGTTTAATTTTTGAAAATTACTGAAATTCAAAGCAGGCATGTTAACCAGTCGGTGGGCTTAGAATGTGACAAAAAACACGGCACAACTCCATTTCGTTATATTGGGATTGGTTGAGAGACTAACAGGTGACTAGCGTATTAGTCTCTCGATCAATCACAAACTTCAAAATTAAACATTGTCTTACGAGTTTTTCTGCCAAATTCTAAGCCCACATGCTGCTAATTGTTGAAAACAAAGCCACATATTTCCAACAAAATGCTAGAAAAAGTTGCACTAGAAATAGAACTGTTATGAATAAAACTTACTCCTTTTTGACCGTCCGTTCCTCCTGTTTTTCCATTAAGGGTTTTGTGTCATCAATTAAAGAATACTGTTCTGCTTCTTTGGCCACATCCACAAATACAATGGGACCATCTACTGGTAACTCTGTCATTATTCCTGGAGCTGAAAATGGCATCCTACTAATATTATAAATGCGAAAGTTTGTGAAAATGTGTGGATAGTTGTCAGAAGTAAACGGATTTGGATGAAGTTTGGCACACGGGTAGACTATGTCCTGGATTATCACAAGCCCGGCTGCTAGACTTCACGACACTGTGAGCTCATTCTGCGTAGATCCAACCGTTAACAAATAATAATATTTAAAATCTTTTATAATTGTTAAATGTTCGTAGATATTGTAACTTTTACTATTCGGACAACCAACACCTCCGTCCGCCCCGAGACCATGAAGGCTGCAAAGCCTTCATGACGTCGGGAGCAAATACAAATTAAAAAACCGCGATAAAATCAGCAAAATAGTTTTATTTCAATGGCTACTTCTTCTCGGTAATTTGGTCCCATTGGAATACTATACTATCGGAAGAAACTTTTAATCTGATTTTATAAATAGACTAGCTTTTGCGCCCGCGTGGAAGAGTTTGCCAGGATAAAAAGTAGCCTATAGCACTCAGGAGTAATGTAGCTTCCTATTAGTGAAAGAATTTTCGAAATCGGTCCAGTAGTTCCTGAGATTAGCGCGTTCAAACAAACAAACAAACAAACTCTTCAGCTTTATAATATTAGTATAGATGGCGCTGGTGTTGACAGTGTTTTGGGTGGGTGGTGGGTTCAGCTGAAAATCAGCGCTTCAGTTTATGCTGTAGCATAAAGCTGAGCTGAATCCATTTTGGTTTTGGTGCGTTTCGTTTTCTAGTTTTTTCTTTGTTACTTTTTCTTTATTAGTTATTATGTTGAAATGTTTCAGCTTAAAGGCAATATTATTTTATTTTAAACTCACTCTCACGTCACTGCTGTATACCTTATTATATCAGTAATCTGTGGATAGCGTTGTGGATAGTACATTTAACAATCACTATTTAGATGTAAAAATGTGTTACAATGTATAATGTACTATTGTTTGTTATCTCTAATAAATGAAAAAAAAAAAAAAAAAAAAAATTAGTTTTGTTATTACTAAAACCAAATAAATTATTTATTTCTTTCTTCCTTTCTTTCTTTTTAGGTAATTTTGTAGCGGAAAAGGCTTCTCAGGCAGGCGAATCCCCAAGCAACACCTAGTATCCAATAATCGTTTAATATCTTACTTGCATTAATGCAAACTAAGATTATTTATTAACTTGATGGCGTAGTTGTATTATTTTTATTTTATGCATTTCATATACAATCAATGTACATAGGCGGACTTAATGCCGTAGGCATTCTCTACCAGTCAACCTTAGGGTGGTGCAGAGATAAACAAGGTAGGTGCATCAAAGTTATCTGAAGCGATAAACAGATTCAAGAAAGAACATATATTATACGATAGATATACATATTAAATAATTATAAATATACTATTATATATATATATATTATATATAACGGTACAATGCTCCGAGGTCTAAGGTTCGATCCCTGGGTAGGGCAATGATATTGGGTTTTTCTACTCAGTATCAGCCCGTCTGGAAATGTGCCTGGTAAATAGCAATAGGCTCGGCCTAATTACATGGGACCTAACATAGCTGGCGAAATGTGGGCGTGAGACACCGCTGCCTACCCCTGTAAATGGAAAAAGGTGTGATGCTATGTATGTATTACCAAGGTCTAGCTGTGCCACAGCCGAAACTCCCTATGGTGAATGCGGCCCCTGGGAATGATACCTGCGAAGCGAACCGAACCAAAGCGAAAGTGGCAGCTCCACCCAAACTGGGACTAAGGGTGAAATAGTTCCCAAGGAAGTGAACTGATCACCCGTCTGTGCGACTGCATACGTCCCCATTAGACATACATACATGTATGTATTAATGCAAACGTTTATAGAATTTTCATTTTAGAGGTAAATGCAAAATTCTATAGAAACATCTTATAGTAGGGACAAACTAATCTGGCCGGTATGACATGACATGGTTTTGAATTTTTTGGGCAGACGTTCTCACAGTTATCGCGGCGGGAAACATTTGAATTGTCATACCGGCCAGCTTAGTTTGTCTGAACTATAGTTGGATCAAAGCCTTTTTTACGACGTTTTATGTTTCGGAATATTAAAAATGCACAAGTAATGTTTAAAAACAACCATTTTAATAAATTAAATAAGCATCTTCTTCTTTTTCTTTTAATTTATGGCTTCCACCGATTATTTATCGGTGATTTCGCCAGTGTCAAGTAATTATAGCAGGTACAGAGATACCTCATTTTATCGTTAATGATTATTGAAGATTAATTTACCTTTAAACTCTTCCATAATTCTTGCATGAAATATGAATGTTGTCCACCGTAAACATAACACAATACCGCGATTATAATACAAATAATAACTCTTTCAAGAAATATGTTCAGTTGTAAAGACTATTTAATAATTTCGTCTATCAGTTACAGAGTTCACAACTTATTAATGAATAAAAACAAAATTAGATAAACAACAACACAGTGCCTGATAAAATTCTGTCACTGTCGAGCAGGGTGACCAGATTTAAATTGAAAATTATGCTAAATGCTTGGCAGCATTTTGCTAAAGTATTTTGTTATAATGCCAAAATTCTGCTATACCCAATGCTGCCGATAAACATATCCCGATTCCCCGCGTCAGTGTTGTTGATTCCTCACTTCCCAGTAGCGTAACGGCAGAGGGGACGCGGTGTCAGGCGGCGACAAAATGCGTAAAAAAAATAGTGCGTGGAGTCCCTCCGCGCGGAAGAAGTGAAACTTCGTAATGTGGAGAACACCTAACAATCAATTGATATTCATAAAAGACGTACCTTGAAAATTTTAAAAAAGAATGTAACATTCGATTCTTTTGTACTCGTGCCGTGCCAACGCTGGGGAAATAGTTTCTACGCAATGTATTTAAGGTTCATATTAGATTAGTAAGGGATGGTTTTAATGACGTTAATAAATAAATTGTAGCGTTAAACGTTTAACGCAACCTTGTTGGAAGCCGCATAAGAAGTTTCACTTCAATCATTTTCAATTTAAAACTTTTGGTGAAGGGGAGGGATTGCACGCGGTCGTTCGTTGAAAAATAAAGGATATAACTGACTACTACTTTGGTACTTTCGCGCCCCATTGTTTTGCGGCGTTTTTTTTTTTTTTTTTTAGGTCCCAAGTTTGTGTGTAATGTGTATAGCATATTTTAAAGGTCATCCGCCCCATAAAAGTCTGTTATTTTGTAAATGTCTAATTTTGCTAATTTTCTGCTGGTGGTTTTATAAGATTCTGCCAAAAACTGCTAAGCCCAAAATTGGGGACGTAATTCTGCGAACATCGCAGAATTCTGCTAAATCTGGTCACTCTGCTGCCGACTGTCATCTCACATCTATCACTAATATTATTGTTGCAACTTGCAAAGGAAGTACAAACGTATAGCTCAGAAACAAAGAAAGTAAAACATGTTGATTATCCGATTGCGCCAAAGAAGGAAATTAACATTACTCGGATAAGTATATATTGTACACATTAAAACTCCTTACAATGTAAAACATTTAATCCAGATTATTTTTTTTTTTTTTTTTTCTCTTTGGCAAGGCGCGGTTTGCGCATCTGCCAGTGTCAAAGTTTTTGGAAGTTACATATATAATATTGCTTCTTTGTTATCCTCAGTAGTAGTAGTACTATGTCGAAGTAAAGCAGTGGCTACCTTACCAAGACTTTATCGAGGAGTTTTGGCGGCAACAAAACAAACACTTGACTAGCACAGTTATTTCAATTCACTTCATTTGAGCCCTTTAATAGAACTATATTGGATAATATACCACCATAATTATGCAATATAACACTAAGTATCACCAAAATAATGAATTAAAACAAGAGCACCTCATGACACTACCAAATTCCCGCCAAAACTCCTAATCCAGAATTATAAAATAGTCCGTTTCATTTTAAATTACGTTACGTACGTAATGTTGGCAGCAATGTATCCCAGTGTTGCTACATCATACGAAATGTGTTACCTCAAGGTAATTAATTAAAATTGAAATAAACGTAATGTTAAAATTTTTGTAATGGGTGCTGACTTTGTTTAGTAAAAAAGCACTAATATTTTCAAGTCACTTTTAAAATATGTACGCACTTTTCAAAAATGACAAGTCAGCACAAAAAACAATAATATAAATTAGCATATAATGCATAGTATCATTACCTGGCTATTTATTTATCGCTATTTTAATCGATGTTATACAATAATTGTTTATTATTTTAGATGTTTTAATTTTTATTCAAGGAAATATATTAGTCCTCTGGTAGCCCTATTTTTTTAAACTGAAATGGCGATAATACGAGCCTGAACACATTTTAAAGGAATAAGTGGGATTTCTTTACGTTTTTCATACTTACTAAGATTCTTCAGTTTTAACACCGTTCCTTTTTCACGATTTCTAAAAGTTTTGGACACAGAAATTAATAAACTTATAAAAATCTGCATAGCTGTCTTCATAATATCTCATCTACCATTTTGACAGACAGGGGTGCCAACATTACGCCATCGGAACTATTTGTTGAAACATACTCTACAGTCTACATCAATCTGCTGTAAATTAACGGGTCGATAATTCGGCAGAAAAAAATCAAAGTACAATATCTTTTCTTTCAAATTTTTGATTCGCAACTTTCTCTTCGTATTCTTCGTAGTCCGACTGATTTTCAAAAGCAATCAATTTATCCCCTTCACGACGAATTATTAACCTTCTTGTAGTCATACTGTAACTTTTTCTCACATCTTCAAGATTTTTTTCGTTTGAATCCCTTTCTTTTTCTGTCTCCGATGAATCTACAGCGCGATTATCGATGTTTCGTACTGAATCATCGTTTGATATCTGTTTTTCTTTACTTAGAGTATCGTTGTCTCTTTCAAGGCTTAACATTTGATTTTGAGACTCATTCGAACCATTACTTGCATTATGTTTCTTTTCAATACTTTCGTTACCTTTCTCAGGAGATACAGGGTTAGACCTGTTTTTTTCTTCTGAACCTTTTTCTGTATTGGAGTCATTATTTTTATCATCACCTTTGCTTTTGTTTTCTTTTTCTACATGTATCTCTTCATTAGATATTTTCTCATTTTCGGAGCTCGTATCTGACTTATTTTTCATTCGAGTATCCTTTCTGTGATTGTTGACTTTTTCGAATCGACTTTTAAGTTGCTTGTCTTTCTTTTTGAATCGTTCAGTTATTTCGAAATCAATTCTGCTATTGTGTAATCCAGTTTCGTTGTTAGTTTTCGGGGGTTTAGACGCTTTTGATAGATTTTTAAACTTTAAACGTAGTTGCTCTTTTGACGCTGGAATTTCTTTACTAAAAGGTTGATTTATTTTTAATTCTTTCTGTGTATTCGTTTTCTCGATATCTTTTAATTGAATCATTTCAGTAGTAACCATTTCAGTTGGCTCTTCTTTAATTTTTTCTTCGGAACTATCGTCTCTCTCTCGAAGTGATTTAGGTTTCGATTTATATGGTGGCTTTTCTTTCTTGGTTTTTATATTATGCGATATTCTAATATGGTCTAAATCAAAGATCTTTCTGGCGGCCTTCTCAGCAACTTTCTCAGCCAGTTCATCGAATTTGTCAGACCTAAGCAGCTTATTTATGAAGTCATCAATCTCTCCATTAAGTGATTTCGTCCATATTCGTTCAAAATGTGATAGTATAATACCTATAATTGAGAGTGTTCAATAGTTAGGTAAGTATAATAATCTTATATAGTGAATATCTAATTTAATAGTTGTTTTATAATATTTATTAAATTTAAAATTATAATAATTTTATTTGTTATGTTGTATAAACGCTATAAACTACAAATACTCACACGTTTTTAAAATAAAAAGTATATCCATTTTAAAGCATCATTTTAGTATATTTTATTACGTAATATCAACAGTCGTACATTTTTACTATCGCAATACTATATCAAAACAATAAAAATATAATACGGAATTATTTTATTTTTATTGGCAATTTTGAGTTCGTTGTGTGACAACATATAATTATATTTTTTTCACAAACAAACTCTTCAGCTTTATAATATTACTAGCATTGCGCGCGGATCCGCCCGCGTGGAGAAGTTTTTCCGGGATAAAAAGCTGAAGAGTTTGTTTGTTTGTTTGAACGCGCTAATCTCAGGCTACTTTTATCCCGGAAAAACTTTTCCACGCGGGCGAAGCCGCGCGCAAATGCTAGTTAGTATAGATTTGCGGGACCGTCCAGTACTGCTCCAATTTCACTGCCCGACCCAATATTCGAACCTGAGAGGTCAGAGCGAAGTCGCACTGCGCTCGTAATACAACTACGCCACTACGCAGTGGCGGCCTTAGCCGGCGCGATGCCTCGGGCCGCGGGCGGGAGTTTTGCTCCCGCAAAAGAAAAAGCCGATTTCAATAATTTCTTAGATAGTAATTGATGCTTTGTTCGATAACAAGGTGGTGAAGTATAATAAAAGATCCTAAGCTGAGTCACACGCGAGGCTCAGGCAGGGCGTTTACCTGGTTCGCCTCCGTTTTTTTTTTAATGAATTCATTAACATAGATTAGTTTTTTTATATCATATTATAGGCTTGCGTTTTACCACTATCTCGCCTGACGCCCCCCGAGGCACTTCTTGTGCGCTGGGTCTTCACACCCAATGCACGCCTATGCGCGGGGGGACATTAGTCGCGGGCCGAGGCACACAGTTTAGTGTGTACATACCTCTTGGTTGAAAAACACATTGAGGCCTAAAAGCGCTCGCGAACATTTCCTGGCACCCTCTCTTTCCGCCCATCCTGAGAACCTTCCTCCCTTCCCTTCCATATTCCTCCTCCACTCTCCTCCCAGGCCCCTACAGTCGCTAAGCAGGGGGACTCCAGTATCCCATTCGCAGGTTTCCCCCGGTGTTGACTGCAGGATCGCCTACCCAAAAGAAAAAACTATCTCGCCTGATGGTAATTGGTCCATCAGACACCACATGTAAATAACAAGAATTGAAATGGAGTGGATAATTTAGTTACCTATGTCTGCAATGCTTCTGGATATTTAAATAAGATGAAAACATTATTCAATTGGGAGTAAAGGGTTATTCGAAGATGAATATCCTTACTAATATTATAAATGCGAAAGTAACTCTGTCTGTTGCGCTTTCACACCAAAACTACTGAACCGATTTAAATGAAAGTCGGTACACAGATAGTCTAGAGCCTGAGAAAGAACATAGGCTACTTTTAACCCAGGAAAATATAAAGCGGGACTTTTATTCCGGAAAAACTTTTTCACGCAGGCAGAGCCACAAGCAAATGCTTGCGAGTTAATATTTGTTGCTTTAACAGTCCTATCAAATCAAAGTAAAGCTTTTACAAAAGAGTATTTCATTGTCATCTTAATCTAAGGGTAAAGTCTTTCTTCAGAGGTCCTAGTTTGATTTCAAATTTGGGAAAAAATTATGTAGGTTTTTCTATGGTTGGTTACACTGTTTCAAAATATATGGTGTATATTATGCTAAATTGAAATAAGTTATTGCCAGAAGACACCATGACTAATATGTGTCTGGGCGGCTGAACTTTGTAAGGCTTTTTAACCTAATAAAAAAGAAAGATATAAATAATACCAGCCCTGTATATACTGCCCACTGCTGGGCACATGCCTCCTGTACTGAGAGGGTTTAGGCCTTAGTCCACCACCCTGGCCTACTGCAGGTTGGTAGACTTCACAATAATTCATCATCAGCCCGTTGCAGTCCACTGCTGGACAAAGGCCACATTAAATACCAAAGGACAATGTTTTTTGTGCTCCATACAAGCACATCCCATTAACAACCTCCTAAGCCACTTCTGGTTACAGCTAGAAGGTAATAAGTTTGGAGATGAAACAGTTACACTAGAAATCTTTATAATTCAAGTAGATGTGGGAGGTAAAATTTCACAACACTTACATAAAACAACACATTTGTTTTAAACATTTTTTATTAAGGTTATCGTTTACGTTTCTTGGATCTCTTTTTACTATTCTTCTTTGATACTTTGTTGATCTTGGCGATTTTCCTTTTGTGCAGCCAAACCGGATACTGTCCATTCTGGTCCTTCAAAGTTTTTGTGCTAAATATTCTTTTTTTGCCACTGTCACCTACGACTTCCACGTTATCATCATCAGAACTCATTTCTGCATCTTCGTCTATTTCCGCGGGCTTTTGCTCTGGTTCTGGCGCCTTCTTCTTTTTATTTTTTTTTATTTCACCAGCGTCAAGGAATATCACTTGGTCAGTCTCCATAACCTCTTTTTCAGCGTCTGTTTTTTCTACTTCCTTGATCCCAAGCATCTTTTTTAAACGTGCGAGTTCTTTCACTGCATACCTTTCGCGTTTTATTGCGCGGCATTTACGCTTCCAACGGCTTCTGAGTGATTTTGCCATTGTGAGAAAATAAAAATATTTTGCGACGACGTGCTTTGCGATATTCGTCGCGTGAAAAGAAATGTCAAAATTAAGTAGTGTTGACATTGCAGTTATTATTATTTAGACTTAATCGACTTAACAAGTAGCACTCGAGGGAAATTTCTATATCATATTGATATAGAAATTTCTCTTGATATTATTATTTAACTTTTTAAAAGGAGTATTATCAATTAGGTAATATTCTCCCAAAATTAAATTAGTATCATTGACTGCATCGCGACACGCGGCACGCAGGTACATTGCGCCTTTAGGTAGCGCATCTCTAGTGGCAATAAATCAATGTTTCGATTTTGTTTGTGTCATGTCACTAAAAGTCACAAAATAAAAAAAGCGCCTGCAGGTCGATCATCTTCATCCTACGTTAAAATTGTGATAAAAATCATCAATGTGAATTTGGAAACATTCCAAAACGCATTTGTTTACTCACACGGAGTATTTATTCCTTATTCGTGCCAGTTTCTTTGTTCGCGGTGTTATTTCGGGTCGATATAATTCCATCAGTCGTAATTCGTATGTCGGTAGACAAAGCTTTGCACTTTTAATTAAAAATGGGGTCTTTGCAAGTTGAAAGTGATTCGAGCGAGCTTAACGATAGCGGGCTTGGCCATGATGGTAAGTTGTAATATTTTAGGGGTACACTATATTGGCATTTAGGGTGTGTGCCTTGGGCGAATTTTCTTGCGTGATGGTGGTGGCTAAGGCTATGGTTTGAACAGCTATTGAGTGCATTGCGAAATTAGTAGAGGAATAAAGCGATTCTTTTTTCAAATATATATTTTTTTAATCACCAATTAAAATATGATACTTTGTGGCCATTGAAACTTAAAGTATTGCAGGTATATTTGTTTTTTTAATCCTATTGAAATGTATCTGTGGCTTATGGGTCCCAAGTGAAATTCTTTTTGTTTTAATTTAACTTGTGTGGTAATTTTGAATGATCTAAATGTTTGATAAAGGTTTTTAAATAGTCAAATTCAATTAGAATATAATGAACACAAATATATTAGAAGCTAGTCATGGGCATACTTAGAGATATATTCTAGGAAGGGCACAGGCTCCAAATACCAAAAAAATGTATTCCATACAAACAAACAAATTATATATTTGCGTCCAATATCTGCTTATGGGCAGAGCAGTAATAAACTTTGGTAAGTATAAGTTTAAAGTCTTCTCGTCCAAAATACCACAGTGCCTAAAGACAAAAGTCTTAATCAATGTGTGGTACCAGATGACATATGACTGAGACGTGGCCTCTGACTATGGGCCGCCTAAGACGGCTCACGGTCACTCAGCGAGCTATGCTCGGTGGTTCTCTGCACTATCCAATCAGAAATGAGGAGATCTGTAGAAGAATGAAAGTTGCCAACATAGCCCAGTGTACTAATAAAGGAAAAAGCTTACTAAAGTTCAAAATGTCAAGTACAATGTTCTTTGCCTTATTTAGATTTATTTATTTGGTAAGCACACTAGCAGCTCTATACAGCTGATGGGTGTGTGTCATACTGATTAATATTCTTATCTAGTCTATTTTTGAAAGCATTCAGTGAAGGTGCCATAACAACAGTTTCAGGAAGTTTGTTCCAATCGGTAACAACACGGTTTGTCAAAAAATGCTTCATTGGATTTCCTTTAGAAGACACTCCAGATAGCTTTAGGGGATGTCCTCGTAGATGGGTATTCTCATTCCGTCGGAAAATATCGTGCAAACCAGGAACGTCATAATAACCAGAGATAATTTTGTATGTCTCAATCAAGTTGCCTCTCTTCCTCCAATTTTCAAGCGTTGTGAGACCTTTACATCTTAGGCGTTCATTGCAGGATTTATTGCGCAGATTAGCAACCAATTTCGTAGCTCTCCGTTAGACATTATCCAATAGGTTAATATCTTTTTTGAAATATGGATCCCAGATAACATAGGCATTAGATGGATCAAAGATTGCTTTTGCTAGAAATAATCGTTTATTGAATATCTGTCAACAGATATAGGTCTATGTAGGCAAGAATTGCTAGCCTATTGCATGTGTTCAGATGCTGTAGTTTTTTAAGCAATTAATAATAACTAGACTTCTGCTCGCTTCGCCCGCGTGAAAAAGTATTTCCGGGATAAAAATATTTTCCCGGGATAAAAAGTAGCCTATGTGTTAATCAAGGACATGATCTACCCGTGTGCCAAATTTCATCGAAATCCGTTCAGTAGTTTTTGAGTTTATTCGTTACAAACATACTTACATACAAATCTTTCTTCTTTATAATCTTAATATATATAAATCTCGTGTCACAATGTTTGTGCTCAATGGACTCCTAAACCACTTAACCGATTATAATAAAATTCGCACACCATGTGCAGTTCGATCCAACTTGAGAGATAGGATAGTTTAAATCTCAAATTATAGTCGCAATTTTAATTTATTGCTAATTATTTGTCTGTTATTATTTGACAGTCATAATTATCTTAACTCCAAATGATTCTAACAGATGTCGATACCTTTTTTTTTTTTTTTTTTTTTTTTTCTCTTTGGCAAGGCGCGGTTTGCGCATCTGCCAGTGTCAAAGTTTTTAGAAGTTACATACTATATAATATTGTTTCTTTGTTATCCTCAGTAGTAGTAGTACTATGTCGAAGTAAAGCAGTGGCTACCTTACCAAGACTTTATCGAGGAGTTTTGGCGGCAACAAAACAAACACTTGACTAGCACAGTTATTTCAATTTACTTCATTTGAGCCCTTTAATAGAACTATATTGGATGATATACCACCATAATTATGCAATATAACACTAAGTATCACCAAAATAATGAATTAAAACAAGATCACCTCATGACACTACCAAGTTCCCGCCAAAACCTGTCGATACCTTTCGACTGGGTTGAGTAACTAATCAATAGATGGCGCTGCTATGAATGATTCTAACAGATGTCGATACCTTTCGACTGGGTTGAGTAAGTAATCAATAGATGGCGCTGCTATGGTAAATCTACGAACGTGTCATATAAGCTACATTTTAAGCGGGACTTTTATACCGGGAAAACTCATTCACGCGGGCGGAGCCGCGGGCAAAAGCTATTAAGTATAGATTAGCTTATAGCTATATATACGCGGTTGTTGACGGGCTAATAACTTTTAACCCCGGTCGGTAACTGATCAATTATTCATTTTTTTCTACTAAAATAATATCTAAAAAGATCTTATATGGCAAAACAACGTTTGCCGGGTCAGCTAGTATTAGTATAGATATCAGGCTTGTATTGTGAACGGCCATACTCTACTACTAAGAGGCTTAAATCCACCACACTGGCCCAATACAGGTTGCCAGACTTAACATAAATATATATAATAAATTTCACAAAGAATACAGACATAAGAAAGTCAGATGTGTGTGGGTTTTGAACCTGTGGGCCTACGTCTTGGCAGTCTGTTCCATTCCCAACTGGGCTTTTGTCGCTTTTTTAAGCGTTTATTGCAAGCAATCATTGATCCGTGTAAATGCAGCTTAAAAATTCCCAATATCTTTTCAGAGTCAATGAGGAAGCTATCGGAGAACGGTACTAAGCCGAACATCCTGGACTTATCTGATGATGTGCTGCTATACATCCTGAGGTACTGCAATGCGAGGGACCTGAAGTCTCTATTCTTGTAAGTATTGGTTTAATCATCGTATTGTCTGCCCCGTGATCACGAAGTGCTGCAAAGCCCTCGAAATTTCGGGAGACAAATAAAATAAAAGCCATGATAAAATCCATTATAGCAATTTAATTTCAATGTCTAACATTCGCGTAAACGTAAAGAATCATTATATTGCTATAATCATTCTCAGCCCCAAATCCTAAAAGTTTGGATTAGCAAGAAAACTTGCAGAATTTGACTTGCACAAGTGATTTTAACTGTGAACAATCACGAGGTGTTTTCTGTAAACTTTTAAACTTGCAGAACTTTCTCGCAATATTATATTGCTGCAAGAACTAGCTAGTCAGGGCCGATTTCACCGTATGCTGATATAATTTGTCACATCCTACTAATATTATAAACGCGAAAGTTTGTAAGTATGGATGTATGGATGTTTGTTACTCTTTCACGCAAAAACTACTAAACGGATTTCGATGAAATTTGGCACACGGGTAGATCATGGTCTGGATTAACACAGGCTACTTTTTATCCTGGGAAAATATGAAGCGGGACTTTTATCCCGGAAAAACTTTTGAATGCGGGCGGAGCCGCGGGCATAAATGTATAAAGTATAAACTAGTCAATATAGGAACACAGATCACAGTGTGACTTTTGTATTTGGTCGGCTTATATGTGACAAATGCCGTTTGTCAGCAAGCAGTAAAAATCGTTCCATAAACTAGCAAAAGACCTTCCATAATTGAATTTCCGAATTAAAAAAAGAATTACCCGCTAACGCGAATTCGAACCAATTTTGAAAATAAAAAGAAATTGAGGTTCGATTTTTGAATTTTAAATAACCCGCGAACTCAACAGCACCTGCTCGCGACTCGGGGCTCTGGTGTTGGACAGGACCTTGTGGGAGCGTGTGGACGCGCGGTCCGTACCGACCGGGCCGGAGCGGCTGCGATGGCTCCTCAAGTATGGGCTATCATCGTCTACCACCGAGTTGTTGCTATCTGGATTCGCTAGGGAGGCGGAAGGGTGAGTACCGGAATGGTCACTTTCATGCAAAAAATAAAACGTAGGCGAAGATTTGAAAAAAAGATGTGTCCATTTTGAGAAAAAATATTTTTTAATTTTACCATACAATATACCATATTATACTGGGTCATTTTGACATTGCGTTAATAAATGAAATCACATACTTATCTCGTCGAAAATAACGCTTTCCATTAAGTTATTTTAACCATAGACGTAAAATAAAAAAGTGTAAGTTTCGAACAAAATAGATATCAATAAAAAGTAACTTTAACTTTACACGACTTTATGCCACTACTACTGCTGTAATATAATTCGTCGCAGCGGCAACATTATACTTTCATTCTGAAATACACTTTTGCACACACCATATTCGCACTAAACTACGAAATGATCAAAACATTGTAAAACTACAACCGGGATTTTTGGCAATAATATTCGTTATTCATGGATGATTTTTGGCAAGATGTTAGAAGACGTAAAGACGAATATGTGGTTTCATTTAGTAATGCAATGTAAAAATGACCCTGTATTCATACAATAAACAAACAATTTTATTTTTCATATAACCTTATCTCAGGTATGAATATTACATTACTGTCAAAATTATCCAGAGTTCTAAAATTATACAGAGTCGACATTGGGAAAAATCTTAATATATATAAATCTCGTGTCACAATGTTTGTCCTCAATGGACTCCTAAACCACTTAACCGATTATAATAAAATTCGCACACCATGTGCAGTTCGATCCAACTTGAGAGATAGGATAGTTTAAATCTCAAATTATAGTCGCAATTTTAATTTATTGCTAATTATTTGTCTGTTATTATTTGACAGTCACAATTATCTTAACTCCAAATGATTCTAACAGATGTCGATACCTTTCGACTGGGTTGAGTAAGTAATCAATAGATGGCGCTGCTATGAATGATTCTAACAGATGTCGATACCTTTCGACTGGGTTGAGTAAGTAATCAATAGATGGCGCTGCTATGGTAAATCTACGAACGTGTCATATAAGCTACATTTTAAGCGGGACTTTTATACCGGGAAAACTCATTCACGCGGGCGGAGCCGCGGACAAAAGCTAGTGTCATATAAATATTTTGAGCCTGTTCGTCAGTAACTCAATCTACCTTGAAATAGCAAAACACCTATGTAAAATGGATTAGAACGTATTTTGACATGATCTTAATGCGCAAATTGGCATATTTCCTTCCAAAATATTGTTTTCTTTACAAAATTTAAGTACATATACCAAGACGTCTTGCCACACAGACGCGTCAGATAAGACGGCGACTTATTACCAAATTAATAACTTGCCTGCCTCGGTGGCGTAGTTGTATTACGTTACGACTGCAAAGCTGAGGCCTCGGGTTCGATCCCCGGGTCGGGAAAAGTGATATTGGGTTTTTTTTATTCAGTATCAGCCCGGAGTCTGGAATTTGTGTCCGATATGGCGAAAGGCTCGCCCCCATCACATCATGGGGCGGAATACGCACGGCGAAGGGTGGGTGCATGCACTAGTTGCCCCTCTGCCTACCCTTTCGGAGATAAAAGGCGTGAGTGTGTGTGTCTTTTCTTTCTTCTTTTTTTCTTTATAACTACTGGATGAAAAAATTGGTCCTTATGTCTGGTCTATAACTATACTGTTTAATGTCTTTGAAATTATCCATCAAATGTGTTTTTTTTTCTAAGATGTATGGGGCACATGAATTGCGAGTTCAAGGAGGTGGAAAAAGAAGCGACCAACAAAAAGAAGGACAACATGGGAGAGTGGTCCAGCGGTGGAATCACTTACGGTAAGAATATCCTGCACGGGCGTAGCTACCCGCCGGATGCAGGCCGCTTCTGACAGGTTGGCCTGGAAATCTTTGGGGGAGGCCTATGTTCAGCAGTGGACTTCTAAAGGCTGAAGAAGAAGCGTAGCTATAGCTTAAATAAATAAATAAATCCTACGATATAAAAAAAAATCGGCGTGGGTTCTTGCCTTACATGACACCGTAACAAGTCACGTAATATCTTAGTGTGGAGATGTTTGGTAGCCCGATTATTTTAGAAGCTAAGGGGGGGGGGGGGTCCGTATCCCAAAAATGTCTGCGGTCAATGGCGTAGCGTGGTTTATTGTCCACGATGGCAAGACATAGCCCGGCCTTCTCACATTTACGAACTTATAATAAAATCTGTACATCACTACAACACAGAATTAAATTAGCCACGATTACAACAAGCACATTAAAAATAAAACTGAAACAATTGCTCTTCACGCTGACTTATGCAGAAACAGAAAATCTCTGTAGTTAAACCTCGCCTCTACATGCACAAATAAATACACTCACACATACATACACACACAAACTAAATCGCACTCATACAATCATACTAACCTAAATAAATAAAAGTAGTCAAGTAATATTTGCATACTAACAATTACTGTAATAGGTACATATTTAGTTTCTCAAGATACAAGCTCAGCTTAGTTTGAGAACCGTGGTTAAATGCAACAGTATGTAAGAAATCATGTTAACCTGATCTGTAACAAACGACATAATGTAATTCTTTTTTGGTAATAAACTTATTAAACTTATTATATGATTGTAAGCTAACGGGGCGGGGCGAGGGGGGGTCTGGACCCCCTGAACCCGCCCCTTATATACGCCCATGATATCCTGTATATTGTAAAATACATATATCACCAATTATACTACAGTGAAACCTGGTTAAATAGAAAGAAAAGAAAGAAAGAAATACGTTTATTGCGATAACTCGCACTAAACAAAACTTATAAATAGAAATTATATCTAATAATAGAAATTTAAAATTTAAACAAGAAATAATAATAAATACAACAAAAATAGGACAATAATAGCCTGACAGGTATGGCAGGCATTGTGTAACGTACCCATTAAACAGTTGTGTGAGTCCGCAAAGGGTCCCATCTCTGGGACCTGGATAAGTGAGAAACCTCTAGTATTGAGAATTTCACTAAGGTCCCGGGACCTTGTCATCGAATTACCTCTGTTAATGGGACTTTTCGAACCTGGTTAAATGATATTTGATTTCTATGATTTTTTCAATGTTACCTCTATAATTGGGTCTCAGTATCTCAATTCCCTGTATAAGTGAGACATTTTATCAGGTAGAGACAGGTTTCGACACGTTTACATATCTACACTTAATTCATAACACCAAAAATAGCATTTTTGTAAACATTTCCACCTCTATAAATGGAATAACTGGTGGTAGGTCTCTCATTATGTAAGAGTCCGTCTGGGTGGGTACCACCGCAATGTCTATTTCTACCGCCAAGCAGCAGTGTCCATGCACTGTTGTGTTTCGGTTTGAAGGACATTGTAGCCAGTGTAACTACTGGACATAATGAGACTGTACATCTTATGTCTCAGGATGACGAGCGCAGTGGAATGCCACACAGTACTTTGTAAGTCAAGGTGCTGGATGGTGTTGCTATGGTTTATGGGTGGTCGTATCGCTTACCATCAGGTGAACGGCATGCTCGTCTCGTCATTCAATGCCATAGAAAAAAAACTTAAATTAGTGTATCTTATTATATTTATCATATTGTTTATTTTACTTCATCCTATACTAATTACTAATACTATACATAGAAAATCTATCTAAATATATATATTTAGTAATTTCTTATATCTACTTATTCCTATTGACCACCTTATTTACTATAGACTTACAATATTCCTAGAAATGTTTTATCATTAATCTATTTTTCATTATGCTATGTATACTTTTCCCCCTCCCTATTTCCCTTGGGCCGTTATTAAGCTAGGGGTAGACTTTCCTTGGTTATAAGTGTATCTTGTTGCAGATTCACAAACAAGGCGAGGCAACATCCGTGGAGGCCCCGTCATACAAATTTATGAGACCATGCCGAGGTTAGTGACCATGCTATTTTTACGACCAGCGACCAAGGCTTCAATTCTCTGATAATGGGGTAGTTGGCTGATTTTTCAGCATTCGAAATAGAGCATACAATACAATACTCTTTATTGTAACCATTTTTAAGCATAATATAAAAAAAATAAAAAAGTAAGATTTATACAATTTCCTTAAGTCTATGGTGTACAATGGGCGGCCTTATCGCCACAAGCGATCTCTTCCAGGCAACCTTTGTATGGAAAGAAACTAAAATCACATGTAGACAGCGGAGTAAACAAGAGGAAAAAAAAAACAATCAGAAATAAAGTATTAAATAAATCCTAATACATATACAAAAAAGATATACTAATATATATAATTATATAATAATATATATATAGCATATAATTTTTAATATTCAAAAATAAATTGTAAAATGATGAGATGCACGTTGTAGTGTGACGTCATCGGGCGTAACGACGCGGGCGTGACAGAGATAGCAAGTGCACTCACAGCAATATTTAAAATGTACTGTATAATTTTTCAATCAATTTTGATGCTGTTTTCGTACAGATTAATTTAGACTAGCAAGTTCCAGCAATACAGGAAGCCGATTTAATAAGCAGAATATAAAAGCGTTGAATCAGACCGTGATACTCTTATCAGATCTTGGAGATATACTGGTGGTAGGTCTCTCATATGTAAGAGTCCGTCTGGGTGGGTACAACCGCAATGTTTATTTCTACCGCCAAGCAGCAGTGTGCAGTGTGTTATTCTAGTAATTAAATCGGCTTCCTGTATACTGCAAAAGAACTTCCAGTTGCGTTAACGTTAGCGACGATATTTCAATAGTTTACCTGACTTGCCGCAAGTCGTACACGCAGCCACCTTCTGCAAGTTTTCTTGCTAATCTAAAGCTAGCGTATTAATTTAACAGTGAAACCGGTCTGGATACATAGTGGCTTGAAACCCATGTTAATATGCCCAGCTTTGATTTAAACCGATTCGAAGCGCGAGTAATTGAACTTCTTGTCATGAATAATTGAGGTCTTGGATCGCTGGGATTTTGCATAGCTTGTGAATATTTGGATGTTGTATTAAGGGATATTATAAAAAGTAAAAAAGAGGCATTTTTCGTCAGTTTTTTAGTTTTTTTTTAATGTTTCCTTCATTAAAGATACATAATTTCTATTAAAGCCTTTTTAAACATTATTTTTGTAAAAAAAAAAACTCCGTCCAAGTTTTTTTATTTTGGCTGTATAAAAAGATGAGTTTGCAAAAATGTACAGGGGGTAGAAAAAATGAAACGTTTTTTACGTTGATTTTGTTTTATGGTTTTCTTTATTGATGCATGTTGTGTTTAAAATTTTGATGCTTAAGCGAATTTATAATGGTTTTCTGTGATAAAAACTAATTTTGGCAAGCGCAGTACTGTGTTGCAAAGTTTTATGATTAGACTCCTGGGTGATGCTACTGTTTATGGGCTGTGTCCTTCCTATCAGGCGAGTTTTATTTTTTCAACAAATTTCCATAATAGGAGGAGGTTCTTAATTCATGTTGTACGTTTTTTTAATGTATTTACACTGATTTCTTTGAGATTTGTGGGCCTATTTCCGTGAATCCTTTTTTATTTAGTACATTGGGGACTCGAAATGGCACCATTTCAATGTATGTAGGTGTATTGGTAAAAAAAAAGTACATCGATCCGTCATTATTTTCTACATAATTAACGGTCAAGGAACATGCCATAAAAAACAATACTTGTAAAAAAACCAAGTCTCGCAACTCAGTGGGCTTAGAATGTGACAAAAAAACACGTCACGACTCCGTTTCATTTTATTGGGATTGGTTGAGAGACTAACACGTTACTGACGTATTGGTCTCTCGATCAATCACAAATATCAAAATTAAAGGACATCGTTTTACGAGTTGCGTCTTTGTGTCACATTCTAAGCCCACAGTTGTTCTACCGTAAAAAGTTGTGAGATCCATGTAATACCAAATCGGTTAATTTATTCAGTCCCTATTAAAGGGACCTTTTGTCTTAAGTTATTACGTAATTAGCTTACCTAACATCATCTTACAGTGACCATATAAATATTAAAAATCTGTGTGCTTATAACTAAAATATTATATACTAGCTGTTGCCCGCGGCTCCGCCCGCGTGAATGAGTTTTCCCGGGATAAAGTCCCGCTTTATATTTTACCGGGGTAAAAAGTAGCCTAAGTTACTCCTTATTACATCAGCTACCTGCCAATAAAAGTCCCGTCAAAATCGGTCCAGCCATTTCAGAGATTAGCCGGAACAAACAGACAGACGGACAGACAGACAGACAAAAATTGTAAAAAATGTTATTTTGGTGTATGTACCGTATATATATTCATATACATGTAGTAAAAAACGGTTATTTCAATATTACAAACAGACACTTCAATTTTATTTATATGTATAGATAGATAAATAAGAAATTCACTTGTTGGTAACATAAACAGTAGCAAAACTAATTTTATATGACAACAAAATACCGCACTGTACTGCGTTCAACATAAAGATATGTAAGATGTCAAATCTTTTACAAACTATTAATGTAATGTTTTTTTTTTAAGTTTCATGTCTTTTAGAATAAAGTGAACGCAAGAGTTCACGAGAGGCGGCCGGTCAAAATAAAATATTAGTTTTAATAAAAATATACAGGGCGTATAAAAAAAATGGTATCATATTTACCAGATACCACACACAGAAAAATATGTCACATAAAAGTGTACAAGACTATATGGTAGACAGGTGGCCGGTCAAAATAAAATATTTGAAAAATATACAGGTTGTTTGAAAAAAGTAGTATACACATTTAAAGCACATGCAGGAAATTATAAGTCCAATAATTGTTTTTTTTCTTACATATTTTTCTGATCTGTTTTTAGTTTTTTTTTATTTTCCTTGCTAAGTTCCGCGTTATATTTTTGTTTTGGTTACAGTTTTTTTTCTTTTAATCAATATTTGCGTTCCTTCTTTGGTTACACCATACCTTAAGCTTGGTTTTTTCTTCGTTTTCAGTTGAATTTCGTAGTTACTTAGTTGACATTTTTATGGCTTTTTCGGACCATCGACTTAGGTGCTTGGTATTTAGATTCATTTTATGTGTTTTTATATGTAAACAGGTTTAAGCCATTGTGATTTTTAAAAACCAAGTGCAAGTGAAATGGAAAAATGATAATAAAATGTCTTCAGTCTATTATCACGTAGATATTTCTTTAGTATTTTTTTTTATAAAAAAATAAGAGAAATATCAATCTGAAGAGACATTTATAACTTATAAAAGTATAAATATAAAAAATCCTACTATGGCTTTCTAAATAGCAGTGCAAGAGGAATTATTCAATGGCTTATGATATTTTTTGTATAAAAACCTGCTTTAACTATTTTTTTGCCAACTTTTTAAAACTTGGCTATTGTTAGTACTGGCGAATCCAGAAGACTAAGATGTATTTTATTGTGTGAATAAAATATTACATCGCCTGTCGTCGTTAAAAATCCCCTTCGTCCTGTTAACACAGTCCCCAACTTACCATACCAGCCCTGTATTATATACTGCCTACTGCTGAGCACGGGCCTCCTCTACTACTGAGAGGGTTAAGGCCTTAGTCCACCACGCTGGCGTAGTGCGGGTTGGCAGACTTCACATACCTTCGAAATTCAGAGAACTTCTCAGGTTTCCTCACGATGTTTTCTTTCACCGTTAAAGCGAGCGATAATTCACAAAGAATACACACATAACTTTTTAGAATAGTCAGAGGTGAACCTGCGGACATTCGTCTCGGTAGTCCGTTCCACTCCCAACTAGGCTATCGCCTATCGCCGCTATGTCCCCAACTTAGCGACTTTAATTTATTCTCTTCCCAATTCAAACTTACCGAATTAGCCTCCTTAGTAAATTTAAAAGGGCACGACAACATTCACCCGATGATTAGTGGCTGGGATCCAGATGACGGGTAGACTAATGAGAGAGATATGCCGGCATGCTTGTACCCGACATACACAGGATGCTCCCAGAACGCGGCACACTTACGTTTTTACTGGTGGTAGGTCTCTCATATGTAAGAGTCCGTCTGGGTGGGTACCACCGCAATGTCTATTTCTACCGCCAAGCAGCAGTGTGCATGCACTGTTGTGTTTCAGTTCGAAGGACATTGTAGCCAGTGTAACTACTGGACATAATGAGACTTAACATCTTATGTCTCAGGATGACGAGCGCAGTGGAATGCCACACAGTACTTTATAACTCAAGGTGCTGGATGGTGTTGCTACTGCTTATGGGTGGTCGTATTGCTTAGCATCAGGCGAATGGCATGCTCGTCTCGTCATTTAATGCAATAAAAAAATAAATAAAAAAACAACGTGAGCCTCTATAGCTGGTTAAATAACGGAGTACGGTGGTCGCTACCCAGACGTTAAGATTTATCTTACTACAGCAAATTTGTTTGCCTCCTGGCAATTTTCGTGTATATCCGATTGTGTATGCCGGCGTAATTGTGTCGACTGGCAATGATTGATCTCTCATTAATCGATACTTTATTTGAACGCCATTCATAATATCAGATAGAGGGATGTGACTTCGCTGTGTCCGACATAAAAAACATCCAATTCGTCTTCTTCGGTTCAGTCTCCTGCTAATCTCTGAATTCTTAAAAATAAGTCTAGCCTCAATTCGATCTCCTTCCGTAAAAGATCTCGTTCAATTCAACCTCCTTCCGATAAGATCTCGATCAATTCAACCCCTTCGTAAAAATTCCTCAAATCAGTCCTCAGCCTGGCTTCTGGATACGCCATCATTGCTTCTGGACTAAGTGTAGGTTATGTTTGAAGCTTTCTAGATGCCGTCCACGGTCCGCCGCGGCCTGACGACGCCACGAGTGTGGCCATTCTTCTCACTACCAGTCCTCGCAAACAGGTTGCCATTAGGTACTGTATCGATTTTAGGGTTGTCACCTTTTTATTGTAGGTAGGGTTGCCAACTTGTGGGATTAAAGAGTATGTAGAGTGGAGTGGTGCAAATGAGAAAAATAAATCTGAGAAGAAATTCATGGAGGAGACATGCATATAATTGTAGATTTCCCGTGACTGTGTATTAAATATTTTAGGAAAATGGCTGGAAGATATAAATTTTAATAGATGACTGAATGTAAAACAACTATTGATATTTTGTCTTCTCAAATTAAAACTAATCATTGGATAAAAATGTAATAAATGAAAAGAGATATATTTTGTATAATATATATCTCTTTATTATTAATTATCCTATTAGTGAAAGAATTTTCAAAATCGGTTCATTAATTCCTGATATGAGCGCGTTCAACCAAACAAACAAACTCTTCAACTTTATGAGTATAGATAATAAGTAATATATATGTAATGTTTAAGCATATATTGTGAAATTGGAAATAAGAACATTTTTTTTTTTTTTTTTTTTTTTTTATGGTGTACTACATGGTGCAATACATCATTTCAATAACAATCTAGCCTTATGACTAATAAGTTATTCGAATTTAACCTAAACTTCTAATGAGACTATGACTAAGATTATGTCCAATAACACTTTTCTTATTGTCTCTATTAAGGGGAAGACACATTGTTCGCGTGTTCTTTTTAACTAGCACTCACTGCACTATATTGCATTAAATGTTCACTACACTAACTCGAAGGTTTTTGTCCTCTTAAGTCTTCTCACTAGGTCCGTGTTGTCGAGGAGCTGGATTGCCTCGACGTTCACATGATGATGAAGTCTATATTCATGAGCTTCGGCATATTTCTTTACAATATTCGTAACGAAGTCCACTTTAAGGTCCCGATGAAGATCTTCATTTCTTACGTACCAAGGGGCATTTGCAATACCCCGAAGAACTTTGTTTTGGAAACGCTGTATTATTTGTATATTGCTTTGTTTGGTACAACCCCACAACTGTATACCATAAGTCCATACTGGCATTAGGACTTGTTTATACAAAAGTACTTTGTTGTGTACTGACAACGAAGAGTGTTTACCAAGAAGCCAATACATCTTTCTGTAGCGGATTTCCAATTCATCGCGTTTCTTTTTGACATGTGCCTTCCAGCGAAGCTTTGCGTCAAGAGTCATGCCTAAATATTTGGCTGTATTTTCATATGGTATGTTTTTACCGTTTATGTACACCGGCTGATAATTCGGCCTTTTGTTGGTGAAGTCTATATGACTTGATTTTGATTCATTAATCTTTAGACGCCATTTTTCAGTCCAGTTGGAGATGGTGTTTACGGCTGTTTGGACCTTATCCGTTCTTATTGGAAATAAGAACATGAATCTATTTATGTATATTATTAAAGTTACCTATATGACTGTTTTGGTGAACATCAGAAAGATATCCAACAATTAAGAGGTTGGCAACCCTAACTATATCGATACCGTAGTTGAGCTAAGCTTTTCACTTAGTTATTTTGGTAGCAGTTTTTTGTGTTTTATTTGCAATCATTTTTATCCAATGCGGAGTTGGTGCAACATACTCTGAACGATTTGGCTTAGATTTACGACTGGCAGAATGTCTGGGGTCGTAGGCAGGACGCCTTCCTACTATCGTTTACGCCTATATGTGGTTCAGACAGGCCGGCATAATCGTGTCGACAACGATCCATTTATTCATTGAGATGAATAAATAATAAGTTAAAGGACATGTCTGAAAACGGGCCTAAAATTCTAACCAAGTCAGTTTATATACATTTGGATAGACTCCCAAAAACTAGGCCTTTGCAATAAATCGTATAATTTTAAAGTCCTCCAATTTTGTGATTTCTCATTTTATTTTGCCAAAAAACTACAGTTAATATGACCGTTTTAAAATAGTTATAAATGGAGGGGTCTAAAAATATTTTTGGTCTGGAAATCTTTAGAGGAGGCCTATGTTCAGCAGTGGACGTCTTGTGGCTGATGATGATGATGAAAAATATTTTTTAATGGATCCTTAGATCCATATTTTTGCCCCTTTAATATCCATAAAGTTTGAACCTGGTTAGATTTTGAGGCCCAGTATCCAAGAAAACAAAATACAAGTAAATTTATGCACTACTAGCATTGCGTGCGGATCCGCCCGCGTGGAATAGTTTTCCGGGATAAAAAGTAGCCTATAGCACTCAGGAGTAATGTAGCTTCCTATTAGTGAAAGAATTTTCAAAATCGGTCCAGTAGTTCCTGAGATTATCGCGTTCAAATAAATAAACAAACAAACACCTCAGCTTTATAATATTAGTATAGATAAAGACCTCATTGAGATAACTGTGTACAAGACAAAGTAATATGGTAGCCCCCCGTGCCCTTGGTAAAAATTATCTTGATATAAGCAAAGTTTTATGCGTACCGCCAAGTAGCAGTGTGCACTGTTATGTTTCAGTTTGCAGGACATTGTAGCCAGTGTAACTACTGGACATAATGAGACTTAACATCTTATGTCTCAGGATGACGAGCGCAGTGGAATGCCACACAGTACTTTGTAAGTCAGGGTGCTGGATGGTGTTGCTAATGTTGATGGGTGGTCGTATCGCTTATCATCAGGCGAACGGCATGCTCGTTTCGTCATTGAATGCAATAATAAATATATATTATACATATTACTTGTTGAATGTAGTTGAATTTTTCGTAAAAAATGTAGCTTACGTCAATCAGCCATTTAAATGTTTTTTTTTGAACACCCTGTATATTAAAATTTTATGACTGACTGGTTGCCTGATTATAATAAATAAAAATAAATAAAATATTATCATAATTGTGTATTTCATTTATGAATATGACTGAATTTGTAATAATATATGAAAATTAGAAAACATTACTTTGTATGCTACTGACTACAGATTCCGAAACTGTAGTACTATGAATCAGGGACCGAAACCGGTATGAAAAATACCGGAATTTTTTGGTTACAACCTTAATTTTTTTTACCGGTATTTTTTTAGGTAACCGATATTATGAAATTTCTCCAAATGAACCGGTATGATACCGGTTACCCCTAATAAACATTACCTCTATTTTACACGTGCCGTCGGCATATTGTCAAAGGATTGAAACTACATTCAAGGTCAACTTCAGCTCGTAACGGAAAGACAAAATAAAATATTAACTCCTCGGTAGATATTTAACCGATTTAAAAAAAGACGGAGGTTCTCAATTCGACTGGTTTTTTTGTTTGTTATTTTAGAACTCAGTTATTTATTGATTGATTTGGAAAATTCTTTGTTATTGGAAAGTTTTTCAGTGTTCAGTGTTTTAGCGTTGGGTTTTGTTGGGTCTATTTCATATTTCATACATACATACGTAGCATTGCGACATTAGAGTCACTCGCAAAAAAAATACTAATATCAAATATAGAGGACCTGAAGTATTTCAACGTAATTTGAGTAGTATGAAAAGATTATGTAATAGGGTACCGAACTCATTTTTGTTCTTTACTTCTTTCAAATATTTTTGTCGTATAAATTCTAATCTAGAAAGAAATATTAAAATCCAGTAAAAGTTTAACAAGTTATAAGTTTTTGAATTTCGGTAAAAGGGATAATGTCAAGAAACAGAAATGACGCGCAATACGCACATATGACGTCATCGAGAATTACAGCGCTTACGAAAAAAAGAGATGAAGCGAGATCTTCACTACACACCCACTGCTGCCCATGGAAATATTAGAAATACGAATTACGGCCTTATTTTTTAACAAAGTTTAATGCACTTTTTGGCAAAAAGGCTTCTTTTTAGTACCATATACCGTTATACATAGAATAATATGCAAAATCATACATAGAATAATCCCCTATTAAACGTACAGATAAAGCAAGAAACATTACATATAATCTAAATAATGACTTTTAACCTGCCCTCTACGCTTAATTAAAAAGTATAAAAAAAATATTTTATGTGCCTATAAAATTTGAGGGTTACCCTCCATTTCCCTGGGATCCCATCATCAGATTCTGCCTTGGTGCCAATAGGTTATAGGACCACCTTAGGAGTATAGGCTTTCGTAGACTCGAAAGCTCTATGATTCAGCTACGATGCAGTTGAGTATGCATAGTATGACTCGACTAATTTTATTCCTTAAAAGCAAGGGCAGCACCATTTCACTAAAACTCTTAACTAATGTCTTAACTCTTAGAAGATGTTATGTATACCCTGGACGGGAATAGCGAGACTCCACGCCTCACGCGCCGCGCGACGCGTCACGTCTCTGAAAACGAGGCCTAAGAATTGATGTCAGATACTTGTTACACATTCGTTTTGCCGATGACTTAATTTAAAGAGCCTAAACGAGTGTAGAATATTCTAACAATGCTCCAAGATCTGCAGACTGTTCTTCTGACATCGGCCTAAGGATGAAGAAATCAAAAACGAAACTCATGGCGAATCATACATTGCGTGAATCTTATGCAGCCGTGGGAGACTCCACGAGAAAGGTAGTTGATGAATACATGTACCTAGACTATTATTTATCCTTTTAATCGTCTAACAAGATAAAATTTCCCAACGTATAAAGTTAGGCTAGACTGCTTTTAGAAAATATTCTGAAGTCCCGAGTTTTTAACCAATCTAAGAAAGAAAAAGAAAGAAACTGCTGTTATTTGGCCATGATCCCAGGACCTGAGAGTGTGCTGCTCACCCCACTGGTGCCGGAAAATTGATGCTCACCCAAGAACTTATGCACAATATAAAGGTGACAAATGGAGCGCTCCATGCTAGGCAACAATCTCAGAGACGCAGTCTGCTATGAGGAAATCCGAAATCAAACACGAGTGTTCGATGCCATGAGGAGAATTGCGGAACTAAAGGGGGAGTGGAAAGGGTATTTGGTGAGATGAAACGATCTCAGATGGATGAAAACGGTTTCAGAGTGGTGCCCCAGAGATGCTAAGAGAAAAATAGGCAAACCACCAACTAGATGGGAAGACAAAATCATCAAAGTCCAAGGCAGAACATGGATGAGACAGGAACAGGACAGGATAAATGAAAAAAAGCTGAAATGATGAATGATGAAGTTATTCTAAAACTGTCGCTGTGATGTAGGTCTGAGCATTGGGATGTGTTAAAAAAATCGCTCCAGTATACGGGTAAAAGGTACTAAAATCTGTTCTATGATGTTCGTTACACGTTGCGTTGCATTCAGTAACCGATTTTTCAAGATGTGAAGGTCCGTAAACGCCACCAATGAATACATTATTCGGGAGCGTTGACGGAGCTTCACTCACACACTTCAGCAAACCACTTTATCCATGAGACGTAAGACTTCGGACAATGTGATATATCTTTTTCCGTGCCATCTCGAGACTTTGTCCACCTTCTTCTTCTTATTATTCAGCCTTTAGAAGTCCACTGCTGAACATAGGCCTCCCCCAAAGATTTCCAGACCAACCTGTCAGAAGCGGCCTGCATCCAGCGGGTTCCTGCGACCTTTACAAGGTCGTCTGTCCACCTTGTAGGGAGGACGTCCCACGTTGCGCTTGCCAGTACGTGGCCTCCACTCGAGAACTTTTCTACCCCATCTGTTGTCAGTTCTACGAGCTATGTGCCCTGCCCACTGCCACTTTAGCTTGCTAATCCGCTGGGCTATGTCAGCGACTTTCGTTCTTCTACGGATCTCTTCATTTCTGATTTGATCGCGTAGAGAAACGCCGAGCATTGCCCTCTCCATAGCTCGCTGAGTGACAGTGAGCCGTCTTAGGCGGCCCATAGTGAGAGGCCACGTTTCAGAGCCGTATGTCATGACTGGTAACGGTTACACATTGGTTAAAGACTTTTGTCTTTAGCCCACCACTACAGTTTATTTTTGTCCGGAAACTGAACTGACATTTTCAAAAGCAGCAAAAGTCGGAAAACCTTTTTACAAGTTATCATTTGTAAAATCCTTACGTTTTTCCAATTCGACACACTAATATATGTTTAATAACAAACCCCTCCCGTTCAAACAATTTCAAAATTTTTATTGCGTTCTCCTAAATTTGTCCATGAGTGTATTTTCTATTGCGACATTCGGTTCCTTTCTTGTGACGAAGGTCATTTTTAGGTTACCGGTATTAAAACGGTAACCTAAATTAGAGGTAACCTTTTAATTTCATTTGGTTACCTCAGATAGCGGTTACCTAAATCTTAGAAATAACCGAAATTCCTCGATACCAGTACCGTAATTCATAGCGGTTTTCGGTCCCTGCTATGAATATATTACAGTTACTGATTATGATTTTTTTTTTATATTTTAAAATATGTAGAATCTTATTGTGAATTCGTAATGTACCGAATACAAATTATATATGCTAATACAATAATATCTACTCATTTATTTTTTACCAAGCCAGCGAAGGCAGACTGTATGACTAATGACATTAGTATTTGATTACAATAACCTTGGGCTACGTTAAGGAATGCATGCATATTGAGATACAGTGCTATAATAGGTTTACTACACTATTGTATATACCCTATTGCATGTAACTACGTTTGCTAGATTTTGTGAACTATACTATATGTAACAGGAAATAATACAAAAGAAGCCCTTCCGTGAAAATAAAAACAATTAAAAATGGTTAAGAAATGAGGCAGTAATTTATATTTTTAAGCTATTGCATAGCTTCTATCTTGGGCCTTGAGCGTGGAGACCAAATCAAGAAATTCCGTAACGAAAATAACCTGACATCTTTTTTATCTTACTAATATGAACCTTAAATACAATGCGTAGAAGCTGTAATTCTTGAAACGAGTATATGTTTATTTATTTTATTTATTAGTCATTAAAACCATTTCTTACTAATCTAATATGAACCTTAAATACATTACGTAGAAGCTATTTCCCCAGCGTTGGCACGGCACGAGTACAAAAGAATCGAATGTAACATTCTTTTTTCAAATTTTGATTTATTCTACTTTGGTTGTGATGACCATTGCATTTCTGACATTTATCAATAACAATACTAAACGTGCGTTGCTCGCGTTTAAAAATCTACTTTATGTGGTAAGCGTAAGATCGAATTTGTGTTTAGTCAATCAAAATTTGTGATAAAAAATGCTATGCAATAGCTTTACCGCGGCAGTCTCCGAGTGCCACACGTATTTTTATATTGCAACGGTGGGCGTGTAGTAAAGATATCGCGCCATCTTTCTTTCGGATGCATGATTTTGACACTTACCCCTTCTGCCGAATTTCAAACGCTTATAACTTGTTGATTTTTAACGTTTCTGTGTTAGATTTTACCTAAATATTTGATAATCTCCAGTGCGACCTGCTTCCCCCTATCTGACGCGTTTGGTCCAGACCTCGGCCCCGAGTGGGCGCCCCCGGACTCCAGCTGTCCAGGGCCGCAGTTCACGCTCACCCCCATCCTCCTCAAAGAGTTGGTGGCGCAGTGCCCGGCTATCACGTCGCTTGCCCTCGAGTACTGCAATATAGACTGCACCATGGTGAGTGTTTTCTTAGACTATGCTAATGAACATTTTATATGGCATTGTATAAAAATTAGTAAAACTTGTACTTTGTAAAGGACATGTCCAAAAACGGTTCAAAAATTCTAGCCAAGACAGTTTATATATATTTGGATAGAACTCCCAAAAACTAGCCTTTAAGAATAAATCGTTTAATTTTGAAGAGCTCCGATTTTTAGGTTTTTGTAGTTTTATTTTGCTTAAAAACTACACTTATTATGAACGTTTTCAAAAAAGTTAGTTATAAATGGTTGTTGTATGTTGTATTAGCCTATAATGTCCCAATGTTGGGCAAAGGCCTCCCCAAGATCCTTCCATGAATCGCGATGCTGTGCTACATTAAACCAATCTCTGTCAAATGAGTCCAGTTCATCCCGCCATCTCTTCTTTGGTCTACCTCTACGTCTACGACCAGTGTCAGGGCTCCACAAAGTGGTAGTCCTGGCCCATAGCTCGTCAGGCATACGACTGATGTGGCCAGCCCAGTTCCATTTAAGCTTAGCGGCTTTCTGAGCTACATCGGTAATTTGAGTTTTGGAGCGCAAATCGGTGTTTCGAACGCGATCGGTTAACTTAACACCTAGAATGCTGCGCTCCATTGCCCGTTGGCAAACCTTGAGCCTGGACTTTTGCTGTTTGGTGAGAGACCAGGTTTGAGCACCGTAGGTCATGATGGGAAGAATGCAAGTATCCAGGAGCTTCCGTTTAATGTACATTGGAAGATTACCTTTAAGCAACTCTTTCATGGACCAAAAACTTCGCCAGGCATTGTTTGTCCGTCGCTCTATTTCGCGGTCTTGTCTCGCATCGAATGAGACAATTTGGCCCAGATAGACGTACTCGCTGACATACTGAATTTCTTCTCCATACACGGTGATTTTACCATTGCGGTAGTTCGTCATGACTTTGGTCTTTGTCATGTTCATTTTAAGTCCAACCTCAAGGCTTGCATCGCTGAGATCTTCTAGCATGGTCTGTAGCCCAGAAGCTGAAGATGAGAACAGAACGATGTCGTCAGCAAAGCGCAGATTTGTTAATCTGGTTCCGCCGACATCAATGCCCAGCCCATCCCAGCTAGCCGCCAGCTTCCTGAAAACACCTTCGAGGGTGCTGGTGAATAATTTGGGAGATAGCGGGTCTCCCTGCTTCACGCCCTTCTTTATACAAAATTTTGTGCCGACTGTTTCCAATTTTATAGATGCTGTGCTGTGTTTATAGATATTTTCAATTAGTCTTATGTAAGTTGGTTCTATATTTTGATTTTGGAGTGCAGTAAACATTGAGGTATGTGAAATGCTATCAAATGCTTTGGTGTAATCGACAAAGGCCAGGTAAAGGGGAATATTGTTTTCGTTATGTTTCTCTATAAGTTGGTTTATGGCATGAAGGTGGTCGGTCGTTGAAAGACCCTTACGAAATCCTGCTTGTTCTGGTGGTTGTTCTAGATCCAGCTGCTCTGCGATTCGATTGTGGATGACTTTTATGAAGGCCTTATATAAATGTGAGACCAGGCTGATTGGTCTATAATTGCTAATATCACTTTTTTCACCTTTTTTATGAAGAAGTATGATGTTAGAGTGACAAAAATTTACAGGAAAAATGCCGGTTTTTAAAATTAAATTGAAAAGGTTACAAATGTGCGGTCGTAAATTGTGTTCGAAAATTTTCATAATTTCAGTGCTAATGCCATCCTCGCCAGGTACCCTGTTATATTTCATAGATTTCAAAACAGTATGAACTTCTAAAGCTGTTATTGGTGATATAGTCTCAGGGCAAGAGTAGACATTATTATTATAAGGATTGATTGTTGAACGATTTTGTGGGTCAGAGTATAAGGATCTGTAAAAGTCAGTACAGATGCCCATAATTCTTTCCTTATTTTGATGTTTTGTTCCATTCTGATCTTTTAAGCACGTTATCCATGATTTTGATTGCGATATGCCATGTTTTGCTATTTTTAAGGATCTTTTATTGTCTATTGCTGCCTGGACGAGGGTGTTATTATAGTGTCTCAAGTCTTTTCTAATATTTCGTTTAACTTTTCTGTCCTTAGTCTTGAATTCTTCAGTGTTTCTATTGTTGTTTAATTTTAATCTTTCTTCCAGTAGTATTTTAGTTTCTCGTGATAGTTTTCTTTTCGTAAGGGGTGTCTGTTTTATTATTTTACACGCATGTTTTATACAATTTTCTATATTATCATACTGTTGTTGGACATCATCACTTCCCATATCTAATACACTGAATCTATTTTCTAATTCTATACGAAATTCCTGTTTATTATTTATCAGTGTTTCTTTATTTAATTTTCTAATTTGAGTTATTATTTTCTTGCGATAGATTTTTGTATTGAGTTTTATAGACAATCTGACGGGTCTGTGATCTGAATTAAATTTGATTCTATTTATTGCTTGTACATTTTTTATTATGGACTGATCTGAAGTTAAAATATAATCTATTTCATTTTTCGTGTACCCGTTAGGTGAGACCCACGTCCATCTTCTTTTTGGTTTTTTATCGAAAAAGCTATTGGTGATGTAAAGGTTTTGTGAGACTGCAAACTGAAGGAGACGAGTACCTCTGACGTTTCGAGACCCTAATCCATATGGTCCTAAAATATTGGTAGTATCTGTATTTTGTCGCTGACCTATTTTTGCGTTAAAGTCGCCTAAGATTATATTCCATGAACTTTTATGAGTGTCGAGACATTGATTCAATAAGTCATAGAAGTCTTCAACCTCGTCGTCTGTATGGTTAAATGTTGGGGCATGGACTTGAATGACGGTTAAAGATTGTTGGTTACAGATTTTGAATTTGAGTAAGCCAATTCTATCAGAATAAGATGTAAATTCTAATATATTATTTTTCCATTTTTTATTTACTAGAAAACCTACTCCGTACAATTTAGTGTTGTTTCCAAAATGATAAAATATACTGTTGTCCCGTTCAAAAGTGTCTTCTCCCTCTCTACGCACCTCGCATAGTCCTACTATGTCCCATTTTATTTCTGATAAAGCGGTTTCTAACTCTAGTAAGCGTTCCTCGGTTTTTAGTGTTCTCACGTTGTATGTTAAAATATTTAATTCGGTGTCCTTTATCCTGGCCTTAGTCGTTGAACGGTGTATTGATCCCGCCCGGGGATTATAAATGGAGGGGTCTAAAAATATTTTTTTAATGGATCCATGATCCATATTTTGCCCCTTTAATAATAATAAATAATAAATAACCTGGCAACACATATCGTTATCTGTTGAATATATTTAAATTTTTTAAAATATTTATGTTTTATGGTATATACCCACTTAAAATCAATTATTTTAGGCACAATAGTTCATAAACAATAATAACAAATATTTTTATCAGATTTTAATAACGAATAAGTTAATAATAAATCATATTTATATAAAAGAAAATATATCAAACAAAATGACAACGTCAAAAAAATTATTGTGGTGAAGAAATATGTATTTATTCAACATATTGCGGCATTTTAATGGATGACGACGATTAGAGCCAGAAAGAATATAATATGCGCACGACCAAGATCATCCAGCTCGTCGAGCTCCGCGTCATGGGCGTCGGCTTCGGAAGTGTTCGATGCGATACCAGAAGACGACGCGTTGAGCCAACGTGACGAGCTGCAGTCGTCCCCGCCGCCACCAAGACCTGTGCGACGAAGAGGACGACAACCCCCTCCAGTGGTGGGCTTGGGACCTGTGGGGCCGTGTGCCTCACCTGCGGTCCCCGCTACCGGTGGAATAGTGCGCCGCATGAGATGGACTCAAACAATTAATGAAAATGTCATGCGGGCCTATTTTGGGGCAACAAAGGGAGGAACCAAACTCACAGCGTATCGTGCTCAGATGCTTTCTCTGTTTCAGGCCTTGGAACCTGCGATCAATGTGTCATCTCAGCGATTGTCGGATCAGGTGCGGTACATCCAACGACGAAAAGTGTTGAATGATGAAACACTTGAGCGGCTGCGTGCAGACTTGTGTGTTGTCCAAGACACTGTCTCGCCTGTCCTTACCCAGCGAACAGCAAATATACAAATTACACCTACCGCTGACGTTGAGCGGGAGGATAACTTGGACAATACTGTAAGTCCCCACGACGAACAGCGTTTGAGAGGGGCTTTGGAGAGTGCGATTTTGGAATTTAAATTGACTTCTACATCCTGTAGACCGAGGGTACCACGATTGCCAACGCATAAAAAAAATTTGGCACTGATGGGAGCGTTGGACTCCGTGTTGGCTACATACATGGAGTCCAGTCGGGACCTTGTTGATACACATTCGTTTCTTTACTGTGCGGCCGTCGCAGCATGTCGAGTGGCTAATGTAAAATTCCCAAATGCAAATAGAATCACTCGAGATGTTGCGACCATGCCTGCATGGCAATATAGGATCGAGAAACGTATCAACTGGGCCCGAACTCTCATCGGCAAGCTCATCTCCTTCAAAGGAGGAAATTTCAGACCGAAGATTATGCGTTTTGTGGCGCAGGCCTTTTCTGGGACCAATATAAGACCCCAGGACTATAGGCTATGGGTCACAGAACGCATAGACTTCTATAAACAAAAAGTTTATGCGTGGGCAAGCCGTATTCGCCGTTATAGGAGGCGATGGGAACGATTCCAGCAGAATCGCACTTTTCAAAGCGATCAAAAGAGAGTTTATAGGTGTTGGGAGGATTCTCCTCATGGTGTGGTGGATGGGCGGCTGCCTGATGCTCACGATATGCGTGATTATTGGAAAAATATCTGGTCGTCGCCTGTCCCCCATACTGAAGACCCCTGGTTTAGTGTTGTAGAACGAGCTTGCGACGCAATACCGGCTATGGAAACCATTTCAATTAGCTCAGAGGATGTTCTGGCAGCCATCCGTCCGACACATAATTGGAAGTCTCCTGGTCCGGATGGTCTGCACAATTTCTGGTTGAAATGGTTTCTCAGTTCGCATGCTCGTTTAGCAGCACAGTTCCAGGATGCGCTAGATAGAGGATCGCTTCCAACATTTATGACGACAGGTGTCACTCACCTGCTCTTTAAATCCGGCTGTACCACGGACCCGAAAAACTATAGACCCATAACATGCCTTCCAACCATTTATAAACTTTTTACATCTATATTAAGATTGAAAATTGCAAATCATTTCACAATCAATAATATCCTTTTTCCCGGACAAACAGGATGCAAGATTGGGTCACGTGGTACAAAGGAGCTCCTTCTCATTGACATGACCATTTGCCAACAGACTCGTCACAACCGAAGGAATTTATCGGCTGCCTGGATTGATTATAAGAAAGCCTATGATTCGGTGCCCCATACTTGGCTCAAGAGGGTGTTGAATTTGTATAAGATTGATACAAATTTATGCACCTTTCTTGGGTCATGTATGGGACAATGGACCACTTTCCTAAAATATCCAGGTGGTACGAGTCCCCCTGATTGTGATGAGCCGATTAGAATCAAGCGGGGTATATTCCAGGGTGACAGTCTGAGTCCATTGTGGTTCTGCATGGCCCTGAATCCTCTCAGTACTCTGTTGTTGGATTCAGGGTTAGGATACCGTCTACGGAGAGGGAGTGAGCCTATATCTCACTTGCTTTACATGGATGATCTCAAGTTGTTTGCATCAAAACAAACAGAATTGATTGAGTTGTTAAAAATAACTGAAAGATTTAGCAACTCAATCAACATGGAGTTTGGTGTAGATAAATGTGCGGTTATCCATGTGAAGCGAGGAGAGGTGGTGATCTCTGATGACATACAAGTCTCAGAGACTATAAGACTTAGATCCCTTTCCGAGACGGAAACCTACAAATATCTGGGTATGCCTGAGGCACTGGGTATTATGGGTGCCGACGTAAAACAATCGGTCAGGGAACGTTTCTTCGGCCGTCTGACAAAAGTACTTAACAGTTTTTTGTCAGGTGGAAACAAGATTCGCGCTTTCAACGGTTGGGTTATGCCTGTACTCATGTACTCTTTTGGCATACTCAGATGGACTCAGACCGAACTGGACGCCCTGGATCGAAAGGTCCGGACCCTACTGACTGCACATCGTATGCATCACCCACGATCGTCAGTGATGAGATTGTACATCCCGCGGAGATGTGGGGGCCGAGGCTTACTTAATGCTAAGGACTTACATAACCGCGAGGTATGCAATCTCAGGGATTATTTCCTCCACAGCGAAGTGGGCATGCATAAGGTTGTAGTCATGGTGGATAAGGGATTTACCCCGCTTTCCTTGGCGAATGAGAACTGGCGAAAACCTAAGGTGATGGGCATTCGGGAACGTGAGGAGATATGGAAGAGCAAGGAACTACATGGTCGGTTTTATCGGGCCCTTCACGGGCCTGATGTAGACCAGCTTGCATCCGTATCTTGGCTACGTTTTGGTAACCTATTTGGGGAAACTGAGGGTTTTGTCTTTGCAATTATGGACGAAGTTATGAAAACGAACAATTATAGGAAATACATCATGAAGGACGGTACGGTCGATATCTGTCGGGCATGCCACCGTCCCGGTGAATCAATCAGGCATGTGATTTCCGGTTGTTCGTATCTTGCTAACGGCGAGTACTTGCATAGACACAACCTAGTAGCCAAGATCATACACCAGCAAGTTGCTCTTCGGTATGGTCTTGTGACTCTTGAAGTGCCATATTACCAGTATGTGCCTCAACCAGTTCTCGAAAATGATCATGCAACGCTGTACTGGGATCGATCTATTATCACGGACAGGACTATTGTTGCCAATAAGCCTGATATTGTAATAGTAGATCGATTGGCGCGCCGGGCAATACTTGTTGACGTCACTATTCCGCATGACGATAACCTTGTTAAGGCCGAAAAGGACAAAATGTCTAAATATTTAGATTTGGCTCACGAGGTTACCGACATGTGGGAGGTAGACTCCACAATTATTGTTCCGATTGTCGTTTCTGCTCATGGGTTGATACCAAAGAGTCTCGACCAACACCTCCAGAGGCTCTCAATTGGTCGTTGGGCCAAGAGCCAGATGCAGAAAGCAGTACTTCTGGACACGGCACGCATTGTGAGGAGATTCCTCACTTTGAATCCCTGACCACCGGTGGCTTGGGTCTTGAGCCTCGCCATCGGAGGGTGATTCACTTTTTTATATTTTTATAATATGTATTAATGTTTTTATTTAGTATGTATATAAAAATGTAAAAAAAGGAAAATTGAAAATAAAGAGTAATAATAATAATAATAAATCTTTATTGCCACAATTACATAAATGTGCTTTTTATTTTGAATCCCATGACCCCCGAACTAGTATTAACTGTATCTCGGGAGTCAGAGTCTTCTCACAAACGTTATTCATAGTTAATTGCCACAAAAAAAGATAAAAAAAAAAAAAAAGAAGTAACTACATATTCACTATTAAACAACTACTATTATTACAGAAACTAATGTTATAGAAGCCAGGTAGGAAGTGACTACAAATACATTAGTAGTGGGTATGTGCGTGTGTGTGTGTGTGTGTGTGTGTGTGTGTGTGTGTGTGTGTGTGTGTATATATAAATAACTCTCAAAGGTTTAGACTATTATTAATATGCACATGTATCGGTTACTTAAGCATGTTTTCGATATCCAAGTAATCAAATTTTTCTAGCCAAATAAGCAATTCTTTTTTGAAATTATGATTATTCAATTTTTTTAATGCATTTGTTTTGGATTCTTTAATCATTTTGTTGTATATAGTGGGAGCTACTACATCTATAGTATGTCTTTGTGCAAACGTTGTATTAACCCTAATTATGGGACATCGATCTAGGCGTCCGATTGATTCCGGTAAGGTAGGCACAGTTTTTTTATGATACCTTTTTAGCGTCTCAAAAATGTACAATTTTCTTATTGATAATACACCTGCTTTTGAGTATACATCAGATGTTGGATGTCTATAGGGTAAGTGAAGTAAGACTTTAAGTAAAGATCGTTGTGCTCTCTCAAGTACAATAAGAAGTGTTTTTCCAGAATTTCCCCATACACAAATGCAATACCTGAGGAAACATTCACATAATGCTTGATATGTGGAAATTAACAGCTTCCTATCTGCCACATCTCGCAAACGTCTGAATATGTAGACTATTTGTCTAATCCTCCCAGCTGTTTTTAATATATGGGCATTCCAAGTAAGTTTTTCATCAATAAGTACTCCGAGATACTTAGTTGTAGATACGCGCGATATAGTGGGGCAGTTACAATTAGTGCGAATGGGTTGCAAGTTGCATGGATAGGTGTGAAGTTTTATGTGGAGCAGGTTAACTGGGTTTGAAACTTGAGATTTGTGGAAACATATAAAATTCGATTTTTCAGTGTTAAGAGAGAGAAGACTGTTCTCTAACCATAATGTTATTTTTGCCAGACCATTCTCCGCTGATCTTTGTACATCAATCCAATTGTTACCCTGAAACAGTACTACAGTATCATCTGCAAACATATAGACATCCATGTCAGGTGGCATGGCATGAAATAAATCATTTACATAAATGAGGAATAATGTTGGTCCAAGTGTACTTCCTTGAGGAACTCCAAATGCACATGCCGAATCTTCACTTTCATGTTCATCAACTCTAACTTTTTGAGATCTGCCAGATAGATAATCTTTAAACCAGTTAAGTGCCATACCACGAATACCTATATTTTCAAGTCTAGTAATTAAAATTTTTGTAGATACCGTATCAAATGCTTTTTGAAGATCCAAAAAAACTCCTAGGCATCTTTCGCCTTTATCCATACACTTAACAATGTTTGTAGTTAATTTAAGTACCGCATCTTCTGTCGAAATACCGTCCCTAAAGCCAAATTGATTTGAGTTAATGAATTTGTTTTTTTCTAGATAAGATTTTACTCTTTTGTTTACTAACTTTTCTAATATTTTTGATAACGTAGACAGCAGAGAAATAGGTCTGTAATTATTTGGTGCATTTTTCTTACCAGCTTTGTAGATCGGACACACTATTGCTTTCTTAAATACACATGGAAATGTTCCGGAACTGAGACTAAGGTTACATAGATAAGTAATTGGACCAACGAGGTAGTAAAAATTCTTTTTTAAAATATCAGATGTAATTTTATCCCAACCAGGTGTACTTTTTGACTTTAACCCTAGTATGATGCCTTTGATCTCACGTGGATCCGTAGGACTGAACAAAAAGGACTGAACTGGAGACTGCACTGCTTTAGCTGAGGTTGCTAACTCATCTTCAGTATTATGGATTTTGTTCAATATCTTATTAGCCAGACTGATGCCAACTGATGTAAAATAATTATTTACAATATTTAACGAATTCACTGGTGTGCTATCAATTTTGAGAAGTTCGTTGGACATCGTTCTAGTTTTATCGATACCACATATCTCATTTACAAGATTCCAGGTTCTCTTTAGATCTTTTTTATTTTTAAGTAATTCGTCTTTGTGATATTGTTTCTTAAGGTTTTTAATTAATTTGTTGCATGAATTTCGATATTTTACATATATTTTCTGTAATTGTTCGTCATTAGGTGACTTTTTTAAGGCTATGTGTAGCTTGTCTCTTTTCAATATACATTTAACTACTCCTGACGAAATCCAGGGTTTAAGAGGGCGATAGCGCTTGGGGATGAAATAAATATTGGTATTACCGCTGATGATCGCCACCAGTTTCCTCATAAATAAGTCAGCAACAGAATTTACATCGTTAATATTAAAAAGGCTATCCCAAGATTCTTTAGCCAATGCTATCATAATAATATCCCTAAAGTTTGAGCCTGGTTCGATTTTGAGGCCCAGCGCCCATACAAAAAGCGTACATCTCCTTTAACGAACCTGTCACATCTGTTAAAGTAATGTCTGCAGTGGGGAGCATGTAAAAAGTTGTACCGTTTATTGTAAAAAAAACATCGATTAAAAGCATGATTGGGTTAATAGTACTGTAACTTATAATATTTCACAGAAATTAACCAGCTATAATAAATTATGTTGTCTGGCTTGACTGCCTCGGTGGCGTAGTTGTATTTAGGTACGACTGCGGTCCTGTCTCGGGTTCGATCCCCGGGTCGGGCAAATTGATATTAGGTTTTTCTAATCAGTGTCGGTCCGGAGTTTGATATACTTATATCGCACTCATATACACTCACGCTTTTTATCCCGGAAGGGGTAGGCAGAGGCGCAAGTTGTTTTTTTTTATAATATAGGGGGCAAACGAGCATACGGTTCACCTGATGGTAAGTGATCACCGCCGCCCATGAACATCTGCAATACCAGGGGGCACACAGATGCGTTGCCGGCCTTTTAGGTGGGAATACGCTCTTTTTTTGAAGGTCGCCAGGTCGTATCTGTCCGGAAATGCTGCTGGCGGCAATTGGTTCCATAGTTTAGTAGTACGTGGTAGAAAGTAGCAAGTGGTTGCACCCACTTTTCGCCGGGTATATTCCACCCCATGATGTGATAGGGAGCGAGCCTATCGCTATATCGGGCAAAAATCCCAGACTCCGGGCTGATACTGAATAGAAAAACCCAATATCACTGCCCGACCCGGGGATCGAACCCGAGACCTCCTCAGCATTGCAGTCGTACCGTAATACAACTACGCCACCGAGGCAGGCAGAGTTTGGTATTTGTGCCCGATATGGCGATAGGCTCCCCCCTATCACGTATTGGAATGGAAAACGCTCGGCGAAAAGTGAGTGCACTAGTTGTGCCTCTGCTTACCCCTTCAGGAATAAAAGGCGTGTGTGTGTGTGTGCGCGTGCGTGTGCGTGTGTGTGTGTGTGTGTGTTAGCACACACACATGAACACACAGAGTGCATAAAAAGTAACTGCTGGGTAGGTACCACCCCAATATATATATTTCTACCGAGCAGTAGTGTGCATACAGTGTTGTGTTTCGGTTTGAAGGAAATTATAGTCTGAATTACTGGACATTATGAGGCTTATGTAATGTGTCAGGGTGACGAGCGCAGTGGAGTGCCATACAGTACTTTGCAATTCAAAGTTATGTATTGTATTACTACTGTTTATGGGCGGTCGTATCTCTTATCGGGTGAGCGGTACGCTCGTCTCGTCATTCAACTGCAATAAAAAAGCTCACAATGTGAAAGTAATGTATTTTTATTTCCAGAGGAGCATCAGTCATTTCCCTCGCACTCTGTTGAAGTTGTCCCTCCGCGGATCTAAATGCTACAACCAGCCGCTGGACAAGTCTTTCCTGTTCAAGATACAAGACTACCTCACCAACTTGGAGGTAAGCCAACTTGCTGGTCGTAGGTTGTTTGTATCCGCCCGGATAGCGTTCGTACCAGAAGGGCCGTAGACAGGATGCCTTTCTACAATCCGTAATGCTAATAGAAAATTAACTAAAATTAGGGTTGTGTCATACGTTTGATTTCGTACATTTTTTATATGTAACAGAAAATAATACGAAAAAAAAAAATTCTTCTGTAAAATCAGAATCAAAATTGGTTGACAACTAAAGCAGTTATTCATATTTGAAATATTGTTTGAGTGAAAGTGGGGGCGTAGTAGGGATATCGCGTCATCTCTTTCGCACTCAAGCAGCGTTATGGCTGGCGACACTCGGTGACGTCACATTCTGCCGTTTCCGTTACCTGCCAGATGCCCCTTCCACCGAACTTCAAAGCTTTATAACTCATTTAATATTGCTTGTATTTTAAAGATTCTTTTTCCTCTAGATTTTAGACGACATCAATTTTTGATAGATGTATTTTAAAAAAAGTAGTCAACTATAATGACATGGTAATGACATGTCCTATCGATGAGTCTATTGCTAGAACATGTCATTCCCATACAAAACCTTAGCGTTGACATACATACATATATACATATATACAAATCACGCCTCTATCTCATAGGGGTCGGCAGAGACTATGGACTGCCATTTTGCTCGATTCTGGCACACTACTTTCGCTTCCTCTACCATCATCAATCTTTTCATGCACTCCCGCCGGTTCAGGGTACTTTTGACCTGGCCTTTGCTCAGAATGTCACGATATCTGACATACTTTGATATATTATGTATTTATATATTATTTTATTTTGATATATTTTACTGGTGGTAGGTCTGTCATATGTAAGAGTCCGTCTGGGTGGGTACCACCGCAATGTCTATTTCTACCGCCAAGCAGCAGTGTGCATGCACTGTTGTGTTTCGGTTTGAAGGTCATTGTAGCCAGTGTAACTACTGGACATAATGAGACTTAACAGCTTATGTCTCAGGATGACGAGCGCAGTGGAATGCCACTCAGTACTTTGTAACTCAAGTCGCTGTATGGTGTTACTGCTGTTTATGGGCGGTCGTATCGCTTACCATCAGGCGAACGGCATGCTCGTATAATCATTCAAAGCCATAAAAAAAATAGAGATTAAAATTGATATTGAAACACTAGTAACAATTAGCGTAACTTTTACTGTAGAGTTAGATATCGAACTCCAGTAAAATGTTAGTAAGTTATTGAGACCTCCCGATAGAGGTAATTTCTTGTCAGTTGACACTATCTAGACCTGACTCCACTTACCATAACGTGCAATGGGCTCACCTTGTCGTATGTTTTACCAGCCCTGTATTATATACTGCCCACTGCTGAGCACGGGCCTGCTCTACTAAGAGGGCTTAGGCCTTAGTCCACCACGCTGGCCTAGTGCAGGCAAACTTCACAAGCTGTCGTATTTTTTTGCCTGTGCCAGTATAAAAAAATGCTTTTTTTACTCTAACAGGAGCTGAACGTGTCCCAGTGCGAATGGATTGAACCGTCCGCCCTCTTACCTCTGAGCAAGCTTCCGTCCCTTCGTCGTTTGTACATGCGCCGTTGTACCAAGATGACCGAATGTGTCGCGTACTCGTCGCTCGCGACTCGTTACGGCTTCAAGAAATTGCAGGTTCGTCTTATCTTATACTAGACTAGCATTGCGCGCGGCTCCGCCCGCGTGTAATAGTTTTTCTGGGATAAAAAGTAGCATTTAATTCTAACATCCAAACATTTACACAAACTCGCATTTATAATCTATACTAATATTATAAAGAGGAATTGTTTGTAGGTTTGTAAGGGCTGATCTCTGGAACTATTGAGCCGATTTCGAAAAAACTTTCACTAATAGGAAGCTACATTGCTCTTGAGTGCTATAGATTTTTATCTCGGGAAAATACAAAGCGGGACATTTATCCCGTTAAACCTTTTTCACGCGGGCAAATCTATACTAATATTATAAAGCTGAAGAATTTGTTTGTTTGAACGCGCTAATCTCAGGAACTACTTGACCGATTTTGAAAATTCTTTCACTAATATAAAGCTACATTATTAGCGAGTAACATAGGCCACTTTTTATCTCTGAAAATTTCAGCATGCGAGTGGAGCCGCAAGCAAAGTAATAATATGTAATAGGAATTTCAATAGGAAATTTCAAATTGTTTCTGTAGTTAACAGACTACAAATTCAACCATGTTGGCAGGTGATAGATCTACGCGAATCGCCTGTCGGGGACTCTGAGGTGTCCTCGTTCGGGTGGGTGTCATCCCTCGAGGAGTTGTACGTGTCGCCGGCACGCAGCGTGCCTAAGATTGTGTATCACGCGCATTATATAGGCGACGTGTTGCCAGAGTACATAGAATTGGACCCATGGGAGGAGGAGGTAAGTTTATATTTTCTTACTGTATATGATTAGGGCCTGTTTTACAATATTGTGTATATAATAACTGAATGTTGAATTAAACAGCTAATGTACAGTCTGTCACATGAGTAGCTAATAGTAACTAGTAACAAATTAGAAATTTCAAACCATATACACTTTTAAAAAAAAAGCAGATTTACTTTACACATAGAAAAAATAAAGTTTCAATTAAACTGAACGTGTATAGACGATTTGAACCTTTGAATTTGTTCAGCTACTTATGTGGCTGACTGTACGCCAACGCGGGCGAGAATTGCCTCGCCATTGCGCATATTTTGACGGTGTAAACTGTATAAGAAATAATTGCGTACGATTATTTCTAGCAATAATTGATATTTTTAATTGAGGCTTTAACTAGAAATGTAATTCACAGGAGCCGGAACACTTCAAAACCAACGAGCAGAAGTCAAAGTATGCGGATACGCACAATACCGACATGGAATGCGAAGCGTCTGGTACCCTCAAACGCAAGATGGAGACCCCCGTCGTATGTTCATGCGGAGGACGGAACGCGGAAGAGGTGGCAGCTAAAAGACCAAAGTATAACGCCGTGAACGAAGGCGCTAGTACCTCGAAATGGACCTCGTCCGACGAACCTCCGCCGTTGAGGTATTTCAAAGGCAAGTCCCCTGAGCCAAATACTTCCACGGACTCTGTGAAGGCGGAACTGACGGAGACTACAGATTCAATCGAGACTACGGAATCGGAAACGGAGGCACCTGGGACTACGCAATCGTGCGAGACTACAGAATCAGCGTCGGAAACCGCTGGGACTACAAAATCGCCCGATACTACAGAATCGGGGCCGGACTCCCCGCCGGGGCCATCTGGCATGGAATCGAAAACGAAACCGAAACCACTCAGGAACGGTGATTTACCCAAACCGACCACTTCGCGGCAACCTATGGAATGTGGCAAGCTGAGTTTCCAGAGATACATGCGTTTCCGGCAAAACCAAAACGCGCAATCTAACGAGAATATTAACCAAGAACCGGTACATAAAGTGTTGTATGTGAACGTCGGTAGACGTCTCCACACGATGTACAGACTGTCGATGCCGGTTTACGCATTCGGTGAACGTGAGGAGATGGGCGAGAACGCGCGGCGGTTCGACGGACCTTTCGAGACCCCCAGGCCTGACCCCAGAAGCCTAGTATCAGATACTACTGTACACCGTTTCGGGAGGGCGGAGAGCGAAAATATAAGTTACATAAATATTGGCCCCAATGGTATTCAACACGAGACGGCCGGCGCCAGACCTGATAGGTCCAACTTGCGGGTCCTATCTTTAACTGGTTTCACGAATATTACTAATAGAAGCCTAGTGCATTTAGTCACAGCGGCGCCTTTGCTCAGGAGGGTAGATTTCAGGGGCACCCGCGTCTCGGACAGGGGCGTGGCGAATTTCCGTAGTCTCAGGCCTGATTGCGAAGTCATTTTTACTAACAGGAACGAGTAAACGTCAGTAGACGTCGCGTGTCGATCTCTACATTATAACACGTCTAGAGGTGTCCTAATTATAATCATAAAATGATTAAAAGTAACTCAAGTCTTAATAGGGATGTTGGATTTTATTTATTGTATAAATATTTTGTTAGATTTAATGTTAGAGACGGCACGATCAATCACAATGTACCTATATTAAGTAGTTTATACTTTTTGCGAGAAAGGGACAAGAGATTCCCCATCGCATTTTAACACTTATCGACTGATTTTAAGGTTTATTTCGTTGTATGTTCAGTATATTTATCAAATCCACATCTTTATTAGGGCAGATTTTGGTCCTATTTTGGTCTAGAAACTGGAATTTCAATTTTACATATGAACGTCATAATACGTCGTGTGTGTTTTCTGTACAAGTAAGACGTTGGACGTCAGAGATACCTAAATATGAGAAATAAATTATCAACGGTGATAACTTTGAAAGGGATCTGCTCATAATGGAGGCATGCATTAATAAAAAAAAATTATGGCATAAAATGTATTTTAGAGTAGGAAAGACGTCGATTTAGAGACGACTGTTTCGTTTTAAAATTAATGAAATAACATATTTGGCAATTTTCCGTCGCACAATTTTGATTTTGATAAATTTTCAAAAATATATTACCACATATAATTTGAAGACCCGAAATTGTTTGTTGGAAGTGTACGTACTACATAAACTTGTAAATACTATCTTGTTCATACTGATAAGTAAGTCATAGTACATCGCACCTTTAGGACGAAAACGACGCATTTCAAAAAAACAAAAAAATTGGGTTATCATAAAATGACTTAAAACTGGTCCTTTTTTTATGAAAATATGATAAAAAATGTACCTACCGATATAATAGTTTTGTCCTTTTCTCGCTTGAATATGGTGTTTGAACTATTGTTGTATTGAAAATTTCGTTTTAAGTAATTTTATAACGATAACTCAATTTTCGATTTTTTTAAATTGTGTCGTTTTCGTCCTAAAGGTGCGAAATGTGTGTTTTTTTTTATTGCATTGAATGACGAGACGAGCATGCCGTTCGCCTGATGGTAAGCGATACGACCACCCATATACAGTACCAACACCATCCAGCACCTTGAGTTACAAAGTACTGTGTGGCATTCCACTGCGCTCGCCATCCTGAGACACAAGATGTTAAGTCTCATAATGTCCTGTAGTTACACTGGCTACAATGTCCTTCAAACCGAAACACAACAGTGCATGCACACTGCTGGCGGTAGAAATAGACGTTGCGGTGGTACCCACCCAGACGGACTCTTACATATGAGAGGCCTACCACCAGTAAGTAGTAAGTAATGTGCGTACGGAACACTTATTTCACTTGACTTTTTAATGTGTGTATAATTTTTTACCATTTTCAATAACTGGCCAATTTATAAGTAGACTAGATGATACAGTATTTTTTGACGCTGACTTAAGCTGTAATTTCAGGTCCGGCATACACAAAAGCATTTTAAATGTAACCATAATTGCAAATTAGTTTTTCAAATCATAAACTACCGGAATAGTACTTAAAAATTCCAAAAAAAAAAAAAAGAATTCAATCAATCGATAAAAAAAAGAAGTTTCAATTAAGATATTTAATTATTTTCAGGCATGCGTTCCGTTCAAGCACGGTCATTGTCCTTTAATCGATTTTTGCGAAACATACTGGCCATTCTAAATATTTTTATAATCTCCTCAATTTCCGGTTTAAGGGTCAACCTCATCACCCAAATTACATGGTTTTGTTAATTCTGCATTTATTATGACCCGTCCAAAAATGCCGTTTCTAAATTAATAATAAATAATAATAATAAATTTTATTTGCATTATCTTAACCTAGGTGTACTTTATTAAATTAAATAAATAAATAAATTAATAAATTACGTGGACCCACCTTTCAAAGCCGTCATTATACGTCTATGTTTAAGAAACGTCTAGGTTAGACGAGTCAACACGTCGGTATGTTTAAGCTTTATTGTAACAGAGTGTTGCGGGAAGGCGGGTTTAATTTATCAAATGATTTTAAGTAATTTTTTTTTATACAGGGCCATTTTTACATTGCATTACTAAATGAAACCACATATTCGTCTTTACATCTTCTAACATCTTGCCAAAAATCATCCATGAATAATGAATATTATTGCCAAAAATCCCGGTTGTAGTTTTCAAATATTTTGATCATTTCGTAGTTTAGTGCGAATATGGTGTGTGCGAAAGTGTATTTCTATATATATATTCTATAAAGTCTATATACGTCACCTTGTGGTCATACCATTTCAAACCTTATTGCGAGGGTGGTTGTTTTCAATTTTGAGTAACAATTTTACATTTATCCAAAGTATTTTTAAGTAAAATGAAATAATATTTTTGCGTTAGTGTAATAATTTGAATAAAAAATAAAATAATAACATCTAGAAGTACTGTTAGAAAGAGAAGCGATTTTGATTTAAAATGATCTACCACTGAGTTGTAACAGAAATACTTTCACAAAGGTATCACCGACCAACCGACCGGCATGAAAGTCTATGATCAATTGCCTCGAGGTTTGTTTTTTTGACTGCCTCGGTAGCGTAGTGACTGCTTCGGTGGCGTAGTTGTATTTTGATACGACTGCAATGCTCCCAATGCTCCCGGGTTCGATCCCCTGGAAAGTGACATTGGATTTTTCTATTCAGTATCAGCCTGGAGTGGTATTTGTGTCCGATATGGCGATAGGCGATTATGCTCGGCGAAAAGTGGGTGCACTAGTTGCGCCTCTGCCTACCCCTTCGGGGATAAAAGACGTGAGTATGCGTACGCGTATGCGCGTATAGCTTTATATGTATTGAATTTTAAATAAAACATAGTCATTATATAATTCATTCTCATTAAATGTCGCTATGAATGTAATAGTAAAGATATTGGAATATACTGTTTGTTTCATTTGTCTTAGACTGTGGGGTTTTGCCGCCCATTGCCAACCAAAAATTTACCTCTCCGTATGTCAGTGGCAGTCTTAGCATATGCGAGAATTAAATTTCAACTGAACTTTCAAAATATGTTTGTCGATATGTTTGTTTTACACATTTATCAAAAAATGACCGAAAATCTAGAGAAATATATTTTTCCAAAATCCACGCAATAATAAATGAGTTATAAACTCGAAAAAATTAAAAGAAGACATTTTTTTAATAACTATCTTTTATTTAAATGCTCTAAAAAAATAATGAAAAAACGAAAAAACACGCTTTATAGAAAGTCCAACTGAAAATAGAAAATAAATTTGAATGAAGAATAGTGTAAATAAGAAAAAGATGTATTTTATTGTAAAAAAAAGCGTGGGGTGCTTTAAGATATATAGGAAAAAAAAAGATATCAAAATGATAATCCTTCTACTCGTATTATCTGTCAATAATTTTTTTTTTCCCTATCTGGCTCTGTCCTTTAGGACAATTTTGCAAAATATTTATAACAATTGACACTATGCTGGGTTTTTTAATACATCATTGTATGCACCCCACGCTTTTTTGCCATAAAATTTTTAATACATCAATGCATAAAATACATTTTTTTCTTATTTACACTATTCTTAATTCAAATTTATTAAAAATTATTTTCTATTTTTTAATTGGATTTTCTATAAAGCGTGATTTTTAGTTTTTTTAAACTATTAATTTTTAATTCTGTTCCACTATTGTCCAACAGATGTCACTAAAAATAAATGAAAGCGCCATCTTGTGACAAGTAGGATTTTTTTACACAAGAGTAGCCGGTTTAGTTATAATTCTACTATGATCCAACACATGTCACTAAAAATAAATAAACTAATATTTATTAATTTTTAGTTGTATTTTCTATAATTGCGTGTTTTTTTTAGTTTACAATATTGAATTGTCATCGGTCCTTGATAAGTATGCCAAATTTCGATTTAATCCGACGTTTTGAAGGGGGTCAAAATCATGTTCAAAGTTTCCGTTACATACATACATCTGAAGGTTATAAAAGCGTGTTAAAAATAACTTTAAATTCAATCAAACTTTGTTTAATTGAATTCAATACTATGTAGAGATAAAGGCTTGTCGCGAGATTTACTTTTGTCAAGATCAAGTTACATAATTATTGTATTATCTACATATCTACAAAAAGAAAAATAACATCTTTTTAGAGCATTTAAATAAAAGCTTGTTTTAAAAAAAAAACATTTTAGTTATTTTCGAGTTATTCTCAGCAAGCTCTTTCATTTGATATCCATTTATTTTGTAGGATACGTAAAAAATAGCTAGTCCGCTATCTTGGGTCGTCCGCCATATTGGATTCAGAGAGTTCATTTTATTTTTTGTATTCTTCTCAGCAAACCCTTTCATTTGATACCCATATTATGGACGTGCACAAAAAATAACTATTCCATCATTTTGGGCCGTCCGCCCTATTGAATTCAGAATGACGTCACTTAGCTAACAATGCTTTGTCACCCAAACTGAATGCGTATGCAAAATTTCAACACAATCGGTTGAGGGTAACTGCTTCAAAATTGATTTGCAAGATTCCACCCGAACAAACATAGATACATTCGATTTATTATACAACAAACATAGATAAAAAAAGCTTGTAATAAAGATAAGAGGTTATAAAGCTTTGAAATGTTGTGCAAGTGGCATCTGTCAAATAAGGGAAACTACAAACTGTGACGTCAGCGAGTGTCATTGGACGCTGCGTGCGTGAGAAAGAGATAGCACGATAACCCTACCACTGTTTCGGCACGTGCCGCCCCTTTTTTGCCGCCCAGGGGCATGGCCCCCTGGCTCTCTCGTTTGCCCATTTGAAAAAACAAAACTGAATGAGCGGCTGTTATTGCGACATCGATACTTCATTAACCGATACACAATCATAGATCATAGAAGTACATACACAATTCATTGCTTATATATCAAAATTTGAAAAAAGAGTGTTACGCTCTTTTGTACTCGTGCCGTGCCAACGCTGGGGAAATAAATAAAAATGTAGTCGTTTAAGAATTATAGCTTCTACGCAATGTATTTAAGGGTCATATTAGTAAGGGATGGTTTTAATGACGTTAATAAATAAAAATGCACTCGTTTCAAGAATTATAGCTTCTACTGCCTGACTGCCTCGGTGGCGTAGTTGTATTACGGTACGACTGCAATGCTGAGGTCTCGGGTTCGATCCCCGGGTCTGGCAAAGTGATATTGGATTTTTCTATTCAGTATCAGCCCGGAGTCTGGAATTAGTGCCCGATATGGCGATAGGCCCGCCCCCTATCACATCATGGGACGGAATACGCTCAACGAAAAGTGGGTGCACTAGTTGTACCTCTGCCTACCCCTTCGGGGATGAAAGGCGTGAGTATGCGTATTATAGCTTTTACGCATTGTATTTAAGGTTCATATTAGTAAGGGATGGTAAAACCTCCTACGCATTCGATCGGGGTCACGTGATCCTGACGCGAGTTTAACATTTTATACCCATCCCAAAAGTACTCAACGCCGCTAAAGAAGTTTTCACTTCAAAAACTTTTCTTTTCTGCCACTAGGAAGCGGAGTAAGGTCCAGATTGTGTTGATTAATGAGAGTTGGTAATATGTCGCCCTCTTCGGATATACAAAGGCTGATCCCGGAACACAACACGTGGGCTATGGCGTTTACACCTTGTAGGTTCGTACCTACAAGGTGTAAACGCCATAGCCCACGAATAATAACAAAACCAAGCATAGGAAACTACCCTATTATCGTAATAGAGTAGTTTCCTATGTTTGATTTTGTTATTATATAAACACTAGCTGAACCCGCAAACGTTGTTTTGTCATCATTTACCGACCGGGGTTAAAAGTTATAAAAAAAATAGCGGTTGATCGTAGAAAGGTAAAAATTTAGGGTTGTATGTATTTTTGAATGCTGTATCATAAAAAAATGTACAAAAAATGATGTCTAAAAAATAAATTAAGGGGTGGATCACCCTTAACATTTAGGAGTTTGGCAACAAACACCGCGACACGAAAATTTTATACATTAGATTATTTTATATGCACCCACTTTTCATCGTGCGTAATCCGTCTCATGATGTGATAGGGTGCGAGCCTATCGCCATATCGGGAAAAACCCAATATCACTTTGCCCGACCCGGGAATCGAACCCAAGACCTCAGCATCAGCATTGCAGTCATATCGTAATATACGCCACCGAGTTATATGTAACAGAAATAATATGAAAAAGAAATTGTTCTGTGAAATCTGCATCAAAATTAGTTGAAAAATAACGCAGTTATTCATATTTGAAATATTGTTGGGCGCAAAAGTGGGACGTGGATGGGATATATCGCTATCTCTTTCGCACGCCCGCAGCGTTATGGTCGGTGACACTCAGCGACGTCACAGTCTGATATTCCTGTTATTTGACAACTACCCCTTCCACCAAATTTCATAGCTTTACAACTTACTAATTAATTATTATTGCCCCGATTTTGAAAATTCCTTTTAGGTTAGATTTTGGATGGCATATATTTTTGATAAATGTATTAAAAAAAGTAGTCAACTACCTTATTATCCAGGCGGATAAAAATCCCAAAGCAGCAGTCGTTTTACCATCAGGCGAATAGATTACTCGTCTCGTTATTCATTAAAAAAACATGTCATTTAACGCACGACGATGTAACCATAAATTAAAAATTTGTTAAACATAGAAAAGTTAATTGAATTCCGTTCGTCATTTGCCATTTGTGTGGAACGTTTAGTAGGTTTTCTTCAGGCAGTAAAAACGGTCGAAATGTTAATAATATTTTGTAAGTAATATTAAATCATAATAAGTGGACGATAGCCTAGTTGGGAATGGAACGGTCTGACGAGATTAATTACTTTCCACATAATATTTCGTCTTTTTCTTGACTTCGATCTGATAATAATTTTGATATTTTTATCCTTTTAATCTTCTTGAACCGTTACCATTTTATCGATACTAGATGCTCAAACCTATCAAAAAGGTAAAAATAAATCTTATTTACAGTCATAATTCAAGGTGTTATAGCAAAAAACCTAGAAAATGATCTGAAAAAAGTGAGACATAATTATATGCAGGAACCTAGTCTAATGCCTGCTGACTTAGACTACGGCAGTCTCTTTACAAATGAATACAAACCTGCTCAACTCACTGATGAGATCATGGCAGTTTTGCATGACGAAAATACTGACAGTCATTTTGACAAGACAAAGAAAAGCCAACCGACCAAGGTAAATTTTGCAAAATGGTTAGAAGATGTGATGTCCAACAAAAAACCAACAGTTGATATAAAAGAATCGAAACCAAATTGTACTGATGGGAAGTTTGAGGAAATAATTCGTCGACTGTCAGTTCTGAATGACAATATTGATGAACTAAAAAATATTGTGAGGTCAAACAACGCTTATTTGGTAGTAAAAGTCCCAAATCGCCCGAAATATAGGAGAAGGAGAGACGTCAATGCCACTGAACATGGTAATGATGAAAAAACTGACATTGCTGAGAGCGGACGAAAATTTCTGTCAATTGTGGACACACAGAATGATATAAAAACCAAACTACTTTTCTACTTAGAAGAGGCATTCAAGGAAATTGACAAGAAATTAGAGCCTATGAACATATTAAAAAATACGTATTTTGACAACAACAATTTTAAAATTGGGTATATTGTGGCAAACATTGATACATTGGAGGTTAATTTGAAGAAATTGAAGGGCGAAATGGATAAAAACAAACATCTATGGGATGATAGGAAAGTTCTGGAACTTTTTGACAGATTGAAGGCGGCTGACAACGTTCTGTCAAGTTTGCTTGACTCCGTAAAACTTTACGTGAATATGAAAAATGTTTATTAATTAATAAATTACCTTTTAGGTTTAAATCTTTTTGTTTCTTTTCGTGTTCTAGAGTTGTATTTGTTCTGGATACGCTGTCTTTTGATTGAACCTATACCATATTAGCAGAGGCAAAGACGAGTAGCTATGAAGCAAAGACATTAAACAGTATAGTTATAGACCGGACATCAGGACCAAATTTTTCAAATATCCAGACCCCCCCCCCCCCCTTAGTTACAATAAACCACGCTACGCCACTGACTGCTGACATTTAGGGGAATGGGGACCCCCCTTAGCTTCTAAAATGATCGGGCTACCAAACACTCGTAATATATTCGGGGGTGTATACTAGTGGTGTAACGAATATTCGCATTCGCAAGAAATCATGCGAATATTTTTGACTATTAGGTACATGTGACAATTATTTATAAAATAACACTGCAACAGATTATGTTTACAATGTATTAATAATAATTTCGTTATTATTTATAGAACTCATACAAATTAAAAATTATATATTTTGATAACTAATAAACTTCCAACTTTCTAAACGCACTTAAGTACTTTGAATTATTATATTTTTACCGAGATCACAACGTGATAGGATTTATGTTGTTATCTATACGCGATTTCTCTATACTTAATCTATTATTAGTTTATAAAATTATTGTAAAATATTATAAGAATATACCGAACACATTAAAATGTTATAAATTATTCATGTTTTTTTGAATCCTTTAGTTGCACTGATGACTCACTATTTACTTAACCCGAATGTACTAGTTATATTTTTTATTATCACAATTAGTGCTTTTTTCTTAAATTGAAATGATTAGGTTATCAACGTCGATATATGGCGTTGCAGTCTTCGGAGGACGCTGAAGCATATCGGAAGCTGCTGAAAGCATCAAAAAGACGTTCGAGCGGAACAAAGACACATTGACTATTGGTACATTAAAGTGCTGAGGTGCTTGTACAACAACGCCACCATGTCAGTCCAAGTACAGGAGCAGAGCAAGAATGCTATTCCACTACACAGGCGTGAGACAGGGAGATGTTATTGCTCTGAAATTAGTCACTGCCGTGTTGGACGACATATTCAAGCTTTTTGATAAGAAAGGATTTGGAATTAGCTTCAATGACGAGTACATTACTCACCTTTGATTTGCCGCAATATTGTCGTCTTGTCCAATCATTTTAGGACCATAGCATTATGCTCATTGTTTCAAAGACCTCAACCGAGTTTCCCACCTGGTAGGCCTTAAAATGAACAAGACCAAAATCTTGTCCACTGCTCATTTTGTGCATATGACAATTACTGTTCAGAACGCAACTCTCGAAGTTGTCGACGAATCTGCCTATCTAAGAAAAGTGGTCCAGTTAGGCAAGTTCAACTTCAAGATAGAGGTCAAAACCAGCTTGGTTGAGCAGCGTTCGGGAAACTAGGCAAGGTCCTCTCATCTAAAATACCTCAGTGCTTAAAGACAAAATCTTCAATCAATGAGTGTTACCAGTGATGACGTACAGCTTTGAGATGTGGCCTCTGACTATGGGCCACCCATGACGGATCACAGTCCCTCGGCAAGCATTTTTTTTTAATGGCGTTGAATGTCGAGGCGAGCATGCCGTTCGCCTGATGGTAAGCGATACGACTACCCATAAACAGTAGCAACACCAACCAGCACCTTGAGTTACAAAGTACTGTGCGGCATCCCACTGCGCTCGTCATCCTGAGACATAAGATGTTAAGTTTCATGACGAATTGATGCTCTTTTATAACTTATGCTTTCCTGAAATTTCTGCGAAAATAATACGCAAAAAGGTACGGAATAAATGGCTTACAAAAAGCCTAAAAAAGTGTTGTATAAAAAAACGAACATTATACCTCAAATACCATCTTTCTCAAACAAATAAGAAGCGAAATAAAGCTATTTACAAACAATATGGTAAAATACTAAAGAAGTGCATATTTACAGCCCAGCAATTAGACAACACAAAATATTTACTAAAATCTGAAAATAAATGTAAAGCGACCTGGGACATTGTAAAGGAAATCACTGGTACTAAAACCCAAATATTATCGGAAATTGCTGAAATCAACTTTAATAATACATTGTTTACTGACCCACGTAAGATTTGTGACATTTTTAATAAATATTATATCAATATCGTTCATAACATTATTAAAAATAAAATTAATAAGAAAATAGATATACCCCTTCATGAAAAGACAATGTTTCTATCACCTACAGATGAATCACAAGTGCTTAAAACTATAAAATTGTTAAAGAATAAAAAGTCTACAGGCTACGATGCAATAACTACTAGTGTTTTGAAAAAGTGTGCAAATTATATAACAAAACCTTTAACCCACATAATAAACTTAAGTATTGAACAAGGCCTCTTTCCTAATAGATTAAAATGCTCTATAGTCAAACCACTTTATAAAAAGGGTGAATATGATAAGATTCATAATTATAGGCCAGTTACACTAATCCCAATTTTGTCCAAAATATTTGAAAGGATAGTTTATGACAAAATTTATGCGTTTGTTTCACTAAACAAAATACTAAAAAATGAACAATTTGGTTTTAGGCGGAAATGTTCAACGACGCTGGCGTGCTATTCTTTAGTAAAAAACGTTACAGAATCGTTAAATAAGGGAGAATTTGTGGTAGCGCTATTTTTGGATATGAGCAAAGCTTTTGACTTTGTTTCACACAATATATTGTTAGATAAACTGTATAATTATGGAATAAGAGGAAAAATTTTAGATTGGTTAAATAGTTATTTAGGTAATCGTAAGCAATGCGTAGAAATAACGAAAACCGCACATAAACAAAAAATAGCGTACAGGTCTAGTTACGAACAAATTTATTTTGGAGTACCACAAGGAAGTGTGCTAGGACCACTTTTATTTTTACTATACATAAATGATCTCCCAAATGCAACTGGTAACGATTGCATTTTATTCGCTGACGACACAACAATAATAATAAAAGCTAAGGAAAAGAAAGATATTAGTGATAAAATTAATAAAACTCTCAGCAACCTTGCAATCTGGCTACAAAATAATAATTTAAAGATTAATATCGAAAAAACTAAAATTATCAATTTTAAAAATTGTCACAGTAGAGCGTTTGATATTAATATACAGTTTGAAAATAAAAAAATAGAAAAAACAAAGGAAACCATTTTTCTAGGGTTAAAAATAGATGAGCACCTTACTTGGAAACCACATGTAGAACGTCTATGTAACAAGTTGAATAGATTTGTGTTTGCATTGCATAGATTAAAGAACATAGTATCCATAGAAGCAGCACTGTTATCGTATCATGGATACGTTGCATCAACACTGAGATACGGGCTCATTTTGTGGGGAAACTCAGGAGATATGCAAAAAGCATTCATAGTGCAAAAAAAATGTGTGAGGGCTCTTTGTAATGTACCAAATATACAAAGCTGTAAACCTTTGTTCAAACAATTAAAAATATTGCCTCTCCCTTGCCTTTACATTTATGAACTATCTATGTTTGTCAGAACACACTCCTCATTATTTCCTACCATGGAGGACATGGGATGTAGGAGTGTGAGATTAAAAGATAGATTATATATACCATTGCAAAAACGTGATGTTTTTACTAAAAATGCTTACTGTATGGGCGTTAAGATATACAATCATTTACCAGTATATCTTAAGAGAAGTAAAATTAACGAATTTAAAAATATATTAATGAAAATACTTTTAGATAAACTCTACTACAATGTTAATGACTTTTTAAATGATAAGAATATTGACGATAAGGTAATAAATACATTAATTATAGACTGAAATTTCAAATGTTTAATATTTAGCTAATATTATGTGACATGGCGCTATGGATAATATGTATATTAAATTTAATAAAATAAAATTGACATGTAAGAACTATAGGTATAAGATAATAATAATATATTTTTGACATAATAACATCATACGGGTATATAACTTTGAAAAAACAATTAATTAAATATTACAATGTAAGAAAACTATCAATTTATACATTTTATTAAAAATATCTAGTTTTAAATATTTGCACGTCAATGATGACAGAGTGTGTGATTCTGATTTTATTGTACCATCTATTTATTGTAACCACATTCTAGCAAATAAATTTTCATTTCATTTCATTTCATTTCATTTCATTTCATTATGTCCTGTAGTTACACTGGCTACAATGTCCTTCAAACCGAAACGCAACAGTGCATGCACACTGCCGGTTGGCGGTAAATATAGACATTGCGGTGGTACCCACCCAGACGAACTCTTACATATGAGAGTCCTACCACCAGTAAAGATAGGAAGATGCTCGGTGTTTCTCTGCGCAATCAAATTGAAAAGAGGAGATTCGTAAGAGAACAAATATCGCTGTCAAACAGGCCACTCTATTTGGACTTCGCGACGTTTACTATCAGGTTCAGTGGGGTCACTTTGCACTATAAAAACTTTTGGTGCCAAATAAAAATCCAATATTCGCATTCGCATTCGCGAATATTGGAGTTAAATATTCCCATTGGCATTCGCTTTCGCGAATATTGGAAATTGGATATTCGTTACATCACTAATAGAGCGGACCACGGGCTCCGCCCTATATATTCTTACAGTTGCGCGCGGCACGTCACAGTGAGCGCACGTGTTTATAAGAACCATATTAATTATTTGCGTTTGTTTTTTCGATATACCCTCATTAGCGAGTCGAAATTGGACGAGGTCGGTCTTCGACCTCGTAACGATAATAGATGTGATATGAGTGTAGACGGAACTATAAGAGTTAATATACGTGAGTGTGAAGAATTAAATATGATACAACAGGCAGTGTTATCTAAGAGTGTAGATAATTTAAGTCAAAGACCGGAGAAGCGGGCACGAAATAACAGTGATGAGCAGGATGTTGTCCAAAACTACGAACAAGATGGATTTATGCTAGTACAGCGAAAAAACAGAAGAGTTGTCAGACAAAAAAATATGGAAGATCTCACTTCCATTGAGGTTTGTATTACTTCAGATAAATTTTTACCAAAACAAATTGAATTTGCAAAGTTATTAAAGGAACAAAATATACCCAATGTTACTCAAATTAAATATAGAAATTCGTATAAAGTAACAATTAAATTTGAATGCAGAGAGGACGCTGAAAAGTTGTTGAATAATAAAAAAATTAAAAACTTGGGTTATCGATGCCGTCTAACAGATGAAGTGAGCCTCGTATATGGCGTCGTAAAATACTTAGAATTAGAGGTTACAGAAGAAGAGCTGTACAAGTCATTTAAAAGTGACTCTGAAATAATGTCTGTTAAAAGACTTAAACGTTTGAGTGATAATGGTGAATGGATAGATAGTGAGACAGTAAGATTTTGTTTTCAAGGCGGAGTACTACCTAGTTATGTCTATGGATATGATTGCCGTTTCAAAGTCGACCCATATACCTTTCCGGTGACACAATGCTCCTTTTGCTGGAAATTTGGTCATCTAAGTCGTGTATGTTCAGTCAAAAAACCACTGTGCCCGAAATGTACCGGAGACCACAAAACTTGTGATACCACTACATACAAATGTGTAAATTGTAAAGGTGATCATATGGCCTTTTATAAAAATTGTCCCGCTTTCGTAAAAGAAAAGGAAATTAGGCGTATAATGTGCAAAGAAGTATGTACCTATAAAGTTGCTTTAGCGAAGTATGTGGCAGGAAAAAAAGTCGCAAATAACTATACAGTTTTTCAGCGAGAAAGTTCTCAAATAAGAGTAGCGAAGGATGATCATAATAGAACAGAAGATATGGAATTTGAAATACAAAAAGATAATTCAAAGGAAGTGAGAAGTGGATTAGAATATAATGAAAATAGTGAAGATATCATGAGGAGCAGTGAAGAAGAAGTCCAAAATGAGGATAGTATAGTATATGAATCAACTAATAATAAAAAAAGAAGGAAGATTAAAAAGAAGAGAATTTCTTCCAATAATAAATTACAGTCTGGAGATCAAACTAAGATACATAATAACAATGATAATAGAAAAACAGTTCCATCAGTTAGCAAATCAAGTGAAAAGGATGATAAGAACAAACGAGTTTATGAAGACCAAAGTAATCAGTCAGGTTTTAAAGATCTATGGAATAGAATAAGGATAATCATTTTTACTGAAATCAGTTTTGAACAAAAATTCATACAAGTTTGTAAAATACTTTTTGAAGAAATCAAAAGTTTTTTGAAAAGGGCTGTGAGTAACTGCGACATGTTTAGAATGTTTTATAGTTCAACCGTTAATGGATAACAATAATTACACATATAGCCGCAACCTCCAAAATCCCGGGGATTCGTCAATAAAGAGATTTTCTTTTGGCCAATGGAACTCTCAAAGCCTCATGCCTAAAAAACACGAGTTTGAGCTTTTATTAATCCAAGAAAAGATTGGTATATGCTTAATTAGTGAAACCTGGCTTACATCTGATATTGTTATTAATTTTAATGGTTATAACGTCTTCAGAAAAGACAGAGTTGATGGCTACGGCGGAGTTGCGATAGTTATTCACCGATCAATTAAAGCACAAATTTTACCTATATCTATTAGAAATTCTGGTATTGAGATTATTTGCGTAGAGATATTTAACTGTACATTTTTAAAATTTGTTGCGTCTGTGTACTGTCCACCTTCTGTAAGGACCTCTCAATGTGATTGGGATGATTTATTTTCGATTTGTAAGGAAAAAGCTATTATTGCGGGAGATTTTAATGCGCATCACTCAAGCTGGTCCAACAAACTAGACTCTAGAGGCACCCAATTATTTGACTCTAGTACAGATTATAATTTTGTTTCAATAAATGACGGGGAATTGACAAGAATTAAACTGGTCAGTGGTATCTTACAAGAGAGTACACCGGATGTAACATTTGTATCTTCAGATATAGCCATTCTATTCAGATGGCTTGTTACAAATGAAAGTTTGGGAAGCGATCACATCCTAATTAAATTTTCTGTAGAATATGCAGAATCACCATCTTATATTAAGCGTCGTAATTTTAAACTCTCAAACTGGTCACTTTACCGGGAGACATTTAGCGATGGCATTAGTGAAAGTATTTTTCCCTCAGATAGTAGTAATATCCAATATTTGTATGATTATTTTATAGAAAAAGTTAATTATTCAGCAGATAAAAGCATACCCTATTTCAAAGTTAATACAAATCCATGCCAGTCTTTTAAACCAAAACATTATTGGTGTGCATCTATATCCCAAGCTGTTGCAAAGCGGCGCCTAGCTTTAAAAGAGTTTCGACGAAATCCTACTCCAGATAACCTGAATAAATTGTCTAAAAGTATAGCTGAAGCGCAAAAAACTATGAGACAAGAGAAGTTTAAAAATTGGAATAAGTTCACTAGTGGGATTGATCAATCGACTACCTTATCGGAAATGTGGAGAAAAATGAGATGGGTAAAAGGAGTTAGAACTTTAAAATGTCAAATTGCAGATGAGAGTAAAAAACAGCTATTGAAATCATTAGCCCCAGATTTTGTAGAATCATCTAAACTATCTTTTAAGTCCAAAAACAATTTATTAGAAAGCAAATTTTCTCTCCAAGAACTACATAACTGTTTAAAAAAAAAAGATACTTCGCCTGGCACCGATAACGTAACGTACTCTATGCTATATTTCCTTCCTGATGTAGGAAAAATTTTATTGTTAAAGATATACAACCTTATATTTGAACATTCATTAATACCTGATCAGTGGCGCGATATTCAAATAGTACCTATCCCTAAATCTAATAATAACAATAACATTTCACCCAAACTTAGACCAATTTCATTAATGTCATGTATTTGCAAAATTTTTCACCTCATGTTATCAAAACGTCTAGAATGGTTTATTGAAAAAAATAGAATTCTGAATGATACCACTTCAGGATTCCGAAGAGGACAATCCAGTACAGACTGCATTGTTCGACTTGTATCCCAAATACAGTGCGGTTTTGCTAAGAATATACCAACACTTGCGTGTTTTTTAGACATTGATAATGCCTACAATAATGTCTTGGTTGACCAGTTGGCACTTAAGCTAGATGAACTACAGGTTGGATCTAAAATTTGTAACTATTTGTATTCATTTTTAAGACAAAGATATTTAAAAATAGTGTGCAATAAAGAAAACATCAACAGCACTATTATGCGTTGCACAGGGAAAGGATTAGCACAAGGAGACCCTATTTCTCCTCTTTTATTTAATATAATAACCTCAGATTTGTGCAAATCAAGTGATCCCGTTGTACACACCTTACAATACGCAGATGATTTTGTATTTTTTACACAAAATTCAAATGTTAACTCCAGCGTACTTAAAATTCAAAATTGTATAACAATTGTTTCTACATTACTAGGTCGTATAGGTTTAGAAATCTCTTTTACAAAAAGTCAGGTATGTCTATTTAGTAGGAGAAGAAAACATGATCAGATTTCAGTAGCTGTCAAAAATCAAATTATTCCATTGGTAAATTGTACGAAATACTTGGGAATTTGGTTGGATAAGTCTCTTTTATGGAACAGACACATCAATGAAGTTCACAATAAATCATTAAAATATATTAATATTCTTAAGGTTTTAGCTGGAGCATCCTGGGGAGTGCATCCGCTCCATCTTCGTCGAATTTATATTGCTTTAATTAGAAGTCGAATTGACTACTCTAGTTTTATCTACGATAATGCTGCAAAGACGCATTTACTCAAACTAGATAGAGCACAAAATCTAGCTTTGCGAGTAATAGGAGGATTTATTAAAACTACCCCAATACAAGTAATGGAATATGAATTATGTGTACCTCCATTACACCTGCGTCGGAAATATCTAGCCACTAAGTTTTGTTTGAAGGCTCAATCCTGGACAAATAACATTACTATTAAAGTTTTATCAAACCTTTTAGACCTATCCACTTCAAATTATTTTAGAAGAAAAAAGAAACCACTTCTTGCAAGTGTTTACAATGAAACCAAATTTGAGAAAATTAATATGGCTGGTCCTTTGCGCATGTTCACTTTGGATACTTGGATGTCAAATTTTGATATGAATTTCATTCAAACACAAATCGAAAATATTTCAGAACCAAAGACACAATATAATAATCAGATTCTTAAACTTAATTCATTGTACATGTTAAACAATAAATATTATGGGTTTTTAAAAGTTTACACAGATGGTTCTCAGACGCAACATGGTAGCGGCGCGGCATATTATGACCCTCTCCACAATGTGAGGGAATCCTATAAAATAGTCAACGATTCTCAACTTTCCATAATGTTAGTAGAGCTTTTTGCAATATCTGAGGCATTGTCTTATATCATCAGCATCAAATTAAGAAAGGTGGTTATTCTGTCTGATAGCAGAAGCGCCTTGCAACATATAGCTCGTTGTGCCTCTGGTTACAGAAGCGCATCGATCGCTTATACCATTTTGGATAAAATTTATCAGCTGGTGATTCGGAAGGTGAGCCTGGCTATGCAATGGATTCCATCGCATGTTGACATACGCGGGAACGAGGTGGTAGATAACCTGGCTCGGGAAGCAATATCAAATGGTGTCGAAGTTTATATCAAGGCTGAATATTCAGAGTTGCTCCCTAAATATAGGCGTCGCATTTCGTCTGATTGGAAAGAATATTTTGATATTGTTTCTCGAGAGAAAGGTATATGGTATCGAACCTTAGTGAGTGAACCTCCCCATATTCCATGGTTTTTTAACATTGGTTTAAGCCGGAAATTAATTGTGGTTGCTCATAGGTTGCGCTCCGGACACATTCCTTTAAATAAATTTAAATTTTTGATGAGGCAAACAGATTCACCAAATTGTCCACTGTGCAATAATGTTGCGGAGGATATTCAGCATTTTTTGACAGAGTGTGTACGGAGTGTAGCCATGAGACAAGAAGTATTTGAATCTTTGAATGTAAATTCTTATGATGTGGGTATTTTTCAAACTATTTTATCTTCGCCAAGATCGGAAGCAGCTAGATTGATCTATGTACATGTACATAGACTTCTTAGAAGTTAAGAATATTATGTTTTAAATACAATTTGTAATTACTATGAGACTGACATAGTCAGAATTGACTCAAAGTCTCTTAAATAAAAAAGAATAAAAAAAAAAAAAAAAAATATATTCTTAGAACTCTTTGGTATCAAGTATGTGGTTTCATTAATTAACGCAATGTGAAAATAACCATGTATAAAAAAAGAAACTTATTAAATAGCATTGGCAACAGGAACTGTAAAAGGTCACGGTGTTTATTGGTATTTATTATTAAACGATATTAAATTGCACAAGACGGCCGGCAGCGACTGGATGCATAAAGCAGCAGACCGGGCTCTGTGGCGTATCTTGGGAGAGGCCTATGTCCAGCAGTGGACTGCAACAGGCTGATGATGATGATGATGATATTAAATTATTTACTAAAAGTCAATATTATCTTTCTGTGTAGTGCATTTGATGAAGATGCTTGTATTTTTTATTCATTTAATAACAGATATATCTATGATGTATTGTTTACACCTTTCCATATTTAAGTAACAAAAAAGCAATAAATAAAAACTTTTTAACATAAAGTAAACCGAGTTCAAAACTACAAACTAAAAAAAAAACAGGCTTCATAACCACTACAAACAAAATAAAATAATAACTTTATACATACGTATATTTGGAGTGTCTAATTTAAATTGGCAGCTAAGCTAAACAAATACACAAAAAAATATACGAAAACAATGTTCAAGAACCCCCTTTTTGAAGTCGGTTAATGAACAACTGAATATTGTTTTCGTTTAAAATTATTCGTGTTAGCTAGCTTAGCGTTGCTTAGCTTTTTTTTTTTTATGGAGGCGATCCTGAAGTCAACACCGGGGGAAACCTGCGAATGGGATACTGGAGCCCCCCGGCTTGACGACTGCAGGGGCCTGGGAAGGAAGTGGAAAAGGACGATGGAGGGAAAGGTGGGGGAATGGAGAAAGGTTCTCAGGATGGGTGGAAAGGAAAAGGGTGCCAGGAAATGTTCGCGGGCCCTTTTAGGCCTCAATGTGTTATCCAACCAAGAGGTATACACACTGAACTGTGTGCCTCGGACCGCGACCAATGTCCCCCCGCGCATGGGCGTGCATTGGGTGTGAAGACCCAGCGCACAAGAATTGCCTCGGGGGGCTATTTGCTTAGCTTAGCTGGTAATTTAAATTAGGCACCGACTCCAAATATACGCATATAAAGTTATTATTTTTTAAGTGAAAACTTCTTTAGCGGCGTTGAGCACTTTTCTTGGGATGGGTATAAAATGTTAAACTCGCGTACTCGCGTCAAGATCACGTGACCGAATCTGATAAAAATGCATGCGGAGGTTTTACTAATATGAACCTTAAATACATTGCGTAGAAGCCATTTCCCCAGCGTTAGCATGGCACGAGTACAAAAGAATCGAGCGTTACATTATTTTTTCAAATTTTGATTTATTCGTTGTGATGATCCTTGCATTTCTGACATTTATCAAAAACCAGACTACACGTGCGGTGCTCGCGTTTAAAAATCTACTTTATGTGGTAGACCTTACCTTTTTTGAAGTCGGTTATAAAATAAAAACTATTTGCGATCCAAACTCTTTCAACAAACCTACCGCCGACATGCATGGACCTGATGGCTCTTGACCACACTTTACTGCCTCGGTGGCTTAATTGAATTGCGAGCGCAGTTCGATCATTGCTCGAGTTCTCGGGCTCGATCCCCGGGTCGGGCAAAGTGATATTAGATTTTTCTATTCAGTATCAGCCCGGAGTCTGGAATTTGTGCCCGATATGACGATGAGGTGTCATCATGAGACAGAATACATTAGGGGAAGTGGGTGCTGTGGTTGCATCTCCGCCTAGCTCTTCAGAGACAAGGGGTGAGGTCTGTGTATGGTGAAGTACTCAGGTCGGGATTCGATCCCCGGATAAGTGATTTTATTTAAATTCTAGACTTTGTTCAGTTTTGTGGCTCGCTATCACATCACGGGACGGATTGCGCATGGCCAAAAATGGGTGCACTAATTGCGTCTTGGCGTTGGGAATAAAACGCGTACGTACCTGTGTGTGTGTGTTTGTGTGTGTGTGAATACAATGTTTTTCTCGTTGATAACATTTAAAGTGTCCTTCCACAATTGTATCGTTTATTTGTACAATATTTTATGCTTATCAAATTCACTTGTATCAATATCAAATGAGGAAGACTTTCGTTTTCCATACAATGACGCCTTATGATTTATGGGACATAATACAATATTTGTACAACTTTAATTTTATTAAATTATATACTTAAATTATTGTCGATGAAAAAAATAATGTAAAAGCAGTAAAGTGTTCCGTATACATAACATAGCTATTAGTCGAGGCTCCGCGTGAAGAAGGTTACCGAGATAAATGTCGCGTTTTAATTTTCCCGGAATAAAAGTAGCTGTGACGTCATCGAGTATTACCGGCCATTACTCCGCGTACGTAAGAAAAAGATGGCGCGAAAACCCTACCACGCCCCTTAGCTCACAATCATATTTCAAATTCGAATAACTGCTTTATTTTTCAACCAATTTTGATGCTGATTTCACAAAAGAGTTAAGATTTCGTATTATTTTCTGTTACGTGTAAAATAATGTACAAAATTAAACATAGGAAAGGACCTTATTAATTAATATTTCCATCTCCTCCCTATCTTTCTATTTAAAATTTCGTTTGGGTTAAGGACAGATAAGTGTTCCCTGAGACTTGCCGAGCTTCAGCACTCACCCCGGAGTTTCTTTCTGCCTTTATACTTCGGGTAGTCATCGCTTAGGTAGCTAGTGAAAGGCTGGTAGGTTAGCTAGGCTAGTAGGGTCTGTATTGTCCTCGACGGTGTGGATCGCGACGCGTTCCTGCCATAATTTAAAAATAAAAATGATTCATTGTTTTTTTATCTGCTCTTTCCTGCCAGCCCGAGCTTAGCTTCTTTATTTATTTTTCATTGATTTTGCTGCCTACAAAAATGTCTGTAGTTATATAAGTGACTTTCTGTAATAATAATTATTATTAATTTCATGTATCTTGACTTATCATAAGTGCAACTATGTTCGCCTACGTGTGAATAAAGTTTTTTTTGATGTGTTCAAACTTCTTTAGCGGCGTTGAGCACTTTTGGGATGGGTATAAAATGTTAAACTCGCGTCAGGATCACGTGACCGATCGAAAATGCGTAGGAGGTTTTACCATCCCTTACTAATATGAACCTTAAATACAATGCGTAGAAGCTATAATTCTTAAACGTTTACATTTTTCTTTATTTACTTCATTAAAACCACCCTTACTAATATGAATCTTAAATACAATGCGTAGGTAGAAGCTATAATTCTTGAAACGAGTGCATTTTTATTTATTAACGTCATTACAACCATCCCTTACTAATATGAACCTTAAACACAATGCGTAGAAGCTATAATTCTTAAACGACTACATTTTTATTAATCTCCCCAGCGTTGGCACGGCACGAGTACAAAAGATCGTAACATTCTTTTTTCAATTTTTGATGTCTAAAGAAATAGTGAAATTCTCATTTTTGTGTACGATAGCGCAATAAATAAATATTGTATTTAACCCATTGATGTATTAAAAAACTTTAACCACATAAATGCTTGTACTTTTATACTGATAAATAAAGCAATTCGTGCGAAATTATTCCCTAACCATTCCAAAATATTCAAAAATGCACAACATTAATGTTCAAGTTTGTTCAAGTGGTAGGTCTCTCATTATGTAAGAGGCCATCTGGGTGGGTACCACCGCAATGTCTATTTCTACCGCCAAGCAACAGTGCATGCACTGTTGTGTTTCGGTTTGAAGGACATTGTAGCCAGTATAACTACTGGACATAATGAGACTTAACATCTTATGTCTCAGGATGACGAGCGCAGTGGAATGCCACACAGTACTTTGTAAGTCAAGGTGCTGGATGGTGTTGCTACTGTTTATGGGTGGTCGTATCGCTTACCTTCAGGCGAACGGCATGCTCGTTTCGTCATTCAATGCTATAAAAAAAATTAAAAAAAAACTTAGACTTTGAACGAGATCTTGGAGGTAAGAACCTTCCTACATACCTAGAAAAGTATGCAAGCAGTGTTGCAAATTGTAATCTATAGGATGGAATGATGGCTAATTTCTCAGGCCCCTTTGAAAATATATTTCTAATTCCTCCCTATTCTTCTATTTGATTAACTTCATTGCGGGTTAAGACTACTTAGTGCTACCAGAGACTCACCGATCTTCACCGCTTGGTGTCATAAAATGCGTGCCACTGCCGATCCTGGCTTACAGGAGCATGCAGTGGCGGGTGTGAGGGCGGGATAGTCTCGTACCCTTCGTTTAAATTTGTACGGAATTCTAAAAGACGTTAAAAGAATGTTAATATATGTACAGGTGGGTTTTCGAAAATGACGTGGCTTCAGATTCTTCAGTTAGGGTTGCCAGCAAAAAAACTAATTTATATCATTTTTTTTATTGCAGTTGAATGTCGAAATTAGCTTGGTCCTCGCTTGATGGTAAGCTATACCACCGCCCATATACACAAGCACCATCATACAAAACGTTGAATTTGAAAGTACTAGTTGCCACTCCACTGCCCTCTTCACCCTGATACGTAAAGCCGTTGGTCCTGCGCCTGATCTCTCTCCGGTCATGTCGGATTGTCGTCTCACCGGACTATGAGAGTGAAGGAATAGTGAGTGCACTTGTGTATTGCGCACACACTTGTGCACTATAATATCTCCCGCGCACCTGGCTGATCTCCGTTGAGATTGGCCGCCGTGGCCGAAATCGGCTCGGAAGGGATTATTACACCCTGAGACGTAAGGTGTTAGGTCTCATAATGCCAGGGGCGGATTTCCCTATAGGCCGAGCAGGTCCGGGCCTAGGGCGGCATAATTTGCTCGTGTTTGCGGCGGCTGAAAAATTATTTCAATTTGTGAATAACGATTCATTCTTACTCACAAATAGAAATCAATAAGAATCAGTATCTGAAATACACTGATTGAGATAATTAAATCATTTACTGACTATCGTTTTTTTCCATTTTAATGTAATTTCTATAGTTTATTTATTTTTTTACACTTTATAGCGGCAATCTTTTGTAGGCTTAGGTCGGCCAACGTATCAAATCCGCCCCTGCATAATGCCAAGTGTTTACGCTAGCTACAATGTACTTCAAACGGGAACAAAACAGTTACTTGCAAACCGTTACATGGCGGTAGAAATAGACATTGCGGTGGTACCTATCCAGGCGGCCCCTCGCATACGAGAGACCTACCACCAGTAAATGTGAACCACAATTGTTGGCCGCTTCAGTTAGTTACAGTTTACTATATCCGAGACACGTCTATCAGGGTGCCAAATTTCATCCAAATCCGTTTAGCGGTTCCTGCATCAACTTCTAACAAACATGTATCTACATAAACTTTCGTATTTCTACGCATTGACACCGAGCTCGGCGAGTGTAGAGACTATCCCGCCCTCACACCCGCCACTGCTCCTGTAAGGATCGACACATGACACCGAGCGGTGAAGCTCGGCGAGTGTAGAGACTATCCCGCCCTCACACCCGCCACTGCTCCTGTAAGGATCGACACATGACACCGAGCGGTGAAGCTCGGCGAGTGTAGAAACTATCCCGCCCTCACACCATTGCTCCTTTTTTAACATAAGTCATTGGATTAAAATGAATAATTAAAGCGAAAATATTTTAAAAAAAATTTACGTTGTTTTCAAAAGGCGTTGGTAGTGACCACGAGTATCCAGCATGTTTTCGCATCCGTATATGATATTTACACAAGTGTAAAGTTTTGCGAATTGCAAATAATTCATCAGTATAAAAGATGCGGCAACAGTCAAGAAATCATTCAAGTCATCGACGAGAAAACAACAAACATGAACCGTGTAGTACTCACTCTCGCTCTGGTCGCGCTGGTAAGCTATTTTTATATATCACTAAATCAATTAACTATCTCTACATTAATCTTAAAATGGTTTGGACCACAGAAAAAGCTAGAACCCATTAGTCATTACTTTAATTGATTTAGGACTTGTTGTAAAGTTTTCAAATAATTTATTAGTCAGTTATCGTGTTAAACAGCTAGAGATGTTACTCATTTTATTTCCATTTATTTGTGAGCATAGAATAGAATGTGACTTTTGTAATTGGTCGACTTATACATTTATTTGACGAGTTGCACTTATCAGCAAGAGGCGAAATCAGCCCTAATTTTCTGGTCAATCTTAAGAAGTTACCTATCTTAATTTCTTTAGAAATTTATAAGTAACTTCTTTTACAAAACTCGCATTATATTCGGGTTTTTTTCTGATAGGGTACCGATGAATCCATATCCCTCCAACATTTTTTCCCCCACTTTTAATTCCCTAATTTCCCCAACTGCATTATCAGCGTCCTCTTGACTCAGCCCGTGTTGGCTAAAGTTTTCACAATTAAGTTACGAATCTGTGTACTTCTGTAAAGGACATGTCCAAAACGGGCCTTAAATTCTAACCAAGACAGTTTATATATATATTTGGATAGAACTAAACACTAGCCTTTTACAATAAATCGTTTAAATTTAAAGACCTCCGATTTTGAGATTTAAGTATGTAATCTTATTTTGCTTTAAAATACACTTAATATGAACGTTTTCAAAAAAGTTAGTTATAAATGGAGGGGTCTAAAAATAAATAATGAATAATAATAAATTAAATGTTTATTGTAACAAATCCGAAATTTACAAATTCGTGGAACCTTGGCATCTGAACTAGGGTATCCTGTATCTCAGATGCCGAGATTTTACAGTACAAGGTGCTACTCACCAAGCGCTACATGTCACAATGAATATGAATACATTGAGCCAATAAACGATTGTGGAGAAAAAGAAAAGAAAATACAATAAAAAAATATATGTTTAATGGATCCAAGTTCCATATTCTGCCACTTTAATATCCCTAAAGTTTGAGCCTGGTTCGATTTTGAGGCCCAGCACCCATACAAAAAGCGGACATCTTCTTTATATTAAAACTGTACTTAATTCATTATTTTATGTATTTTTTACTTATTTATTATTTTTCATTGATTTTGCTACCTATAAGTCTGTAGTTTACGTGATGAATAAAGTTTTTTGTTTAGCACCTTAAGATGGTCGAGCATACACTTTGTTGACTTTTTTTATTACAGATTGCTACCATCGCTCAGGCAAGGCCTAACTTAGACTCTAGCGAACTTGGAGGTAAGAACCTTCCTATATACCTAGAAAAGTATGCATGCAGTGTTGCAATCTATAGGGTGGAATGACGCCTAGTTTCCCAGAGACTCGCCCAGCTTCACCGCTCGGTGTAATAAAATGCCACTGTCGACCCTGGCTTACAGGAGTTGCAGTGGTAAGGGCGGGATAGTCTCGTAGGCCCCTTTGAAAAATACCGTTACGGAGAATACTAAAAAAAACAACGGGTTGCACTCCGGGAGTGCCGGCAGAAGTGAAAACTTGATCATTGACGTTGTGCATTTTTTAATATTTTGGAAAGGTTAGGGAATAATTTCGCACGAATTGCTTTATTTATCAGTATAAAAGTACTAGCATTTATGTGGATAAATACAATATTTATTTATTGCGCTATCGTACACAAAAATGACAACCTCCGTCTTACGAATTTTCGATCCGTGTCTTGACGCGAGTTTAACATTTTATACCCATCCCAAGAAAAGTGCTCAACGCTGCTAAAGAAGTTTTCACTTCATAAAGTCGTCGAATTTCGCATTAGAGAGGGTCGCCATTCCTGAATTAATTACACATTCACGGGTGTAGGTTTGCCACCGTATGCAAAGTACTGTGCACAACACACACAGGTGCATTCTGAACACACTCTCAAAGACCAGTCTGACAATATAACGAGAGAGATCAGGCGCAGGACCAATGCTTAAAGTCCTTTCCGACGCTTACCTATATCCCCTTCCTTATTTTAATTACAACTTTTTTTTTTTTTTTTATAATGGCATTTGTGTTCACATTTTGCCAATGTCAAGTTTGGTTTGTCTATTTTATTATCTGTAGTATGTCGAAGTAAAGCAGTGGCTACCTTACCAAGACTTTATCGAGGAGTTTTGGCGGCAACAAAAAAAACACTTGATTAGCACAATTATTTCAATTCACTTCATTTGAGCTCTTTAATAGAACTATATTGGATAATATACCACCATAATTATGCAATATAACACTAAGTATCACCAAAATAATGAATTAAAACAAGAGCACCTCATGACACTTCCAAGTTCCCGCCAAAACTCTAATTACAACTTTCTTTCACGACATTCAACCCTGTCACAATTTATGATTAAAACCCTGGAGCTCAACGGTTTACGTACCAATACAACTACGCCATTAAGGCAGACTATCTGAGAACAAGGGCCGTAGTCAAGATGCGTTTCTACAATGTTTAATATCGGAGTTCTAAGGTTATTAGAGCGGACATTGGGAAAATTGACATACAAAAATTTTGAGCTTGTATGTCAGTAACTCAGTCTACCGTGAAATAACAAAATACCTATGTAAAATTCATTAGAACATATTTGGGTATATTGGCATATTTCCTTCCAAAATAGTGTTTTCTTTACAAAATTTAAGCATACCGAGACATCTTGTTACACGGACATGTCAGCTAAGACGGCGACTTATTACCAATTTGTAATAACTTTTGGACGAAAAATTTGGTCCTAATGTCCGGTCTATAACTATACTGTTCAATGTGATTGATTAGAATATACTTTGACTTGTAATGCGCAAAATGGCATAATTCCTTTCAAAATATTGTTTTCTTTACAAAATATAACATACCGAGACGTCCTGTCACACTGACGTGTCAGATAACACAGCGACTTATATTACCAATAATTGGTAATAACTTTTGGATGGGGAGTTTTGGCGGGAACTTGGAAGTGTCATGAGGTGCTCTTGTTTTAATTCATTATTTTGGTGATACTTAGTGTTATATTGCATAATTATGGTGGTATATTATCCAATATAGTTCTATTAAAGAGCTCAAATTAAGTGAATTGAAATAATTGTGCTAATCAAGTGTTTTTTTTTGTTGCCGCCAAAACTCCTCGATAAAGTCTTGGTAAGGTAGCCACTGCTTTACTTCGACATACTACAGATAATAAAATAGACAAACCAAACTTGACATTGGCAAAATGTGAACAAATGCTATTAAAAAAAAAAAAAAAAAACACTTTTGGATGATCTATATAACAAACTATACTGTTTAATGTCTGGTTAACGCTAATGGAAAACGGAAAAAAATATGGGAATATGAGTAAGTCAATCGCTAGGATATGTTTACATAACGTTAACGATCGCAGAAAGGCATGACTATGTGCCACACATCCAAGCCTAATGTATTTTTTTACTTTGATGTTGTAGCTGTTTTGCGGTACGTCAACCGCGCCAGGTCTCGGGTTCGATCCCGGGTCAGGTAAACTTATATTGGGTGTTTAGTTTCAGCCTGAATCCTGTATGGTGTCCGGTAAATGGCAATAGATCTGCCAACTTTAACATACATACATAGCATTACACCTTTTTCCCTTTTCAGAGGTAGACACAGGTGATCACACCCACATATCGCCAGCTATATTAAGTCCCATGTAATAGGGGGCGGCCCTATTACCATTTACCGGGCACATTTCCAGACTTCGAGCTGATACTGAATAGAAAAAACCAATATCACCTTGCCCGACCCGAGGATCGAACCCGAGACCCCAGCATTGCAGTCGTACCGTAATACAGCTACGCCATCGAGCCAATTTATTCTTTTACTGTTTCTGAATGATGAGACGATTATTCCGTTCGCCTGATGCTTAGTGATACGCCCATAAAAAGTAGAAACACCATGCAGAAATCCGATTTACTGCGTGGGACTCCACTTCGCTCGTCACCCTGAGACACAAGATGTTAACTCACAATGACCAGTAATTATGTTGGATATAATCTCCTTTAAACCGCAACACAGTAGTGGCCTGCTGGCGGTAGAAATAGACATTGCGGTAGTACCTACCCAGGCGGCCCCTCGCATACAAGAGACCTACCACCAGTAGACTACTGCCGACATACTTTCGCATTTATATATAACATTTTTGTTTGCTTTTAGGTTTGGAGAGCAGCGATGTGACAGTTAATTCGATAGACAAATTGAATGGGGATGTCAGTGAAGTAGCTGGAGACGATTCTTCTATTGCTCCTGTAAGGTTCGCTGATAGTTGGCTCGAGACTTTGGTAGCATCAGGAATGTCTAATGTATAAGAATTGTCTAGTTCACCAAAAACACATGGAACATCTGAATGAGAATCATCTACTTAGTTCGATCAATCAATCGAAAATATAAGTTAAACTAATTCTTACCTCCGGAACTTCGATTGTCTTTTTGTGTCTTATGATACTAATATAATTATTGTGTTGCATTATTTTGTTTTTCATTTTTGCTCCTCAATCGATCAGGGAAAAACCGTGTATCAATTAATTATATTTATTTTATTTTAGTTTATTTGGTTGGCTCACAGCTAACTATAACAATAATCAAAAATAAGAACTAAATACAATAAGCGAATCACCAGCCACCACAGATAGATTTAACGAAGATATATCCACTATTCGGATTACGAAGGTGTCGCTATCAGAACTTAGTGAACTTCGAGTGACCTGCAGTTCCGGATTAGCCTAAAGACAAATTAGGCAACTGTCTAGGGGCTCGGCAACGGCTAGGGGCCCTTTGTGACGAGAAAAAAATGTGAAAAGTATGTTGAACGATTCGTATTTAATAAACCTGTTGCTCGACGACAATATTATTTACTTGACTGTCCGTCACATTAAATTTCAATACATTTTGGAACATATATTCAGATAAAAAGTATCTTATTTTTTTTACAGTCGCTTAATTAGGTTGTTATAGAAAAATACAGGGTCATTTTGATATTATGTTACTAAATGAAACTACATACTTATTTCCTTAAAAATAACACTTTTCATTAAGTTATTTTAACCGCAGATGTAAAATAAAAAAGGGTAAGTTTCGAACAAATTAAATATCAATAAAAGTTACTTTAAGTTTACACACCCTAATGTCACTGCGACTAATCTAAGAGAATTCGTTGCAGCGGCAATATTACACTTTCAGTTAGAAAAACACTCACGCACACGCCATATTCGTACTAAAGTAGTTACAAAACGTTTAAAAAATCGGGAAAGTAAAATTGAGACTTTTGATGAAATAATTCAATTTTCATTGATAATTTTTGCCACAATGTTAGCAGAGGCAAAGACGAGTATGTGGTTTCATTTATTAACGCAATGTCAAAATAACCCTGTATAATTTAGGAAGTCACGAAAGTTAAATGAGGCAGCCTAGGGGCCACGATATTCTGGCTCTGGTGACTTGCGTAAACTTTTTACTGGTGGTAGGTCTCTCATTATGTAAGAGGCCGTCTGGGTGGGTACCACCGCAATGTCTATTTCTACCGCCAAGCAACAGTGCATGCACTGTTGTGTTTCGGTTTAAAGGACATTGTAGCCAGTGTAACTACTGGACATAATGAGACTTAACATCTTATGTCTCAGGATGACGAGCGCAGTGGAATGCCACACAGTACTTTGTAAGTCAAGGTGCTGGATGGTGTTGCTACTGTTTATGGGTGGTCGTATCGTTTACCATCAGGCGAACGGCATGCTCGTCTCGTCATTCATTGCCATAAAAAAAAAAGATCGATGGAATGCAACAACATTGATGAGTTCTTTGAAAAACCCAAAAAGAAGAAGACAACTACAAAAGAGTCATCCAGTGTTGGTCGATCGACGAGCGGTGGTGTTTCATACATCAGATCAAACAGCGACGACAGCAGTTCTGCATCACATCTAATCAAAATTGGATTCTGTATATACGTAGGTACTCTGAAGCCTTTGACTATAAACCTATACAAGTGCCATCTCTGGAGTTTCATTACTACAAGCTAGAGCTCAGACTCCCATACACAGAAGCTTTACACATTGAATAAATAAACTACGTCACCGTTCCTTGTGAAAACTTTGCATTGCAATGTAATCAGCACTGTATTATAATATATTGCCCACTGCTGAGCACGGGCCTCCTCTACTGAGAAGAGTTAGGCCTTAGCCCACTACGCTGGCCTAGTGCGGGCAGACTTTACATACCCTCGGAATTCTTATGGAGAATTCTCAGGTATATAGGTTTGTTCACGATGTTTGCCTTCACCGTTAAAGCAAACGATAATAGGGTAGTTGACTACTTTTTGTTAATACATTTATCAAAAATATCTGCCATCTAAAATCTAATGGTAAAATAATTTTCAAAATTGGGGCAATAATTAGTAAGTTATAAAGCTTTGAAATTTGGTGGAAGAGGTAGTTGTCAAATAACAGTAATATTACACTGTGACGTCACCGAGAGTCGCCGGCCGTAACGCTGCGTGCGTGCGAAAGGGATTGCGCGATATCCCCTCCACGTCCCCACTTTTGCTCACAATGTTTCAAATATGAATAACTGCTTTATTTTCAACCAATTATGATGCTGATTTCACAGAAGAATTTCTTTTTCGTATTATTTTCTGTTACATGTAAAATAATTTACAAAATCAAACATAGGAAACTAGCCTATTGATAAACAATACACGCGTAACTTCGAAAAATCAGACGGGTGTGCCTTGGATTTTGAACCTCCGGACATTGTCTCGGCAGACCGCTCCATTCCCAACTAAGCTATCGTCCACTTTGAAACTTTAATATTTACATACTCGTATCATTAGACGAATGTACTCGTCTCGTCATGGACAAATATAATTCTCGATACATACAGAGGTAATAAAACCGCACGCAATAAATAATATTTTTATATTTACAATCTCCGTATCAGCAGCATGTGCAGATTTACTCGAATATTGTTTTTAAGATGTAAGTGTGTTTTTATTAACCGACTTCAAAAAAAGGAGGTTCTGTATTCGACCCGTATGTACTATGTATGTATGTATGTAAGTGTGTATGGTCGCGATTTTTTTAAGTGTTCCAGTTTGGAGGACATTGGAGCCAGCGTAATGACTGTGCATTATGATACTGCCTCGGTGTCATAGTTATATTGCGTGAGCGGTACATAACTCCGAGGTCCCGGGTTCGAATCCAGGGTCGGGCAAAGTGATATTCGTTTTTTTTGCCCCGAGTCTGGAATTTGTGACCGATATAGCGATAGGCTCGCCCCCTATCACATGGTAAGAAGGAACACATGGCGAAAAGTGTCTCTACCTCCCCTTTTATGAATAAAGGCGTAATGTGTTTATTTTATAATAAGACTAAACATCTAACCTCGCAGGGTGACGGGCGCAGTGGATTATCTCGCGGTGTTTCCAATTCAAAGTTCTATATGTTGATGCTACTGTTTACGGCCGTACCTATCTCTTACCATCAGGCGAGCGGCATGCTCGTCTGTTTAATTGTATCTAATAAAAATAATTATAATTGATGATCACTATATAATCACCTTAATCACATATCCTGGGGGATAATGCAAAAGCGCGTATCTAGCACTGGTGAATACCACATAAGTGACGAAAAAAGTTTAATTGAAATTCATACGACACTAAACTTATGATTGAGTAGACTTCTGCTCCCGTCTCCGCCCACGTGAATGAGTTTTCCCGGGATCAAAGTCCCGCTTTATATTTCCCAGGGATAAAAAGTAGCCTATGTTATTCGCTGTTAATGTAGCTTTATATTGGTAAAAGATTTTTTCAAATCGGTCCTGTAGTTTCGGAGCCTTGTCAATGCAAACAAATAAACAATCAAATCTTTCCTTTTTATAATATTAGTATAGATAATACATTTTTGAAGTTATACTTCTTTTGGTGCGTTAGGGAAAAATGATGAGCGTAAATTTTTACGATGCGCGCGCACACCGTCACTAGAAAAACCGACACCCTGAAGTTAGCTATAGTGAACATTTTAGTTTTGAATTTTGAACGTAGAATAAGGCGAAAGATAATTAAAAAGATTTAAGAAGTATAACTTCTAACGCGTGTACATAAGTACACACACTTTTTTTTTAACTTACGCGGTATTTACTAATTCCATTTACGTGGTATTGCACTATCCCGATATCAAATCGTTTACTCTTCTGATTTAAAAGAACAGCGTTATTTTCCAGTGCTACCAACATTCACGGCGGTTAGCGTCAAAATCGACGGAGTTATAGATCTAGGACCGAACTGGAATTATAAATACACACTGCAAACAGACAAATATAGCGGGTTTAAACCATTTACACAACTTGAGAAACGATCTAGAGATGAAACATATCGAATGAAATTAGTCGACAATGATCCTTTTTACAACGGCACAGATTATAAAAATGACAGTGTGCCAATCGAAAAAGGCAAGAGACACGCTAACAACGAAACATATAATGCTTTTTACACGAATACGCATAAAATTAGGGATGACAAAGCAAATGAGTTTCTCAAACACGTATACAAACAAACATTGTCGGTGTTTGAATCTTTGAAGGCGAAAGTAAACGACTACAATTTAAGAAGGCGTATTGACGCAATATCGAAAACTTACGATAACAAATTCCATAAATTTATTGTAGAAACACAAAACCAAACGATAAAAACGCGATACGGAACGCAAAAAGTAATTTTAAACGCAATCGACGTTTCTAGTGGTCTTTTAAAGAGGCTAGTAAGCTTCATGTTAGCAGATTTGGCGATAAAAGATTTGCTACGAAACAAAATGGCCGTCCACATCGTAGAAAAAGAAGTGAACGATGTTATCCAAATGGAATTTAAACACGCGTGCACCAAATTCGGCGTTTGCCGCACCGATAATACATTTAGCAAATTCATTACTGATGTTATAACGATTTTATTAACAAACCATGATGATAAATTAAAGCAAGCGACTGACGCCTTCACGGAAACATTTAAAAATAACGAGTACAATTCTATAATGTCGAAAGATGTGTCGAAAATATTTTACCATGGAATCGAGAAGGGTGAGAGTTACGACATGAGTAGATTACGACCTTTTTTGACGATAATTAGAAACATTTTAACTAACAAAAACAAACCATTGATAGTAACAGGGCATATAGATAAAAGAATAAACAAAACAATTGCTTTTATGAACATGGTTGAGATTTTCGATAAGAATTTACCGGGGAACGAAATTAACTCATTAGAATGGAATGATATTAAAAATAGTTTGGCTGAATGGAGCGACGGTAAGAGAAACGACATAGTCGATATATCGCAGACTTTAATCGATTACGTGAAAAAATCGATAGATAGAATGGACAGCAAGTCGGTACAAAATATTAACAACTATATTAGTTATATTTTATTACGATAATAAAGTTTAAAACATATAAGGAGTATTAAAGGTTTAGACAGAGTAAACAATATAGACTACTGTATAGCTCCTATTCAGTCCTACAGAAAGGGATGGTAGTATAGAGGTATTGCTTATGAAAGAAAGGGATAGAATCGTTTTATTGCCGTCCCGTAGTGCGTGCCGGTTTTTTCAAGGTCGGAATTGAAATTCCACACGTTGCCTCTGTCGTAAAGTGGTTGTGCTTAGTATCGGGTGTTTACAGAGTTACAGTTATACAACTATTAAAAGTGTCAATAACATTACTAAATCCATTACAAAATGATGCGGTGTAGCGTGCGGTATAGATTTACTCAATTCACTTGGCAAATTCTCTGTCTCACGTGGCCACAGCATGTGTTCCTCTTTGATTAAAGGGAAGCAAATAGCATATAGCAAATAAGCAAATATAATATTCATTGAGAAATTGGACATTGGGAAAATCGTCATACAAAAATGTTGAGCTTGTTCGGCAGTAACTCGATTTACCGTGAACTAACAAAATACTTATGTAAAGCACATTAGAACATACTTTGACATGGTCGTAATGCGTAAATTGGCATATTTCCTTCCAAAATATTGTTTTCTTTACAAAATTTAAGCATACCGAGACGTCTTGTTACATGCTATATGTCTTAGTGAGACTTTTATACAAACGGGAAGTGAAAATAATATTCGGTTACCAGGTTATCAATTAGTAGCTTCTTTCTGTCGACAAAAACAAAGACGAGGGGGTACGTGCATTTTACTTAAGAAAGATTTAGAATATAAAAATATAGATATTTTAAGTCGACTCGCGTCTTCATTTCATTTTGAATGTTGTGGAATAGAAATTAGTGCACATAGAATAATTTTCATCTGCATATATAGAACACCTAACAGTGATATCTCTATATTTTTTGCCAAAATGAATGAACTTCTATCTTATCTCACAGAAAATCATTCTAAGAAAAATATAATAATTTGCTGAGATTGGAATATAGATATTTTACATGCAAGTAATAAAACACGTGAACTTAAAGAAATATTACACAATCATAATATAAGCATGCACGTCAATACTCCAACAAGGAAAAACTCTTGCATAGACCAGATCGCAAGTAACATAAAAAACGTCCAAAGTGAAGTATGCAACTTGGCTCTCTTCGACCATGAAACGGGGCAACTAATAAATTTTTCGATCTTAGAACATCACTGCAACATATCATATTGGTTTGAATTTAGTAGAGATTATAATGAAGACAATATAAAAACTGCCTCGGTGGCGTAGTTGTATTACGGTATGACTGCAATGCTCTTGGGTTCGATTCCCGGGTCGGGCAGTGATATTGGGTTTTTTAAAATTCAGTGTCAGCCCGGAGTCTGGAATTTGTGCCCGATATGGCGATAGGCTCGCCCCCTATCACATCATGGGACGGAATAACGGCGAAAAGTGGGTGCACTAGTTGCGCCTCTGCCTACCCCTTCGGGGATTAAAGGCGTGAGTGTATATGTATATGTATGTACAATATAAAAAAAATCCAGAATTCTTTATCTAAGCTTCATTTTTCCGAGGTCTATAGCGAGACTAAATTAAATAAAGCATTTGATATGTTCCATGATTTATTAATCCTTTTCCATGATTTATGTTTTCCTCTCCATAAGTCTAAAAGATCTAACAATCATTTTATTAATACCCAATGGAAAACAAAAGGCATTAAAAAATCGAGCTTAGTTAAACGAAAGCTTTTTCTTTCATACCTTTTTGCTAAGAAGGATAAACAAATATACAAAAACAAATATAAAAGATACTCAGCCCTATTAAAAAAATGTATATATAAAGCGCAAGAAAAAAATAATATGAAATACATCCTAAATAGTAATAACACATGTAAAGCTACATGGAACACAATCAACTCGAATATTAATAAACACACTAGTTATACAAAACTTAAAACTATTAACCAAGTAAAATTTGATGACAAAATAGTAGCTGATCCAAATAAAATTTGCAGTCTGTTCAATGACTTTTTTATAGATGTTACCAATAATAATTCAGGGAATGAATGCTGTAATGGAGATCCTATTGCTTCAGAAATATTTATCAATTCTTATTCAATATTTTTAACACCTACAGACCCTAGAGAAATTTATCAAATTATAAAAAGCCTAAAGAATTCATGCTCATTTACTGGTGGTAGGTCTCTCATTATGTAAGAGGCCGTCTGGGTGGGTACCACCGCAATGTCTATTTCTACCGCCAAGCAACAGTGTGCATGCACTGTTATGTTTCGGGTTGAAGGACATTGTAGCCAGTATAACTACTGGACATAATGAGACTTAACATCTTATGTCTCAGGATGACGAGCGCAGTGGAATGCCACTCAGTACTTTGTCATTCAAGGTGCTGGATGGTGTTGCTACTGTTTAGGGGTGGTCGTATCGCTTACCATCAGGCGAACGGCATGCTCGTCTCGTCATTCAATGCAATAAAAAAAAAAAAAAAAAAAACATTTGGATGTGATGGGCTTAGTACAAAAATTATTAAGCTATGTGCTGAGTTTGTTAGTACTCCTCTGAGTTATTTGATTAATTTATCCTTTCTTGAGGGAAACTTTCCAGACAGGCTTTACTGGTGGTAGGTCTCTCATATGTAAGAGACCGTCTGGGTGGGTACCACCGCAATGTCTATTTCTACCGCCAAGCAGCAGTGTGCATGCACTGTTGTGTTTCGGGTTGAAGGACATTGTAGCCAGTGGAACTACAGGACATAGTGAGACTTAACATCTTATGTCTCAGGATGACGAGCGCAGTGGAATGCCACACAGTACTTTGTAACTCAAGGTGCTGGATGGTGTTGCTACTGTTTATGGGTGGTCGTATCGCTTACCATCAGGCGAACCGCATGATCGACTCGTCATTCATTGCCATAAAAAATAATCTATTGTAAAACCTATTTTTAAGGCAGGTGACGAAAAAGACTTAAATAATTACAGACCAATCACACTTGTGCCAATACTATCCAAGATATTTGAAAGGTCAATGTACAACAGGCTTCTTAATTTTGTAAATAAACACAATATTTTAACCCCTAACCAATTTGGGTTCGCCCCCCGAGGCAATTCTTGTGCTCTGAGTCTTCACATCCAATGCACGCCCATGCGCGGGGGGACATTAGTCGCGGGCCGAGGCACACAGTTCAGTGTGTATACCTCTTGGTTGTAAAACACATTGAGGCTTAAAAGGGCCCGCGAACATTTCCTGGCACCCTCTCTTTCCGCCCATCCCGGGTACCTTCCTCCCGTCCCCCACCTTTCCTTCCATATTCCTCTCCCACGTCTCCTCCAGGCCCCTGCAGTCGTCAAGCCGGGCGACTCCAGTATCCCATTCGCAGGTTTCCCCCGGTGTTGACTGCAGGATCGCCTACCCAAAAAAAAAAACAATTTGGGTTTCGAAAAAGAAGTTCAACAACTCTAGCTTGTTTCAATCTTGTAAAAGAAGTGACAGAATCTATAGACAATAAAATGCCTGCGGCGGCGGTAATGCTAGACTTGAGTAAAGCTTTTGATCTTATTGACCACCAGGTGCTACTGAGTAAAATAGAAAAATATGGGATCAGAGGTGTAGCTTACAATTGGCTAAAGAGTTATTTATTGGGAAGAACTCAATGCACAGAAGTAGCTCGTTTAGTCAGCGTGTCTCGAAATATGTATAATAAAAAACTTTATCGTTCAGAATTTCGAGAGAAGAACACTGGTGTTCCACAGGGAAGCATTTTGGGACCTCTTCGTTTTCTTTTATATGTTAATAACCTACCTAATGCTACCAAAAATAAATGTTTTCTATTTGCAGATAATACAACTTTAATAATTAAATGTACTGATAGAAATAGATTTGAAACAGACATAAATGAGGCAATCTCTGATATAGGTAACTGGTTAAATAAAAATAAATAAAATATAAGCATCAAAAAAACTAAAGTGATACTATTGAGAAACTATAAGATGCCACCAGTAACCTTGAATATAAAATATCAAACAAAATCAGTGGAAAGTGTGGAATCAAATCTTTTCTTGGGAATCAAAATTGATCAACACTTAAATTGGAAGGCACACATAGACCATGTATGTAATAAATTAAATAGATTTGTTTATGCACTTAAAATACTTAGGAAAACAGTATCACAGAAGGCAGCCCTTACAGCTTATCATGGCTTTGTATCTTCTATTTTGTTATACGGTCTACCACTTTGGGGAAATTCAGTGGATTTAAACAGGGCTTTTAAAGTCCAAAAAAAATGTATTCGAGCTGTCTGTGGAGCGTGGTTCTTAGAAAACTGCAAACCATTATTTAAAAAACACAAAGTGCTTCCCCTACCCTGTTTGTATATAAAGGAAATTTGTATGTTTTTAAGACAGCATCCAACCTACTTTAAAAGTCATGGGCAAGTTTTAGAAAGAGAGACCAGACATAAGAATCGTATATACTATCCCAAATGCAAGTCTGTAATGCTTAGCATCAACATGTATTGTATGGCAATAAAAATTTACAATAAAATACCACCTAACATAAAAGATACTGATTCCTTGTCATCATTTAAACACAAAATAAATAACTGGCTTTTATTAAATTGTTTTTATAGCATTAAGGAATTCTTGGAATATAAATTAATTTGTAGTTAATTAAATCTTGTAAATTATAATACATATTTTCATGTATAAAAGCTTCCATTCTGCATAAATAGTGTAATATATAGGAAATTTTCTGTGAACTATACATATGAAAAAAAAAAACAATGTACAAGTAGTAGTATTATGTATTTTAATAGTATTGCACACCGGCACCTATCCCGGTAGAGTGTATTGGAACATATTTATGTATAAAAAAATGAGAGGTGTCAAGGGACACCCGGATGGAACGAAGTTCCTTTCGATTAATTAGTGAAGGAATTGTAATAAAATTTTATTTATATAACAGAGTGTGTATATATATAAATATATTAATATTTTCCTATTTCCGTTCCAATACATAAGTTTCTAGAGAAAAAAACAAATAAATACGTGTGGCACTCGGAGACTGCCGCGGTAAAGCTATTGCATAGCATTTTTATCACAAATTTTGATATAAACACAAATTCGATCTTACGCTTACCACATAAAGTAGATTTTTAAACGCGAGCAAAGCACGTTTAGTCTTGTTATTGATAAATGTCAGTAACCAAAGTAGAATAAATCAACAAAATTTGATGGATTTGTTGATTCTTTTGTACTCGTGCCGTGCCAACGCTGGGGAAATAGCTTCTACGCAATGTATTTAAGGTTCATATTAGATTAGTAAGAAATGGTTTTAATGACTTTAATAAATAAAATAAATAAAAATATACTCGTTTCAAGAATTATAGCTTCTACGCATTGTATTTAAGGTTCATATTAGTAAGATAATAGCAAAAAGTGTCGTGACAACTTTTCGTGAGAATTTTTTCCGTCTAGCCCTCTTTCACAAAGCGCGATAAGGAACTTCGTTCCAATAACCACATGTATATTAAGTACCTACATTCTGCAATAAATTATTTCTATTTCTACTTATTTTATGTTTAGGGAAAAATGAAAATTCTGCAAGAAAACAAACCTATGAAATGTCACCAGCGCATTCGTATTTTCATTTTCGCCCTGTATGTGATTTACAACCAACTACCACACACGCCATGCTTAAAACTAATTTCGACACAGTATCAGCACATAAATTATATAATATTTTTGTTAAATTATTAATGTAAATAAATATTTAAATCAATTTTACGTTTCCCGTCCACAATTCATCAGACACATTAGTAATCCAACTAAATTTATGTGACATGATATTTCGAGAAATGACATATAGAGAACGCATATTTTGAATTTACACGCAAAATTTTTACCAATGTATCCAAATTGACATTTCTTCTCTGACTCTTTAGAAATAAATAAAAAGCATGGAGTATTCACTGGTTCACTCACTCTCGTGTCAAAGCTGTATTATCAGAGATGAATAAGATTGATGTTTCGCAACTGTTATTTTAGCGTTACTTCTAGTGCTTTAGTTATTGTTCTGTGGTGATGAACATTGCATTTCTGACATGTATCAAAAACCAAACTAAACGTGCGTTGATCGCGCTTAAAAATCTACTTTATGTGGTAGCCGTAAGATCGAATTTGTGTTTAGTCAATCAAAATTTGTAATTGTTTGTTTCTTTTTTTAGTTTGACTTATCGACGACACTTATTGATGTCTTATTTGCATGGAACTGTGCATCTTGGGTTTTTTAATATATCAGTCTACCTCTAGTGACATCACACCTGCAACTTGTTTAAGGTTAAAGTTGTAAACATTCTTTAATTGCGAAAAATAATAGGTTTTCGAATCAAAATGGAAGTTGGGTTTATAAAAGAAGAATCCAGAAATCTACCAAAAGTTAATGTTCACATGGTTGTAATTTTTTGTTGAAAGTACAGAGTTGTCATGTGTAGAAATAAAAAGGAACTAAACTACTACGAACTAATCATAGTGGGACTTTTATTTCTATTTCATTCAGCAGCAAAACTACACATAGCAGTAATTTCAGGCCTTATGGCGACAATGCAATCGGTTACATCCAAATCTAATCTAACGCACGGCGAAAAGTGGGTGCACTTAGTTGCGCCTCTGCCTACCCCTTCGGGAATAAAACGGCGCGCGCGTGTGTGTTCATAGTAACATTGATGTACTTATTTATTCAAAAAACATATCGAAAATCCAAACTTATGCATTTATGAATGCCACCGGCGAACAAATATGACTAGAGTGACGTCACTGGGCGTGTAGCTCCGTTTGCGCGCGAAAATGTAAACTGTCCTTTTCAAATCGAAATTTTTAGCAATAAATTAAAGTATTTTAATTTTTTAATATACTTGTGATCTATTCTACATGAAATTCATTCAAATGAAAGCAAAAATAAAAATTTGCATCTTCCCTATTCACACTATTCGCTTCGAAGTCGCTCGTAGTCCGCTTCTCGCTTGCTCTTGATGGCGTCGTAAACAAGACTGAATGCCCGGCGGCGGCCGCGCGCCGCATTTTATACTCGGCCACAAGTACCATCGTAGTTTGTGGAACATTCTCGAAAGATACGGAATAGTCGGGGACTCTCTCGCAAATATAGGTCAGTTATCGCGTTTCCACGACATTCTGGAGACATCGAGATCTTTCGAGAATGTTCCATCGCCGAACTTTCCACATTCGGATAGTCCCACTTCTAGCCAATAGGTAGCGCTAATATCCGCGAGTATTAGCGCGCGTAACAATATTTTCAGCAAGAGTCTGTCCAATCTTAGTAAAATATTGGTTATGATTCTTTTACGTAATTTTTTTATCCGGTGAGCTCTAAACCTTTGACGTAGGTATATTTAATGTTATGCCACAATTTTCTCTGATTTCTATTATTTAGTTCAAATTCCTCAGAATTATGTTGCTGGGCTCAGGGTCGTCACGGCAGTGCGTCCTGTCTTTGCCGAATGGCTGGACAGGCGCCACGGTGCGGCAACGTTTCGCCTGACGCAGGTGCTCACCGGGCATGGCTGCTTCGGTGAGTTCTTGTGGCGGGTAGTGCGGAAGGAGGTGTCGGCCGTGTGTCACCACTGTGACAACTGCCCGCTGGATACGGCCCAGCATACGTTAGAGTTTTGCCCAGCCTGGGATGAGGAGCGCAGCGCTCTCAGAGCAGTCGTCGGAGGAGACCTCTCGCTGCCGGCCGTGGTCGCTTCCATGGTCGACAGCCGGAGGTCCTGGCGTGCGGTGGCACACTTCTGTGAGGTGGTCCTCTCGCGGAAGGAGAGTGCCGAGAGGGATCGGAGGCGTGGAGATCCCTCCCGCCGCCAGACGAGACGTAGGAGGCGCCGGGTGGACGACTGACCGGCGTCTTCCGCCCTGTGGATTGGGGGCGTTTGGAGAATTCCACCACGGTATCCCCTGCCTGTCGTAAAAGGCGACTAATAGGGGCCACCGGGGGTCGCAGGCGGGCGGCAGGGGGCTGTCCGTCTTTAATTTTTGTGATCTATTAGCACATTGTAGCGATCCCTGTGATGGACGGCAGCGTGGCTGGTAGGCCTCACGCTGCCATTGACGCCGAGGGCGTCCTTCGGTGCGTGGGGGCTCCTGAGCTCCCCCACAACAGGAGACGGGCCGCACTAGGCGGCAACGCGCAGGGGCGGCTGCGGACGACAACTTAGACACTCCCGTCAGAGGAAGCCCGCAGCCGTCCCTAATGCGCCGAAGATGGCCACCGCGGAGTTTTGGTTGGTATGCCGTGCGTTGTACATAGGTTAGGGACTCGGCCCGGCGGTCGCCCGATGGTTACATCTCTCCGGGCGGCTCAACGCCGGGACGTAAGGCACGGTGAACCCAACATAACCGCTCAGTCGCCCCCCCTTGAAGGCTGGGCGGTAGTAATAAGTCACTTTCTCCGCGAAAAAAAAAAAAAAAAAAAAAAAAAGAATTATGTTGCTGCAGTATTCGCAAAAGCTCAGTATGAACACTCCTGTAACGGGAATATATTATGCACACACACACTCACTCACGCCTTTTGTCCCCAAAGGGGTAGGCACTGTAGGCAGAGACGCAAAGTGTGTGCACTCCGTCCCATGATATGATAGCGGGCCTATCGCCATATCGGGCAAGATTCCAGACTCCGGGCTGATACTAAATAGAAAAATCTAATACCAGTTTTCCCGACCCGGCGATCGAAACCGAGACCTCAGCGTTGCAGTTGTAACGTATTATAACTACGCCAGCGAGGCAGTCAAGAATATATTATCTTTTTAACAATTAGGGTTACTACCTTAGCATGAAGTCCATCTCTGTATTTAGAACCTTAGCAGGCCTAGAGTCATCCAAGGTTCTAGTACTGTTTGAGACCGGCTGGTACGATACTGTTTGTATGTTTGAAAACGTTTCAGAAGTTTCTGAAGAATTTTGACAAGCAAAAATAATGCTTCAGTTAGTACTCTGTTACGGTCGGTCGCAATAACTTACTAACAGCTAACCAACAGTTAAAATATTTACTGTTAGCTGGGTTTTCTGTTAGCTTATCTGTGTTTCTATAAACTAAGATAAATAAGAATACCGTATCCTTGCCTTTTCCTATCTATCGGAGTGTCGAATATGATTGCTGTCATAAAATCGAATGTAAAATATTGAAAATAATTATAATTAAAAACAGAAAAAGTTCCAAATAACATTTTTTAACAAAACATTACTAGTTCTTAGTGCAAAAATAAAACGCTGCGGCAGGAGCACTCACTAGAGTTACGTCAAAGTTTTTGATATTGAAATATTGAAACAGCAGTAACAGTTAGCGTTACGTTTACTGTCGAGTTAGATAGCAAACTCCAGTTAAATGTTAGTAAGTTATTGAGCCCCGCCGTAAATCGGTTTCCAAAGTACCGTAATCTAATTTACTCATACGCTTTTGATATGATTTGGATATAATATCAAATATATAGTAATATTGCATATATCTGCAACGATAACGCCATCGTCGGTGATATCAGAACGACAATTGACCGATACCATAGCAAAGCATGAAGTAACGTAAATATGATCTAAGCATTTATTTTAAAACTTAAAAGTTTACGCAGGTCACCAGAGCCAGAATGTCGGGGCCCCTAGGCATTGTCCCATTTAACTTTCCTGACTTCTTAAAATATATTTTTTCTATAACAACCTAATAAAGCGACTGTAAAAAAATTAGGTTTTTTTTTTTTAATTTTTTTTTATTGCGTTGAATGACGAGACGAGCATGCCGTTCGCCTGATGGTAAGCGATACGACCACCCATAAACAGTAGCAACACCATCTAGCACCTTGACTTACAAAGTACTGTGTGGCATTCCACTGCGCTCGTCATCCTGAGACATAAGATGTTAAGTCTCATTATGTCCGGTAGTTATACTGGCTACAATGTCCTTCAAACCGAAACACAACAGTGCATGTTTTATATCTGAAACTGTGTTCCAAAATGTATTGATATTTATTGTGACAGAAAGTCAACCCAATAATATTGTCATCGAGTTACGAGTTTATTAAATACGAATCGTTTAACATACTTTTCACATTTTTTTCTCGTCAAACACGGCCCCTAGCCGTTGTTGGGCCCCTAGACAGTTGCCTAATTTGTCTTCAGGCTAATCCGGAACTGCAGGTCACTCGAAGTTCACTAAGTTCTGATAGCGACACCTTCGTAATCCGAATAGTGGATATAGCTTCGTTAAATGATATACGGTTTTGCTATGATCGATTTAGGAGCAAAAATAAAAAAACAAAATAATGCAACACAATTATATAAGTATCATTAGACACAAAAAGACAATCGAAGTCCCGGAGGCAAGATAAGTTTACCTTATCTTGATTTTATTCAGATTTATTTTTAAGCAAATTCAGATGATACACATTTAGCAGGACAAGACGTTCTTTCTTCGTTTCAGATGATGCAGATGTATCAGAATCAGATGATGCAGATGTATCAGAATCAGATGATGCAGATGTATCAGAATCAGATGATGCAGATGTATCAGCATCAGATGATGCAGATGTATTAGAATCAGACGATGCAGATGTATCAGCATCAGATGATGAAGATGTATCAGCATCAGATGATGCAGATGTATCAGCATCAGATGATGAAGATGTATCAGCAACAGATGATGCACATGTATCAGAATCAGCTTCAGATGATGCAGATGTATCAGCTTCAGATGATGCAGATGTATCAGCATCAGACGATGCAGATGTATCAGCATCAGATGATGCAGATGTATCAGCTTCAGATGATGCAGATGTATCAGCTTCAGACGATGCAGATGTATCAGAATCAGACGATGCAGATGTATCAGCATCAGATGATGAAGATGTATCAGCATCAGATGATGCAGATGTATCAGCATCAGATGATGCAGATGTATCAGCATCAGATGATGCAGATGTATCAGCATCAGATGATGCAGATGTATCAGCATCAGATGATGCAGATGTATCAGCATCAGATGATGCAGATGTATCAGCATCAGACGATGCAGATGTATCAGCATCAGATGATGCAGATGTATCAGCTTCAGATGATGCAGATGTATCAGCTTCAGATGATGCAGATGTATCAGCTTCAGATGATGCAGATGTATCAGCTTCAGACGATGCAGATGTATCAGCTTCAGATGATGAAGATGTATCAGCAACAGATGATGCAGATGTATCAGAATCAGCTTCAGATGATGCAGATGTATCAGCATCAGACGATGCAGATGTATCAGCTTCAGATGATGCAGATGTATCAGCTTCAGACGATGCAGATGTATCAGAATCAGACGATGCAGATGTATCAGCATCAGATGATGAAGATGTATCAGCATCAGATGATGAAGATGTATCAGCATCAGATGATGCAGATGTATCAGCATCAGACGATGCAGATGTATCAGCATCAGACGATGCAGATGTATCAGCTTCAGATGATGCAGATGTATCAGCTTCAGATGATGCAGATGTATCAGCTTCAGATGATGCAGATGTATCAGCTTCAGACGATGCAGATGTATCAGAATCAGACGATGCAGATGTATCAGCATCAGATGATGAAGATGTATCAGCATCAGATGATGCAGATGTATCAGCATCAGATGATGCAGATGTATCAGCATCAGATGATGAAGATGTATCAGCATCAGATGATGCAGATGTATCAGCATCAGATGATGAAGATGTATCAGCAACAGATGATGCAGATGTATCAGAATCAGCTTCAGATGATGCAGGTGTATCAGCATCAGACGATGCAGATGTATCAGCATCAGATGATGCAGATGTATCAGCATCAGATGATGCAGATGTATCAGCTTCAGATGATGCAGATGTATCAGCTTCAGACGATGCAGATGTATCAGAATCAGACGATGCAGATGTATCAGCATCAGATGATGAAGATGTATCAGCATCAGATGATGCAGATGTATCAGCATCAGATGATGCAGATGTATCAGCTTCAGACGATGCAGATGTATCAGAATCAGACGATGCAGATGTATCAGCATCAGATGATGAAGATGTATCAGCATCAGATGATGCAGATGTATCAGCATCAGATGATGAAGATGTATCAGCAACAGATGATGCAGATGTATCAGAATCAGCTTCAGATGATGCAGATGTATCAGCATCAGACGATGCAGATGTATCAGCATCAGATGATGCAGATGTATCAGCTTCAGATGATGCAGATGTATCAGCTTCAGATGATGCAGATGTATCAGCATCAGATGATGCAGATGTAACAGCATCAGATGATACAGATGTATTAGAATCAGATGTTTCAGATGAACCAGAATCAGATGCTGCAGATGAACCAGATGATTCTGATAAAGCAGACGATTCTGATGAAGCAGATAATTCTGATGAATCATATGATTCTGATGAAGCAGATGATTCTGATGAAAAAGATGATTCTGAAGAAGCATATGATTTTGATGAAGCAGATGATCTTAATTTAGATTTAAAAAATAAATAAAATAAAATAAAATAGTTTATTCATCACGTAGGCGAACATAATTGCACTTATGATAAGTCAAGATACATTCAATTAATAATAATAATTATTACAAAAAGTCACTTATTCACTTAGTCACTTGATTCAGCCATGTCAGCCCTCCTGGCCCCAGTGGCGGCATGACTATCACTAGAAGTTTTGCTGGAAGCATTATTATCAGTAGACTTTTCCGAGAGACCAGAGGAAATGATGGAATCCGCACTAAGTCCGTCTCGCAAAATAGAACTCGAATCGTCGTTCACCAAATCTAAAAGCAAATAAAAATGTTGTATTCCGAGTCCGATATTAAACATTGTAGAAACGCATCTTGACTACGGCCCTTGTTCACAGATAGTCTGCCTTAATGGCGTAGTTGTATTGGTATGTAAACCGTGGAGCTCCAGGGTTTTAATCATAAATTGTGACAGGGTTGAATGTCGTGAAAGAAAGTGGCAATTAAAATAAGGAAGGCCGATATAAGCGTCGGAAAGCACGTTAACCGTTGGTCCTGCGTCTGATCTCTCTCGTTATACCGTCAGACTGGTATTTGAGAGTGTCAACAGAATGCACCTATGTGTGTGTGTGTGTGTGTGTGTGTATGTGTGTGTTGTGCACAGTACGATGCATACGGTGGCAAAACTACACCCGTGAATGTGTAATTAATTCAGGAATGGAATTTGACCCTCTCTGATGCGAAATTCGACGACTTTTTGAAGTGAAAACTTCTTTAGCGGCTTTGAGCACTTTACTTGGGATGGGTATAAAATGTTAAACACGCGTCAGGACACGTGACTTGATCAAAAATTCGTAAGACAAAGGTTGTCATTTTTGTGTACGATAGCGCAATAAATAAATATTGTATTTAACCACATAAATGCTAATTCTTGTACACTGATAAATAAATCAATTCAAAATATCCAAAATATTCAAAAATGCACAACGTTAATGATCAAGTTTTCACTTCTGCCGGCACTCCCGGAGTGCAACCCGTTGTTTTTTTTTTCAAAGGGACCTACGAGATTCTCCCGCCCTTACCACTGCAACTCCTGTAAGCCAGGATAGACAGTGCCATTTTATGATACCAAGCGGTGAAGCTCGGCGAGTCTCTGGGAGCACTAAGTAGAGTTAACCCCCAACGAAATTAATCAAATAGAAGAATAGGGAGGAGTTAGAAATATATTTGCTAAGGGGCCTGAGAAATTAGCCGTCATTCGACCCTATAGATTGCCACACTGCTTGCATAATTTTCTAGGTATATAAGAAGGTTCTTACCTCGAAGATCATCTACATAGTTTACGTTAGGCCTTGCCTGAGCGATGGAAGCCACCTGTAATAAAAAAATACTTTATTCATCACGTAGGCGAACATAGTTGCACTTATGATGAGTCAAGATACATTAAATTAATAGTAATTATTATTACAAAAAGGCACTTATACAACTACAGACATTTTTATAGGTAGCATAATCAATGAAAAGTAAATAAAGAAGCTAAGCTCGAGCTGGCAGGAATGAGAAGATAAAAAAGAAACGATGAATCATTTGTATTCAAATGCATAGCGTGCATACGCCTACATTTACAAACATACTTTTTGTTGATTTACTTTTTAAATTTTCTTGCATTTCCATCAATATGCACAATTTAAATAATTTATAAATTTAAAGGCAAGCGCAATGCAATGATCGGTCGATCGTCATTAACATTAAATGATATTAATAAATGTTAACGCGAGGATCATTAAAAATGACAAATAGAGAAATCTCTATTGCGATTGTACGTTGAAAACTACAGAAATTGTCTCTTTCATAATTAAGGCGACTTTTATACCAATAAACAGTAATTTTCGTTAGTTAGTTTCAAGCACGATTTTGATTGAAAACGGCAACATGTTTGAGTCTCCGTACAACAAAATTTCTGAAACCGACGTTGAAACTTGGTGGATAGATTGAAATTAAAGAAAGATATGAAATGTGGCTCGTTTATTTTATTAGTGTTGAAATAGTCTTCCCGACGATGTATTAGAAATTAATCAGATCAGTTTATTTTTTGAACAATCACGATGAAAAGTTGACTGAAATAGTTGAACTTTTAGAAACGGCCTCATAAACGATAACTGTCCAAGAACATTTACTGGAAAACTTTGCAACAGGTCCTAAATCAATTAAACTAATGACTAATGGGTTCTAGGTTTTTTTTTAATTGGACCATTTTAAGATGAATGTAAAGATAGTTAATTGGTTTAGTTAAATATTAATATGACTTACCAGCGCGATCACTGCGAGAGTGAGTAGTACTACTCGGTTCATGTTTGTTGTTTTCTCGTCGATGTCTTGATGTTGCTGTCGCATCTTTTATACTGATGCATTATTTGCAATTCGCAAAACTTTGCACTTGTGTAAATATCATATACGGAAGCGAAAACATGCTGGATACTCGTGGTCGCTACCAACACCTTTTGAAAATAACGCAAATTAAAAAAAAATGCTTTTAATTATTAATTTTAATCAAATGACTCATGATAAAAAAGGATCAGTGGTATAAGGGCGGGATATTCTCTACACTCGCCGAGCTTCACCGCTCGGTGTCATGTGTCGATCCTTACAGGAGCAGTGGCGGGTGTGAGGGCGGGATAGTCTCTACACTCGCCGAGCTTCACCGCTCGGTGTCATGTGTCGATCCTTACAGGAGCAGTGGCGGGTGTGAGGGCGGGATAGTCTCTACACTCGCCGAGCTTCGCCACTCGGTGTCATGTGTCGATCCTTACAGGAGCAGTGGCGGGTGTGAGGGCGGGATAGTCTCTACACTCGCCGAGCTTCACCGCTCGGTGTCATGTGTCGATCCTTACAGGAGCAGTGGCGGGTGTGAGGGCGGGATAGTCTCTACACTCGCCGAGCTTCGCCACTCGGTGTCATGTGTCGATCCTTACAGGAGCAGTGGCGGGTGTGAGGGCGGGATAGTCTCTACACTCGCCGAGCTTCACCGCTCGGCGTCAATGCAAAGAAATACGAAAGTTTATGTACATACTTGGTTGTTAGGAGTCGATGTAGAAACTGCTAAACGGATTTGGATGAAATTTGTCACACTGATAGACCATGCCTCGTATTAAAATATATCAGATGACAATGAGCCACCTAAGACGGCTCACGGTCACTCAGCGAGCTATGGAGAGGGCTATGCTAGGTGTTTCTCTGCGCGATCGAATCAGAAATGAGGAGATCCGTAAAAGAACGAAAGTCACTGACATAGCCCAGCGGATTAGCAAGCTGAAGTGGTAGTGGGCAGGGCTCTTAGTTCGAAAAACTGATGGCAGGTAGGGCAAAAAAGTTCTCGAGTGGGGACCACGTACTGGCAAGCGCAGCGTCGGCCGTCCACCTGCAAGGTGGACAGACGACTTGATAAAGGTCGCAGGAACACGCTGGATGTAGGCCTCTTTTGACAGGTCCGTCTGGAAATCTTTAGGGGCCTATGTTTAGCAGTGGACGTCATGTGCCTGATGATAATAATGATGATGAAACTGTACCTAACTGAAGCGGCCAACAATTGTGGTTCACATTTACTGGTGGTAGGTCTCTCGTATGCGAGGGGCCGCCTGGATATGTACCACCGCAATGTCTATTTCTACTGCCAAGTAACGGTTTGCAAGCATTGTTGTGTTTCGGTTTGAAGGACATTGTAGACAGCGTAAACACTTGGCATTATGAGACTTAACACCTTACGTTAAGGGTTGCGAGCGCCTAAAGCGTTCACCCGAAAGTCCGGTTTGGCCAGAAAAGCCGACTCGCGTCAGGCTACTGGCTGGTAGGACCATTCAAAAAGAAAAAAACACCTTACGTCTCAGGGTGAAGAGCGCATTGTGCAAAGAAATTACAATTACCTACAAGTAGAACTTTCAAATTCAACGTTTTGTATGATGTTGGTTCTGTTTATGGGCGGTGCTGTAGCTTACCATCAGGCTAATATTAATATTATTATTACCAAGCTAATATCGACATTCAACTGCAATAAAAAAAAGAATGGGTTGCACTCCGGGAGTGCCGGCAGAAGTGAAAACATTAACGTTGTGCATTTTTGAATATTTTGGAATGGTTTGGGAATAATTTCGCACGAATTGCTTTATTTATCAGTATGAAAGTACTAGCATTTATGTGGTTAAATACAATATTTATTTATTGCGCTATCGTCATTGATGTATTAAAAACCCCAAGATGCACAGTTTCTTGCAAATAACACATCAATAAGTGGCGTCGATAAGTCAAACTAAAATAACCTCCTCCTTTTGGAAGTCGGTTAAAAAGAAACAAACAATTACAAATTTTGATTGACTAAACAAATTCGATCTTACGCCTACCACATAAAATAGATTTTTAAACGCAAGGAACGCACGTTTAGTCTGGTTTTTGATAAATGTCAGAAATGCAATGGTCATCACAACCAAGTAGAATAAATCAAAATTTGAAAAAATAATGTAACGTTCGATTCTTTTGTACTCGTGCCGTGCCATCGCTGGGGAAATAGCTTCTACGCAATGTATTTAAGGTTCATATTAGTAAGGGATGGTTTTAATGACGTTAATAAATAAAAATGCACACGTTTCAAGAATTATAGCTTCTACGCATTGTATTTAAGGTTCATATTAGTAAGGGATGGTAAAATCTCCGCATGCATTTTCGTCAGAATTCGGTCACGTGATCCTGACGCGAGTACGCGAGTGTAACATTTTATACCCATCCCAAAAAATGTACCCAATGCCGCTAAAGAAGTTTTCACTTCAAAAAATGATATAGGTTTAATTGTTTTAGCTGGCAACCCTAGCTGAAGAAGCTAAAGCCGCGTCATATTTGGAAACTCACCTGTACATATATATATATTTTTTAAACGTCTATTTCGAATTCCGTACAAAATTTAATGATGTGTCAGAGACTATCCCGCCCTCACACACCCCACTGCATGCTCCTGTAAGCCAGGATCGGTAGTGGCATTTTATCACACCGAGTGGTGAAGCTCGGCAAGTCTCAGGGAACACTTATCTGTCTTTAAACCAAACGAAATTTTAAATAGAAAGATAGGGAGGAGGTGGAAATATTAATAAGGTTCTTCGCTATGTTTAGTTTTGTACATTATTTTACACGTTACAGAAAATAATATGAAAACTTAACTATTTTGTGTAATCAGCATCGAAATTTGTTGAAAAATAAAGCAGTTATTCGTATTTGAAATATTATTATGAGCTAAGCGCCCCTTAGGTCTTGGTGGGGTTTTCGCGGCATCTTTTTGTTACGTACGCGGCGTAAGGGCCGGTAATACTCGATGACGTCACATTTACTTTTATCCCGGGAAAATGAAAAGGGGACTTTTATCTCGGAAACCTGTTTCACGCGGGTGGAGCCGCGACCAATAGCTATATTATACGCGGCTCCGCCCGCGTGAATGAGTTTTCCCGGGATAAAAGTCTCGCTTTATATTGTTCCGGGATAAAAAGTAGTCTATGTGTTAATCCAGAACATGATCTACCCGTGTGCCAAATTTCATAGAAATCTATTTAGTCGTTTTTGCGTGAAAGAGTAACAAACACCCATACTGCATACATCCATATATACATACTTACAAACTTTCGCGTTTATAATATTAGTAGGATACGGAATACTTAATTATTTATTTTTTTCCTTGAAAATAATTTAAGAATATAATTTAATAACATTTTTGTTGTACAAATATGTATTGTATTATGTCCCATACATCATAGGGTATCATTGTATGGAAAATGAAAGTTTTCCTCATGTAATATTGATACAAGTGAAGTTGATAAGTATAAAATATAGTAGGTAACTACTAATAAGCACACAATTGCGTGTGCCGAAAATATGTCGGACACGTTCACATACAGACTCGAATATGAATAGTATCATCATCGACCTATTATGTGATAACGCTTGTTGGCAAATTCTACTTATAAAGTTAAATCGAGGTTGTCCTAAGAATATATATTCCCTTAACTATATATTACTATTTTTAATCCTCGACAGAAATAGAGGGGTGTTATAAGTTTAGGGTGTCTATCTGTTACATCTGTATGTCTGTCTCAGGCATCGTAGCTCTCATATGAATGGACCGATTTTGAAGCGGTTTATTTTTGTTTAAAAGTTGACGCGATGCGACTGGATATGCCGACGACGGTCTTTTACTCATTCAGTTAAATAGTAGATCGGGTCTCGAGAATTTAGCTGAAACGTGTTTGGCAACTAAATTCGGAATGGGGTGAAGGCAGCCGCCTTACTATTGCACACCAAAAACGTATCAATTGCTTTTAAAGGGAATTTTAAAGTCACCACCGTGAGTAAAACTACATACGGTGTCATGCAAGGCAAGAAAAGAACCAATGCCACAATTTTTTTGATATCGTATTGAAAGAAATGAAATGAAGTCATTTATTCGAATCCATAAAATGCTACACATTACTTAGATTCAGACAATTTTTACTCTACCACCAGTTCAGAAAGCAGTTTCCACCAGAGAAGAACGGGCAATAAACTCTAGGGTTGCTCTTTTCAAAATCAGTTCAAAGGTAGGTAAATTAGGTACAGTGTATAAAACAAAAACAAATATAATATACAGATTTTTATTTTATTTACAGCAGTTCATATATTTAGTCTGTCAGTTTGTTCCGGCTATTCTCTGAAATGGCTGGACCAATTTTGACGGGACTTTTATTGGCAGGTAGTTGATGTAATAAGGAGTAACTTAGGCTACTTTTTATCCCGGAAAAACTTTTTAACGCGAGCGGAGACGCTGGCAAAAGCTAGTACTTATATAATTGTTTGGGTGATATATACAGGTGTATCAAAATTCCCTTAAATCCGTGAATTCATATTTATTTTCCGTCATAATCTGCTTTACATTCCTTAGCTTGTTATTAGTTGATTATTAAGGAATTTTAAGGTAGGGCATTGCCCAACACTGGACCCCCCCCCCCCCCGACTTCCTCCTTAGCTACGGCCCTGGGATTATTACGTCATTGATGGAAGAAATTGTACATAGGTAATGCATTCTATATTAAAGTGGCCAGATATACGACCACCGCAAAATACCGGTGGTCGGTATAAGCGTCGTGTTACGAAAAATATTTGCCATGTATTGACGTAGACTTTGCTCAACCACTAGTACGAGAGCAGGCCACGTGACTGTTTTATTTTATTGTTGAACAAGCTTAGGCTCGCGGCTTCGCCCGCGTGAAAGTTTTTCCGTGATAAAAGACCCGCTATATATTTACTCGGGGTAAAATGTACCTTCAGGGTCTCAAACTATATCTATACTAAAACTGTTCGGTAGGTTTTGAGTATATCGCGTACAGTTTGTTTTATACTATATAAGGAAGAATGAAACATTTTTGGCAAACTGTGTAAAATTGAATTTAAAAAATTGAAAAAAAAACAACGGATTGCACTCCGGGAGTGCCGGCAGAAGTGAAAACTTGAACATTAACGTTGTGCATTTTTGAATATTTTGGAATTTCGAAGGTATGTGAAGTCCGCCAACCCGCACTCGGCCAGCGTGGTGGACTAAGGCCTAAAACCCTCTCAGTAGTAGAGGAGGCCCGTGCTCAGCAGTGGGCAGTATAATACAGGGCTGGTATGGTATGGTATATTTATGTAGGCAGTTCGATTTTTTTATGACCGGCACCGACTCCAACCGTCTTATTACAAAAAACGAAATAAACATTGGTTTAAACCTGTTTTAAGAAGTCCAGGCTTGCAGGTTGCAGATCTGTAGAACCATGGTTTAAATTTGTACGTATTACAAAACTTATAAAAACCGTGGTCTTCTTAGTACCGCCATTTGAACCATGGCCTATATTTCAACCACAGATTCATACAACAACATTCGTTCAACATGATATCATTCTATCTTAACGTTCCATATACCCAGAAAAGAAAACGTTTTGATTGAATTTTAATGATTAAATAATGTTTAGGAGTGTTAAAAATGTTGAAAAATTGTATTTTGTTTGAAAATCAACGTTAGCTGTTTCGTTGATTCCAGTTTAGTTTAGGTTTTAGGATTTGACTCATGTTGTATTAGCTAGTTAAATGCGCGTAACGAAACGTAACGTTTCCGCGCGGTAAAAACCATAATAAGCAAAATTATCGCAAGTTCGCAAAAAATCATTTAGCTTTGGATTTGAAGTTATCGGAATCGAGTGGTATTGAACAATTGCTTCTTTGTTAATCATATTATAATATTGTGATGGACCAACAAAAGAAAAAACGATCTGAGAATTGGAGTACTGAGGAAAAAGTAAGTAAATAAAAATTCCTTCAAATAGCTTAGTTGTTATATTATAATGGATGATTTCATGCTAACCAATGTTTTAAATGTTATAGGATATACTACGTGAAATAATTGCAGAATCACGCCATATTATAGAGGATAAAAGTATAAAAGCTTCCTCCAATATTAAAAAGGCTCAAGAGTGGAAGAACATAGCACAGAAGTAAGTTCTTTTATTATTATGTGGTCCTTTATTATTAAGGAATGAGGAAGTTTAAATTAAGTTTAAATCTGATAACCGTAAAAATGAACTTTGATGACAAAAAAAAGGACGTTTACAAACATTAAATTTGATTAATTATATGCTAGAGTATATAAGTTATAATATACAGGGGAAAGGTTTATTCATTGCACATAAATATAATCACACGAATGGCAGTGTATATAATATTGGTAGTATTTAAATTTCCTTATAACCCATGAGCAAAGTATGAGTTATTTTTTACTTTAGAGTGTCAAATTATATTGACAGAAGTCAATAGGGATATTATTTCTTCGGATTAATTATAGCTTAAATTTATTTCAGCACGCAATTACATATATCAGTAAATTGATTTGAAATTAAATCTAGATTATAGTGTGTTCATGGTTTAAAGCAGGTATAAGACAGGTTCGTCTGGAAATCTTTAGGGGAGGCCTATATTCAGCAGTGGACATTATTCATACAGCTTTCTCTGAAGATGACGACTTTCTCCGACGATGATGAAGACAAATAACTTCAGGATGCTCTCTCAAAAAATTTACCCGACCCCTTTCAAAAATAATAATAGTTTTCATTTTTATTTCAGAAAATTATATCTATGCTTAAAAGCAAAATAGTCCAGGAAGGAAAATTTTATTATAATGTAACACGGAATTTTACAGAAAAGGTGCTATAAAAACTCATGGTTTGTATCTGTATAATCCAAGTCCAAAGAGTAGGTATAATATAAACTACGAAAATCCAAGTCATTCTAGGTATACTGTTTGAATTTGTATTGAAAAATAAAATATTTTTTGTGAGAAGTGTTTTATTTATTCTTACCGCATACCGCGAGAATGAGCGGAGCGGTCATATATTTTTTTAATGAATTGTATGACGAGACGAGCTTGCCGTTCACCTGATGGTAAGCGATACGACCACCCATAAACAATAGCAACACCATCCAGTACCTTGAGTTACAAAGTACTGTGTGGCATTCCACTGTGCTCGTCATCCTGAGACATAAGATGTTAAGTCTCTTGTCCAGTAGTTACACTGGCTACAATGTCCTTCAAACCGAAACAATAGTGCATGCACACTGCTGCTTGGCGGTAGAAATAGACATTGCGGTGGTACGCAGCCAGACAGCCTCTTACATATGAGAGACCTACCACCAGTAGCAGTCATATTAGGCTGAGAATGGTCTTATGACTCTGAACGTAAACTTATAGGATCGTCGGGGTAGCAACACGCTAGGACAACAGCTCAGGTCTGTATTATAATATAAAAGACTCCATCAATTGGGTAGAACAGCCTGATGCTCACTGTTGAGTTGTTAACCTAATCTCTAGAACATCATACGCAGTTAGATTAGACTTTGCAAACCAAAGTCAAAAGGTATAGATTCTAGTAGATCCTGAAATCAAGTAAAAATCTGAATGCTCCATTATGTAGCAATGATGAATGATTTATTAAATCAGGAGTTAAACATTCCTTTCCTTTAGTAGATTCGCAAACTTGCATGGGCGTTTTGCGTCACACACATATTACACTAATATACGTACCTATTAAAAGCATCCTGCAAGTCATCATAATATATTCGTTCTCAAGACTAAACAGCTTATATTTATCATATTTTGAGGTCCATTAGAAGTCTATAGATAGATATTAAAGTTAGATACTAACCACATTCTATCGAATCTGTCAAAAAGTGCCTACTCATTTTTTGATAGCAATATGACAAATCTAGGTTTTTTCTATTTATTACTTTTTTTTATAAATAAATGGTTTTATATACCTATTTATCACTTACCATCTAGTGGAAGTCCCTGTTATTCGTATAAAGGGTCACTGTGCATATGTGTTATCTTTTATTATGCTTTTATTCAATAAAATAATAGGTCAAATTTATGCGTTGCTAATAGACTTTCGTAAGGGCACTTTTAAGTCGTCGAATGAAATTACTCATATGATTCAGGTCTACTCAGTCTGTTCCATAAAATGATGAACCCTATACCAATATATATTGAAATGGGACCACTTCGTGACCCTTATTTACTAAATAAAGAAGGAATCAAGGAAATACGCTCCCAATATTCAGAGAAATCAGTGTACATACATAAAAAAAAAACAAACACGAATTGATAACCTCCTCCTTTTGGAAGTCGGTTAAAAAAGAACATAACACATTAACAAAAATAAAAAACAACAGTAGCAACGTTGACTGCATTGTTCCGAATGGAGTCAGTAGTGGTTTGTGTGCAAATGGATCTATTTATAAGTTGTGTCAATTTAAGCTTGCAGTGGGCTTAGAATGTGACACGAAGACGCAACTCGTAAAACGATGTCGTTTAATTTTGATGTTTGTGATTGATCGAGAAACCAATACGTCAGTCAAATGTTAGTCTCTCAACCAATCCCAATAAGACGAAACGGAGACGTGACGTGTTTTTTTGTCACATTCTAAGCCCACTGGTATGGCAATTCAATTTTTTCGCGACGCGATAACTTTGTGAGAACGTCTACCCAAAAAGTATTTATTTATTTATTTAAAAAGGTACATCAACAGTACACGTATATTTAATACTCTAATACACTTTACTTAGGCTTAAAACTAATACATGTCCAATTATAGATGTACACAACATTACTTAAAAAATATATAAATTATCTTGCTTCTAGAGTGTTCTAGAAGCAAGATATTAAGAATTTGTTATATATTATATAAAATTCAACTGTTAAAAATATATTTATCTAAGTTAAACAACGCATAGAACCGAACTCAGAGGAAGAATGCATCGCTCATGATTCTTTTAAGTTTTCGAATACTTGTGCAAAAAAGATCTAAGTCCATATCATACATTATATTGTTAAACTGATAGCTGGCTCTATCAATCTGTAATAATGTCAATATTTGGCACTTTGGCACAGATTTCATTGTAGGTAGTGGATATTCTACGTATGGGCGAGTTATACCCAACATTTGTTCGGCTTTGTGGTATGTGGAAGAATTCAGTTCGCGGCTGTCTAGGCAGCCGGTATGGTACCGACAACCCAAAGCGCTTTAGCAAATGCTTGCACTGAGAAAACCCAGTAACACATCTGTATAAAAACATAAGGTCGTGTTGTTTCCGTCGATTGCGTAACGCAAACATGTTAAAAAAAGAAAGACTAGTTAAAAATTCAACTATATAATTGCAAATATTAACCACGTTCTCCATAAATTATAGCAATGAGTATAATATTTATGTGCTAACCTTGAAATAATATTGTAAAAATATACCGAAATAAAGAATTTAATCTTGACTTTTAAATCAACGCGACGCCTTTACAATGTTGTATCCTTCAGTTCACGGGCGTAGCGGTGGGAAAGTTTTTAATCGTTTGGAAACGAAATATAAACGATTACTAAGAAAAATCGAAATTTGGAAATTATATGCAGGATGTATCACGATAGAGTTTTCAACTGAAGCAGGTCAATAGTTGTTGTTTAGGTACATATATTTATTAAAATATGTTTCAAGAGCATTTTTAAAACAGTCTAGTACAATGTATTAGATAAAAGTACAATATTTATTTATTTATTTAATTAATTAATTAATTAGAACGGATAAACCAATTACACTAATTATGTTAACAAAAAATATATAACTACGGTCAAAAAAAAAAAAAAAGTAAACAAATCAATAATGTACTAATAACTACAGCAAATATAAGCTATCGCAAGTTTATATCACAATAGTGCAGACATTCATACTGGATCACGTTCCAATCAGCCGAAAAAACGTCAAAATGTGGTGCACTGTCAAGAAGGGAATTTAGAGCGTGCAGAGTCCGCGGAATAGGTGATCTAGAACGTGCTACAGTACGGCACTGCGGGACAGCAAACAGCTTGTGCGTCCTACTACGACAGTAATTGTTGGGTACAAAAAGCTTACACAGCTTATTATTCAGATCGGGATATCCTACTAATATTATAAACGCGAAAGTTTGTAAGAATGTATGGATGTATGGATGGATTTATGTTTGTTACTCTTTCACTCAAAAACTACTGAACGGATTTCTATGAAATTAGGCACACAAGTAGATTATGTCCTGGATTAATACATAGGCTACTTTTTATCCCGGGAAAATATAAAGCGGGAATTTTATCCCGGAAAAACCTTTAACGCGGGCGGAGCCCCGGGCAAAAGCTAATACGATATATAATTTATTTCGACAATAATTATAATTAATGTTTTCATTTTTTGTAATGCACCTGAGCGTACCAAAACTCATATAGCATTTCTAATGTAATTTTAGTAAATATGAGTACCTTATGCTACTGATACGCATTAAGACTGTCGCACCGAACTCTACTAGGATTTATTAGATACTAATTGGTCTAAAAGAGCTGGTTGATAAAATCAATGAAAAATAAATTATGTCAATGTAATTTGAACTTCAGATATTTATCCACGTCCATCGTCATAGATTCGTCAATGCTCCGTGTGTAAGTAACATAATCTCTCAGAAATTTTTGGTTTGTGCTTATATTTTTGACTCGGCTAGGCTGTTACTTTTGAACTGATTCTGTTATTTTTGTTTACTTTGGCTTGTTTGTACCGCGCTTTGAGTACGCATTACGTGATTTATAGGTATCTTGTTTTTATTGTGTTGTAAATATGTCAAAAAGAGGACGCATCCATTTAAATAGCCAATCTCGTGAAATGGTTATGAAGTTGTACAAATACTTTGAACAAGAATCAGCAAAAGGTGGACCTCTATTAGAAGTGTCCAAAATACAAGAACGCGTCGCACATGCCCTTGGAATTGGCGTAAGAACAGTTCGAAATATTCTCCAGGAGAAGTACGGACCTTCCGGAACTGAAGAATGTGTGCTACACTCGCTGAAAAAGCGAAACAGAAAGAAATCTGTGACAGGCATCGATAAGTTTGATGCTGACGCTATTAGGAATCATGTGTATGGCTACTACACAAGAAATGAATACCCGACCGTGGATGAATTACTAGTTTCCCTTAAAGATGCAGACTTATTTAATGAAAGCGCAACATCTTTAAAAACAATCCTTAAAAACATTTGATTTAGATACAAAAAATCTGATAAACGGAAACTACTGATGGAGAGGTTCGACATAATATTACAAAGAGTTACATTTTTGTCATCTGTGGTAAAAATTACTGATTGGGACAAAGTCGTATTTGTCGATGAAACGTGGTTGAACACGAATCATTTTTTATTTTTTTTTATTTATAATGGCATTTGTGTTCACATTTTGCCAATGTCAAGTTTGTTTCGTCTATTTTATTATCTGTAGTATGTCGAAGTAGAGAATTCCACCACGGTATCCCCTGCCTGTCGTAAAAGGCGACTAATAGGGGCCACCGGGGGTCGCAGGCGGGCGGCAGGGGGCTGTCCGTCTTTAATTTTGTGTTCTTAGTGGCACATTGTTGCGATCCCTGTGATGGACGACAGCGTGGCTGGTAGGCCTCACGCTGCCGTTGACGCTGAGAGCGTCCTTCGGTGTGTGGGGGCTTCTGAGCCCCCCCCAAACAGGAGACGGGCCGCACTAGGCGGCACCGCGCAGGGGCGGCTGCGGACGACAACTTAGACACTTCCGTCAGAGGAAGCCCACAGCCGTCCCTAATGCACCGAAGATGGCCACCGCGGAGTTTTAGTTGGTATGCCGTGCGTTGTACATAGGTTAGGGACTCGGCCCGGCGGTCGCCCGATGGTTACATCTCACCGGGCGGCTCAACGCCGGGTCGTAAGGCACGGTGAACCCAACATAACCGCTCAGTCGCCCCCCTTGAAGGCTGGGCGGTAGTAATAAGTCACTTTCTCCGCGAAAAAAAAAAAAAAAAAAAAAAAAAAAAGTATGTCGAAGTAAAGCAGTGGCTACCTTACCAAGACTTTATCGAGGAGTTTTGGCGGCAACAAAAAAACACTTGATTAGCACAATTATTTCAATTCACTTCATTTGAGCTCTTTAATAGAACTATATTGGATAATATACCACCATAATTATGCAATATAACACTAAATATCACCAAAATAATGAATTAAAACAAGAGCACCTCATGACACTTCCAAGTTCCCGCCAAAAAACCCCAACACGAATCATAGTGTGCCACAATCTTGGACGGATGACACACAAGCTTCAAACTCAAAGGTGCCAATAGGGAAGGGAGGTTGCCTAATTATTTGCCATGCTGGTTCTGCTGGGGACGGTTTTATAAAAATGGTTTATTAGCGTTTGAATCGAAATCTACGAAAGAGTACCATGAAGAAATGGATAGTACAAAATTCAAGAGTGGTTTAACATTTTATTACAAAATCTTCCACAAAATTGCACCATAATTATGGATAACGCTCCTTACCACTCCGTCCAAATAGATAAACCCCCCAACCAAGGTCATAAAAAGGCAGATTTAGTAGCATGGCTGCAAAACCATGGGGTGGAAGCCAACATGAAAATGTTAAAAGTGCAACTTTTAAAGTTAATCAAAGAAAATAAACCAGCAACGCCGAGATACCTTATCGATGAGTTAGCAAAAGAGCACGGTCACACAGTTATTAGAACTCCTCCATACCACTGCCAGTATAATGCTATCGAGTTGATATGGGCTCAAGTTAAAGGTTAGAATTTTTATACTTGTTACAGGAAAACACACCAACCTAATCGTTCACTGATAGCTACATGAACACTGAACTGTATCAAATGGCAAGGCATCCTATTTATACTAGCATCATCACTTTCACCAACAATTTGACATCGCGGCTGGTTTTGAAATTATTATTTTCAAAGTGCTGTTTTAACAGTTTACAGTTGCCTAGGTAGTTGTTCTAAGGTACGACTGCAGAACTGAGGTCTCGGGTTCGATCCGCGGGTCGAGCAAAGTGATATTGGGTTTTTCTACTCGGAATCAGCGAATTTTGCCTGATATGGCAATAGGCTCGCCCCCTATCACATCGTGGGACAGAACACAACGGCGAAAAGTAACCAAGAGCAAGTAAGAACCAAGGCACCCCTTGGTTGCGCCTTTGCCTACTCCTTCGGGGATAAAAGGAGTGAGTGTGTCTGTGTGTGTATTTTCAAAGTACAGACGACCGACGCTCAGACATATTTTAAAACTACAATTTAAATTTACCATTTTGCCTTTTACTGGTGGTAGGTGTCTCATATGTAAGAGTCCGTCTGGGTGGGTACCACCGCAATGTCTATTTCTATCGCCAAGCAGCAGTGTGCATGCACTATTGTGTTTCGGTTTGAAGGACATTATAGCCAGTGTAACTACAGGACATAGTGAGACTTAACATCTTATGTCTCAGGATGACGAGCGCAGTGGAATGCCACACAGTACTTTGTAACTCAAGGTGCTGGATGGTGTTGCTACTGTTTATGGGTGGTCGTATCGCTTACCATCAGATGAACGGCAGGCTCGTCTCGTCATTCAATACCATAAAAAAAAAAACCTCTTTTACAGGATACGCTGCACGACATAATACAAAGCCACCATTTCCTACAAAAAAAATGATGGGTCTCCTCAATGAAGCGTGTAAAAAAGTGACGAAGCAAGATTGGTGTAGAGTTATCGAAAAAACAAAAAAATTATAATAGCAGATTTTGAGAGAGACGTACATTTAGATAATTTATTGGAGCAAGAAATTATTATTAATTTAGACGAAAACAGTTCTGATGATCATTTAGAATTATCCAGTGACGAAAATGAATAAAACATGATAGGATTTTAGTTGAATTATTCTTAAAAAATAGTTGACAAATACCAAATTGTTAAAGAAAATTATTTAGCAATACCTATCTGCATCTTACATTAATAATGACTGGATTACCCGTTGGACGCAGCGAACGTGTCACAATAATTCTTGGGAATTCGTGTCTTGGGAGATGCCTATGTCCAGCAGTGGACTGTAACGGGTTGATGATGATGAATGGAATATAATAATTATATAAAAACAGTGATTTATATAAAAATTACCCTTTTGACTATCGATTAAAAACTGTCTGAACAAAAAATCGATATCACAAAATATAAACCGTGACTTTTGTGCGGATAAATCGTTTTCTGTGAGTATTGTGTTTTATGATGTCGTGGTACTTAATATCTGAAAATTGGTGGGAAGCTAGCTTAGAACCAGGAAACGGACATAGGATACTTTTTATCCCGGGAAATATAAACCGGGACTTTTAGCCTGAAATATAGTTTTCTTTGAGTATTGTGTTTTATGATGTCCTGGTACTTAATTATATTTAAAAAAAATAAAGAATCATTAAAATATTCATTTTTTTATTTGTATTTATTTCCTAATAAAAAATTGAACTTCATAAAATCCAAAATCTGCTTATTTATTGCCTCTAAGGCGGAACAGGGTTCGCCGGGTCAGCTAGTAATTATATAAATATCCGACCAATCTACAACAACGTACATTAATGTATATGTGTATATCTTCGGAAGACCTTTTAAATGTTCAAAAGCTACGATTCCAAAAGTTTTAATTTAGAACCAAATCTAATTTTTATCAGTTTAAAATTTGTTATTCCTAAAATATTGTTTATTTATTTACAATACAATATAATATAATACAAATTTAAATACAATAGGCGGTCTTATCGCTAAAAAGCGATCTCTTCCAGACAACCTACACTGATTGTGAGAGATATATGAAGTGAAGAAAGGGGTGTATACATTACAATTTAAAATTAATAGACTTATCTAATATATTATTATACTTAAATACAATATATAAACTGTAACATTTAAAGTAATACAATAAATAATTTTATATTATTAATAAATATTATATATATATACGATATCGCTTAATAGTTACTTAAAGAAAGATAGTGACTTTTCACTCGTTGTCTAAAAACGTATAGTGATGGAGCTTTCCTGATAGGTAAGGGCAATGAATTCCATAAGCGAACAGCCTGCACAGTAAAGGGACTGTCATAGAATGTGCTGTCATGCAGAGGAGTCTTGAGTTTTAGGTTTTCTGACGACCTTATAGAATGGGAATGAGAGTTATGAAGAAAGTTAAAACGTTCTTTGAGATAATGGGGAGAGGAGGGATTAAACAAAATATTAAATAGAAGAGAAAGAATATGAGTATTCCGACGGAAACGAATAGGGAGCCACTTGAGTTTAGAACGAAATTCAGAAATGTGATCATATTTGCGCAAGCCAAATATAAATCGTATACAAAAATTCTGGAGACGCTCAAGTTTATCAAGTTGAACTTGTGATAGGTCTAAGTAGCAGACGTCCGCGTAGTCAAACACAGAAAGCAGTAAAGATTGTGCTAGCGCAATCTTGGTAGCAGTTGGAAGAAAATTTCGAAGCCTGTTCAAAGATGCAGCTGAAGCAAAGAGCTTACGACTCACCGCTGCGAGCTGTGGGTCCCATGATAATCTGCGATCAAATATTATTAAGTATAATTATGCCAAAAAATGTAGTCGGAGAACTAACAAATTAATTTCCACTTAAAGATTTCATAATAGATCGTTTAAAATTAGTAGTAGACATAAAGAACATATCTATATCGGAGAACTGCATGTTATGGGTATTACTAGCTCGTCGTATGAATGTATTTGAACCATAATTTGTTGTAGCTGTCGAAGCTTGGAAAACTTTTTTTTCACGAGAATTAACACGTGGACATCTGAACGATAATCTACTTAGAAGGTAAGAAGAATCAAGATAGTCGTTGATAATTTTAAACAGGAAAACTTGGTCCCTTACATTGTTCCGTTAAATTGTCGTGTAAATACGTGTTCTTTATGTTACAATCTGCCATACCTTTATTTTTATTCTTGTACTGTTTCCAAAGTTCTATTAATTATTTATTATATATGTATAATATATATATTTATTTTATTATATAAAGCTGAAGAGTTTGTTTGTTTGTTTGAACGCGCTAATCTCAGGAACTACTGGAGCGATTTTGAAAATTCTTTCACTAATAGGAAACTACATTACTCCTGAGTGCTATAGGCTACTTTTTATCCCGGAAAAACTTTTCCACACTGGCGGAGCCGCGCGCAAACGCTATATGTTGTATAATTGGTGAACATAATTCACTGCGCCGCATTCCAGCCACAACGCAATACGCCGCTAAATTGTAAGTCTGCAGACAATGAGGCAAGTCTTTTCTATTGGCCAATTTTTTGCATAGTGAGTAAATTGTTTTTATATTTTGATTTGAAAAGTGTAATTTTTTGCAGACTACGGAGAGGCGGCAGCAAAACATTCCAACACCGGGATGCTGCAAATTTGGAGCTGCCCCGGAATTTGACGCAGCGGGCACGCGGCATAACCAGCGCCCAGCTGGATGCACGCGTGCGATGCTCGGTGCGCACGTCTTGTTGCCAGCACAGCTTGTCGGCGAGATACGGAGGAGTATGATATTTTACCAGATTGAACATTAAGCAGGCCATATGGCGATCCTGACGGAACTTCATTTTAGACATGTTGGCGTTATTTAAGAAAGGCGTTACGTGTGTGTGCTTCGGTATTTTAAAACGAAATTGGGCGCATGCGTTTCGAACTCGCTGGATGAGTTTTTGTGTGCAAAGCAATAGCTGAGGTGCATATACTATATCCATTAAATTTGGACAAAACGAGAGATTAAAACGAAGTTCCTCAGCCATAATGAAACCTTTATGTTCAAGTGCACTGCTTGACCGTTAATTTTAGTGACTAACTTTTTTGTGCCAAGTATCATATACTTAGATTTGTTACCATTTAACATTAATGAATTAGCTTCCGACCAATTAGCTATCCTATTTAAGTCACTATTTATATAACCTACTGCGGTTGGCATATCATTAGGGTGGCATTCTGTATATATTTGTATGTCGTCCGCGTATATATGAAACTTATATTTTTGGATATGCGATGTAACATCCGCACTGTAAATCACAAATAGCAAGGGCCCAAGAATCGACCCTTGCGGGACGCCCCGAGATACTTTTTTTGCCTGCGAGCTTGATTCCTCGCCGTATTCGTCTAAAAGTTCCACATGTTGCTTCCGATACATAAAATAGCTGTCAAACCATCTCATAGCAGAGATACCGAACCCATAGAAATGAAGTTTAGACAACAGTAAGGGAATATTTATACAATCGAAAGCCCTCGAAAAGTCTAAGAGGGCTAACAAAGTTCCCTTACCGTCATTGATGTTTGTCAATATGTCATCAACTACGTGTGCCATTTTAGTCGTTGTGCTATGCCCTTTTCTGAATCCCAATTGCAGCCTTGGTAATATCTCGTTTTCCTGTAAATATTTACGCAGTTGGTTGGCGACAATTTTTTCTAAGACCTTCGATATGCGACACCGTCGTAATCCGAATAGTGGATAGATCTTCGTTAAATGATACACGGTTTTGCTATGATCGATTTAGGACCAAAAATGAAAAACAAAATAATGCAACACAATTATATTAGTATCATAAGACACAAAAAGAAAATCGAAGTTTCGGAGGCAAGAATTAGTTTAACTTATATTTTCGATTGATTGATCGAACTAAGTAGATGATTCTCATTCAGATGTTCCATGTGTTTTTGGTGAACTAGACAATTCTTATACATTAGACATTCCTGATGCTACCAAACTGTCGAGCCAACTATCAGCGAACTTTACAGGACTAATAGAATAATCGTCTCCAGCTACTTCACTGACATCCCCATTCAATTTGTCTATCGAATTAACTGTCACATCGCTGCTCTCCAAACCTAAAAGCAAACAAAAATGTTATATATAAATGCGAAAGTATGTCGGCAGTAGTCTACTGGTGGTAGGTCTCTTGTATGCGAGGGGCCGCCTGGGTAGGTACTACCGCAATGTCTATTTCTACCGCCAGCAGGCCACTACTGTGTTGCGGTTTAAAGGAGATTATATCCATCTTGTGTCTCAGGGTGACGAGCGGAGTGGAGTCCCACGCAGTAATTCGGATTTCTGCATGGTGTTTCTACTTTTTATGGGCGTATCACTAACCATCAGGCGAGCGAAATAATCGTCTCATCATTCAGAAACAGTAAAAGAATAAATTGGCTCGATGGCGTAGCTGTATTACGTTACGACTGCAATGTTGGGATCTCGCGTTCGATCCCCGGGTCGGGCAAAGTGATATTGGTTTTTTCTATAAGGTCTCTTTGCCTACGAGACTATCCCGCCCTTGCCACTGCAACTCCTGTAAGCCAGGGTCGACAGTGGCATTTTATGACACCGAGCGGTGAAGTTCGGTGAGTCTCTGAGAGTCAATAAGTAGTCTTAACCCGCAACGAAGTTAATCAAATAGAAGAATAGGGAGGAGTTAGAAATATATTTGCAAAGGGGCCTGAGAAATTAGCCGTCATTCCACCCTATAGATTGCCACATTGCTTGGATACTTTTCTAGGTATATAGGAAGGTTCTTACCTCCAAGTTCGCTAGAGTCTAAGTTAGGCCTTGCCTGAGCGATGGTAGCAATCTGTAATAAAAAAAGTCAACAAAGTGTATGCTCGACCATCTTAAGGTGCTAAACAAAAAACTTTATTCATCACGTAAACTACAGACTTATAGGTAGCATAATCAATGAAAAATAATGAATAAGTAAAAAATACATAAAATAATGAATTAAGTACAGTTTTAATATAAAGAAGATGTCCGCTTTTTGTATGGGTGCTGGGCCTCAAAATCGAACCAGGCTCAAACTTTAGGGATATTAAAGGGGCAGAATATCGAACTTGGATCCATTAAACATATATTTTTTTATTGTATTTTCTTTTCTTTTTCTCTACAATCGTTTATTGGCTAAATGTATTCATATTCATTGTGACATGTAGCGCTTGGTGAGTAGCACCTTGTACTGTAAAATCTCGGCATCTAAGATACAGGATACCCTAGTTCAGATGCCAAGGTTCCATGAATTTGTAAATTTCGGAATTGTTACAATAAACATTTAATTTATTATTATTCATTATTTATATTTAGACCCCTCCATTTATAACTAACTTTTTTGAAAACGTTCATATTAAGTGTAGTTTTTAAGGAAAATAAGATTACATAAATTTCAAAATCGGAGGTCTTTAAAATTAAACAAGTTATTGTAAAAGGCTAGTTTTTAGTTCTATCCAAATATATATACAGGGTCATTTTTACATTGCATTACTAAATGACACCACATATTCGCCTTTACCTCTTCTAACATCTTGCCAAAAATCATCCATGAATAACGAATATTATTGCCAAAATCCCGGTTGTAGTTTTCAAATTTTTTGATCATTTCGGAGTTTTGTGCGAATATGGTGTGTGCGAAAGTGTATTTGTGAATGAAAGTAAAATGTTGCCGCTGCGACGAATTATCTTAGAGCAGTAGTAGTGGCATGAGGGCGTGTAAACTTAAAGTTACTTTTTATTGATATTTATTTTGTTCGAAATTTACACTTTTTTATTTTACGTCTATGGTTAAAATAAATTAATGGAAAGCGTTATTTTCGGCGAGATAAGTATGTGATTTCATTTATTAACGTAATGTCAAAATGACCCTGTATAAACTATATTGGTTAGAATTTTAGGCCCGTTTTTGGACATGTCCTTTATAGAAGAACACAGAATCATAACTTAATTGTGAAAACTTTAGCCAACACGGGCTGAGTCAAGAGGACGCTGATAATGCAGTTGGGGAAATTAGGGAATTAAAAGTGGGGAAAAAATGTTGGAGGGATATGGATTCATCGGTACCTTATCAGAAAAAAACCCGAATATAATGCAAGTTTTGTAAAATAAGTTACTTATAAAATCCTTAAGAAATTAAGATAGGTTATCTTTAGATTGATCCCAAAAATTAGGACTGATTTTACCTCTTGCTGATGAATGCAACTCGTCAAATAAATGTATAAGTCGACGAATTACAAAAGTCACATTCTATTCTATGCTCACAAATAAATGGAAATAAAATGAGTACCATCTACAGCTGTTTAATTTAATACGAAAGCTGACAATTAAAATGTACTTGAAAACTTTGCAACAGGTCCTAAATCAATTAAAGTAATGACTAATGGGTTCTAGCTTTTTCTAATTGGACCATTTTAAGATTAATGTAGAGATAGTTAATTGGTTTAGTGATATATAAAGATAACTTACCAGCGCGACCAGAGCGAGAGTGAGTACTACACGGTTCATGTTTGTTGTTTTCTCGTCGATGACTTGATTCCTCGACTGTAGCCGCGTCTTTTATACTGATGAATTATTTGCAATTCGCAAAACTTTGCTCTTGTGTAAATATCATATACGGAAGCGAAAACATGCTGGATACTCGTGGTCGCTACCAACACCTTTTGAAAATAACGTAAATAAAAAAAAATGCTTATAATTATTAATTTTAATCCAATGACTCATGTTAAAAAAGGATCAGTGGTGTGAGGGCGGGATAGTCTCTACACCCGCCGAGCTTCACGCTCGGTGTCATGTGTCGATCCTTACAGGAGCAGTAGCGGGTATGAGGGTGGGATAGTCTCTACACTCGCCGAGCTTCACCGCTCGGTGTCATGTGTCGATCCTTACAGGAGCAGTGGCGGGTGTGAGGGCGGGATAGTCTCTACACTCGCCGAGCTTCACCGCTCGGTGTCATGTGTCGATCCCTACAGGAGCAGTGGCGGATGTGAGGGCGGGATAGTTTCTACACTCGCCGAGCTTCACCGCTCGGTGTCATGTGTCGATCCCTACAGGAGCAGTGGCGGGTCTGAGGGCGGGATAGTCTCTACACTCGCCGAGCTTCACCGCTTGGAGTCAATGCGTAAAAATACGAAAGTTTATGTACCTAGATAATTTGTTGTTAGAAGTCGATGGAGGAATCGCTAAACGATGCTAATGGATTGAGATATAGTAAGTTGTAATTAACTGAAGCGGCCAAAAATTGCGGTTCACATTTACTGGTGGTAGGTCTCTCGTATTCTAGGGCCGCCTGGATAGGTACCACCGCAATATCTATTTCTGCCGCTAAGTAACGGTTTGAAGTACATTGTAGCCAGCGTAAACACTTAGCATTATGAGACTTAACACCTTACGTCTCAGGGTGAAGAGCGCAGTGGAGTGGCAAGTAGTACTTTCAAATTCAACGTTTTGTATGATGTTGCTTCTGTATATGGGCGGTGGTATAGCTTACCATCAGGCGAGGACCAAGCTAATTTCGACATTCAACTGCAATAAAAAAATTGTTATAAATTAGTTTTTTTAGCTGGCAACACTAACTGAAGAATCTGTAGCCACGTCATATTCGAAAACTCACCTGTACATATATTCATATTTTTTAAACGTCTTTTAGAATTCCGTACAAATTTTAACGAAGGGTACGAGACTATCCCGGCCTCACACCCGCCACTGCATGCTCCTGTAAGCCAGGATCGGCAGTGGCACGCATTTGAAACTGAGTGGCGAAGCTCGGCAAGTCTCAGAGAACACTTATCTGTCTTTAACCCAAACGAAATTTTAAATAGAACAATAGGGAGGAGATGGAAATATTAATTAATAAGGTCCTTTACTTTGTTTAATTTTGTACATTATTTTACACGTAACAGAAAATAATACGAAATCTTAACTATTTTGTGTAATCAGCATCAAAATTGGTTAAAAAATAAAGCAGTTATTCGTATTTGAAATATGATTGTGAGCTAAGAGGCGTGGTGGGGTTTTCGCGCCATCTTTTTCTTACGTACGCGGCGTAATGGCCGGTGATACTCGATGACGTGACAGATACTTTTATCCCGGGAAAATTAAAACGGGACTTTTATATCGGAAACCATTTTCACGCGGGCGAAGCCGCGACAAATAGCTGTATTATATACAGGGTCATTTTGACATTGCGTTAATAAATGAAATCACATACTTATCTCGTCGAAAATAAAGCTTTCCATTAAGCTATTTTAACCATAGGTGTAAAATAAAAAAGTGTAAGTTTCGAACAAAATAAATATCAATAAAAAGTAACTTTAAGTTTACACGCCCTACTGCCACTGCTGCTCTAAGATAATTCGTCGCAGCAGCAACATTATACTTTCATTCTGAAATACACTTTTGCACACACCATAGTCGCACTAAACTACGAAATTATCAAAAAATTTGAAAACTACAACCGGGATTTTTGGCAATAATATTCGTTATTCATGGAAGATTTTTGGCAAAATGTTAGAAGAGGTAAAGACGAATATGTGGTTTCATTTAGTAACGCAATGTAAAAATGACCCTGTATACGGAACACTTTACTGCTTTTCATATTTTTTTTCCTCGGCAATAATTTAAGAATATAATTTAATAAAATTAAAGCTGTGCAAATATTGTATTATGTCCCATAAATCATAAGGCGTCATTGTATGGAAAACGAAAGTTTTCCTCATTTGATATTGATACAAGTGAATTTGATAAGCATAAAATATTGTACAAATAAACGATACAATTGTGGAAGAACACTTAAGTCTAAATTAATTAAAATACATTGTATTCACACACAGAGACACACACACACAAACACACACGTACGTACGCGTTTTATTCCACAAGGTCAACGCCTAGACGCAATTAGTGCACCCACTTTTCCCCATGCGCAATCCGTCCCGTGATGTGATAGCGAGCCACAAATATTGAACAAAGTATAGCGTTTAAAACAATCACTTCGATCGAACCCCAACCTGAGTACTTCACCATATACAGACCTCACTTTTGTCCCTGAAGAGCTAGGCAGAGATGCAACCACAACACCCACGTCCCCTAATGTATTCTGTCTCATGATGTGGGGGCATTTTAAGCTATTGCATAGCTTCTATCGCGGGCCTTGAGCGGGGAGACCGAATCCAGAAATTCCGTAACGAAAATAACCTGACATCTTTTTTATCTTACTAATATGAACCTTAAATACAAAGCGTAGAAGCTATAATTCTTGAAACGAGTATATTTTTATTTATTTTATTTATTAATGTCATTAAAACCATTTCTTACTAATCTAATATGAACCTTAAATACATTGCGTAGAAGCTATTTCCCCAGCGTTGGCACGGCACGAGTACAAAAGAATCGAACGTAACATTCTTTTTTCAAATTTTGATTTATTCTACTTTGGTTGTGATGACCATTGCATTGATCGCGCGTGGGTTAGACATCCTAACAGAGAGACAGATAATTAAAAAATATTTAAGAAAAACAAAAAACCCGACTGCGTCCATATCTGCAATCTTTATTAAATTCATTGAAGAACTGAAAAGATAGAAACAAGATTTTAATTTGAATATTTTGTTTTGGTTTTGAATAATCTTAGTTGACAGTGTTCACGAACGCTGTCGGAGGCATAACACGCTCACTTCTCATAATTTGGTTGGTGATATAGGTAGGACAACAAAATCTCGGAGCGAGCAGATGCCTCCGACTGCCTTTGATAAGTCACATCTCTGTTTATTTTCAAAACCTGTCATAACTCGTAAGATGTTTGAAGTAAAAATAAAAAAGTGCAATAAAATTACCTAATTTGAAAACATGTTAAATTTAATTTAAAATTTTATGCTATAATTAAATACAAGATTAAGACACCAGTCAGTTCTAACAAGACAATGTCCACAAACAATCATACCATTTTATGGAAACGCTGTAAAGTTACATTCAATTTAACAGCCTTCTACATTGTTTTCAAATCTTTTTTGCTCATTTCCCACAAATCGTATTTTTTGAGTTAGGTCATATGCAAACAATAAGCCATTGTTGTAAATTTGGATTTGATAAAATCTTATAGTCCGGTTACTATACGAAGAGCTCTGACAGCTGCGAAACAATCCATTCTTCGCAAACACTGTTTTATTCATCAATATGCAATAAATTATATTCTATGAGGCAACCAACTTAAAAAAACAATAGTAATCGTCTTTGTTAATTAGAATACTATACACTTAAAATTAAAAAGTCCATTTAGGTTTAGAGTAATGAAATAATATTCTTAAATATAGGTATTGAATAATTATGGGTGATATGAGAACGGAACGTAAATGTCTTACGGCGGTATTAATAAATCAATCTCAAGTTTGAGTTACATCTTAAGTAGTGATAATGTATTAATAGTTCAATACATTATGTCTACTTGAGATGTAACTCAAACTTGAGATTGATTTAATAATACCGCCCTTAGAGCTGAATCATTATTAAGGAAATACTTACAATTAATCGTTTTGATTATGCAGATACCATATTAATATTGTATGTTCATTTTAAATTATGTTATTTTAAATATAAAATAAATTATGGATAAATGTAACATGGTTAAATAAATATATTGAGCGTATATCACCCACTTTTAAAACATCAAATCGATTTAATTATAGTCATATTTTCTATCGATTCTGCATAAAAATCGGTTTAATTTGCGATCGAATATAATTTCCCATGTCTATTAATATTTGAATTGTCACCTGTCAGAGCTTATTTTTTTTTTTTTTATAATGGCATTTGTGTTCACATTTTGCCAATGTCAAGTTTGGATCCTATCAGAGCTCTTCGTATAGTAACCGAAGTATATCTCTAAACAACCCACACGTTTTTGCGTTTCGTAATTCATAAAACCTAAAGTATTTAGATATGTTTGAGAAAAACCGTTCCATCTATTGTCCTCCCAAAGTTTTCCAAAGTAAACTGTGCAATAAAAATATTTGTAACATAAATAGTTTAATATTTATTACCAGTAATACAACACTGCCTCGGTAGTGTAGTTCTACTACGGTACAACTGCAATGCTGAGGGTCTCGGGTTCGATCGCCGAGTCGGGCAAAAAAGTGATATTGGATTTATCTATTCAATATCAGCCCGGAGTCTGGAATTTGCGCCCGACATGGCGATAGGCTCGCCTCCTATCACATCATGGGACGGAATACGCACAGCCAATATTGGGTGCACTAGTTGCGCCTCTGCCTACCGCTTAGGGGGTAAAAGGCGTGTGTGTGCGTGTCACTCCACTGCACCCGTTATCCTGAGATGCAATGCAATGCAATCAGCCCTGTATTATATACTGCCAACTGCTGAGCACGGGCCTCCTCTACTACTGAGAGGGTTTAGGCCTTAGTCCACCACGCTGGCCTAGTGCGGATTGGTGGACTTCACATACCTTCGAAATTCAGTGAACTTCTCAGGTTATGCAGGTTTCCTCACGATGTTTTCCTTCACCGTTAAAGTGAACCATAATTGATAACAATACACGCGTAACTTCGAAAAGTCAGAGGTGTGTGCCTTGGGTTTTGAACCTCCGGACATTGTCTCGGCAAACCGTTCCATTCCCAACTAGGATATCGTCGCTGTCATATCTGTCATATCCTGAGATATTAGATGATAACTCTCATATTGCCCAATGAATAGAAAAATCCAAAACCAATAGACGCCCATATTAAAAAATTCACTGAACATAAAGAATCTTTCCCAAGCCCATCTGAGCTGTATGCTAGCCCTGTAAGAATGAAATGAAATTAATGCACTGTTGTGTTTCGGTTCGAAGGGCATTGTAGCCAGTGTAAATACTGGACATAATGAGACTTAGCATCTTATGTCTCAGGATGACGAGCGCAGTGGAATGCCACACAGTACTTTGTAACTCAAGGTGCTGGATGGTGTTGCTACTGTTCATGTTTTAATTTATGGCAGGCGTATGAGCTCACCAAAAAGATTGGACTAAAAGTAAAGTAAAAGAAATAAAAAAGTATATATTTTATTGCCAAGACGTAACACAAATCACAAAACAACTTTAAATGTATAAACTTGTAAGCCTTACATTACGTAAACTGTGAAAGTTACTTATCTACGTAGGGCTATTCGGAGAACAGCATCTCACATATCTCGGAACGTATTTAGGGGGCTCAGATAATTTTTCGGCTACATTAAAGGCGTGTCAGACACTGTGTCAGGGACAAACTATTTTGCCAAGCCACATTTATACATATTAAGTTATGCAAGTAGAATAAATTTACTTTAATTACAGTGATAAAACGTTTATCAAGACACACTGAATGAGCCTAAGTAGTAACTAAGCTTAATACTGATGATCAGTGTTGCCGTTTGACGAAAAAAAGCACTAGACTCTTTCAAAAACGCACTAAATCTTGTGAAAATCTGGCAGCGCCGAAAAAGGCGCCAGTTCCCACCAGATTTTTTTAGCGCGTACTTATCACATAAAAAGCGCTAAAGACCCTTAAAAAGCACTAGATCTAGCGCGAAAAACGCTAAAACGGCAACACTGCTGATGATATATGTGTTTTTCACTGTCTATAGATACAACTTTTTCTGACGCCTACTTTGTTGTTTTTTTAATCCTCAGTAGTATGTCGCAGTAAAGCAGTGGCTACCTTACCAAGACTTAACCAGCAGTTTTGGCGGCAAAAGAAAGACACCCGATTAGCACAGTTACATTTTGAGCTCTTTAATAGAACTATATTGTAAATATACCACCATAATTATGCAATATAACACTAAGGTTCACCAAAATAATTAATTAAAACAAGAGCACCACATGACGCTTCCAAATTCCCGCCGGGACTCTGATATAATATGTGTTATGAACCAGTGTTACCAGCTTACAAAATGTACATTAACAATCGACAATCGTAACATATATAAAATGTAAGCTCGCCAAATACATTTAAAGTTAATCTTGATTACGAACTAATTACGAAGGAAACCTCACTTTGAAGGGCAGATTCTCTGTAAGACAGGTCACGATCGACTTAAAAGTTATCAAAGGCGTCCCGTGTTCCTTGTTGCATTCCTCTAAAATAGGCCGAACATTTTGCTTCGTTGGGTAGAATTCCTTTATTACCTTCTCTACGTTCAATTTCCCGTCTGTGTAACCATATCCAGTGTTTACGGTCGAACATAATAAAATATTTACAGTGTTGTCCTCCTCGATGTATTTCCCTTGCCTAATTTGATCAATGACAGAGGAATCGTAGCCGAAGTCGTCGACGCATTTCGAAACCTCCTTCATGAATATATTAGAAGAATCTTTGGGGTAGTAATATGTGTCCTGTAAAATAAATAAAAACAACGTTTACTTGTCATTGAATAAAGTTTTTGGTTACAATTAACGCGGGAATCTCCTTTTAAGCATGGTATTCCATGTCTAATATATAAATAAAATTGAAGTGTCTGTTTGTAATATTGAAATAACCGTTTTTACTACATGTATATGAATATATATACGGTACATATACCAAAATAACATTTTTTACAATTTTTGTCTGTCTGTCTGTTCCGGCTAATCTTTGAAATGGCGGGACCGATTTTGACGGGACTTTTATTGGCAGGTAGCTGATGTAATAAGGAGTAACTTAGGCCACTTTTTATCCCGGGAAAATATAAAGCGGTAGTTTTATCCCAGAAAAACTCATTCACGCGGGCGGAGACGCGAGCAAAATTCTAGTACTAGATACTACTATATCAGCCCTGTATTATAGTATACTTTCCACTGCTACGCACGGGCCTCCTCTACAACTGAGAGGGTTAAGGCCTTAGTCCACCACGCTGGCCTAGTGCGGGTTGGCAGACTTCACATACCTTCGAAATTCAAAAAACTTCTCAGGTATGCAGGTTTCCTCACGATGTTTTCCTTCACCGTTAAAGCGAGCGATAATTCACAAATAATATGTACATATAACTTTTTTTAAAAATCAGAGATGCGTGCCCTTAGGTTTTAAACCTGCGGACATTTGTCTCGGCAGTCCGTTCCACTCCCAACTATCGCCGCCTCAGTAGTACTAAATATTCACACATAATTATTTCTCTAGTTAACAAAATATCAATTTTGACAGCTTTCTATGAATAATCTTTTCTTCTTCTTCTTCTTCAGCCTTTAGAAGTCCACTGCTGAACATAGGCTTGTCCCAAAGATTTCCAGACCAACCTGTCAGAAGCGGCCTGCATACGGCTCTGACACGTGGCCTCTGACTATGGGCCGCCTAAGACGGCTCACTGTCACTCAGCGAGCTATGGAGAGGGCAATGCTCGGCTTTTCTCTACGCGATTAAATCAGAAATGAAGAGATCCCTAGAAGAACGAAAGTCGTCGACATAGCCCAGCGGATTAGCAAGCTAAAGTGGCAGTGGGTAGGTCACATAGCTCGCAGAACTGACAACAGATGGGGTAGAAAAGTTCTCGAGTGGAGTCCGCGTACTGTACAATAGGCGTGGTGCTCCTCGTCCGCTGTAGACGCACATTATATCATAACTTTTATTAAAATAAATTTGTGTTTTATGGCTGATTTGGCGCCCGTACGTTCAGTACGTTAGGTGGCCACTGAAAATCAGTGCTGTGTTTTGGTTCGTCATAGCACAGCTTATGCTGAGATGGCCACCTAGTTGTCGCGGTGAATACTATATTTTACTTTGTTTGCTTTTTTTTATGTATAACGTGTACCGCGACAATAAATTATTCTTTCTTTCTAAAAAAAATATTCTTTCTTACTGGCAAGCGCAACGTGGGACGTCCTCCTACAAGGTGGACGGACGACCTTGTGAAGGTCGCAGGAACCCGCTAGATGCAGGCCGCTTCTGAATAATCTTTTAATCTAGCATAATACATAATATATTATTTAAAAAATATTGAGTCGATGTTTAGCTCGTTACTCGTAGACGTTGCGATAGGCCCAGACATGTACAGTCAGCCAGATAAGTATCTGAACAAATTCAAAATTTCAAGTCACCTGACGCCCATACGCGTCAAGTTTAATAAAACTTTTTTGTTGTTGGAAGTAAAGTAAATTTATTAATTTTATCTTTGTGAAAAGAAAAAATATTGGGTAATAACACAAAAGTCTAGGGCCATTTCAAGTTTGGAATTTGTTCAGCTACTTATGTGCCTGACTAATGGAAGACAAAATCAGTTAACCGTTTGAAAACAAGATTTATTCGGTTGGCGCGGTATAATTTTAAAAAACGAATGGTTTTATATTATTAAATGGCCACCGGCAAACCTGAGTCGGACTAAGGTCATTATATCGTATCTTACTTTCTGCGTAAGAAAAATATTATGGGTACCTACTACATACTGAGCAGATGTAAATCTGATTCCATATTTGAATTCATTTTCTAGGTGATGTTGGTGTTTATCTATTCATAAATTAACAATTGGTTTGGGATGGTTGACCGCGTGACTTTTTTGCTGGTCGACCTTTTTGGTGACTTGGGGCGGCAAATTACCGTGCCCTCCACGCGCGGCAAGAACTCACATCTTTGTAGGTAACGTTGATAGCATTTTAACTAATCTGTGGCGCCCCCTAACCCTCGGCGCCCCCCCGAGGCAATTCTTGTGCGTTGGGTCTTCATACCCAAAGCACGCCCATGCGTGGGGGGCATTAGTCGCGGGCCGAGGCACACAGTCAGTGTGTATACCTCTTGGTTGTAAATCACATTGAGGCCTAAAAGGGCCCGCGAACATTTCCTGGCACCCTCTCTTTCCGCCCATCCTGGGAATCTTCCTCCCTTCCCCCCACCTTCCCTTCCATATTCCTCCTCCACTCCCCTCCTAGGTCCCTGCAGTCGTCAAGCCGGGGGACTCCAGTATCCCATTCGCAGGTTTCCCCCGGTGTTGACTGAAGGATCGCCTACATAAAAAAAAACCCTCGGCGCCTACTCTGGAATCTGAAGGCCCGGGCAGCCGTCCTGTCCCGAGTTCCTTCGCTGCGGACCCGCAAACATCAGTTATACATATATACCCTTTCTAGCCGATTTCGGCCACGGCGGCCAATCTCAACAGAGATCAGCCAGATACGCAGGAGATATTATAGTGCACAAGTGTGTGCGCAATACACAGGGTGCACTCGCTATTCATTTACTCTCATAGTCCGGTGAGACGGCAATCTGACATGACCGGAGAGAGATCAGGCGCAGGACCAACGGCTTTACGTGCTTTCCGAGGCACGGGGGTATCACACCGCCAACTTCCTGACTCCGAGCTGCAACTGAGTAATTTTTAAGATGGAAAAACCCAGTCACAATGTTTTTGTCCCGACCCAGGATTCGAAACCAGGACCTCAGCGAGCAAATTGTACTCGTAACGCGTACGTAATACAACTACGCCACCGAGGCAGTCAAAAAAAACACTTAATATAGCTAGTCAAGACAAAATGTTACCTCATTTTCCGCAAAACATGACGCTACACTGACCAAGAATATAAATATAGCGAATTTCATTTTAATTAGTGTTTATGGGATAGATTGACTCAAGTTAATAAAACTGTTTTATGCTGCCATCCATTTATATACCTCAGATGATCTAAGCTATGGAAACTAGTTTTTTTTCCAATCAATTGATTATAGTTGAGTAATTAAATACGAACTTGTCTTTAAAGAAAGAAAATAATAGGCTACATAATAATTTGACATCCCGGCGACATATACTGTGACGTCACGTTATGATCCGACCAATAGAATTACGTTTGTTGACGCAAAAACCGCTCGTATATGTAGATCTTTCTAATATTATTATTTGTATTTTTGAAGTTAAAACTTTTTTAGCTGCGTTGAGCACTTTTGGGATGGGTATAAAATGTTAAACTCGCGTCAGGATCACGTTACCGATCGAAAATGCGTAGGAGGTTTTACCATCCCTTACTAATATGAACCTTAAATACAATGCGTAGAAGCTATAATTCTTGAAACGAGTGCATTTTTATTTATTTACGTCATTAAAACCATCCCTTACTAATATGAACCTTAAATACAATGCGTAGAAGCTATAATTCTTGAAACGAGTGCCTTTTTATATATTAACGTCATTAAAACCATCCCTTACTAATATGAACCTTAAATATAATGCATAGAAGCTATAATTCTTGAAACGAGTGTATTTTTATTTATTAACGTCATTAAAACCATCCTTACTAATATGAACCTTAAATACAATGCATAGAAGCTATAATTCTTGAAACGAGTGCGTTTTTATATATTAACGTCATTAAAACCATCCCTTACTAATATGAACCTTAAATACAATGCGTAGAAGCTATAATTCTTGAAATGAGTGCATTTTTATTTATTAACGTCATTAAAACCATCCCTTACTAATATGCACCTTAAATACAATGCGTAGAAGCTATAATTCTTAAACGTGTATCCTTATACCTTTTTCTGTCGGGGGTTAAAACACTGAACAACTATCGCCGACGTAAAATAAGTTTATCATATAGTACGGCAGTTAGTGATTTGTTCCACGAACCAGAAGATCTAGATAATTATCTATTCTAACAAGGAAAGGTCGATTGAATAATTAAGTTCGAGTTATTGTAAAAACTTTTATTTTATTTTGAAACGAGTTTTTATTGTATAGGAGGTTTTGCTCAGAACTCCTTCCGTTTAGGATTTATAAAAACCATTTTATCGAGGTTAAAAGCAGCGTCTTGTATTCTATAATCTAGATGGTCTCGGTGGCGATTCAGACAGGGTAGTTTTGTCATTGCGTTATTAAATGAAACCACATACGTATCTTCTTGGACATAACACTTTATAATAAGTTACTTTAATCGAAGATGTAAGATGAAAAGTGTAAGTTTCGATCAATATAACTACCTATTAATAAAAAGTACGTATACGCATACTCACGCCTTTTATCCCCGAACGGGTGGGCAGAGGCGCAACTAGTGCAACCACTTTTCGCCGTGCGTATTCCGTCCCATGATGTGATAGGCGGCGAGCCTATCGCCATATCGGGCACAAATTCCAAACTGTTTATGGGTGGTCGTATCGCTTACCATCAGGCGAACGGTATGCTCGTCTCGTCATTCAATGCAATTAAAAAGAAAGAACGGGTTGCACTCCGGGAGTGCCGGCAGAAGTGAAAACTTGAACATTAACGTTGTGCATTTTTGAATATTTTGGAATGGTTAGGGAATAATTTCGCACGAATTGCTTTATTTATCAGTATAAAAGTACTAGCATTTATGTGGTTAATATAATATTTATTTATTGCGCTATGGTACACAAAAATGACTATTTCACTAAATTCTTTATAAATCAAAATTTGAAAAAAGAATGTTACCTCTTTTGTACTCGTGCCGTTCCAACGCTGGGAAAATAAATAAAAATGTAGTCGTTTAAGAATAACAGCTTCTACGCAACGTAAGTATTTAAGTTTCATATTAGTAAGGGATGGTTTTAATGATGTTAATAAATAAAAATGCACTCGTTTCAAGAATTATAGCTTCTACGCATTGTATTTAAGGTTCATATTAGTAAGATAAAATACCATCATATAGCGTGGCGACGCGTCGCCACGGCATGTGACGCCACGCCAGAAATCGGTTTTACGTGCGGCTATAGATGTTTCACATCAAAAAGAATAAAAACGTCAATGACCTTTATGTGTCAAATGCACTTGAAAGTACAATATTTGCATATAAAACTTATTATCAAATCAATAACGGTTTATTTTATTTTGTCTAAGTGAAGCTTACATCAAATTTAAATAAAAACGTTGTTGCTAAATTAGCTTAATATAATATTTAATTATTTAAATGTAACAATATGGCCCAAAGTCGATCCTATTCTTATTTGAATCGCATTGTACTATTAAAATTTTATATTCACGATCTCTTATTTTAGTTCCAAATATGGTCACCGGGGCGCTGTTTAAAGATGTCCGCTTTTTGTATGGGTGCTGGGCCTCAAAATCTAACCATGCTCAAACTTTAGGAATATTAAAGGGGCAAAATATGGAACTTGGATCCATTAAAAAAATATTTTTAGACCCCTCCATTCATAATTAACTTTTCTAAAACCGTTCATATCAAGTGTAGGTTTAAAGCAAAATAAAATGACACAAATCTCTAAACGATTTATTTTAAAAGGCTAGTTATTAAGAGTTCTATCCAAATATATTAACTGTCTTTGTTAGAATTTTGGGCCCGTTTTTGGACATGTCCTTTACTTAATCGAAACCATTACGATAACTATGCGTATACTCATGTAGTACAAAGTCTGGTCAATAACTTCACAAACCAATATAAATTATACAGACTAGCATGTACTCGCGGCTCGGTCCGTTAAAGCCCATTCCCGGGAGAAAAAATAGCCTACACAACTCAGGAGTAACGCAGGTTCCCATTCATCATCAGCCCCATGAAGTCCACTGTTGAACATAGGCCTCCTCTAAAGATTTCCAGACGAACCTGTTGAAGCGGCCTGCGACCTTTATCAAGTCGTCCGTCCACCTTGTAGGTGGAGGTCCGACGCTGCACTTGCCGAAGCTTCCTATTTACGAAAGAATTTTCGTAATCGGTTCAGTAGTTTTTGAGTTCATCCATTACAAACAAACGTACAAAAAATCAAATCTTTATAAGCTAAGATTAGCTTTTCCTCGTGCTCCGCTCCAAGTTTTTTTTTATGGCATTGAATGACGGGACGAGCATGCCGTTCGCCTGATAGTAAGCGATACGACCACCCATAAACAGTAGCAACACCATCCAGCACCTTGAGTTACGAAGTACAGTGTGGCATCCCACTGCGCTCGTCATCCTGAGACATAAGATGTTAAGTCTCATTATGTCCAGTAGTCACACTGGCTACCATGTCCTTTAAACCGAAACACAACAGTGCATGCATGCTGTTTGGCGGTAGAAACAGACATTGCGGTGGTAACCACCCAGACGGACTCTTACATATGAGAGACCTACCACCAGATTTTTCGGGATTAAAGTCCCGATATATATTTTCCCGGGATAATTGATAAAGTAGTTTATGTTCTTCACAGGCTCTCAAACTATCCATACATACCAGAGATCGAAATCCGTTCGATAGTTCTTGAGTTTATCGCGTTCAGACAGACGCGACGGGCGTCTTAGATTTATATTATGTAAGGCTATCAGGATGTAACTTGTTCTTTAGTTAGTTTTATGATGGCGTATTTTTTGTTCTATTTTGAGTATATTACGCAATAAGTTTGAATTGATTGGACGAATCAGACAAAAAAGATTAAAAAGATTTGATAATCTGTATATTAAGGATGTCTGCATAAATATTTTTAAACGAGCTTTTGCCCGCAGCTCCGCCCGCGTGAATGAGTTTTCCCGGGATAAAAGTCCCGCTTCATATCCCGGGATAAAAAGTAGCCTATGTGTTGATCCAGGACATAATCTACCCGTGTGCCAAATTTCATCGAAATCCGTTCAGTAGTTTTTGCGTGAAAGAGTAACAAACATCCATACATTCAGACATCCATTTGTCTTCCCGACACCCCATCACAGCCGGAGTCCCGCAAGGCTCCGCACTATCCCCATTTCTTTTCTCGCTTTACACTAGCGATATTCCAAAGCCGAAGAATACCAATCTGGCACTCTTCGCTGACGATACTGCCATCTACGCTTCACGTAGAGATAAAACACAGTTGATTCGCCTTTTGCAGAACGCTGCCGACAAACTCGGCGAGTGGTTCAGCAAATGGCGAATCACCATTAATCCCACCAAAAGCCAGGCCATCCTTTTCACTAGGAGTAGGATTGCACCCCCAGTGCCTAACGCTACTGTCACAATGTTCTCGCAGTCCCTCCCATGGACTAATACAATCAAATATTTAGGAGTGATCCTTGATCGGAATCTGTCCTTCATCCCACATGTTAATGCGGTACGCGCGCGAGCCGCATTCGCGAAAAGTCAGCTCCACTGGCTCGTTAACAAAAAGAGTAAGCTCTCTATCCGCTACAAGATACGTATCTTTACGACATGTATTAGGCCGATCATGACATACGCAGCACCCGCGTTCGCTCACATACCACCCGGTCGGATTGAGCGCCTGCAGGTTGTCTAGAATAAATTTCTACGACAAATACTCGATGCCCCGTGGTACGTGCGTAATCGCAACCTCCACGTGGACACCGACATGCCGACCATCAGGCACTTTATTCAGACGCTTAGCAGGCGCTACTTCGATCGCGCGGTTAATCATCATAATCCGCTCATCCGAAACTCATCCATTTATACTCCATTTGACCGCGCGAAATGGAGACGTCCCCGTTCAGTCCTGACCGATCCAGATGATGCTATCACTCTGGCCATCCAAAGAAAGCACGAGTTATTGAAACTCTCACACTCCTCAAGACCGCTGTACCGTCCTCGCCGTCGAGGACCTCGCCGTGTCCCCCGATGTCCCGACCCAGATAGCAGTTCCGGCCCGCGTGCCGATGAAAACAATGGATAGATTGGTGTATTACACCGCTAAAATCCCCTAATCGCTGATGTCTCAATCATCTTCCAACGACTGCCCTGAGCCGAGGCTCGTACCCCACTTAGGGGGTGCCCTCAGCGTGGTCGTTTAAATGTAAAGGGTTGGAGCGTCTAAAGCGTTCGCCCGAAAGTCCGGTGTGGTCAGAAAAGCCGACTCGCGTCAGGCTACTGACCGTAATGTCCATAACAAATAAAAAAAAAAAAAACATCCATACTTACAAACTTTCGCGTTTATAATATTAGTAGGATTAGTGTGAAAACATAGAGAAGATTGAGTAAAATGATAATCACAATATTTTTATTCCTTGGCAGTATCGTATCACTGTCTTCGGCAGAAACTATGGCAAGACTTTTTTCTATAATCATACCAGCTCTGCATTATATATTGTCCCACTGCTGAGCACGGGCCTCCTCTACAACTGAGAGGGTTTAGCTTAGTCCACCACGCTGACCTAGTGCGGGCAGACTTTACATTGTACCTATACCTTCAAAATTCTTATAGAGAACTTCTTAGATATGTAAATTTCGTCACGATGTTTCCTTCACCGTTAATGCAATCAGCCCTATATTATATACTGCTCAATGCTGAGCACGGGCTGTAGTGTCGTTGGTTATTTTTATAATAAAACCCTTTTATTATTTTAGTTTACTACACGGGCATCCTCTACAACTGAGAGGGTTTAGCTTAGTCCACCACGCTCGCCTAGTGCGGGCAGACTTTATATACCTACCTTCGAAATTCTTTTAGAGAACTTCTCAGGTATGTAGGTTTCCTCACGATGTTTTCCTTCGCCGTTAATGCAATCAGCAACAACAGCTCACTGCTGAGCACGGACCTCCTCTACAACTGAGAGGGTTTAGGCCTTAGTCCACCATGCTGGCCTTGTGCGGGTTGGCAGAGTTCATATACCCTCGAGATTCTTATGGAGAATTCTCAGGTATGTAGGCCTCACAATGTTTTCCTTCACCGTTAAAGCGGACGATAATTGATAAACAATACACACGTAACTTCGAAAAGTCAGAGGTGTGTGCCCATAGGTATTGAACCTGCGAACATTCATCTCGGCAGTCCGTTCCACTCCCAACTAGGCTATCGCCGCCTATAATTGAATATACAGGGTCATTTTGACATTGCGTTAATAAATAAAGTCACATACTTATCTTGTCGAAAATAATGCGAAAAGTCGAAAAAATACTACTGCTCTGAGATAGTTCGTCGCAGCAGCAACATTATACTTTCATTCAGAAATACACTTTCGTACACACCATATTCGCACTAAACTACGAAATGTTAAAAAAATTTAAAACTACAACCGGGATTTTTGTCAATAATATTCGTTATTCATGTATGATTTTTGGCACGATGTTAGAAGAGGTAAATCGAATATGTGGTTTCATTTAGTAATGCAATGTAAATATTACCCTGTATATAACATTAAATAAGGTGCTAAATTAAAATTGCCTGCTAAGCTAAGCAAATACACGAACAAATATTGTAAAAAAAAAATGTTCAATTTAAAATTAAAATGAATAATTAATATTCAATTTCAATTTAACATTGAACATCTGGTATTGCAGATGTTCATGGGCGGCGGTGATCACTTACCATCAGGTGAACCGTATGCTCGTTTGCCCCGTATATCATAAAAAAATAAATTTGGCATCAACTCCCAAATATACGCATATATGAGTTTTTAAGGTTAAATAAAAAATGTTTATTATTTTTTGTTATTCAGGTTTTTTTTTTTTTTTTTTATTGCATTGAATGACGAGACGAGCATGCCGTTCGCCTGATGGTAAGCGATACGACCACCCATAAACAGTAGCAACACCATCCAGCACCTTGACTTACAAAGTACTGTGTGGCATTCCACTGCGCTCTTCACCCTGAGACGTAAGATGTTAAGTCCCATTATGTCCAGTAGTTATACTGGCTACAATGTCCTTCAAACCGAAACACAACAGTGCATGCACACTACTGCTTGGCGGTAGAAATAGACATTGCGGTGGTACCCACCCAGACGGGCTCTTACATAATGATAGACCTACCACCAGTGGAAGTAGTTTTTTCGGCGGTTTAATTTTTTTTGTTTTATTAACACAATTAAATAAAAGCCAGTCAAAAGTTAGACAGTATTTTAAATAAATAGACATATACTCACACACGCCCTTTAAAGGGTGGCCCTTTGAAGGGGTAGGCAGAGGCGCAACTAGTGCATCCACTTTTCGCCGTGCGTATTACGTTCCATGTTGTAATAGGGGGCGATCCTATCGCCATATCAGGCACAAATTCCAGACTCCGGGCTGATACTGAGTAGAACACCCAATATCATTGCCTGACCCTGAGATCGAACCCGAGACCTCAGCCTTGCAGTCGTACCGTAATACAACTACGCCACCAAGACAGTCAACAAAGTAAAAATATGAGGGTTCCTTTTTTCTTATGGGGTACGGAACCCTAAAAATTTATATAACAAAAATTGATTGTTTTTTAATACATCAATGATTACAAAGCTTATTTTACCTTTTTTTACTCAATTTCTTATTCACATAAGGCAATATTAAATTGATTGATTAGAAAAAACGACAAACAGTTTCCAGAGCTTCGATCATCTCAGGTATATAAGCGGATGTCTGCACAAAACAGTTTTATTTGAGTCAAATACAATAAACACTAATCAAAATGAAAACCGCTATGTTTTTATTCATGGTCGGTGTAATATCTTGTTATACGGAAGAAGTTAAGGTAAGATTGTTTCTTCACTAGCTATATTTTAGCAGGTGTGTTTGCCGACTGCCCTGTGGTTTGGGGGCGTTTGGAGAATTCCACCACGGTATCCCCTGCCTGTCGTAGGAGGCGACTAATAGGGGCCAGGGGGGGTAGGGGCGGTCGGCACGGGTGCTGTCCGCCGCAAGAATATGTGTGCCCCCCACAAGAGGAGACGGGCTGCATTAAGCAGCACCGCGCAGGGGCGGTTGCGGACGACAACTTAGACACTTTTCGTCCGAGGAAGCCCGCAGTCGTCCCTAAATGCGCCGGAGAATGGAAAAAAAAAAAGGTGTGTTTGCCGAGGAAAATGCTTCATCAGGACCAGCTTTAGAGGGAGGGGGGAGGGCAGGGTGGCCTCCCAGAGTGTAGATCTCAGGGAAGGTGCCAAGGGTATTTTAGGTAGGCGATCCTGCAGTCAACACCGGGGGAAACCTGCGAATGGGATACTGGAGTCCCCCGGCTTGATGACTGCAGGGGCCTGGAGGAAGTGGAAGAGGAAGATGGAAGCGAAGTGGGGAAGGGAGGAAGGTTCCCAGGATGGGCGGAAAGAGAAGAAGGTGCTAGGAAATGTACGCGGGCCCTTTTAGGCCTCAATGTGTTATCCAACCAAGAGGTATACACACTGAACTGTGTGCCTCGGCCCGCGACTAATGTCCCCCCGCGCATGGTCGTGCATTGGGTGAAGACCCAGAGCACAAGAATTGCCTCGGCGGGAGGCCCGAGGGCTAGGACTTAGGGAGGTGCCATAGACTGTGTCTAGAATATTTTATCCACGATGACGAGCGCTACAAATTTTTGAGTGAGGAATTCGCGGGTTTAGAAGTCGGCTTATTCGTCATAGTGTGCGTGTGCATAGGTGTTTAGTGTATATTTATAGAACTAAAACACAAACAGAAGGTTGTCCTACTTTCATCATCATCATCATCAGCCACATGACGTCCACTGCTGAACCTAGGCCTCCCCTAAAGATAAAGGTCGCGGGAACGCGCTGGATGCAGGCCGCTTTAGACAGGTCCGTCTTGAAATCTTTAGGGGAGGCCTATTTTGGCGAGGTTTAATTCTTATGTACGGTGGTCGCTATCCGAGCGGATTTAAAATATATCCCATCACCACCAGGATGTACATTTGTAGGTTTCTTTTTATTGCGTTGAATGACGAGACGAGCATGCCGTTCGCCTGATGGTAAGCGATACGACCACCCATAAACAGTAGCAACACCATCCAGCACCTTGAGTTACAAAGTACTGTGTGTCATTCCACTGCGCTCGTCATCCTGAGACATAAGATGTTAAGTCTCAATATGTCCAGTAGTTGCACTGGTTACAATGTCCTTCAAACCGAAACACAACAGTGCATGCACACTGTTGCTTGGCGGTAGAAATTACATTTCGGTGGTACCCACCCAGACGGACTCTTACATATGAGAGACCTACCACCAGATGTATACATGTTATGTTATTATAGTCTTAGAAGAGTGGAGTCTCCTAATACCTACTGAAATTTATTATTAAAATAACCTCCTCCTTTTGGAAGTCGGTTAGTGAGGACCCCGCGACCATTAATCGCAAACGTTATTCAAAGATAAATAAACGTTTATATTTATTTTGCAGGAAAATTATTACTTCCCCAAAGAACCGTCTGATGTATTCATAAAGGAGGCTTTGAAATGCGTCGAAGAATCCGGCTACGATTCCTCTGTCATCGATCAAATTGGGCAAGGGAAATATACTGAGGACGACAAAACCGTGAATGTTTTGTTTTGTTCGTGCGTTAATACTGGATATGGTTACGCAGACGGGAAGTTTAACGTAGAAAAGTTAATGAAGGAATCGTTCCCAACGAGGCAAGATGTTCGGCCGATTTTAGAGGAATGCAACCGGGATCATGGGGCGCCCATGGTAACATTTATGGCTGTCTTGGCTTGTTTTGAAGAGAAACTCCCTTTCAAAATGAGATTTCCTTTGCAATAAAATGTAATTAATGTGAAATTAGGAACGCGTTTTAATTTACTTTATGGCATATTTAAGTTTTTTTTTTGCAATTTATACATAGTTATGTAAAGGCGGACTTAATGCCGAATGTTTCTCTACCAGTCAACCTGAGGCGGTCAGTTACGAACAAAGAGTACTAAGATGATATAGAGCGGACATTGGGAATATTATCATATAAGAATGTTGACCCTGTTCGTCAGTAACTCAATCTACCGTGAAATAGCAAAACAGTCATGTAAAATAACATACATTGACACGATAGTAATGCGCAAATTGGCATATTTCCTTGCAAAATATTGTATTCTTTACAAAATTTAAGCATACCAAGACGTCTTGTCACACGGACGTATCCGAAAGACAGACTTATTACCAATTGGTAATAACGTGTGGATGAAATTGGTCCTGAATCCTTATGTCCGTATAACTACTAATAATAAATAAATACTAATTAATGTACAGTCAGCAGCATAAGTAGCTGAACAAATTCAAAATTTCAAATTGCCTACATACTTTTGTGTTCTTAACAATCTTTTTTTTCTCTTCACAAAAATAAAATAACAGAGATTTACTTTACTTCAAGCGAAGAAAAAAATGTTTCAGTTTAACTCAAGGCGTATATAGGCGATATGAAATTATGATTTTGTACAGATATTTATGCTGCTGACTGTACACAGACACTCGTGCCTTTTATCCACGAAGGGGTAGGCGGAGGCGCAACTAGTGCACCCACTTTTCGCCGTGCGTATTCCGTCTCATGGTGTGACGGGGGCGAGCCTATCGCCATATCGAGCACAAATTCCAGACACTATAGATTCAAACTAATTAATGTCTTATGAATTAAGTTAATCAAACAGGCCGGCATTGTGGCTACCGAGAAATAATAATCTCTTGTTAGTCGACGCTTTATTATAATTAACAAAAAAATTAAACCGCCGAAAAAACTTTTAGCGACTAAAGGTAATCGCCGCTGTAGAGGAACGGACGGTTGCGTTCCTCTATGGAAGGGGCAGATTCCCAGTCAGGCAGACGTTGCGCCTGACCGTCCGATGGTACCTACTCGGAGGTGGTATATATACTGCGCTTCGCGCAAATATTGCTGTCGCAATTCCGGATCGTGCTTTGCCATCTGGTATAATTTTTGGGCGTTACTTCCTGATTGTCAATACCACTTCGATGTCCGATGGATGAGTGTCGAGTTGCCTACTTACTGTTGTAGTTCCCAGCCATGTTGATAGGTGGCGGTGTTGTTAATTATGCCGCAACACACTGATAAGCAAAAAATAATTAAAAAAAAAATTTGACATTAATAACTAAGTTCTCAAACTAATGTAAGTATACCTACGTAACTTTGAGTCGTACCCAAGCGTCGCCGCGTCGGGGGACCGCTGAAGAAGTATTTTCATCTCCTTGGTCCGGAGTTCAGTTATTTCGGCTGTTTCATTTTTTTGTTAAAAAGTTTTATTTTATATTTTTTTGTGGCTACACTACATGCTTCATTTTAATTAATACACAATTCGGCATTAAAATCTGTGAGTAAACAATAAATCACCCCTTTTTTTCCCACCCTTATGGTAGAATTTTGTTTCCAAATTTACATGGGACCAATTTCGAGGTAGACCCTATCCAATGAAAAAAGAATTATTAAAATCGGGCTACTTCGTAAAAAGTTATGCGTGTTAGTACATAAAAAAAAACATACACGTCGACTTGAGAACCTCCTCCGTTTTTTTTTCGTCGGTTAAACAAATAGCACCGTCTTCAAAAACCACTATAAGGTAAAAAATAACTTGTGCTTGACTCCTTGATCGGAATCTGTCCTTCATCCCACATGTTAATGCGGTACGCGCGCGAGCCGCATTCGCGAAAAGTCAGCTCCACTGGCTCGTTAACAAAAAGAGTAAGCTCTCTATCCGCAACAAGATACGTATCTTTACGACATGTATTAGGCCGATCATGACATACGCTGCACCCGCATTCGCTCACATACCACCCGGTCGGATTGAGCGCCTGCAGGTTGTCCAGAATAAATTTCTACGACAAATACTCGATGCCCCGTGGTACGTGCGTAATCGCAACCTCCACGTGGACACCGACATGCCGACCATCAGGCACTTTATTCAGACGCTTAGCAGGCGCTACTTTGACCGCGCGGTTAATCATCATAATCCGCTCATCCGAAACTCATCCATTTATACTCCATTTGACCGCGCGAAATGGAGACGTCCCCGTTCAGTCCTGACCGATCCAGATGATGCCATCACTCTGGCCATCCAAAGAAAGCACGAGTTATTGAAACTCTCACACTCCTCAAGACCGCTGTACCGTCCTCGCCGTCGAGGACCTCGCCGTGTCCCCCGATGTCCCGACCCAGTTAGCAGTTCCGGCCCGCGTGCCGATGAAAACAAGATTGGTGTATTACACCGCAAAAATCCCCTAATCGCTGATGTCTCAATCATCTTCCAACGACTGCCCTGAGCCGAGGCTCGTACCCTCAGCGTGTGTACCCGGGGTGCCCTCAGCGTGGTCAGTAGTAAGGGATTCACCGATACTGGAGCAGGTTCGACGGCCGGTCCGCGGCGCTCCGGCGGCTTATCGCCGACGTTTTCGATTGCTCCAGATTCGGCCCGCGGGACCCGCGAATTAATCCGCGGATTACTTTAATACCTACCGCGAATTAATTTGATACCTACCGCGGATTAACTTGATACCTACCGCGGATTAACTTGATACCTACCGCGGATTAACTTGATACCTACCGCGGATTAACTTGATATCGACCGCGGATTATTTTGATAACACCCGCGAATAAAATTTATATCGTCCGCGGAATCCATTTCATATCACCCGCGAGGTAGGTATGAACCACGAATTTGTTCATGGTCTACGGTTCCCTTAGGCTTGTACCTTTTCCCCGTTCGTTGTGCTTTTAACTTTCTACTTTCTATCGGCGATCCTTTTTTTTATTTGAAGGATGCATAGGTCTTTGTCGCGTATTTCTACGCAAAAGCCGTTTAAAATTACTTAATAGTTGCCCTTTACGCATTACGAGCATTGTTTATGATAGATAAAGCAACGTTTTCCCTGTTTCGTTGTGTTCTTGACTTTCTACTTTCTATCGGCGACCCTTTTTTATTTGAAGGATGCAAAGGTCTTTGTCTCGTATTTCTATTAACTCGTGTTTCTACGTAAAAGCCGTTTAAAATTACTTAATAGTCACCCTTTACGCATTACGGGCATTGTTTATTATAGATAAAGCAATCGTTACAATACACCATACCTTTCTCAAATTCTAGGTAAAACCCTTTGGGTCTTCTCATTGTCATAATAATTACGGTTCCCATTATTCACATTACCTGATATTACCTATTCAACGGAACATTTAAGGTGAAAGTCGAAACATGTTGGATCTTGTCTGCAAGGAAACAATACTCCCTCTCCATATAAAAGACCGACGCAAAATCACATGGTATCGTATTCCACTCTGTGCTCTGCTCGAAGTGTGATCTCCAGTTGTTTGTAACAGTGAAGTGATAGTAAAATTGTGAAATAGTTAAATAGTGAAAGTGTTATAAAAATGAATGTAAGTACCTTTATATACTTTGATCTAAAAGTGTTGTAACCAGATGTTTCATCAATTGTTTATGCCATGTGTTGTCCACCAGGTTAATACATTTTAGCTATCTTTGATGTCTTATTAATTTATCATTGTTACTAATGTGTACATGTATACTTCGCATACCTATAAGTATTTATCATACAGTACTTACTTAACCGATAATTAAAACAGTTTCATTTCATTTTGTTACAGTTTTCTGAAAATACTTTCAAAAACTACTATTATGCTGAAGAAATCGACGAACCTAGTGATGAAGAAGGTACACTCGCCTTTAAAGTCAAAAAAGCGATATTAGCAAATAAAAGACCGATCGAATGCAACAGCATTGATGAGTTCTTCGAAAAACCAAAAAAGAAGAAGACAACAACAAGAAAGTCATCCAGTGTTGGTCGATCGACGAGCGGTGGTGTTTCATACATCCGATCAAACAGCGATGACAACAGTTCTGCATCACATCTCATAAAAATTGAGGTGTATGAAGTGAATAAAATAAAAAACATCGCACCGACGGAACATTGGAAACACGCTGATGTGCGAGTTAAATATTACGCGGAAAACGACAGTGATAAGAACTTGCAAAGTGTCAAGGACACTATATACAATATAACCAAACAGTTGGCTAGTAAGGACGATTGTGTGAAATATTTTATAGACACAGACAAATGAACAAAAGTGCCAGTGCGTGTCAATGTTTTAATATCATAACTTTAATCATATGCTTTGTACTACTATTATTGAAATAAGAAACTATTATTGTATTAACTGTACTTAAGAATCTACCTGTTTAAATTTAACTTACATTGTATTGTATTTAAACTTTGTACTCTTTTAAGTTACATACTTAATAGATTAATTTGTTTTTGATTCTAGAACTCTTTGTGAATTGTGTTATTGCTAAGTATTATTGTAAATAGTTATAAGTCTTTTTAGTGTTTTTTCATGCTCATGCTTACGATTGTAAAGTTATTGGGAACATTCATAAATTGTTTGGAAGAATTATAAGTATTGTATGGGGTTATTAATCTTCAATAAAGAAAAATCATTCATTCATTTTCATATTTCATTTATTCACCTCAAAACATGATTTAAATAAACCATTTAAAAACACATCATTGCATATTGTATTATCACTAAATAATACTTGAAAATCTTTGAGACTCTTACCATAGTATTTATAATACAGATACATTAAACAGTACTCTCCACAAACTATAGTAAAGTCATTTTGAATTCGACTTGTATTGTAATTCCACATTCTAGAATTTCTCGCTAAAAACATTCGGTGGTATCCTTGAGGTGGTCGACCGTATGAATCAAAGTACTGTCCAAAACCATTCTTATCTATGTGTATGGCGACCCAGTGAGAACCTGGTTTGTTATCAGAGTCTAAGTTGCTAACTACGTATGTAGGAGTTACCACATATATTGGTAGACGATTGGCTGCATATACATTATATTCAATACTTGGATCAATTTTCTTTAAGTAATTCTGTATTTCTATTGTATTCATTTTTATTCACCGTATCGCTGCAGAATCTTATCAGGTCGAATGATAAAGTGGTAATGTCTTATATAAGGTTAACAAGACACTATTATGGTACTTATCAGCCAAGTTGAGTCTTGTTGTGGGGTTGCAAGGATTATAGTAAAACAAAGAACTTAATATTTTATGAATTCGTTTTATTGGTAACTTAAATCTAAAAACAAATCTGAATTACATTATTCACGCTTAATCTAATCTTAAACAGTTAATTTTGTGTCCTTAACTACTATAATCTACTGAAATATTGCGGTTTTTATCTATTTCAATAACATTATCAAACTCCGCATAAACAATGCAATTAATAGTTTGTGATAAAGCTGTTTCAAAACGCACTTCTAATCTCACACTACCATGCTTTACAAGATTCCAATGACTTGCAGAGTTTGCTGATAAATCAGGTGTCAAATCAAACGCTAACATACAATACCCTTCAGCGTATTGTTCTCGGGATATCCCATTACCTTCATTGAGAAAGTGTATACCTGTTCCAGAAAACAATGTATGATATACTGAAGTAAAAATTTTGTTCTCAAATGAGGGTTGTAAAGCCTTTGATGGTATTTGTTGACCGTCTATATATAAACTAAAAGTATTGATGTCGTAATTTTGAAAGTTAAATGGGTTCTTAGTGAGGTTTCCATTGAAAGCAGCGTTATTTACAAATCCCACTATACACCTTTTAGGTAATTGTCCTAAGAAAATGTTATCTAGAGTTTTTCCTTGAACACCTGATGGTATTGTTAAAACTTTAACTTCAGCTCGAGTAATGGGGTATTTAGCTGTGGTAGAAGCTAAGACCTTTTGATGAGCAAGTAACACGCTGGGATTGATTCGTGCTCTACGAATAATCAAAGATGCATCCGTAATAGATACCTTTAATTTAAGGTCACCTGTAGAGGCCATGAGATTGAAATTTTCTCTAGAACGAATTAACTTAACACATATATCAACACCATTGATTAAAAATTTTTCTTGATTGAATAAATCACCATGTAAGTGACCAATCATTTCCATTTCTTTACTTTCACTAGCTAATTCTTGCCTCTTAGTAAATCCTTTATTAGTATCATCGGTGGAATCCATTTTTCCAGCTGTATCTTCATACCATAAACCACAGGTGAGGTGAGATTTTTTTGCTGCAGGAGCATAGTTCAATAAGTTTTCTATATACGCACGATAAGCATATGTGTTATTGGGTGGTGATACAAGTTTTTGATTTAAGTAGACATCAAGTTGACTGAAGAGTGAGTGCAACCAATTATTCACCGGAGCAACGACTGTAGATGCGGTTAGTTTGGTGTTATCTTGATTTACTATTTTCGCTTTCAAGTGAAGTAACGTATGAGATAAATCTATGTAGTCATCTCCTGCTCCAGGAATTTGAAATTCTATAGGACCATCATCGGCAAGAGATGAAATTGGTTTATAATGGATCCAAATTCCACTTTCAATGCTAGTTTGAGTTGACGGCAATGCAAACAAATCCAATTCGGACTTTATACATTCACAGGAATGACTATGTAAAAAAGACATTTTGATTAATTGTTAGAAAATATGTCCTTGATTTGTTTTTGAGTAATTTTTGATTTTTTTAGAGCTTTCACTTTCGCGGTCAACGACGGACTGACTCCAGGTAGACGTTTTCGTTTTGTTATATATCCGGATCCAGACATATTGATTTTATCTATTTTTTCATCAGCCTTGCGTTTTAAGTTGGAACCAACTTCTTTAAGACGTGCTTTTATTGAATCTTCCATTGGTCGCGCACTAACCATATCTGTCAATAGACCAACACCAGCGCTCAATGCCTCTTTACCAACAGATCGAACACCGCTACATAATAATGGTAAAACTGACCTAAACAATCCCCCAAGAAAACTACCAATTCCATGTCCTTTTTGATAAGGCGCCCCTTTATATACCACCCCTATACCTGAACCAGCCTGATGAGAATAATAGCGTTGATAAGGACATATCATGTTGGAGCGTTCAAAATGCATTATAATTTTTTAAAATGTAGTTTAACACACACCGTTCCAAATTGAAATGGTATCTTTTGTCCGGTGCTTGACCTTATATCTTTTTTTTTTTTTTTTTGGTTTCGCGGAGAAAGTGCGTTACCACTACCGCCCGGCCTTCGTGGGGGGCGACCGAGCGGTTATGTTGGGTTCACCGTGCCTTACGACCCGGCGTTGAGCCGCCCGGAGAGATGGAAAACGTCGGGCGACCGCCGGGCCGAGTCCCTAACCTATGTACACCGCACGGCATACCAACTAAAACTCCGCGGTGGCCATCTTCGGCGCATTAGGGACGGCTGCGGGCTTCCTCGGACTAATGTCTAAGTTTTCGTCCGCAACCGCCCCTGCGCGGTGCCGCCTGGTGCGGCCCGTCTCCTGTTGTGGGGGGGGCTCAGAAGCCCCCGCGCACCGAAGGACGCTCTCAGCGTCAACGGCAGCGTGAGGCCTACCTGCCACGCTGCCGTCCATCACGGGGGTCGCAACAATGTGCTAAAACACACAAAACTAAGGACGGACAGCCCCCTGCCGCCCGCCCGCGACCCCCGGTGGCCCCTATTAGTCGCCTTTTACGACAGGCAGGGGATACCGTGGTGGAATTCTCCAAACGCCCCCAATCCACAGGGCGGGAGACGCCGGTCAGTCGTCCACCCGGCGCCTCCTTCGTCTCCTCTGGCGGCGGGAGGGATCTTCACGCTCCCGATCCCTCTCGGCACTCTCCTTCTGCGAGATGACCACCTCGCAGAAGTGGGCCACCGCACGCCAGGCCTCTCGACTGTCAACCATGGAAGCGACCACGGCCGGCAGCGAGAGGTCTCCTCCGACGACTGCTCTGAGAGCGCTGCGCTCCTCGTCCCAGGCTGGGCAAAACTCCAACGTGTGCTGGGCCGTGTCCAGCGGGCAGTTGTCACAATGGTGACACACGGCCGACACCTCTGTGCCTACGATACGACACAGATAGTCACCGAAGCTACCATGCCCGGTGAGTACCTGTGTCAATCGAAACGTAGCCGGGCCGTGGCGCCTGTCCAGCCACTCGGCAAAGACCGGGCGCACTGCCGCTACAGCCCTGAGCCCCGCTGACGGGGTCTCCAGCCTGAGACGCCACTCCTCCACGGCGGCTCGCCGTAAGGAGGCCCTCATGGCCTCCACCTCCTTCAGGGCCGGACGCTGCCCGCGACTGAACGCCTCCTCCCGCCAATGAAAGGCATCGGACAGGGATTTGGCATCCAGATCCCAAGGCAGGAATCCGGCCAACAAGCAAGCCGCCTCGAAAGAGACCGTGCGGTACGCCCTGATCGCCCGCTGCGCCACTACTCGCTGCGGGTTGCGCAGGAGAGCGATGCAGCGTTTGTGCAGGGAGTTGGCCCAAACGGGACTGCCGTAAAGGGCCATGGACCGCACGACTCCGTGATAGAGTCTTCGGCAAGGGATGCCAGGACCTTCCAGGTTGGGCAGCAGTCTCGAGAGAGCACCTGCTGCCCGGGACAATTTTGTCCGCAAAACATCAAAATGGGTGCGGAATTCCCATCGGCTATCTAAAACCAGACCCAAATACTTCATTGTCTTGCCGATGGGAATCCGCACCCCATCCACGACGATGTGGGCGCCGGCCGGTGGCCCTCTCCGAGGCCCATGAAAACAAATGGCCTCGGTTTTCTCAAGGGCCACCGTCAAACCCAACTGCCGGATTCGGCTCACAATATGGCCGGCGCCCGCCGCCGCCAATATTGCGGCGTCCTGGAAAGTCCTGGATGTCGCCGTGACCAGCGTATCGTCAGCGTAACAAGTCACGCCGACGCCCCGGAGATTGGCACCACGGAGCACCCAGTCGTATCCGATGTTCCACAGGAGAGGGCCCAAAACCGAGCCCTGTGGAACACCGCACGACATCGCTCTTCGGTGCCACCCGTCGGCACCCGGATACACCACGTCCCTGTCAGACAGGTACGCGTGCACCAGACGCCGAAGATAGAGTGGCACCACGTGGTACCGCAGTGCCTCGTGAATGCAGGGCCAGGGCAGAGTGTTGAACGCGTTGGAAATATCCAACGATACCGCTACAACTACTCTGCCTCCGGCCACTGCATCCTCCGCCTGTGCCTTCACCCGCAGAATCGCGTGGACGGTGGAACGTCCCCTCCTAAATCCAAATTGGCTGTCGGCCAAATTCGGTCCGACCCTCTCGAGATGCTCGACGAGGCGAGCATGGACGATGCGCTCGAAGAGTTTGGCGACCTCGTCGAGCAACACGATGGGCCGGTAGGCCGACGGCGACTCTGCGGGTCGTCCTTCTTTCTTCAGCAGGACGAGCTTCCCGGTTTTCCAACGCGCCGGGAAGACGCCCCGCTCCAAACAGGCGGAGAACAAACTGCGGAGCCTCGGGCCCAAGTACTCGAGGGCTAACACCCAGGCTTTTCCGGGGATGCCGTCGAGCCCTGGGGCCGTGTTTTTGCTCCGCAGCCGAAGCACTACAGCCCGCATTTCTGCGGGCGAAACCTCCGGGATATCCCTTGCCGAATACTCGATCGACGATGACGCCACGTCTGGTGGCGCCATCGGTGGAGGAGTGGTCTCCACAGTGGCCGGGAACAAGGCCGCGACGACGCTGGCCAGTAAGTCTGGCCGGAGACTCTGCGACAGCGGGGGCGCCGCTGGGCGAAGCTTGTTCATCACCAAGCGATAGGGGCGCCCCCACGGGTCACCGTCGAGAGTCCCCAAGAACTCCTTGCGTGCCGCAACCTTGGCCCTGTGAATGGCCACCCGCAGCGCTCTCTTCGCCTCTTTATAGAGGTCGTAGAGCTGCCGCTCCTGGTCTGCGTGATCGTCCGCCCTCAATCGGCGACGGCGATGCCTGGCGTATCGGCGGCGCGCAGCAACGCAAGATGCGCGCAACTGCGTTAGCTCCGCCGACCACCAGTACACCTGCCGTCGCGGCGAACGGTGAAGGGCCCGGGGCATGGCAGCGTCACACACGTCTGACATTGCCACCCCGAACCACTTCGCCTCCTGCTCGACCCCTACCGGCCCGTCCGGCACGGGGAGCCACGACATTGCCAGGGCGGCCAACTCTACGGCCTCTTTATTGAGGCGATGAAGAACCCATCGCGGGCCGTCCCGATTCGGGGCACTCGGTTCACCACTGGGCTGGACGCTCGGGGACGCGGAGACGTCGAACCTTATATAACGATGGTCCGACAACGTCTCCACGCCCACGAGAACTTTCCAGCCCCGGACACGGTGTGCGACGGCGGGACTCCCAAACGACAAATCGACAATAGACCCGCCGTTGTGCCGCACACACGTCTCCACCGACCCCCTATTCAGGACGACCAGGCCGACAGAGATCGCCCAGTCCTCCAGGACCTCACCGCGAACGCCGGTCACCGGCGAACCCCAGACCACCGATTTGGCGTTGAAGTCGCCGGCGACGATCGCCGGGTGAGGTTGGCCTTGTTCCACCAGGGACCCCAGCTGGAAAAGAAAGGTCTCAAATTCAGCTAGGGGCCTGTTGGGAGAGAAATAAACTCCGACAACCCAGATGTCTCCCAACAGAACCGCCACGCATCCCCGGCCCTTCGCTACTTTTTCGAAGGGCGGGGAGCCAGCGGCTCCCTGGGTGATGATAGCCACCGAACCGTCGAGGTCCCCGGCCCAGTTATCCCTGGGTGGGACAAAGTACGGCTCAGCGACTACGGCCACATGCACCAACCACTGCGCCAGGCTCTGGGACAAGAGGTCCTGAGCGCGAGCGCAGTGATTAATGTTCGCCTGGAGGAATCTGATGTCCATTATTGTTGGGCGATCTCTTCCGTCTCCATCTCAGCCTGCGATGGGCTTTCCTGCTGCGTCTGGGTCGTAGCCACAGTTGCAGCAGGACGTGTACGTGGGCGACGCCGGTTACGGCGGGAGGAGGTGGGACACACCTTTCCTCCGACTCGGTGTCCGGCGGGCTTGCCAGCGGCTGCGCAGATGGCACAGCTCGGCTCAGCCTCGCACTGCCGAGCTATGTGTCCCGGCTTCCCGCAGCGATAGCACAGATCGCTGCGGTCTGTGGGACAGTCACACCTGTCCCGGACGTGACCGCGCTCGAGGCAGCGGTAACACTGCAACGGGCGTGGCTCGAGCACGGTCACCCGGGCAACGACCCACCCTATCTTAAGGCAGCCCGCCTTCACCTTTTGCGCCGCTTTTACGGGCATCTTCGCCCACACCGCCCCCACACGAGAGCGGTCACGGCGGATCTGGCCCACCTTAACTGCCTCCTCACCGCACTCACCGACCCTGCAGAGGGCCGCTGCGACTATCTCGGGAGTGGCTGTATAGTCCAGCTCCGAGACTCTTAACTCTGCAAACTTGGTGGGTCGGGAGATACGAACATCTTCCGACCCAGCAAAGCACTCCCTCAGCCTGGTGGCAAGGGAGTCCGCCTTCTGCTCAGAGTTACCCCCGGGCACCTCATACATCGGGGCGCCCGTAGCTGCAAACTTCGGCCTCAGCCGGTCTATTTCAAGGCCGGTGAGGTCCACCTTCGCTTGGGCGTCCGTCAGAATCTGGGCGTAAGTCAACCCTTTCTCTATAGCTGCCGGCGTCAATGAAATGACGACGGCAGCGGACCGCGGCGGACGGAGCCTAGGTTCGGACCGGCGCGGTGGTTGCTGCTGGGTTGCAGCCGGTACCGCGCCAGGCCTGGCCCTCTTCTTCTTGCCCGTCACAACGGACCACGGAGTCTCTAGAGACGCCGGGGCCGGCGGTAACGGACGGGGCTCCGGGGGAGGCTGGGTCTTCTTTACGGCCGCACCTCCTGACTTACTTTTCCCCTTTTGGGGCTTTGGCAGAGGCGCGGCCATCCGCGGCACAAGAGGCACCGTCACAGGGGCCTTAGACGGCCCAGCCACTGGAGGCGGCGGAACGCCAGATGGGCCTGCCACAGCAACAGGTGAGGAAGCACGTTGAGATGCTCCCTTCCCCTTCCCTTTTCCCTTTACCTTACCCTTACTGGTCGAGGGTTGGGAAATACCCCCCACGTATCCCCCCTGAACGGGCAGGGGAGTCACCGCTGGGCTGGAACGTGCCACTTCATGAGCCAATGACGGCCTCGGCGTGGGCCCCTGAAGAGCCGCCTCAAACCGAGCCGTCAGGCGTGCCTCGTGGTGTTCCATCCCATCGAGGCGACGGCGAAGGGAGGCATTTTCCTCTTTAAGAGAGGCCATATCCTCCTCGAGGCGAACGCTCCGCTCCCTCCAAACTTTAGCCGCTTCCTCGAGGCGGGCCACTGCCTCCGACTGCGGCTGGTCCACGAACATCATAAGAATATCGTGGACCATATTTAGGGACTTTTGGAAGGTCCCTTTAAGGTTGCCCGATCTTTGGGCGACCCTCTTCACGACATTCCCGCATTCCCTCAGGTCATCCCTGAGAATAATGCGGGATTCGTCCCCCTCCAAGTTGCTAACCAGCAACGGCGACCTGACGAAACGCAGCCGTTCCGCCATCACCTCCTTCGCTCGCTGTTGGCCAGTCAACTCTTTGCGAGCCCTCGCCTTGGGCTTCGCTGGACGGGCGCTCCGCTTCCCCGAGCACTGCTCAGAGCTCTCTGTCCCACTAGAGAGCGGAGATCGAGTGCGCGCATCATCAGTGGCAGAATGCTGCCACAGTCGAGCCCTCTGGCTACTGCGTCGCCTCGAACGCGGACGATGAGACTCCGACTCGGAGTCGGATTTCGCCGGCCTCTTCTGGGCCGTCACCTCTTGGGGCTTTGTGCCCCCAGCTGGTCTGTCTTCGGGCTTGCGCCCTTCAACCTCCGCCTCTCCAGTCCCAGAACCAGAAACTGGAGTAGGCAACCTCGTCAAAATTACTTTTGGGTATAAATTTTCCATACTTTTCCCACGAGTGTGGGGGAAATAAAGAGTCCACCCAGGCAGTGCCCCCTGTACCTGGGTAAGCCTAGCGTAACCCGCCAAAGGGTCGGCTGGTACTCTGGCGGGGGTCGCACTAGAGACCGAACTACCCATCGGCCATGCATCCCCTCGCGGTGCGCCGCCGCTTGGGATTCGGGGTAACTTTTTATAGAGGTTTTCTCCCTCGCGGTCCGGGCGGTTAAGCCAAGACCCTCGGTCCGGCAGGAGCGTGAGACATAACCACGGACCTCCATACCGGATTACGATCTGCGACGGCGACAGTGGGAGAGAAAGGTTCCCCCCCACTGCCTGCTCGGGGCGGGGTGAGCGCACACCGAGCCCGTCGACACCCCCAGGACAGAACCGGGGGTCGCCCGATGAACGGGCCCACCGAAACGAGACGACGGCCGCCGCAAGAGACGACGACCGCCAACCAACTGTTGTCAGGATATTAGCCGTCGCGCCGATCAACGTGATCGACGCGCCGTTGCCCAGGGTGCACCGCGTGGAGGTTTCCTGACTTCGCACCCCTGACCTTATATCTATTTCAATGGTATCGAATTCTCTTCGCATTACCGATAAGTAATGAGGAGGTGAAAATACATGCATTTTATTGGCACCATAGATGTATTTTGAAGGATCTAATGGTATTACTCTCAGAAGAGGTGTCATTACATCACCTACAATTTGAGGTTCAACTATATCACAGTAAACGAATAGTTGAGATGGTAACCCTAAATGTAAATTAGCTGGACATTTAGCTAAATTCTTTTCAACAAGGTTTCTGTTTGGTTCAAATCCCAACTGTAAGCCTAGTTTAGGAGATAATGTTACAGATTTTATTGATTCGTCTAACACAGAAACAGAAACGAATTTAGATATATTATCGTAGCGGAATTTGATTTTTTCTCTTATATTATTTAATGCTGATAAAATATGGTTAATATTATCATAGTTTGTGGCAGGTATGTGGGTCTTATAATAAACTGTAGATAGTTTGTCTTCATTGGGCATTTTCATGATTTTTGTTATGTAAATAACATTCTCATGATCTTGAACAGTAAACATGGTGCATGGATATTGGAATTCAACGATTCCTACACACCATTCTCCTTCCAATATTATGGGTTTGGGTAATTTTGTTGAAAAAATTGATGTTTTGTTCTCAGGAAAATATTCCATTGAACTATTGCTAAGTAAAGTTAAATAAAAATCTTTAATCATATTTTTTTTAAACTGGAAGCTAAAATCCAACTATTAAATTTGTTTGGATAACCTTTCCACTTAACTAACACTTGTTGTCTGCTGCCAGAGTAACGAGAGCGAATTATTTTATCAATCTTGTGTTCAATGGTGGGGTCATAAATGACCTTTTGTAATTCTCGTTCATAAAACGTTCCTACTATCTCCTCACCATCTAAATCTTTTATAGTATAAACGGGCCACGGAGTACGTTCTATTATAGAAGAAATCACAAATATTTCATCGCTCCAATTAGATTCATAACCTTTTTGGAATACATGTTTATATTTAGTTATTCTGACATGGTCACCGACATGAAACATAGGTAGTATAGTTTTTGATGATTTTTCAGATTTTTCATATAAATTACTCCAAACTGTCATTATATTATTAGAATTAACATCTGAAGGACACATTTTAATACTAGAATGGAAACTATGATTGTAAGAGTGTATCAAATTCTGCAAAATATCAATATATTTATGTGTATTCTTGTGTGTAAAATAGCGCCACATCTTCATTTTTAGCGTTCTTTGAAATCTTTCTACAATGCTTGCTTTGATGTCTGGATTATTTGTCGTATAGTAATTTATGTTTTTTGTTTTAAAGTATCTTTGAACATCTTTCGATACAAATTCAGTGCCTTTATCAGATTGAATGTGAGTGGGTGTAGTATTAGCTTCATTAAATATACTGTCGAAACACTTTTTTACGGTTTCTGAATTTTTCTTTTTCAAGGGTCTAGCATATGCATATTTGCTAAAAACATCAATAACACAAAGAATGTAGTTGAAACCTTTATTATCTTTAGAATAAGTCCGCATGTCGCTTAAGTCAGCTTGCCAAAGTTCATTGAGATTAGAGAGAACGTATTTGTTCCGAGGGAATTTTCTATGTACTGGTTTGTGGAGTGTATACGTAGATTGGGATTGCAACCAGTTTTTAACTTCTTCCTTTTTCATTTTACCTTTCATAGCTTTTGATAATTTGTCGATATTGCTATATCCAGCTGGGTGTGATACATCATAATAAATTTGATCTATTTCTAATAAGGGGTCCATTTTTCCCAATCAATCTTTTTCTTAATTTTATTTGCGTGTTTATCTTCGCTCGTTGGCGTCAAATATACCTCTGTGTTTTGTGGCGGTTGTTCTTCGATGGCTTTTTGAAGTTGAGCTATGTACTGACGTCTTTTTGGATTGCCAATATATGTTAAAGGTACTTTTAAATCGTTTAACGCTTTAGCAAATTTTTCCCAACCAGGTGGGTCGTTGTTTTTTAATGGTCGCAGTGTATCGCTTACTAAATCGATAATGTTACTGTTAGGAATCACTTCATTATCTACAATCACTGTGCCAGCATCATTCCAATAAATTTTGTTTTTATTTAGTGACACCGAATTCAATAACAACTCACCTTTTTTTACATATGTTTTTGGTATTAAATTTAAAATTTGTTTTGTTGAGTAGGAAGGTTTTTTTTCGAGTGTAAAACTTTCTTGTTGCTTCTCTTCATCACTCAGTGTCTGACTGACAACTACATCTTTATTCTTGATATCATTATTTATATTAAAAAATTTCCAGCTTTCAGATTTGGGTTTAATGTTATCGTCATTTGAAGTTATTATAGGGAGTTCAATGGGACGACGATCTTCTTCCATAAAGTGAAGATATCTTTGTAAAATTTGTAAGTATAATTTACACTTTTTTCGATCATCCATATTACTGTCGAGTATTTTTTCCATTTCACTATCTAAACGAGAGGTAGGATTTTCATTTCTTTTTTGATTTAACTTATCTATTAAGCTTGGATCAACTAACAGCATTTTTTTGGCGTGTTCCATTTTTAAACTAGTCCACTTATCAATCCACTCAAAATAGAACCCAATATAATCGGAAGAAATGCACCACCTTTTTGAACTATAATATTCTTTCTTATTTTATTTGTACTTTTACGTACCAATTTTCGTAGTAGATTTTTATACTTTTTTAGTTTACTCTTTGATTTTTCTTCAAGTTTTATATTTCCTTGTAAAACGTTATGAATACATTCACATATAAAATTAATTTCGTTTTCGTTACAGACTTTTAAAAGAGCTTGTTGATGTTTTGGTTTAAGTTTATAAAGAGCATTTAATAAGTGTTCATGCGTCTTTAAGCGTCGATCCATCATTTGTAAATGACGGGTATTGGTTGGTTCTTGACATATTTAAACTCTTTTGTGGGAATGTACACTGTAGAATGACCATCAGATGGAAATATCTTTGATTTAATTCGACACATGTCAAAAGTGTCTTGTTTTAGATCTATCATCAAATAGCCATGTGCTTCTTTTGTAGCATCTCTGTAAGCATCTTCTATGAATTTGCTATTTTCTGGTGATACTTGTCGTGCTAAGTAACGTATTTGAGTTTTATCACGTGGGTTCTTAAAATAAATTATGTAGTTTGAATTCAAAGAAATGTCTCTTTGTCCTTTACCTTGATGAAATAAATTTTGAGTAATGCAAAATACACTCAAGTTCCTATGATGACTACCTTTGGTAAATATGTCAACAATGCGACCATCAGATTCCCTCATGAGATCATCGATAATAATAAGGTTAGCTTCCTTTCCATCAAACATATGCAAATCTGGTATACCCTGATAATAGTTTACATTTGGTAAATTATATAAGGGCTGCATTTCATCAAAACACCAAGTAATTTGATGAAAATTTGTGTTGCACACCTCATTAATATGTTTAATAAAGTTTGTTACAAAATTAGACTTTCCACATCCACTTGGACCTGCAACTATGGCAGTAAAAGGATGATAAAAATGAAACATTTTTAAATGCACGTGTGAACTCGAAAAGCGTTTCGGAATGAATAAAACTAGAAGTTACGATTGAATGTATTATATTTGATTTTGTTTTATATACAAAGATAACATACACAAATACTTTGAAAAATGATCACATACAGTTCATAGCTGTTTTGAAAAATATTACAGTAAGAAAATTATTATAAAATAAAGTTAAATCAGGTATAACAAATAACTAACTACATACATTAAAATTTACATCTAATTTTTCATGATATTATACAAAACAGTTGTCATAGTAAAACAATAAAAAAAAAAAAGATAGTACATAATAAAGACAGAACTTTAAGTTATTAAAAACCACAATTAAAAAACACACACACATTAACATACATATTTTCGTTGTACAGAAATCGTTGATAAAATCAAATGTCCTTTATTTTATAATGACCCCATGCAAGAGTATCTGTTGAATTTTCTATTAAATAACGTTTTGTGTCATTGTGTGATAAAGATATTTTATTAATTTTTTGTGTATATATAGCATGTTTAATTGATTTAAATCTTATCATTTCACTGTATTGCGTTTTCTTTTCATATAAACATGATTTATAATCGGTAAGACAAAATTTTTTTGTTACACTTTTGTTAATCCCTTTTGCTTTACATATACATTTATTCTGCACATCCATTGCATACATTTTAGAGCGAAGACCTACAAACTCTTTAAGAATTTTACCGTTATTTTCGTCTTTAAAAAAACCTAACCGTTTTTTATTCAATAATGGTAAACCATATTGATTATTTGGTGGATAGTCGGACGTATCAAAGTAGTTGACTAAATCAAGTTTTATATCAGCATAATAATTTTGCGTAAATATTTGATATATTAAGCTATCGGTATCAGTATATAGTAACTTAATATTATCTTGATATTTCATTTTCATATAATCGTAATGGAAATCGTATAGTAATGTTTTAGATATATCTAAAATACAAAAACCGAGGTAAATTGGTTTATTATATAAAACGTTAGTTTTATTTAATTGTATTGCAACTAAGCTCTCTGAGAATATAGATAAACTATGGAATTCTGGTCTTGCTATCAAAGATTGAGCACCTTGAGTTTTGCCACGATTTAACCAATGATTAATTAATTTGACATTAACTCGTTTTCTTACATTTTCCATTGTTTTACCAAAAACAGAATTATTCATAAGTTTAAAAAAATCTTTCTCAAAATCTGAAGTGGCTAATGAACGCATATGAGTATTCAAGTCTATGTAACTTTTCAACCACGCGAATTGTTCAAATTTTAAAATTCTATGTACTTTAACCAATCGGAGACCATTTTTTAAACATTGCTTAAGGTTTCTATAATGAATGACGTAATTTTTTTTATTTTTTAAATTTGGGATTAGTTTCCTGTCTTTGCTGTTTCCTAAACATACGTTTTCTGGACAAAATGGAAAATCTGAATGAAAATCATGTAAATTTTTTGAATATTCTAAATCTACTTCCAAAATTAAACCATGTTTGGCATCATCGGCTATATTAAAATCTGTATTTATATCGACCCATTCAAATTTGCCTGTTGGGAGACATTGGGACATAGCCCAACCATAAAGGTTATTTGCGTCTAAGTACATCAAAAATGAAGATGGTTTATCTGAATCGTATTCCGACATAAACATGTTATTTGCCACTGCATGTCTATTGCTGCATTGTGATATACCCCCCCGAATATTATTCGCTATAAACGTAACCTTGTCGATATCTGTTAAAAGTTCCGAATTTATTTTGGTAAAATTTAACATAGCATCCCAACTTAAACCAGGTGCTGTATAATAGTGGGCAGGATCTAAACCGTATGTTTTAAGACAGACATCCCTAAAGTTTTCAAATATATCTGCTAACAACAATACATCTGTTTTTAAATACAGGTCTGAATATTCACCCATGTTTTTACAATTAAAATGATTCCACACGTCTTGAGCATGATGGTATTCACTTTCTGTAATGTGACTATCATTTAAAGAACTATAAAATTGATCGCGAGTGGGAAGAGAAGTTATTTTTAAAGAATCAAATGTCGTCATGTATTCGTATGGATAAACACCTTTTCTTATTAAACGTTTAAAATCTTCTTCACATGGATATTTTAATTTGAGTTCACGAAATTGTTCAAGTAATAAGTTCTGAGCTAATTTGTTAAGGCTACTTGACATAAATTTAAAAGAATCAAGAAATCGTAATTTTATAACTCTGTTATTGATTTGTAAAACTTTAGAAAAAGAAATATATTTTTCCTTGTTCTCAGGAATAAGTTCAATGTCACCTTTCTCGAAATCAAGACCATGCACTATGAAATGAGCGTCATAATTACTTAAATTATGTAAAAACACTGGCACAAAATTAGGAGCTTTGTATTTCTGAGAGCATACTCTATGAGCTACACCTTCATATGCACCAGTATGCCAATTATAAGATATTGTTCTATCCACGTTTAATTTAGTAGCACAAATGTAACAAGACTCACTTTGATTGATATTTATTTTATTTTCTTCAGTTAACGGTAATGGTGATTTGACAAAAGAATTCTTTTTACAAATATTTTCTAAATCTGCGTAAATGAATTGCATAAATTTTAGCGCACAATCTTGCCCTGTATAAGACCTATATACTGAAAGATTATCATCATAAGAACATTTAACATAATACCCAAAACTATACGTTTCATGTTTTTGAATATTAACAGTTGATGATTGATTTGGATTGTTAGAACAATTCTCTATTGGTTTTAAAAATGCTTCAAAGTCAGCATACACAACGAATGGAACTCTTAATTTACGTTCATAGTTGTTAAATGAAATGTGGTTTGATGGCATTAATTCATTAAACCAGTTTCTTTTTCTATCGTTTTCCGATGGTAAATTTGTACACACATTGAAACAGTCATTTTCTTGGTGTCGTTTTAAATTATCTAATGACGTGAAATTTAATAAACACCCATCACAAATATGAACTGCATGTTCAGAAGTCGATAACTGTTTAGATAATAATCTCGAGAGGTTTTTAATATAACAGAAATGACCTTTAGAACCTAGAGATATATACAATAAGTTTAAGTGAGTATTTTTACGGTGTTTCGTAAAGTGTAATGGACCCACAACTTTATTTGATTTGCTTATTGAATCATATTGTAATCCAAAAACATTAATACTTATACTATTTAATTTTTCAAACTTATGGATGTCATTAATTTTTATAGGAAACGATAGGTTATCAAATTTTAGTTTGTTTTTGTGTATTACATAAGATGATACCCTATTGGAACTATGAGTAGCTGGAAATAATCCTGACAAAACTGCCCAACGAAAGCATTCGTGATCGTTATTTTGAACATTGATTACAGCTTTCTTATGTTTTATATCTAACGGTAGGTCTATGTATGAAGATCCACGCAATGGGTTAAATTTGTTGACATTCATATCCAAGTGATTTATTTTAACTAAACTCCATCCACTACCTTTTTTTTGGAAATTGGTCATTTTGTTTGTTATTTCGGTAATTATAGATGAGAAAATAATATCTTTGTCATCACCTTGACAAACAAGATAGTTTGAAATTTGAAAATCAAAAACATTGTGTAGATTTTTTGTTTCTTGTGTGAAATCCGCATTGAGAATAAAATTAACTTTTACAACAGAATATTCTAAGATAGATCGTTCTAGTAATGTATAAATTATTTTTTTAATATTTTGCAAAAATAATTCAGGTGATTCAAGCTGTGTATCAGAAACTAAACTAGATTTCACTCGATATGTAATAATTCTATTACCGAAAGCACTATCAATGAATTGAACATTAGGTAGATTATTATCTCTTCTAATTAAATTATTTTTATGTTTATTGCTCTTATAGTGACTGGTCATATATTTTTTTGATACATATATGTGACACTCAGGACATTCAATTTTATCATTATGCTGTTCTGTACTTACATTTAAAATGTTATCCAGCGACGATGTAGATGTCGAAGGAGCTTCAAGATGAATATTTTTTCTTCTCTTTAATGGATCCTCTTCAAACAATTCAGTTGGCGCTAATCTTTTCCTGCTGCCTTCTCCATTCTGCATAGATCTGATGGATAAGAAAACTGTTAAAAAAATGTTATCTCACGAAATAAATATGCTACTATGTTTCTATTATTTAAATAGATACTAACATTATTTGTTATTTACACTGCAAACAATATGCTTTCATTGATAATACACCATCAATATCATCCTCATCGGAATGAGTTTGTTTTGAGATTTTATGTCCACTACATGGTGTATAATAAGGAGAAATATCAGGATCTCCCAACATTGATTCTGGCAAAACATTTAATATATACCAAAACCGTATGAAACGATGATATTTATGTAAAATTATCTTTTTATCGAAACTTGCAATCTCACTCTGAGATAAACTAGAAATATCAAGTGAGTGGTACATTTTGGTTGCACTTCAATGTTAAAAATATAAACGGAAGAAACAAGTTGAATGGTTGTGCAAGATGTTCGAACCATTATAAATACTTTAAGTGTATCCCCTCTTCATGGATTCCCAAAACATGTTGCAACTAGTCTTAAAATAATAAAAAATGTTTTACTCACGTTTCAACTTGTCTTTGTTCCATTTTATCACAGAGCTCGTACAGTTCTTTGTCGTATTGCGATGACATCAGATCCATTGATTCGATGTTTTCGAGAAGTGCGACGAGTTCCATGTTGTATAAATCACAGCTTGTATCCATGGTAAGGAATGTCTCAGTATTTTAAAAAGTTATTTCAACGCTTATATACTACCCAAAACAATGTAATTACATTCTAAGCTATCCACTTTTTTCCAAACAATTTATGAATGTTCCCAATAACTTTACAATCGTAAGCATGAGCATGAAAAAACACTAAAAAGACTTATAACTATTTACAATAATACTTAGCAATAACACAATTCACAAAGAGTTCTAGAATCAAAAACAAATTAATCTATTAAGTATGTAACTTAAAAGAGTACAAAGTTTAAATACAATACAATGTAAGTTAAATCTAAACAGTTAGATTCTTAAGTACAGTTAATACAATAATAGTTTCTTATTTCAATAATAGTAGTACAAAGCATATGATTAAAGTTATGATATTAAAACATTGACACGCACTGGCACTTTTGTTCATTTGTCTGTGTCTATAAAATATTTCACACAATCGTCCTTACTAGCCAACTGTTTGGTTATATTGTATATAGTGTCCTTGACACTTTGCAAGTTCTTATCACTGTCGTTTTCCGCGTAATATTTAACTCGCACATCAGCGTGTTTCCAATGTTCCGTCGGTGCGATGTTTTTTATTTTATTCACTTCATACACCTCAATTTTTATGAGATGTGATGCAGAACTGTTGTCATCGCTGTTTGATCGGATGTATGAAACACCACCGCTCGTCGATCGACCAACACTGGATGACTTTCTTGTTGTTGTCTTCTTCTTTTTTGGTTTTTCGAAGAACTCATCAATGCTGTTGCATTCGATCGGTCTTTTATTTGCTAATATCGCTTTTTTGACTTTAAAGGCGAGTGTACCTTCTTCATCACTAGGTTCGTCGATTTCTTCAGCATAATAGTAGTTTTTGAAAGTATTTTCAGAAAACTGTAACAAAATGAAATGAAACTGTTTTAATTATCGGTTAAGTAAGTACTGTATGATAAATACTTATAGGTATGCGAAGTATACATGTACACATTAGTAACAATGATAAATTAATAAGACATCAAAGATAGCTAAAATGTATTAACCTGGTGGACAACACATGGCATAAACAATTGATGAAACATCTGGTTACAACACTTTTAGATCAAAGTATATAAAGGTACTTACATTCATTTTTATAACACTTTCACTATTTAACTATTTCACAATTTTACTATCACTTCACTGTTACAAACAACTGGAGATCACACTTCGAGCAGAGCACAGAGTGGAATACGATACCATGTGATTTTGCGTCGGTCTTTTATATGGAGAGGGAGTATTGTTTCCTTGCAGACAAGATCCAACATGTTTCGACTTTCACCTTAAATGTTCCGTTGAATAGGTAATATCAGGTAATGTGAATAATGGGAACCGTAATTATTATGACAATGAGAAGACCCAATGGGTTTTACCTAGAATTTGAGAAAGGTATGGTGTATTGTAACGATTGCTTTATCTATAATAAACAATGCCCGTAATGCGTAAAGGGTGACTATTAAGTAATTTTAAACGGCTTTTACGTAGAAACACGAGTTAATAGAAATACGAGACAAAGACCTTTGCATCCTTCAAATAAAAAAGGGTCGCCGATAGAAAGTAGAAAGTCAAGAACACAACGAAACAGGGAAAACGTTGCTTTATCTATCATAAACAATGCTCGTAATGCGTAAAGGGCAACTATTAAGTAATTTTAAACGGCTTTTGCGTAGAAATACGCGACAAAGACCTATGCATCCTTCAAATAAAAAAAAGGATCGCCGATAGAAAGTAGAAAGTTAAAAGCACAACGAACGGGGAAAAGGTACAAGCCTAAGGGAACCGTAGACCATGAACAAATTCGTGGTTCATACCTACCTCGCGGGTGATATGAAATGGATTCCGCGGACGATATAAATTTTATTCGCGGGTGTTATCAAAATAATCCGCGGTCGATATCAAGTTAATCCGCGGTAGGTATCAAGTTAATCCGCGGTAGGTATCAAGTTAATCCGCGGTAGGTATCAAATTAATTCGCGGATTAATTCGCGGGTCCCGCGGGCCGAATCTGGAGCAATCGAAAACGTCGGCGATAAGCCGCCGGAGCGCCGCGGACCGGCCGTCGAACCTGCTCCAGTATCGGTGAATCCCTTACTACTGTGGTCGTTTAAATGTAAAGGGTTGGAGCGCCTAAAGCGTTCGCCCGAAAGTCCGGTGTGGTCAGAAAAGCCGACTCGCGTCAGGCTACTGACCGTAATGTCCATAACAAAAAAAATAAAAAAAATTGTGCTTGACTTATGGGTATTTATAAATAGTAATATCAATATTATATACACTGCCATTCATGTGATTTAAACACTTCATATACAAATGTATAAAGGTGTACTTAATGCCGTAGGCATTCTCTCCCAATCAACGGTGGTGCAGAGATTAACAAGGTAGGTGCATCAGAGGTAGTTAATTCGAAATAATATGCGCATGCTCACGCCTTTTATCCCCGAAGGGGTAGGCAGAGGCGCAACTAGTGTACCCACTTTTCGCCAAGCGTATTCCGTCCCATGATGTGATAGGGGGCGAGCCTATCGCCATATCGGGCACAAATTCCAGACTCCGGGCTGATACTGAATAGAAAAGTCCAATATCACTTTGCCCGACCCGGGAATCGAACCCGAGACCTCAGCCTTGCAGTCGTACCGTAATACAACTACGCCACCGAGGCAGTCAGTTCGAAATAATATAAACTTATAAATACACCAGTGTTGCAAAAACGATGTTACCGAAGCGGTCCCCGGACGTGTACCTTTGGCTCCATTATAAAAAGGATACAAGCCTTGCTGGTCGATATTAAGATGTACACTTCAGATCCGAGAATAAAAAACAAATGTCTTTCTCAATATTTTATTTATTCACAATATTAAACTTTTCATCATAATTATAATAGGTCTGAATTACACTAGGGAAATTTATTTGTAAAAAAAGAACATAATGTGGTACAAATAGGTATTGAAGCAGTTTGGATTAGCAAGATTACGCAGGTTGACTTCCGCAAGCAATTATTGCGACAAGCAGACTCTTGCAAAGGAGATGTCCGCTTTTTGTATGCGTGTTGGGCCCCAAAATCTAACCAAGCTCAAACTTTATGGTTATTTAAGGGGCAAAAATATGGATCTTGGACCCTTAAATTCTTTTTATAAGCCCCTCCATTTATAACATTTTTAAAAACGTTCATCTTAAATGTAGTTTTTAAGCGAAATAAAATTACTTACATAAATTTCAAATCCGGAGGACCTTAAAATTGTACAATTAATCACAAAGGCCTAGATTTTGGGAGTACTTCCCAATTATAAAGTATCTTGGTTAGAATTTTAAGCCCCTTTTTGGACATGTCCTCTGAAGCTTGCAGGACTTGCGGCAAGTACCTAAGTGTATAGAACTATTGAAATATAGCCGCCAGTGGAAGCGCATTTAGCAGTTTTTGCGCAGTAGGTATGTTCGTTGTATATTGCTGCGAGAACTTGCTAGTCCAAACTTAGCGTATATTTTCTGTAAATACAGCAATTGTCAGTAGGTTTGTTGATATCTTTGATTAATTATATACCTAGATAGAGTGACGCGCTGCAATGGAACTAAAACAAACAGGCCAACTTTTCTTAAGCTAGTATGCCTGACAACTGTGTCATACGCTATCGCTGCATCATTCTGCGTATCCTTGTGTGCGCGCATAATGATACCAGTTATTACATAGTTTCTATTAAAACGGAGAGATAATTATATCCATGGAAAACAACAAAAATTAATTCGCTCGAACTCATTTAGTGGGGAACAGTTCGCCTCTATTTTTTTCGTCGCGTTTGAAAAGTTCAGTATCTATCTAGGTATATAATTATCAAAGGTTGATATATAGTGAAAAAATTTAATGAACAGTGGTTAAGTAATCAATTATAATTATATTTCAGTATCGCGTTCTTAAACCAAAATTTTAAAAGGTATTTCATCTCTAATACATAACAGGAACGACTTAAATGTCCCCACAGGGTTGGGTCCGTACTCTTTGTCACATTTGTCAAACGCCGACTTTATTTCCGGTTTTGTCGGGAATAAATTCTGAATTGTTTTGTCAACATGCAATCTGCCATTCGGATAACTATAACCTAAATTATAGTTGGCGCAAACTAACGCCTCAACCGATCTGTCATCGTCTGTGTATTTTCCTTGTTTTATTTGTTCCAAGATGGAGAAATCATAACCCAAGTCTGCGGCGCATTTTACCACGGCTTCAATGTACATTTCCGACTGTTTTGGCGGGAAATGATATATCGGCTGAAAAATAAAAAAAAATTTTTTTTCGTTTTATAAAGTACCGGTAAAGGTCAAAAAGTATACTGCCAAGTCATAGATTAGTTTTATTATTATGTCAATTAAATATATTATCAAGATTATATTATTTTTAATGATAATTGGGTCTTTGACTCTATGCAATTAAATATAAGCAGAATTACGCAAATTTTGCAGTTGTTACACTAGCTTGGCAATTCGTATACACACATACACACACACACACACACCTTTTATCCCCGAAAGTGAAGGTAGAGGCGCAACTAGTGCAGCCACCGTGCGTATTCCGTCCATGATGTGATAGGGGACCAGTCTATCGCCATATCAGACACAAATTCCAGACTCCGGGCTGATACTGAGCAGAAAAACCCAATATCACTTTGCCCGAGCCTGGATCGAACCCGAGACTTTAGCAATGCAGTCTTAACGTAATAGATACACCTACGCTACCAAGGCAGTCACAATTCGTATGTTATACAATTAATTTTCATTTTTCTCGAAGGCCCCTTTTTCTATATTGTATATTTATCAAAACTGAATGCACTCCAAAATTTAAGGGATAAAAAATTATCAAAGTTGGCGCAATAATAAGTAAGTTATTAAGCTTTGAATTTTGGTAAAAAGTGTACTCGTCAAAACAGTAATATCAGACTGTGGCGTCATCAAGTGTCACCGGTCATAACGCTGCGTGCGTGGGAAAGAGATAACGCGATATCACCACCACGCCGCCACTTTTGCTCACAACAACATTTCAAATATCAATAACTGCTTTATTTTTCAACCAATTTTGATGCTGTTTTCACAGAACAATTTCTTTTGCGTATTATTCTCTGTTACATATAAAGTAATGTATAAAATCAAATTACATAAGATAAAAAAAAATTACCTTAATTATAGCCCCATAGCAACTTACACCAAGAACAAATAAAATCAAAATTGTTGCTTTCATTGTGCACGTCAGTTGTTGATTGCTAGACAAACGATGTAGGTATTAATGTTATTTTCAAAATGGTCCTTTTTATATGTTAAAATTTCATTAACAATGTAATTTTTGTTTCCTTTATGTTAATCTGAATTATTTATGAAGAAGATTGTCGAAATTTGTCTGTTTGTTGCGTGCTAGTTTGTAGAACAAAGTTCTTAGCCAAGCCAGAAATAAAGTGTGTGTGTACTTATGTACACGCGTTAGAAGTTATACTTCATTGGCGTAACAAGATAAAAATCTTTTTAAAAATGTATCTTTCGCCTTATTCTACGTTCAAAATTAAAAACTAAAATGATGACCATAGCTAACTCCAGGGTGTCAGTTTTCTTTCGCCTTATTCTACGTTCAAAATTCAAAACTAAAATGATGACCATAGCTAACTTCAGGGTGTCGGTTTTCTTTCGCCTTATTCTACGTTCAAAGTTCAAAACTAACATTTCAGGGTGTCGGTTTTTCATGACGGTGTGCGCGCGCATCGTAGAAATTTACTCTCATCAATTTTCCCTAACGCGCCAAAAGATTAAAAAAACTTGAGAGGTGTCAAGGGACACCCGGATGGAACGAAGGTCCTTTCGATTAATTAGTGAAGGAATTGTAATAAAATTTTATTTATATAACAGAGTGTAAATAAAAATATATATAAATATTTTCCTATTTCCGTTCCAATACATAAGTTTCTAGAGAAAAAAACAAATAAATACTTGTGGCACTCGGAGACTGCCGCGGTAAAGCTATTGCATAGCATTTTTATCACAAATTTTGATTGACTAAACACAAATTCGATCTTACGCTTACCACATAAAGTAGATTTTTAAACGCGAGCAAAGCACGTTTAGTCTTGTTATTGATAAATGTCAGTAACCAAAGTAGAATAAATCAACAAAATTTTAAAAAAGAATGTTACGTTCGATTCTTTTGTACTCGTGCCGTGCCAACGCTGGGGAAATAGCTTCTACGCAATGTATTTAAGGTTCATATTAGATTAGTAAGAAATGGTTTTAATGACTTTAATAAATAAAATAAATAAAAATATACTCGTTTCAAGAATTATAGCTTCTACGCATTGTATTTAAGGTTCATATTAGTAAGATAATAGCAAAAAGTGTCGTGACAACTTTTCATTTGTTTTTTCCGTCCAGCCCCCTTTCACAACGCGCGATAAGGAACTTCGTTCCAAAAAATAATGGCAATGACATCCTAGATATAGAGTTATCAACCTGAGGCTTTGAGTATTGGTTAAATACTCAAAGACCTTAGGGCCGTATAAGATGCAGTTCTCAGTCTCGCTCTGAAGTGCGATATCAGCTGAGATGCTATCAAATTAAGGTCAGCACCTTAAGATAGTCCCTATTTAATAAACCTATATTAACATCATCAAATGTCATCTCAAGTTACAATAAGTGACGGATTTTGACAGCAAAGTTTTGTTTATGTAACAGCGCTTACTCAGCTGAGAACAAGCTCTTAAACTACAACTTAAGCTTGATTTATTCAATAGTTCAATACATTAAATGTCTACTTGAGATTTTATTCAAACGTGAGGTTCAGTTATTAATACCACCCTTAGACTTAACTGTCAGCCCCCTGAGCGTTTGCAAAGCCTCGACCTCAAAACGCTCACTAAAATCAAACAAATTTTTCACGAATCGATATAAGAATAAAATAATTTATTCCATCAGAGTGCCTCGGTGGCGTAGTTTTAACTGCAGTACTGAGTTCTCTGGTTCGCAGTCAGGGCAAAGTGATATTGGGTTTTTTATGCTCACTATTATCCCGGAGTTTAGAATTTGTGTCCAATATGGCGATAAGCTCGCCCCCTTATCACATCCATACCAGCCCAGTATTATATACTGCCCACTGCTGAGCACGGGCCTCCTCTACTACTGAGAGGGTTTTACAGGCCTTAGTCCACCACGCTAGCCTAGTGCGGGTTGGCGGACTTCACATACCTTCGAAATTCAGAGAACTTCTCAGGTATGCAGGTTTCCTCACGATGTTTTCCTTCACCTTCAGACTACGTAATTCAAGTTCAAACAGGTCGAATAATTGTGTCGGCTCAGGGATAATTATCTTCCGTCAGTCGATACTCCATCTCGACCTCACTCCTTACCACCAAGTTTTTGGCGGCGAAAGGTCGTCGCCACTGTAGAGGAATAGATGGCTGCGTTCCTCTATGGAAGGGTAAGATTTCCAAGTTGCGCCTCACCGGCCGCGGCCCCTCCGACGGTTACTACTCGGAGGTGATATATATATATATTGCGCTTCGCGCAAATGTTACAATTGCGATCCAGGATTGAGTGTCGCCATCTAGCGGTATTATTGGGCGTCATCAGCTAATTGTCGATACCACTGTGTCAGGTGAGTGCTTGAATCTTCCAGTTGGCCACTGAATTCAGTAGTTCCCAGCCATGTTCATAGGTAGTGGTGTATGGTAATTGTGACGCCACAAGTGCAGCGGGGTGACATGGCTGTGCCGAAAAAAAAGTAAATAAACATAAAAAATGAGTTCGGTAACCTACAAGAACCTAGTATACCCAACTTTGAAAAACCCTGCCGTATATAGGCTACATTTCATTCCAAAAAATCCAAGAAGTTTCATTCCTCGAAAGGATTAACACGGACAAAACCACAAGCAACGGCTGTATAATGATTAACTAAAGACAATGAACAATGAATATAATCTTTAATCTGTCTATTCAATTCGTGCTTACGTGATGTTTGACGTATGAGATTTTTATGTGTTTACGTGCATTGTTAATCAGATATATCAGATATGGCAGACTCAGCTGCCGCGAGTTCTGGGCGGGTGCAAAGAAAAGTCCCAATTGCAAAGACATTCAACAGTATGGTTAGTTATAGACCGGACATCAGGACCAAATTTTTCATCCATAAGTTTTTTTTTTTTTATAATGGCATTTGTGTTCACATTTTGCCAATGTCAAGTTTGGTTTGTCTATTTTATTATCTGTAGACTGTAGAATGTCGAAGTAAAGCAGTGGCTACCTTACCAAGACTTTATCGAGGAGTTTTGGCGGCAACAAAAAAAACACTTGATTAGCACAATTATTTCAGTTCACTTCATTTGAGCTCTTTAATAGAACTATATTGGATAATATACCACCATAATTATGCAATATGACATTAAATATCACCAAAATAATGAACTAAAACAAGAGCACCTCATGACACTTCCAAGTTCCCGCCAAAACTCCATCCATAAGTTATTACCAATTGGTAATAAGTCGCTGTCTTATCTGACAAGTACGTGTGACAAGACGTCTCGACATTGTAATGAAAACAAGATTTTGTTATGGTAGATTGAGTTACTGACGAACAGGCTCAACATTTTTGTATGTCAATTTTCCAATGTCCGCTCTATATAATCTTGGAACTCTTTGCTCAATTACAACCATTTTTAACAAACTTCAACAAAATCATCGCCTGACAGCGATGGAGCCATAACTTAAAAATTGAATTGAATTGAACAAACTTCAAAACATGAGAATATTTTTTGTCTTTTTTTATGTTTGTTGCCTACTCAGTTATTACTTAACTGATTTGGAAAATTATTTTATGTTTCAAAGAATATACATCCAGATTGGTCCCATAGAAATTCTTTCAAAATCGGTTCAGTAGTTTGGTTTAAAAAAAAAAAAATTACTTGAAAATGTATGTCGGCCAAGTATACCCGAAAATATTTAATTAAATTAGGCATCGACTCCATATATACGCATATATTAGTTATTAAGGTTAAGTAAAAAAATCTATTATTTGTTGCTTTTCTGTTTTTTCGGCGGTTTCATTTCTTTGTTAAAAAGGTTTTATTACTGTCAATTCTCGCTACGTCAGAATTCACAGAGATAGTTTTCTGAGATGAATAGTCAATAGCGAGACCACAGAAGCGAGACGAAAGAAGTGTCTTAGAATCTGATAAAAACTAAGGATCTATTTATTTTAACATAAATATAGACTAAAGATGGTGCGCAGTGTATAGCTGTTTAGCATATAATTTTATTTGTAATAGTTGCTAAATGCAATGACAATATTATGTTCTAGCAGAAGAAAAATAATGGTAAAGATATCGTACTTTATTTTGACACCATGTACACACACACACACACACTCACGCCTTTTATCTCCGAAGGGGTAGGCAGAGGCGCAACTAGTGCACCCACTTTTCGCCGTGCGTATTCCGTCCCGTGATGTGATAGGGGGCGAGCCTATCGCTCTCTGGGCTGATACTGAATTAAAAATCCAATATCACTTTTCCCAACCCGGGAAGCGAAACCCAAGACCTCAGCATTGCAGTCATACCGTAATACAACTACATCATGTATCTACTTGTTTGTACCTTAATTATAACTGCTGTAATATTTTTTTAAAAAACACTTTAACGATTATGTCCATAATGCTATATTGATATTTGACATGCTCTTTTTTTTTCCTTTTAAACCTAATCAAAGAGGCCGCCCCGGACCATACCTGGTGCATAAGTGCCCATGACGCTTGCAACATTACCACGCTGTATAGCGAGAGATATGTGTTGCACCAGATAAGATTCAGAACGAAAATCCTCGCCGTTTTTTCTTAAGCGATGCCCCAGTTCCCGTACAAACTCCTTAGCCTCCGCACACCACACCTCTATAAAAAATAAAATAAATAAATAAAATCATTTATTGATCAAGTAGGCTTATAAAAAAGCACTTATGACAAGTCATGACAAGGTAGAGACAATAACAAAGGTACATATACCAATTAAATAATTTAAAGTACCTAGATTAAATAATGAACAACCAGCACGGGCTGATAGGTACAGAGGACACGGACATTGGGGACGGGAATAGGGCTAGGTAAGGAGAAGTGGAGCTGATATAAAAGAAAGGGAAGGAGTATCTTTACATTACGAGGAAAGGAAACGCCACGGTCCTCGCCGGCGAGGATAAAAAGGTCCTAGCCTAGCTAACCTACCAGCCTTTCACTAGCTACCTAAGCGATGACGACCCGAAGAAGAAAGGCAGAAAGAAACTCCGGGCTTAATTTTTTCGTCATCAATTGTCATGATTTTCTTCATTGTTTTTCAAATGTATATTTGACAGTATTATTATTACACAGGTTAATGTATGCATGGATGTAGCCCTAAGATATAAATCACTAACCTCTACCGCGAATGGAATGAAAAAATATGTCCGTTCGAGTGTGGAATATTTCGAGTTATTAAATTACTAATAGCGCTATTAAAAGATAGGGGATGATGGAAGAAGGTAGAAAATTTAGGGTTGTATGTATTTGTGTAAGCCACTAAATAAAAAAAAATATGTCAGAAAAAAAAAAAATTGGGGTGGGCCACTCTTATCACTTAGGGGGATGAAAAATACATAACAACCTATTAACTTATTAGACCTACCTAGTGTGAATATAAAATTTCATCAAAATCGGTTCAGCCGTTTCGGAGGAGTATGGAAACAAACACTGTGACACGAAAATTTTATATATATATATATATATATAGCGGACCCGACATACGTTGTCCTGCCCTAAAAAAGAAATAAAATCCTAGAACCCGAGTACTGCGCCACCTACCGGATCCAATTATTAATCTAAACCATTCTCTAATCCACCTGAAGACACACAAAAAATGTGGTCCTGCCCTAAAAAGGAAATAAAATCCTAGAACCCGAGTACAGCGCCACCTACCGGATCCAATTGTTAATCTAAACCATTCTCGAATCCACCTGAAGACACGCAAAATAATCATTAAAATCGGTCCAGCCGTTTTGGAGTTCAGTGACATACACTCGCAAAGAAGAATTATATATACAACCTCTTTGACCATATTTGCAGCACGCATTCTGTCAATGTTATGTCAAACGCCATTAGGTTGAATTAAAAAAGTTTATGAGTTTTGGCGGGAACTTGGTAGTGTCATGAGGTGCTCTTGTTTTAATTCATTATTTTGGTGATACTTAGTGTTATATTGCATAATTATGGTGGTATATTATCCAATATAGTTCTATTAAAGGGCTCAAATGAAGTGAATTGAAATAACTGTGCTAGTCAAGTGTTTGTTTTGTTGCCGCCAAAACTCCTCGATAAAGTCTTGGTAAGGTAGCCACTGCTTTACTTCGACATAGTACTACTACAAGCGTAGCTTCTCTAAGTAATCTGTGACTACTACTACTGAGGATAACAAAGAAACAATATTATATATGTAACTTCCAAAAACTTTGACACTGGCAGATGCGCAAACCACGCCTTGCCAAAGAGAAAAAAAAAAAAAAAAAAAAAAAAGTTTATATTGTCAAAAGCGCTAAAGTTACATTTTTAATATGGTGGTTATGTATTCTTAAATTTTCTAATTTTCTGCGCAATATTCTTTTTTTTTTCTTTCATAAGAACCTTCTCCTGACAATAACAAACACATAAAAAACGAAACCGGTCCAGCCATTCACGCGTGATGCCGTGACCAAGGGATAGCTGACCCCGCAAACGTTGTTTAGCCATCAGTTACCGACCGGGGTTAAAATTTATTAAAAAAATAGGGGTTGTTCGTAGAGAGTTAAAAATTTAGGGTTGTATGTATTTTTTAATGCTGTATCATAAAAAAATAAAAAGAAAACATTTTATCTAAAAAATAAAACAAAAAATTCAGGGGTGGAGTAGCCTTAACATTTAGGGGGATGAAAAATAGATGTTGTTCGATTCTCAGATCTACCCGATATGCACACAAAATTTCATGAGAATCGGTCGAGCCGTTTCGGAGGAGTTTAACTACAAACACCGTGACACGAGAATTTTATATATTAGATTTTGTTTTTCTTCACCTCTTTATACTAATATTAACTATGCCAATTCCCACACGTTTCCGTTCGCGGTAAAAAAGTTGTAATTACACTGTTTTTCCTTCACGTATTATATTCAAATAATGTTTTTTTTTTTATTATTATAATATTTTTTTGTGGCAATTGTATGAACATTTTGCCAATTTCAAGTTAGGATATTCAAATATTAATGTAATGGGTATAATTAGTGTAATAATACTCGACTGATGACTGTCTCGGTGGCGTGGTTGTATAGCGTATGCGTTACGAGTACGATTTGCGCGCTGAGGTCTTGGGTTCGAATCCCGGGTCGAGCCAAAAATATTGTGACTGGGTTTTTCCATCTTCAAATTACTCAGTCGCAGCTCGGAGTCAGGAAGTTGGCGGTGTGATACCCCCGTGCCTCGGAAAGCACGTAAAGCCGTTCGTCCTGCGCCTGATCTCTCTCCGGTCATGTCTGCCGTCTCACCGGGCTATGAGAGTGAAGGAATAGCGAGTCCACCTGTGTATTGCGCACACACTTGTGCACTATAATATCTCCTGCGCACCTGGCTGATCTCCGTTGAGATTGGCCGCCGTGGCCGAAATCGGCTAGGAAGGGATAATATACATAACTATAAGCTTTGTTTGCCAATTTAAAACACTTTTAGATGATTTTTTTGTGCTAAACACTACTACGTATTTCGTCTAAAAACTTTATTTTGTATTTTAATGTATTTTACTTATGTATAAAAGTGGATTTTTAACCTCGTACTAGTGTCGGGAGTTGTCAGGGAGTATTTTAATCAATCACACGTCGCGTCGGTTGAGACTCGATTAATTTCTAACACAGAATTAATATTTAATTAAAATTATTTTACGGATTTTATCGCGGTTTTTTAATTTATATTTTCTCCCGACATTTCGAAGGCTTTGCAGCCTTCAGAATTAATAACTAGCAGTGTGCATGCACTGTTGTGTTTCGGTTTGAAGGACCATTGTAGCCAGTGTAAGTACTGAACATAATGAGACTTAACATCTTATGTCTCAGGATGACGAGCGCAGTGGAATGCCACACAGTACTTTGTAACTCAAGGTGCTGGATGGTGTTGCTACTGTTTATGGGTGGTCGTATCGCTTACCATCAGGCGAACGGCATGCTCGTCTAATAAATAAATATAGCTAATAACCTTACATTTAAAAAAAAAAACAAATAATTCGCCATACAAACATCAGGAAAATAACCAAAGCCAAGATGCTTTAACACAAGCTAAAAAACAAAAATGGAAGTGGGCAGGGCACGTAGCGAGGCTAGAGGACGAGAGATGGACTAGCAGGGTAACAAAGTGGAAGGGTCCATACGGTAAGCGTCTCAAAGGCAGACCTCACACGAGATGGGAAGACGAATTAATAAAAATAGCTGACCCTGTTGGCCGCAAATTGCTTAAGATAGAGAAAAATGGATTTCTTTAGAGGAGGCCTTCACCTTCACCTAGAAAGAGGGGTTCTTGCATAAAATAATTTATTATATTTTTTTGTTTTATATAAGATTGACAATTAGCTTAAGTTAGATTATTAAAAATTTCTACTCACTTAATACTCTACCTACTTGCAGGAAATAAAAGGCTATTTTTATTTTATTTATTTATTTATAACCTTACATTTGTGCAAATAATTATTTAAGAAATTGACCGATCTACTTGAAGTCAGCATTGATGACTCCTCTGTGCGTGCATATCGTCGTATTGCCAAAATGGACCCCACGTCAAGCCGACCTCGTAACATACTAATAACGCCATCATCTCCTCGTCAGAGAGATATTATGATACTATCGGCGGTTCATAAATTCAATAAAAAGCATTTGAATGAACCTTTGAACTCTTGACATTTGGGAATTGGTGGCGAGTCGAACAGGCTATATGTGGTCGAACATCTTTCTCCGGAGGCTTAAATGTTATATGCCGAAGCTCGTAACTTTGTAAAAGCCTGTAATTACAAATATGTTTGGGTAAGATTCAGTCGGGTGTATGTTCGCAGAGACGATTCCGCTAAAGCAATTTTTATTAAAAACTCTGAAGTATTAAAGAAATTTTGTCCGTAGTCACTGCGAACCCTTTTAACTCACCTTTTTGCTATAAGTTATGAATATCTATTACCAGAATGTAAACAGGATCAGATCGAAAACTAACGAATTGTATCGAAATACTCTAGATCATGAGTATGACATGATTTGCTTAACGGAAACTAATTCAAATGATAGTGTTTTTAATAATGAAATTTTCGATGTACAGTATAACGTTTTCAGAAGGGACCGACAAACCACAGGTATAAGTAAAAAAAATACGTGTGGCACTCGGAGACTGGCGCGGTAAAGCTATTGCATAATTTGCATAGCATTTTTTATCACAAACTTTGATTGACTAAACACAAATTCGATCTTACGCTTACCACATGAAGTAGATTTTTAAACGCGAGCAACGCACGTTTAGTCTTGTTATTGATACATGTCAGAAATGCAATGGTCATCACAACCAAAGTAGAATAAATCAAAATTTGAAAAAAGAATGTTACGTTCGATTCATTTGTACTCGAGCCGTGCCAACGCTGGGGAAATAGCTTCTACGCAATGTATTTAAGGTTCATATTAAATTAGTAAGAAATGGTTTTAATGACTTTAATAAATAAAATAAATAAAAATATACTCGTTTCAAGAATTATAGCTTCTACGCATTGTATTTAAGGTTCATATTAGTAAGATAAAAAAGATGTCAGGTTATTTTCGTTACGGAATTTCTGGATTCGGTCTCCACCCTCAAGGCCCGAGATAGAAGCTATGCAATAGCTTAAAAACATACATACAAACATACAAGTGAAGCTAATATAAAGCGTGTAAAAAATGATGGTGGTGGAGTTCCTAATCGCAATTAATAAACTTTTCAACGTGGTGCGTCAGACCTCCTGGGAAAGTGTCGTTGAGAATATTTGGATCAGTATATTGCCTAATAATGAACGTGACAGGGTTGTCAACCTTTGTCTTTGTTACTTGCCTCCAGACCTACCGATAGACTCTTTTGATGCGTTTTTTAATAATTGCAAGAAAATTGTGCTTCAATCGAACAATTCAGAGGAGTTTTTGTTTATTGTTGATTTTAATGCTCCTAACCTTTGATTAATTATATACCTAGATAGACACTGAAAGTTTCAAACGCGTCGACAAAAATTGAGGCGTATTGTTCCCCTCTAAATGAGCAAATCCCCCCAGCAACATAGTTTTGTGAGGAGTAAGTCCATAATTAGTAACCTTCTAGTGTATAAAAAATATGTAAATGTTTCGCTTTCGCACGTGGTGTGCACGTTGATTCTATTTATACAGATTTCTCCAAAGCCTTTGATAAGGTAAATTACATCATACTCTGTCGCAAACTTTATTCCTTTGGCATCCATGGAAACTTGCTAAGATGGGTTGAATCGTATCTTGCAAGGAGAACGTAATTAGTTGCTCTTCAAGGTGCCCGGTCTTCTCATGTCCTTATCACTTCAGGCGTCCCGCAAGGTTCTCACCTTGGCCCTTTATTATTCATAATTTTTATTAACGACCTAATTGATCCCCTGAAATGTCCACGTCTTTGAATGCGGATGACTTAAAAGTCTTTAATGCCATAACGAGCACTCGTGATGCTATAGATCTGCAAAGTGACCTTGATCTTATCGCTAACTGGTGCACCGAGAATAAGATGTTTTTAAATATTCAAAAATGCTTTATTATTTCTTTACTAAAACATTAAACAAAACTATATTTACATACTCATTGAACGATCACGTTCTCGAAAGAAGAACCGTCGCAAAAGACCTTGGTGTCTTATTCGACGATAAACTTTCTTTTCGAGACCATTACGACGATATCATCAAAAGAAGTTCACAAATATTAGGGTTCATACGCCGCATTACAAAAGATTTAAAAATTCCACACAGTCTTAGTTATTTGTATAAGACTTTGGTCAGAACACTTTTGGAGTATGGCGCAGTCATTTGGTCTCCATTTTATCACACACACATTAATCGCATCGAAAAGGGCCGCTTTCTACCGCCAAGCAGCAATGTGCATGCACTGTTGTGTTTCGGTTTGAAGGACAACGTAGCCAGTATAACTACTGGACATAATGAGACTTAACATGTTATGTCTCAGGATGACGAGCGCAGTGGAATGCCACACACTACTTTGTAACTCAAGTCGCTGGATGGTGTTACTACTGTTTATGGGCGGTCGTATCGCTTATCATCAGGCGAACGGCATGCTCGTCTCGTCATTCAATGACATAAAAAAAAGGTCCAGAGAACTTGCTTTAAGATAGTTTGCTTCAGATTTAATTTGCACCGAAAGTTTAAATCATACGAGGAACGGTTGGCTTATTTTCATGCGCTGTCATTAGAAACAAGACGCTCCATTAGTGATTTTCTGTACTTATACAAAATTATTCATTCGCTCATAGACTCACCGGCTTTGCTGTCCGATTTAAGTTTTAATACCTACTAATTACAGAACCCGTAAACCTAGCGTTTTCTCCCTTAAAATATTTCGCATTAATACATCTTATTTTAATCCTATTGTTCGTATGTGTCGGCAATATAATGAGCTAACCCCCCGAGGCAATTCTTGTGCGCTGGGTCTTCTCACCCAATGCACGCCCATGCGCGGGGGGACATTAGTCGCGGGCCGAGGCACACAGTTCAGTGTGTATACCTCTTGGTTGAAAACATATTGAGGACTAAAAGGACCCGCGAACATTTCCTGGCATTCTCTCTTTCCGCCCTTCCTTAGAACCTTCCTCCCTTCCCCCCACCTTCCCTCTCATATTCCTCCTCCACTCCCCTCCCAGGCCCCTGCAGTTGTTAAGCCGGAGGACTCCAGTATCCCATTCGCAGGTTTCCCCCGGTGTTGACTGCAGGATCGCCTACCTAAAAAAAAATTATTATGAATTAATAAATAAGAATCCCTCTGTAGACTTATTTCATAGGAATGATATCACTACATATAAGAATCTGATCCGTAATGTCCTTAATGATTCAAGTTAAAATTTATCACCAGTTTAACTTTGTCATACACCATTTTAACTTTAACTTTTGCTTGTATTCTGTATTCACAGACTTATTTTAAACATAACTTCCTAATTTAATTCATGGTATAACCCATTGAAGTTAGCATTATCAGTTACGTTTAGTTAATTTTACCTTTGTTATCTCGTTAACACTATTTTTTTTTTATTTATATATTTATTTATTTATACATATATACAAAACCATTACAGATCTACTAAAGCGGTGTTTTACAAAGTTATTTGCTATTGACCTCAATACACCTGTAGCACAGTACACAGATATATACAGTATAATGACTCAGCCCTGTCCTTGAAATAATTACCTACAGCTGCGCGGTACGTAAACACGTGATAGGGCTGCCCGCTACAGTATTTTAATTTCGTCTACTTACTTTAGTTTCTTTTTAGTTTTGTAATTGTAAATATTATATTTTTAATAAAAAAAAATGAAATTTGTAGTTTGTTTTTAGAGCATTTAAATAAAAGCTTGTTTTTTTTATTTATTTTTAATTTTTTAGTAATGTTTCGAGTTATTCTCGACAAGCCCTTTTATTTGATACACATATTATAGGAGTGCGTAAAAAATAACTAGTCCGATATCTTGGGTCGTCCGCCATATTGGATTTAGAGAGGTCATTTTATTTTTTGTATTCTTCTCAGCAAACCCTTTTATTTGATACCCATATTATGGACATGCACAAAAAATAACTAGTCCATAATCTTGGGCCGTCCGCCATATTGGATTCAGAACGACGTCACTTAGTAACAATGCACTGTCACCTAAACTGAATGTGTATGCGAAATTTCAACACAATCGGTTGAGGGTAACTGCTTTAAAATTGACTTGCAAGATTCCACCCGAACAAACAAACTTTGCAAGTTAAATAAAAGCTTTTAAAAAGAAAACATTTTTTTTTTATAAAAATAAGTCCGACATTCCAGGGGATATTCTCATAATTATTTCATGATGATATTTTGTCTAATTCAATAATCTATATTATTATGTAAGTAGCTAAGGTGATTGCTGAGGTCTCGAGTTCGATTCCCGGCTCGGGCAAAGTGATATTGAATTTTTCTATTCAGTATCGGCCCGGAGTCTGGAATTTGTGCCCGATATGGCGATAGGCTCGCCCCCTATCACATCATGGGACGGAATATACACGGCGAAAAGTGGCTGCAACTAGTTTAGCCTCTGCCTATCCCTTCGGGGATACAGGGCGTGGGTGTGTTATTGTGTGTGTGTAAGCAGCTAAGTACATATTAAGTAAGTAGGATAACCTAGCCTAGGAAACTACTTACTAGTTATTTTATCGTGAGCGTAGGTAAGTCACTCGTACGTCACTTTTTTCACCTTATCCACTCCTTTATTTATTAATCCAGGTATTTTACTCGGTGGAAAAAGCGAAATACCTACCTATTAAAAAAAGAATCAAATTACGTGCTAGTGGGTATATAAAAAACTTATTTATAGTCTTACCTTTCGGAGTTTACAGGTTATTTAAAAAAAAATATCTCTGGGTGCGTTATTAAAGAATTCAAGCAACCAAAAACAGCACAATGTAGTCTATAATTGCTCTTTGCTATATTATGTAAGTACTTCTTCTTATTTAATTCAAATATTCACAAAATGCACGCGTACTGCTTATAAAACAATCACACGGTTCGTTCGTCACTGCGGCGCACTTGCGACTGTTTGTGTACTCAATGTGTACTAATATAGAGGCGCGTAGACACCACTCGCGTTCCGACCGTTTATATGAAGATATTCTACTGTATATCTGTGTACTGTGCCTGTAGGCCACATCTGTGAATTCCTGCAAGTTGCAGATAAATATATCAACGTTCTCGGAAATAGTATTGAGCAATCGTATCGACCTATGTGTCCAAGTATCCAATTGCTCAGGTCAGACTTTCCTTTATTGGAGGATGACAACAAAGAAAAAAATATCCTTCAAAAATAATCTATACATCTATACATATAAATAAAATTGGAGTGTCTGTTTGTAATATTGAAATAACCGTTTTTTACTACATGTATATGAATATAATATATACGGTACATAGACCAAAATAACATTTTTTACAACTTTTGTCTGTCTGTCTGTTTGTTCCGGCTAATCTCTGAAATGGCTGGACAGATTTTGACGGGACTTTTATTGGCAGGTAGCTGATGTAATAAGGAATAACTTAGGCTACTTTTTATCCCGGGAAAATATAAAGCGGGACTTTTATCCCGGGAAAACTCATTCACGCGGGCAACAGCTAGTTAAAAATAAAATAAATAAAAGTCAACACATTCCGCCTCCACGATGACTGATGGCAGATCGATAACCATTATAATAAACTGCAAAGGTCCTAGATTGCTTCCTTGACTTACCTACGTCTGACAAAGTGAGGTACGGACGATAATTATAAAATTAATTACATTAAAAGTGGAAATTATTTCTTAATAATATAATTAGATATAATTAAGATATTAATTCCGGAACACAAGTTTTTGGGTTATAATTATGTTAAAAAACTTTAAAAATTCTATATATAATGTATACCCAATTATAACCTGTTTTGTGTGTAATAAATAAATTAAAAATAAAATACATACTTCGTCTTAAAACTATAGGTACTTTTTTGTGTTAATGTTTTTCACTTATGTATATAAGTGGATGTACGCATGGCAAGTGTTTCAAATAGACTGTTTATCTTGAAAGAAACAACAAAGTTATTACAAAATGACAATAACCACGGTTTCAGTTGTACTCCTTCTCAGTGTAATATGTTGTTATGCAGAAAATAAGGTAAGATTCCACTTTTGACTTATCCGTATCAAATATATATACTTTTTTTTTTTTTTTCTCTTTCCGTTTATTGCAATTTGTCTAGGTGACATTCGGCAATATTTATAATATTTTCTGTAGAGGTATGCGAGGTACACGTCCAGTGACATATCCTCATAATTTACCGAACTAGAGCAAGTCCTGTGGTAATCTTTTCTTTAGTCTCCGGTTGTTCCTTGGAAGTATGTCATCCATAAGGCGATGGGCTAGTATATTTGGGTGTAGCTGCAATCTATCTTTATATGTTTTGACTTTCTCTTTTATTTCTTCCTTTACTGTTTTGATACCAAGGTCATTGTGTAGTCTGTCATTTGTGACATACCATGGTGCATCTGCTATCATCCTCAACATTTTTGACTGGAACCTTTGCAATATTTCTAAGTTTGAGTTGGCAGCCGTGCCCCATAGTTGTATTCCGTATGTCCAAGTTGGTTTTATTATACATTTATATAACAAAAGCTTGTTTTCCATTGAGACTTGACTGTTTCTGTTAATTAGCCAATGCATTTTACGCACTTGCTGTCCCATTGCTAGGCGTTTGGTAAAGATGTGTTTCCGCCAGGTTAAACGTCTGTCAAGGTACATACCAAGATATTTCGCTTCATTCGATTGTGGGATCATGACACCATTTAAGGTAACTGGTGGACAAGTCTGATGTCGAGTAGTAAATGTAACTTGCACAGATTTTGTTTCATTTGCTTTAATGCGCCAGTCTTTCAGCCACATCGTAATTTTATCTAGACTCTTCTGAAGTTTTGCGGAGGCTTGATTTGGCGTGTCATCAGAGGCCATAATGGCTGTGTCATCGGCAAATGTTCCCATAACAACGTCATTGGATATCGGCAAGTCTGCAGTATAAAGGAGATAAAGTGTAGGGCCCATTACACTGCCCTGCGGTACTCCCGCTTGAATTTCCTTAAGCTCTGTCGTTGCTTCTCCTTGGCTGATAAAAAAGTATCTATTAATTAAATAGGATCTAATCAGGTTGTAAAAGTTAATAGGTAGTGTATTCTTTATCTTGTAAAGGAGTCCATCATGCCAGACTCTGTCGAATGCCTGGGATATGTCCAGAAAGGAAGCTGTACAGTATGCTTTCTGTTCGAATGTTTTGCTAATACCTTCAACAAGTCTATGGATTTGTTCAATTGTGCTGTGTTTCTGCCTGAAGCCGAATTGATGGTCGGGAATTAGTTTAGACTTCGTAATAATAGGATTTAACCTCCTCAATAACAAGATTTCCAGCACTTTGGAGGGTATTGGGAGAAGGCTAATTGGACGATAGGACTTAGCATCTTCAGGGCTTTTGCCTGGTTTCAGAATCATGATGATTTTTGCCACTTTCCATTGCGGAGTTACGTATTCTCTACGTAGAACAGCGTTGTACAATTGTGTTAGATATGTTATGCCCACCATTGGTAGTTCTTTTAGAATAGTTGCTGTAATGAGGTCGTAGCCAGGTGCTTTCCCTGTATCCAGTTTTCTGATGGCACATTTAATTTCGGCTTTGCTGAATTTCTCGACTGGTAGCTCCAATTGGTGTGTTTGATCCAGAAATTTTGAGACTATTTCAATCTGTGTGGAACCAGTGTCGGGATTTGGTTTGAAGACTTCTTGTAAGTGTTCCATGAACACTTGAGCTTTCTCGACATCATTGTTGGCCCATGAATTATTTGCCTTAAGCAAGGGTGACTGATGACTTATTGGGCGTTTGAGGCCTTTCGTCGCTTTCCACAACGAGTAATCTGACGAGGATTTAGCGTTTTTTTTTTTTTTTTTTTTATTGCATTGGATGACGAGACGAGCATGCCGTTCGCCTGATGGTAAGCGATACGACCACCCATAAACAGTAGCAACACCATCCAGCACCTTGAATTACAAAGTACTGTGTGGCATTCCACTGCGCTCGTCATCCTGAGACATAAGATGTTAAGTCCCATTATGTCCAGTAGTTATACTGGCTACAATGTCCTTCAAACCGAAACACAACAGTGCATGCACACTGTTGCTTGGCGGTAGAAATAGACATTGCGGTGGTACCCACCCAGACGGCCTCTTACATAATGAGAGACCTACCACCAGTAAGCGTCCAGGTGTTGCAAATATATTGCAAGGTTTTGGTTTCGATCGTCACTTAATAGTTGTTTAAGTTGTGCTGCCAATTTATTATAGATTGTTTTGTCTCTCCGATATCTTGTGATCTGCCATCGCTTCTTAGCTTTGCGCTTCTCACTTATTAGATTTCTAACTGTTAATGAACATTTAAATACATCATGAGCAGTGAGGGATGGAGGAGGCGTGGCTTTCCATGCTGCCTGTTGGATGATATGGTTGAAATGTTCTACCGAGTTTACGATATCCTCGTCTGTTTGTAGTGGTAATTTAACATTTATAGAGTTTGTTATTAATTCCCGATAGTAGTCCCAGTCTGTTCTACGAGTGTGTAAGCGGCATGGTTTTTCCTTTTTCATGATCCTTCGACTCAGCGTTATTTCTACAGGTGAGTGGTCAGAGGATAGATCAGCACTAGATTTGCAGCTAAAGTAGGTACTCTCAATACCTTTAGTGACGCAAAAATCTATTAAGTCTGGTTTCTTTTTTGTGTCAGTGGGCCAATATGTTGGTTCGCCGGTTGATACAACGCTAAATTTCTGTTTGTTTATAACAGACAATAATTGTCGACCCTTCGGAGTTATTATCCGAGAGCCCCAGAATGTGTGCTTAGCGTTGAAGTCGCCACCAGCCACAAATCGTCCTAAGGATTTAAAGTAATTATCATAGTCCTCTTGCTTAATGTTGTGTTTTGGTGGACTGTATACACCTGATATTGTTACAGGCCCCGACCAATCTTCTATTACAATATTTGTAGCCTGAAATTTGTCGGTACAGTAGCTATTAACTGAATGATGTCTTATGTTATTTTTAACGATTATTGCACTTCCTCCATGGGCTTTGCCATCAGGGTGCATCGTATGGTAAAATTTATATCCTGGTATACAAAAATAATGTTTATATATATATATGTTAATATATATACTTAAAAAAAATTTGTTCCCGGGCTCCAGTCGCGTAAAAAATGTTTTTCCGGGATAAAAGTCTCGCTATATTTTCCCGGGATAAAAATGATCTTATGTCCTTCCCTTCCAAACTATCTCCATAGCAAGGTTCGTCGAAATCAGTTCAGTCGTTACAGAGATTATCTTTTACAAACAAAGTCACAATCATTACATCTTTATAATATTTTTTTTTTCTTTTAATTTTTTAAGGACGTTGGTAACATTTCCAGTATGCCAGCCCCATCGTTAAACATTATCTTTTTATCCTAAATTACTTATGAAACAGGAAAGATGCAGATATAATATTTATCAATATTTTGTGACTAATATGTTAAAAAAACATAAAAGAAGGGCCACTGCAACGTTTTTATTTTAATTAACAATAATTACGAATTGAAAGTAACGTGTAAAAGAACATGTTATAATCCATCAATCAACGATCATCATCTCTAGTCATTTCACATCTGTTATGACAACTTGTTTAAGGTTAGAGTTGTAAAGGTAATGCCCTGTGGTACGGGGGCATCTAGAGAATTCCGTAACGGCATCCCGTGACTGTCGTAAGAGGCGACTAAATGGGGCTTGGAGAAAGTCGCGGGGCGAACAGTGGGGGTCTGCTCACTCCAATTTAAGTGACTCCGAGGTGGACGACAATGCGGGTGGTCGGTCTCCCGCTGTCGTAGACGCCAATATTTGTGGTTTATGGCTGATTTGGCGCCCGTACGTTCAGTACATTAGGTGGCCACTGAAAATCAGTGCTGTGCTTTGGTTTGTCATAGCACAGCTTATGCTGAGATGGCCACCTAGTTGTCGCGGTGAATATTATATTGTACTTTGTTTGCTTTTTTTATGTATAACGTGTACCGCGACAATAAATTATTCTTTCTTTCTTTCAAAGGCGTTCTTTAGAGCTCGGGGGCACCTTAGCCCACTCTTTTAGAGAGGGGCCGCAATGCGTCATCGCGCAGGTACGGTTCCGAGCAGCTATCTTAGTGCAACAAGATACCCCTGGGCTTATCTTTAATATACTATAGCACAAATTATTACAATCTACCTTCATTTTATAATTATACATTTAAATATATATTTTTTAATTATAAAATGAAGGTAGATATTGTAACATTAACTTTTCGGACCACCAACACCTCAGTCCGCCCCGTGTCCACGAAGTGCTGCAAAGCCTTCGAAACGTCGGGAGAAAATATTAATTAAAAAACCACGATAAAATCCGCAAAATAGTTTTATTTCAATGTCTAACATTCGCGTAAATATAAGAAGTCATTATTTATTTATTTATTGGTTAAGGATTGCTAACGGAGTTTACAATAATTCTTTTAAAATCTACACATATTTATATATATTATTATATCTATTGTAATTGCAACTCTGGTTATAAGCAATCACAGCATGAACCACAATCTTTAAAATAATAGAAAAAGCCTATATAAGTACTTAGTCTATCAATTGTATACTAACAGAGAACAATATTACTGTAATTAAAAAAAAACTATTATATGTAACAGTATCTGATAAGAGTACTATGAGAACATAGAATTCAATAATAATAATATGATATTTCAAATATAAAACAACATATATATTATGTACATATATATATATTAAACCAAAACACATAATAACTTAATATATTTTTAATTTTACAGGAAATATATTACTTCCCTAAGGAGCCGTCTGCTATATTCATTGAAGCAGCTTTGAAATGCATCACAAATTTCGGCTACAATTCTTCGATCATCGATCAGATTATGCAAGGGAAATACGTCGAAGAGGACAACACTGTGAAGGTTATGACATGTGCGTGCGTTAATACTGGATTTTGTCACGCGAATGGCACACAGAATGTGGAAATTGCGATGAAGTTGACCTACTCAACGATGCAAGATATTCGTCCGATTTTAGAGGAATGCAACAGGGATTATGGGTTGATGCCAGTGGAAACTTTAAGGGCTGTCGTGCTTTGTTATAGAGAGAAGTTACCGATCAGACTCAGGTTTCCGAAGGGAACGTAAATAAAAAGAAAGTGAATGTACTTATGTACACGCGTTAGAAGTTATACTTCTTTAGCGTAAAAAGATAAAAATCTTTTTAAATAACGCGCCAAAAGGAATATAACTTCAAAAAACAAATTCAATTTTATAAAAGGTGTCCAGTGTTGTGTAGTCTTTGTTCTCCCTTATATATTTCAGATAAAATATGTATCAAATTCAGTAGTTTTATTGTAAAAAGTCTTTCGAATACGCAAGAATATATTATTATGTAAACAAAAAATGAATCTGTTTATTTACAATTATAATATTAAAAATCAAAGCAAAGCCGGATCATAGCACACACTCACGCCTTTTATCCCCGAAGGGGTAGGCAGAGGCGCAACTAGTGCACCCACTTGTCGCCGTACGTATTCCGTCCCATGATGTAATAGGGGGCGAGTCTATCGCCATATCGGACACAAATTCCAGACTCCGGGCTGATACTGAATAGAAAAATCCAATATCACTTTTCCCGACCCGGGGATCAAACCCGAGACCTCAGCATTGCAGTCGTACCGTAATACAACTACGCCACCGAGGCAGTCTCAGTAGTCACCGAGTCATAGCAGCATTATAATTTAACTAGGCGTTACTAGCGGCTCCGCCCGCGTGAAAAGCCTTTCCCGCTACAGAAGTCCCAAAAATATAGTACAGCGCAATCTATTAAAAAAAATCTTCCACTATTTCCCATTGGAGAAAATTACCCGCATAAAACTTTGCCTGTGTTAATCCAGAACATACACTATCCGTTTGCCAAATTCATTCAAATCCGTTCGGTCGTCAAGTCTCTGCGTTTACTTCTAACATACAGTCTTTGATTAATTATATACCTAGATGGAGTGACGCGCTGCAATGAAACTAAAACAAACAGGCCAACTTTTCTTAAGCTAGTATGCGTAACACCTGTCATACGCTATCGCTGCATCATTCTGCGTATCCTTGTGTGCACGCATAATGATACCAGTTATTACATGGTTTCTATTAAAACGGGGAGAAAATTATATCCATGAAAAACAACAAAAATAATTCACTCCCTCATTTAGTGGGGAACAGTTCGCCTCTATTTTTTTCGACGCGTTCGATACGTTCAGTGTCTGTCTAGGTATATAATTAATCAAAGCATACAGTCAGATAAGTGTACGCTCGACCACCTTAAGGTTCTAAATAAGTCGCTTGCGCGTCGTCTATCAGCAACATGCAACTTACAACTAAAGTAGACAATAAGAGTTGTCTGCTACTTCCTTTGTACATCTCCGAAACGATCGCACCTGCTTGGTAAAATATAAAAAATGTGCGTTTTATCTTGAGAAAGTGTACCTACTAGCACCAAATTGGGTAACTTTACAATCATGTAAACAATTTCAATATATCTAATATCAGTAAGTCAGAGTGTAGCTACTAGCTAATGATGCATCAGCCGTATCGGTGATTTTTTTTATTGCATTGAATGACGAGAGGAGCATGCCGTTCGCCTGGTGGTAAGCAATATGACCACCCATAAACAGTAGCAACACCATCCAGCACCTTGAGTTACAAAGTACTGTGTGGCATTCCACTGCGCTCGTCATCCTGAGACATAAGATGTTAAGTCTCATTATGTCCAGTAGTTACACTGGCTACAATGTCCTTCAAACCGAAACGTAAAAGTGCATGCACACTGCTGCTTGGCGGTAGAAATAGACATTGCGGTGGTACCCACCCAGACGGTATCTTACATATGAGAGACTTCCACCAGTAAACGTCTGTGTGATACGTGGCGCCCAAGCTCTAGGGGTCCCTATTAGTCCATACGGCCCCCGAGGCAATTCTTGTGCGCTGAGTCTTCACACCTAATGCACGCCCATGCGCGGGGGGACATTAGTCGTGGGCCGAGGCACACAGTCAGTGTGTATACCTCTTGGTTGGATAACACATTGAGGCCTAAAAGGGCCCGCGAACATTTCCTGGCTCCTTCTCTTTCCGCCCATCCTGGGAACCTACCTCCCTTCCCCCCACCTTCCCTTCCGTATTCCTCCTCCACTCCCCTCCCAGGCCCCTGCAGTCGTCAAGCCGGAGGAGTCCAGTATCCCATTCGCAGGTTTCCCCCGGTGTTGACTGCAGGATCGCCTATAAAATAATAATAATTAGTCCATACGAGACTATCCCGCCCTCACACCCACTACTGCAACTCCTGTTAGAATCGACAAATGCACGCGTTTTATGACACCAAGCGGTGAAACTCGGCGAGTCTCTGGGAGCACTAGGTAATTAGTTTTAACTCGCAACTAGAAGGATAGGGAGGAGTGTGAAATATACCTAATATTTACCATTTCCCTCCATAGCAAAGCGGACTTATGTATTAAACCAGGTTATTTTTCAGCTTTATCATAGAGACATTTATAACTGGAAAAGCCTGATGTAAAGCGCCAAGGATAAATTTAACGGGTCCAATCATTTGAGCTTCTAGATTTGATTCCAACAGTAGGCAAGCGCGGTCTCAACCTGCAATTTTGGAGAGGGTCTTCTTCTTCTTCTTCTTCTTCAGAAGTCCACTGCTGAACATAGGCCTCCCCAAAGATTTCCAGACCACAGGGGGTCACTGGAAAATGGCTTCTTCTTATTTTGTACATTTTTAGATTTTTTATTTTCGACGTGTACGATTTTCATGTCCCCTGTGACCCTCCCCTTCGGACTGCGCCTGATAGTAGGTATGGCAAAAACGCCGGCAAGCACGGAATTTCTGCCTAGTCTCTACAAGGTCCATGTAGTATACAAATCTCGATGTTATTGGCTCATACGCTAAATGCCTAAGGCCTCCGGATAAGAGAGGTGCGAGGTGGCACAAACTGAGAAGCCTATACTTTGGGAAAGTATACATCTAGCGCTGGAGGGACCGGGCGGCGAAATGCCTAAAATTCATATCAATTTATTGCACGTCACAATTCGCACCTTTAGGACGAAAGCGTCACAATTCAAAAAAATCTAATATTATATCGTCCTAAAATGACCTAAAACGAAGTTCTCAATAAAACAATAGTTCAAACACAGCCATATTCGAGCGGGAACGGGACAAAACTGTTATATCGGTCCCTTTTTTACCCGACTGCGAAAGGAGGGTTATGTTTTTCGAGTGTATGTATGTATTTATTATATTTTCCTAAAAATGGGACGAGTTTTAAATCATTTTATGACGATAACCCAATTTTTTACTTTTTTTGAATTGCGTCGTTTTCGTCCTAAAGGTGCAAATTGTTAAATAGGTTTACAAATTAATATAAGTAACATAATAACATAATCGTGGACCCTGCAGGGCACGGAACCAAAGAAGAGACTTTTTCTTAAATAAAAATTGTTTACAGTAATTGTTTTTTTTATAACCTATTAGCCTAGAAAAATATTATCTAGATATCATTATTTGAATAATAAGTAGTGTAATGAAATATATTACTATGTCATGTAATTAAATAAAACCTTTTCCAAATGCCTACTTTTGTTCGGGGGGAGTCGGTGGTACATGCATGACTTAATTATTGAAATTAGTTGTATTTGGGGCCTTGGCGCGTCAAACTTAGGGTCCGGCTCGGGCAGCAAGAACTCACACTACGCGAGTAAGGGCACTGAAGGGCGCCCAACAAATTGAAATTTAGGGCCCCTCTTGGCAAGCTACGCCACTGGATTTTACATACACACATTATTTTCACTGCTCGGAACCAGCGCTTAACGTAACTGATCGCATTAATCACCATGAAAAATGCCACACAGAATACCATTTAACGCTAATTGCACGCATGTAATCAGCCCTGTATTATATACTGCCCACTGCTGAGCACGGGCCTCCTCTACTATTGACATTGTCGAAATTACCGACAGGTATACCTACATATAATCGGTGGAAGCCATAATTTAAAACTTCGACCGAACGCCGGTCCAGGGAGATGAAAATACTTCTTTAGCGATCCCCCGACGCGACGACGCTTCATTCAAATATACAGGGTCATTTTTACATTGCATTACTAAATGAAACCACATATTTGATATTCGTCTTTACCTCTTCTAACATCTTGCCAAAAATCATCCATGAATAACGAATATTATTGCCAAAAATCCCTGTTGTAGTTTACAATTTTTTTTATCATTTCGTAGTTTAGTGCGAATATGGTGTGTGCGAAAGTGTATTTCTGAATGAAAGTATAATGTTGCCGCTGCGACGAATTATCTTAGAGCAGTAGTACTGGCATTAAGGCGTGTAAACTTAAAGTTACTTTTTATTAATATTTATTTTGTTCGAAAGTTACCCTTCTTTATTTTACATCTATGGTTAATTTACATCTATGGTTAAAATAACTTAATGCAAAGCGTTATTTTCGACGAGATAAGTATGTGATTTCATTTATTAACGCAATGTCAAAATGACCCTGTATAATTACTAGTTAAACGACAAAATACGAAACAAGATATGAATAATAAAATTCTTAGATTAGAATTTAACAGGCAGAGAAATAAAACACAGAAAATGATCGAAAAAAGGAGAAATAAATATTATTATAACTTAATTAACAATAACCGTAATAACGTGAAAAAATTATGGGACATACTAAATTCTTTAACAGGAAGAGTCTGTAATTCAGTTGATGAAGGATTAATTGAGGCATTTAAGAAAAACAATATAACGACAAAATCTATAGCCAATAATTTTGCCAAAGAATTTATCGAGAACATTAAGAAAATTGTACCTGTTTGCAAAAATAAAATGATTCCAGATTCAGAATACATATCACAAGAAAATAAATCCATGCTAATAAGAAAAGCTAATAGTAAGAATGTATGTGAAATAATAAATAACCTTAATACAAATAAATCTGCTGGGATAGACGGAATTCGATGTGTAGATGTTAAACTTTTATGTAACAAACTTACTGAGGTTATTGTAAGATTAATAAATACATGTTTAAAAAAAGGCTTATATCCACAACAACTAAAATTGGGAATTGTGAGGCCAATTTACAAAGCGGGGGCACATAGTGAATATCAAAACTACAGACCTATTACAATCCTACCAGTTATTGATAAGATAGTTGAGAAGTATATAAGTCAACAAATTCAGAATTATTATAATAAATATGAGATCCTGTCTAGTGCTCAATATGGTTTTCAACCAAAGAAATCGACTTCAACGTTATTGTCCAATTTTACTGACGAAGTCAACAAACACCTTAATGACAAAAAAAATGTTATATTACTTTTCATTGATTTTAGCAAAGCTTTTGATACTCTGAGACATGACACATTGTTAGACAAATTACAGAACACTGGTGTCCGTGGCCCTCTCCTGGAATGGTGTGAAGATTATCTCAAAAACAGAACTATCCGTGTGAAGGTTGAAAACGAATTTAGCAATGAATTTACGATAGAGACTGGCACGGCTCAGGGGTCAGTTCTAGGTCCATTACACTATCTGGCGTATGTTAACGATATGGGTAAGATCATAAAAGACTGTACGGTCTTTCAATTTGCGGATGATACTTGTCTCGTGGCAGCAGCCAAAGATGTCTCGAAAGCTGAACTGAGCATACAAAACGATTTTACGAACTTGTGTAAATGGGCTCATGATAATGGTTTGGTAATTAACGCTAGCAAAACCAAAGTTATGCATGTCCGTTCCAATTACCTTTTACATTCTAACAAACCACTAAACATAGTTGCACATAATCACCAATGTCTACACTCCATGCAACTATTAGCAAACATTAATTGTAAATGTGAGTCATTAGAGCAAGTCACTCAGTACAAATACTTAGGTCTAATAGTCGACAATAGATTTAACTGGAATGAACACAATATCAATAAAATATATAATAAACTGAGAGCCGTCCTGGCCAAGTTTTCTGTTTTGAAATATAAGATCCCATATAAATCTTATATTATGGTATCACCAGTTATGGCAGAACATTCAATACTTATTTGGATAAAATCTACAACTTACAAGTAAGAACTCTTAAAAAAATTGTACCCGATAAAATTAAAAAAACTATTTACGACACCAACAACATAATGTACTTATTTAAATTTTGCAGAATATTACCAATACATACTAAAGTTAAAACGATGTTACTGATTGAACAGTTTTATAACAAAAAAATACAAATAAAAATAATACATAAAAACACAACTAGAGAAATAACTCACGGTAAATTGATAGTACCTAGTTGTAATAATTACTACGGAAAAAGAACTCATGCTTATATAATACCAACCCTCATGAACGAGATGCCCATTAAAATGCGTAACGAATTAACAAATAAAAACTTTAAATATAAATATAAAAAGTACTTTCATGACACTTTGAACATAAACCTATGAATTCAACTATAAAAACTTAATAATAACAAACAACTTATTGGAACGTCCTATATAATCTATTTCTTTGTTGCGATCGGTCACTCTGCAATATCGGTTTTTTATCTGATACTTACCTTTATAATATTGTTTTGTCATAAGATGCTAGCAAACTACCTACGCAATAATGTTTTATTTTCCTACTTGTTTGTTGCCATTATAATCGTGTATTACAATAAGAAATCAACAGTACTTGCTAATTTTATTTGTTTTTTGTTGTATGCGTATTTAAGTTGTTATATGTAAGTATATGCTATCGACTTCTTTACGATTGTCGCAGTATCCAGACAAACCTGGATAAGGTTTTTGAGATACTTATTAAACAACTATGTACTTTTTTTTATATATTAATAAATAAAAAAATAAAAAACTAAGACACTTTTATTTTATTACTTTTCAGAAGTTTTTTGTTGCGGGGGTTATTTAAAGTTTATATTATTATTTATTTGGGAACAGATTAGAGTGTTACTTTTGTATGTGATCGGCTTGTGTGTGTATGTTACGAATTCATTTACCTAGTAATTGTAAAACAGGGAATTAATCGATCTTGTTTTTTTATAGGTAAGTTTACTGGTGGTGGGCTCTCATATGTAAGAGTCCGTCTGGGTGGGTACTACCGCAATGTCTATTTCTACCGCTAAACAGCAGTGTGCATGCACTGTTGGATTTCGGTTTGAAGGACATTGTAGCCAGTATAACTACTGGACATAATGAGACTTAACATCTTATGTCTCAGGATGACGAGCGCAGTGGAATGCCACACAGTACTTTGTAACTCAAGGTGCTGGGTGGTGTTGCTACTGTTTATGGGTGGCCGTATCGCTTACCATCAAGCGAACGGCATGCACGTCTCGCGTCATTCAATGCAATAAAAAAAAGAACGGGTTGCACTCCGGGAGTGCCGGCAGAAGTGAAAACTTGAACATTAACGTTGTGCATTGTTTAATATTTTGGAATGGTTAGGGAATAATTTCGCACGAATTGCTTTATTCATCAGTATAAAAGTACTAGCAATTATGTGGTTAAACATAATATTTATTTATTGCGCTATCGTCCAGGGTTGAGTGTCGCCATCTAGCAGTAGTATTGGGCGTCATCTGCTAATTGTCGATACCTCTGCACTTCGATGGATGAGTGTCGGGTCATCTAGTTGACTACTTAATGTAGCAGTTCCCAGCCAATATTGATAGGTGGCGGTGTTGTTAATTATGCCGCCACAGATAAATGTCAGAAATGCAATGGTCATCACAACCAAAGGAGAATAAATCAAAATTTGAAAAAAGAATGTAACGTTCGATTCTTTTGTACTCGTGCCGTGCCAACGCTGGGGAAATAGCTTCTACGCAATGTAAGTATTTAAGGTTCATATTAGATAAGTAAGGGATGGTTTTAATGATGTTAATAAATAAAAATGCACTCGTTTCAAGAATTATAGCTTCTACGCATTGTATTTAAGGTATATAAGGTAATTTAGTAAAACCTCCGCATGCATTTTCGTCAGATTCGGTCACGTGATCCTGACGCGAGTACGCGAGTTTAACATTTTATACCCATCCCAAGAAAAGTGCTCAACGCCGCTAAAGAAGTTTTCACTTATGAACCTTTTTTTAACCGACTTCATTTAAGTTTATTCTTTATTCAACACACACAGTAATTACAGGATATACCTACCCAATTCAAACTGGCGGGCAGTGTTGCCGTATGACGAAAAAAAAGCACTAGACTCTTATCAAAAACGCGCTAAATCTTGTGAAAATCTGGCTAAATAGCGCCTAACAATTTTTAACTTTATTTTTCGTGGTGGAGGGGTGCTAGCGTGAGCAGTGCTGCCACGAATTCTTGCTGCCCTCCGCCCGTCCGCCCGTCGAAAAAAGAAAGAAAGAAAGAAGAAATAAAAACGATTTATTTGTCACAGTTGCTACACAAACAGAAACAATTGACACAAAATAACAATAATAACAGTGGATTGTCGTGGCTGTGACAGGTAGGTGACCATTCAGCACAATGTTGTGATGTGGTGCAAACCACTACACAACGCTGATTTTCAGTGGTCACCTTAAGTGACGTAGGTACAAACGAAAAAACGAACGAACGAAGCGCCAGTTTCCACCAGATGTTTTTAGCGCGTACTTATCACATAAAAAGCGCTAAAGACCCTTAAAAAGCACTAGATCTAGCTCTAAAACGGCAGCACTGCTGGCGGGACTATCATAAAATAACATAACTATGGGAGTTTTGGCGGGAACTTGGAAGTGTCATGAGGTGCTCTTGTTTTAATTCATTATTTTGGTGATATTTAGTGTTATATTGCATAATTATGGTGGTATATTACCCAATATAGTTCTATTAAAGAGCTCAAATGAAGTGAATTGAAATAATTATGCTAATCAAGTGTTTTTTTTGTTGCCGCCAAAACTCCTCGATAAAGTCTTGGTAAGGTAGCCACTGCTTTACTTCGACCTACTACAGATAATAAAATAGACAAACCAAACTTGACATTGGCAAAATGTGAACACAAATGACATAAAAAAAAGCAACTATGAATGGAGAGGTCTAAAAATATTTTAAATGGATGCAAGTTCCATATTTTTGCCCCTTTATTATCCATAAAGTTTGAGCCTGGTTAGATTTTCAGACCCAGCATCCATACAAAGAGCGGACATCTTTATTCACAGAGGTATAGAAAGATTTATCGTAGCATCTTAATCAACGTCACTAAGTAAAAAATATTTCTATGGTGAGAACGGAACTCACGGACTTCCCTTTGTTGTCGTTTTTAGTTTTATAATTATTATCAACAATTACAAAAGATCTTATCATTTCTTTTGTCTACACGCAAAATATGGGCTGTGGACCGGAACGTCACGTTTTTGATTCCGAACTCCGAAGGCAACTATAAGAGTATTTATTATAGTCTGACCGTGAGTGCTGTACCGTGCCAAAAGGACTGAAGTAAGGGGAAAGAAAGCAAAAGCACAATTTCACATGAGATTTATACTGCCAGAATAGTTTTTAAGATATTGGTTGAATAGGGTAGTTGATTACTTTTTTTTAAATACAATTATGAAAAATGTATGCTATCCAAAATCTAATGGAAAAAAAAAATCAAAATTGGCGCAATAGTAAGTAAGTTATAAAGCTTTGAAATTTGGTGGAAGGGGTGGCTGTCACATAACAGCTATACTAGGCTTTGACGTCACCAAGCGCCGTCGGTCATAACGCTGCGTGCGTGCGAGAGAGATAGCGCGATATCCCCGCCACGCTCCCACTTTTGCTCACAAGAATATTTCAAAATTGAATAACTGCTTTATTTTTAATCGATTTTGATGGTGATTTCACAGAAGAATTTCTTTTTCGTATTATTTTCTGTTACATATAAAATAATTTACAAAATCAAACATAAGAAACTAAACTATTTAATGCAGTTTTTTTTTTTTTTTTGTAACTTTGAATGAAGTTCGCCCGATGGTAAGCAATACGACCACCCATAAACAGTAGCAACACCATACAGCACATTGACTTACAAAGTACTGTGTGGCATTCCACTGCGCTCTTCATCCTGAGACATAAGATGTTCTTTTTTCTGTAGGCGACCTTGCAGTCAACACCGGGGGAAACCTGCGAATGGGATACTGGAGTCCCCCGGCTTGACGACTGCAGGGGCCTGGGAAGGAAGCGGAAAAGGATGATGGAAGGAAAGGTGGGGAGTGGAGAAAGGTTCTCAGGATGGGCGGAAAGGAAAAGGGTGCCAGGAAATGTTCGCGGGCCCTTTTAGGCCTCAATGTGTTATGCAACCAAGAGGTATACACACTGACTGTGTGCCTCGGCCCGCGACTAATGTTCCCCCGCGCATGGGCGTGCATTGGGTGTGAAGACCCAAAGCACAAGAATTGCCTCGGGGGGGGACATAAGATGTTAAGTCTCATTATGTCCAGTAGTTACACTGGCTACAATGTCCTTCAAACCGAAACACAACAGTGCATGCACACTGCTGCTTGGCGGTAGAAATAGACATTGCGGTGGTACCCACCCAGACGGCCTTACATAATGAGAGACCTACCACCAGTATATACGATATCTATTTAAACATTAAATTTATATAAGTACATTGAATTCTTTGAGTATTTAACCAAATTATAATTATGTAAGACTAGACTTCTGCTGGCGGCTCCGCCCGCGTGAATGAGTTTTTCCGGGATAAAAGTCTCGCTTGATATTCCCCCGACATAAAAAGTAGCCTATGTTACTCTCTGATAATGTAGCTTTATATTGGTGAAAGAATTTTTCAAATCGGTCTAGTTGTTTCGGAGCCTATTCAATGCAAACAATCAAATCCTTGCTCTTTATAATATTAGTATAGATTTTTGGATAATATACTAATCGTTGATGTCTCATCCTCTCCCAGTGACCGTCCTGAGCCGAGGTTCGTAACCCGTCAGTGGGTTGCCCTCAGCGTGGTTACTTTTTTTTTATTTTTTTTATTCTTAATAAAGGGCTTTGTCGCACAAGCGATTATGCCGCCCTAGTCTATACTAGAATAAACACTGTTCAAGGCATTACGTGAATTAGGTAATCAGCACTAGGGTCACTTAGAATTCCGTATCTTAAATTCTTTCAGCGACTTATTTATCCAACTTCCTAGCATCTTCAGAAAGTGGTTCTGCTAGAAGGCTATTACAGCCCATCTGAGATATATTGATATCACAAAATCAAGGGTTGCGAGCGCCTAAAGCGTTCACCCGAAAGTCCGGTGTGGCCAGAAAAGCCGACTCGCGTCAGGCTACTGGCCAGTAGGACCAAAAAAAAAAAAAGATAATAGACAAAATGGGAACAGAATTGAAACCACAATTATTTTTATTCTTTATTTAAAAAATTACATCTAATTCCTTAAAAATAAAATCATTCGTGCGAATAAATCAACTCTTGCTTCAGAATGTATACAGTGCGACCAACTTTGATAGATCAAAAACCTACCATTTCAAGTAGAAAATCTACCACGTTGAATTCATTGAGAAACTTCCATCATTTGGGGAGCATCTGGAAAAAAAATATGCTATCAACTTGGGGTCACTGTGCAAGAATTAGGACCTTTTCGAATGTGCTAAGCTCATACTATCGTTGCGCCATTTTTGACACAAGAGGTGTGTGGGCTGTAGTCAAAGTGTAAAAAAAATTGCAATGTAATAAATAATGGACACTAGGCTCGCCTCCTTCTACATGACGCCAACATAGTTTTATTTATTAAAATAAAGAATAAAAAATAAAATAGTTTATTCATCACGTAGGCGAACATAGTTGCACTTGTGATAAGTCAAGATACATTAAATTGATTATATTCATAATTATTATTAATACCAATGGTCACTTATATAACTACCGACATTTTTATTGGGAGTAAAATCAATGATGAGAAATAAACAAAAACCAAAAAAGTAAACAAAAAACAAAACTAGGTGATAAAAAGTAACCTATAGCACTCAGCTTCCTATTACACACAGACACACACACACTCACGCCCATTATCCCCGAAGGGGTAGGCAGAGGCGCAACTAGTGCGCCCACTTTTCGCCGTGCGTATTCCGTCCCATGATGTGATAGGGGTCGAGCCTATCGCCATATCGGACAATGCCCGACTCCGGGCTGATACTGAGAAGAAAAATCCAATATCACTTTGCCCGACCCGGGGATCGAACCCGAGAACTCAGCATTGCAGTCGTACTGTAATACAACTTCGCCACCGAGGCAGTCAAAGTTCAAACTTCTATATGGTCTGTTTATGGTCGTATTACCATCAGGAGAGCGGCATGCTCGTCTCGTCATTCAAAGAAAAAAAAAACACTGGGCCATTACCTCCAGACCCATCGTTGAACATGAACTCATCTTGATACTCCTTCAGGAACTGCTCAGATCTGTGCTCGTCCAGGAACAAAGAGTACACCTTCTTGACATCTTCCATGCTGACCTGGAAATGAGGTATTTAATATGATATCAGCCCTGATTTACATACTGCCCACTGCTGAGCACGGGCCTCCTCTACTACTGAGAGGGGTTAGGCCTTAGTCCACCACGCTGGCCTAGTGCGGGCAGACTTCACATACCCTAGAAATTCCTATAGAGAACTTCTCATATGCAGGTTTCCTCACGATGTTTTCCTTCACCGTTAAAGCGAGCGATAATTCAAAAAGAATACACACATAACTTTTTGGAAAAGTCAGAGGTGCGTGCCCTTGGGTTTTGAACCTGCGGACATTCGTCTCAGCAGTCCGTTCCACTCCCAACTAGGCTAACGCCGCTTTCAAGTGAATGTGACTGGTCAAATCCGAAACTATAAGGTATAGCGAAAAATGCTCAAAGAAGTATCGGGGTCGATTTTTATGAAAACAAAAACTGCATCATTGGATTTTTGAAAAATCAATTTTTCTAGCCAGGATCTTATCACGTTCATTTCGACAAAAAATAACACACTATATCATGACATTATTCGATAGTGTCGCTAATAAAGATCAAATTCTGGGAAGTAATGACTGAAAAATTTACTGAATCTAAATGCTGAACATTTTATGGATTCGAATGAATTATTTCATTAAATTGTGTATTGTAAGCACTTAAATATTTTGTGAGGGTATTTGTGATATTAACCGGTCAACATTTGCTTTTCTGGCAACACTGCAATATTTTTTAATTTTTTTTTTAGTAGAACCTTATGCGTAGGTAGTAAAACCTATTTTCGCATTTTGACAGGTGACGTCATGGCCCACGCGGTTTCATTTAGTAACGCAATGTCAAAATGAATCTGTATTTTAAAAAAAAGGACCAGTTTTAATTCATTTTGTGATGATAATTCAATTTTCGATTATTTTGAGTTGTGTCGTTTTCGTTCTAAAGGTGCGATATTTCTGTACAATAAGTGGTAGATATTTTTAAACAATACAATACAAATACTCTTTATTGTAACCATTTTTAAGCATAAAAAAAATAGTTTATACAATTTCCTTAAGTCTATGGTGTACAATGGGCGGCCTTATCGCCACAAGCGATCTCTTCCAGGCAACCTTTTGTATGGAAAGAAACTAAAATCACATGTAGACAGCGGAGTAAACAAGAGGAAAAAAAAACAATCAGAAATAAAGTATTAATAAATCCTAATACATATACAAAAAAGATATACTAATATATATAATTATTAACTAATAAATACGGTGGTATTTTGCACTATATCCTACAGAGATAGTGATTTTTTAAAAAAAAATTAAATATAGCCAAAGATTTAGCTTGTCTTGTCTCTAGCGGCAAGGCATTTATTTAAATCAAAATCGCTTCAGTTTCTAGTATATTACCTCAGTAGCCCTTCTACGGCGCGCGACGAGCGACGCCGTGGTGATAAGTTGTATCGCGTAACGCAGAGACGTCTCGGTGGCGACGCGCGTCAGCACCGTCAGCGCGTCGCTCGTCATCTGACAGTCCTCCTCCTCGCATCTGATATCAATTATTGTTCGACAATTCAATTTCCAACTTTTTTTTTTTTATTGCATTGAATGACGAGACGGGCATGCCGTTCGCCTGATGGTAAGCGATACGACCACCCATAAACAGTAGCAACACCATCCAGTACCTTGAGTTACAAAGTACTGTGTGGCATTCCACTGCGCTCGTCATCCTGAGACATAAGATGTTAAGTCTTATTATGTCCAGTAGTTATACTGGCTACAATGTCCTTCAAACCGAAACACAACAGTGCATGCACACTGTTGCTTGGCGGTAGAAATAGACATTGCGGTGTTACCCACCCAGACGGCCTCTTACATAATGAGAGACCTACCACCAGTCAACTTCATCAATCACGCCAAAGTTAAGCATAATTGACAACACCGCCACCTATCAACATGGCTGGGAACTACTACATTAAGTCGACACTTAGAAGACTCAATACTGAAGTGGTATTGACAATCAGGAAGTAACGCCCAAAGATTACACCAGATGGCAATACAAGATCCTGAATTGTGAAGGCAATATTCGCGCAAAGCGAGGTATACAGGGTCATTTTTACATTGCATTACTAAATGAAACCACATATTCGTCTTTACCTCTTCTAACATCTTGCCAAAAATCATCCATGAATAACGAATATTACTACTGTAAGATTTCGTCTGGGTGGGTACCACCGCAATGTCTATTTCTACCGCCAAGCAACAGTGTACATGCACTGTTGTGTTTCGGTTTGAAAGACATTGTAGCCAGTATAACTACTGGACATAATGAGACTTAACATCTTATGTCTCAGGATGACGAGCGCAGTGGAATGCCACACAGTACTTTGTAAGTCAAGGTGCTGTATGGTGTTGCTACTGTTTATGGGTGGTCGTATCGCTTACCATCAGGCGAACGGCATGCTCGTCTCGTCATTCAATGCAATAAAAAAAAAAAAAAAAATATTATTGCCAAAAATCCCGGTAGTAGTTTTAAATTTTTTTGATCATTTCGTAGTTTAGTGCGAATATGGTGTGTGCGAAAGTGTATTTCTGAATGAAAGTATAATGTTGCCGCTGCGACGAATTATCTTAGAGCAGTAGTAGTGGCATAAGGTCGTGTAAACTTAGTTACTTTTTATGAATATTTATTTTGTTCGAAACTTACACTTTTTTATTTTACATCTATGGTTAAAATAACTTAATGGAAAGCGTTAGTTTCGACGAGATAAGTATGTGATTTCATTTATTAACGCAATGTCAAAATGACCCTGTATATACCACCAAGTAGGAACCATCGGACGGTCAGGCGCAACGTCTGCCTGACTGGGAATCTTCTCCTTCCATAGAGGAACGCAACCATCTGTTCCTCTATAGTGGCGACGACCTTTCGCCGCTAAAGTCAAAAGATACTTTGAAATATAAACTGCACCACATATAGTGGTACTAGCTTTTGCCCGCGGCTCCGCCCGCGTTAATAAGTTTTTCCGGGATAAAAGTCCCGCTTTATATTTTCCCGGGATAAAAAGTAGCCTATGTGTTAATCCAGGACATGATCTACCCGTGTACCAAATTTTATCGAAATCCGTTCAGTAGTTTTTGCGTGAAAGAGTAACAAACATCCATACATCCATACTTACAAACTTTCGCGTTTATAATATTAGTAGGAAGTAGGATAAATGAAATAAAATTATTTATGTAAAAATGCCAACTTCACTAAACTCATCAATTTCCCTAAATCTCAACCTAAATATAATCTCTTAATCAGCTCATTGTAAATTCATAATATCAAAAATTGGCCACTTTTCCAGTGTCACCAAACAAACCAAAACATTTTGTTTTTTTATGATATAGGGGGCAAACTTGTACTCCCTACATCACACACTTCATAACAAAGCCACGCCAAGCTTATTGGTGGTAAGTCTCTCATATGTAAGAGTCCGTCTGGGTAGGTACCACCGCAATGTCTATTTCTACCGCCAAGCAACAGTGCATGCACTGTTGTGTTTCGGTTTGAAGGACATTGTAGCCAGTGTAACTACTGGACATAATGAGACTTAACATCTTATGTCTCAGGATGACGAGCGCAGTGGAATGCCACACAGTACTTTGTAAGTCAAGGTGCTGGATGGTGTTGCTACTGTTTATGGGTGGTCGTATCGCTTACCATCAGGCGAACGGCATGCTCGTCTCGCCATTCAATGCAATAAAAAAAAACCAACATCAAACTTTCGTACCAACGTCACCAACTTCACCAAACTTGCCAAATGCAATCAGCCCTGTATTATATACTGCCCACTGCTGGGCACGGGCCTCCTCTACTACTGAGAGGGGTTAGGCCTTAGTCCACCACGCTGGCCTAGTGCGGGCAGACTTCACATACCTTCAAAATTCAGAGAACTTCTCAGGTTTGTAGGTTTCCTCACGATGTATTCCTTCACCGTTATAGCGAACGATAATTGATAAACAATACACACGTAACTTCGAAAAGTCAGAGGTGTGTGCCTTGGGTTTTGAACCTGCGGACATTGTCTCGGCAGACCGTTCCATTCCCAACTAGGCTATCGTCGCTTGCCAAAAACTCGCCAAAACCCACCTTATATTCAAGATCTCGCGCAGCTCTTGATGGGAGTACGGCGTGGTCGGCACTATGATCATCCTGTCCAGCAAGTCGAGTGGTATCCCATGAGGACTTCGATAGTTGGTGCCTCTGATGCGCGTGATGCCGCGGTTGGTCGCCATGATGACCACCGGAGCCGTTTCAGATTCCAGGGCTCGGTTCAGGAATGAGAAGCACTCGATGTCCAGCATATGAGCCTGTTAAAAAAATCATTTAAAAAAGGTGACTGCCTCGGTGGCGTAGTTGTATTACGGTACGACTGCAAGGCTGAGGTCTCGGGTTCGATCCCGGGGTGGGGCAATTGATATTGGATTTTTCTATTCAGTATCAGCCCGGAGTCTGGAATTTGTGCCCGATATGGCGATAGGCTCGCCCCCTATCATCATGGGACGGAATACGCACGGCGAAAAGTGGGTGCACTAGTTGCGCCTCTGCCTACCCCTTCGGGGATTAAAGGCGTGAGTATGCGAAATCGTCCGGTGATACGTCGTCAACGAGCCAGGTCAAGTTGTTTGTCGTCAGCTATAGAATAATCCTCACTTACCTCATCAATGAACAGCACTCCCGGGATCATCTCCGCCTTGCCCTCCTCGCGCCACTCCGCCACTTTGCTGTTGATCTGTTCTCTTATTTCTGATTTTATTTCACCGGTGTCACCTGACAAAAAATACCTCGATCACATGGGCGTATATAAGGTGGGTTCAGGGGGACCGGACCCCCCCTTAGCTTAACCAACCCTAGTTTCTAACATGATCGGGCTACCAAACATGTCCACACTTTAATATATTACGTGACAGGGGTGGAGGGTGTATACGGTGTCATGCAAGGCAAGGACCCACGCCACTAAATTTTATATCGTAGGACACGATGGATGGATGGAACGAAGTTCCTTTCGATTAATTAGTGAAGGAATTGTAATAAAATTTTATTTATATAACAGAGTGTGTATATATATAAATATTTTCCTATTTCCGTTCCAATACATAAGTTTCTAGAGAAAAAAACAAATAAATACGTGTGGCACTCGGAGACTACCGCGGTAAAGCTATTGCATAGCATTTTTATCACAAATTTTGATTGACTAAACACAAATTCGATCTTACGCTTACCACATAAAGTAGATTTTTAAACGCGAGCAAAGCTCGTTTAGTCTTGTTATTGATAAATGTCAGTAACCAAAGTAGAATAAATCAACAAAATTTGAAAAAAGAATGTTACGTTCGCTTCTTTTGTACTCGTGCCGTGCCAACGCTGGGGAAATAGCTTCTACGCAATGTATTTAAGGTTCATTTTAGATTAGTAAGAAATGGTTTTAATGACTTTAATAAATAAAATAAATACAAATATACTCGTTTCAAGAATTATAGCTTCTACGCATTGTATTTAAGGTTCATATTAGTAAGATAATAGCAAAAAGTGTCGTGACATCTTTTCCGTCCAGCCCCCTTTCACAACGCGCGATAAGGAACTTCGTTCCAAAAACCAACACTCTGTATAAGGGTTTTGAAAGTCTTCAACAAAGAGACACACTGTATAAACATTTGAAAAACTAAAACATGTGTATTTATTGACGTAGTTTATACCTAATATTACTATTTTAATTGAATCGACACTATGATCTAAATTTGTTTCGTGCACCTACTATGTTTTTTTCTCTGCACCATTCCAGGTTGACTGGTACAAAATACCTTCGGCATTAAGTCCGCCTTTACATGTTTTGTATGAAGTATAAATAAATAAATAAAACATGCTGTAAAAGTGTCATGACGATTTCTAGCTTTATAATGTGACTAGGTGTTGCTCGCGGCTTCGGCCTTTCCCGCTCCAATAGTTCCTAAAACACAGTACGACGCCAGCGCCATCTACTTAAAGAATCAGAATCAAAATATCCATTATTTCCCATAGGAACAAATTACCGGGATAAAAAGTAACCTATATGTTAATCCAGGACATAATCTTCATCTCATCATGTGCCAGATTTCATCTAAATCCATTTAGTTGTGAGGTGAAGGATAACATTGTGAGGAAACCTACATACCTGAGAATTCTCTATAAGAATTTCGAGGGTATGTGAAGTCTGCCCGCACTAGGCCAGCGTGGTGGACTAAGGCTGAACCCTCTCAGTAGAGGAGGCCCGTGCTCAGCAGTGGGCAGTATATAATACTGGGCTGATTGCATTGCATTGCATTACATTTAGTTGTTCCTGCGTTTAATTCTAACAAACACCGAAACATTTTCATAAACTTTCGCAATTATAATATTAGTAAGAAGTAAAATGAATATAACTCATCGGGGAACATGTACAAAATTTTCGAAAGCATTCAATAAAACACACACACACACACACTCACGCCCGTTATCCCCGAAGACGTAGGCAGAGGCGCAACTAGTGCACCCATTTTTCGCCGTGCGTATTCCGTCCCATGTTTTTTTTTATTTTTATTGCATTGAATGACGAGACGAGCATGCCGTTCCTCTGATGGTAAGCGATACGACCACCCATAAACAGTAGCAACACCATCCAGCACCTTGAGTTACAAAGTACTGAGTGGCATTCCACTGCGCTCGTCATCCTGAGACATAACATGTTAAGTCTCATTATGTCCAGTAGTTACACCGGCTACAATGTCCTTCAAACCGAAACACAACAGTGAAAACACACTGTTGCTTGGCGGTAGAAATAGACATTGCGGTGGTACCCACCCAGACGGCCTCTTACATAATGAGAGACCTACCACCAGTAAAATGTGATAGGGGCTTTCGCCATATCGCGCACAAATTCCAGACTCCGGGCTGATACTGAGTAGAAAAACCCAATATCACTGTGCCCGACCCGGGCATCGAACCCGAGACCTCAGCATTGCAGTCTTACCGTAACACAACTACGCCACCGAGGCAGTCAATAAAACAACACCCTGTATAGTTCCTCACCTGAGAACAGCGCGAGGAACCCGTGCGTGCGGGAATTGATCACGTCCACTTCATGCAGCGTGACCGTGTGGACCACTTCCTTACGCTTCTGGAGCTCTCCCTCAGGACACTGGACGAAACGGGCTTGCTGACCTGCGGACAACGTTTATACATATAATAAAACAGCAGAAACCGGTGTGTCTGTAAAAGACCGGCTGCCAGACTTCAAGACACTGTGAGCTCATTCTGCATAGATCGGACCGTCAACAACTATATTTTTTTTTAATCTATAAAGAGGAAAGATTTGTATGTAAGTGTGTTTGTAACGAAAAACTCAAAAACTACTGAACGGATTTCGATGAAAGGACAATGGCGAAATCGTATTTATAAATAAATTATGCGTTTAGAAATTCCATACATGGTAATCTCAATATAATTATTTTGTATGATTTTTCAGCATACTAACTTTAGTTGTACAAGTGTGTATAAGTTGCATAAATTATTAAAAAAACTTAATTGACTTTTTAGCAATGTGTCACGGCCATTTTTTATGAATGACATAAGATTATTTAGGCTACCAAAACATCATTTTCATCAGGTCTCTAAAAATTGCAAAAAATATATCTGACTATAAAATGTTCATTAGGAATAACAACAAAGATTTCAGCTTTCTTACCACATTTTTTTTACTATGTATATTCTATTCTATACATTCTTACCAGCTGCCTGTTGGCTGTATAGTTACGGTCATTGCTTATATCATTTTAAAAGAAAAAGCTATTTCCGACATTTCGTTTCTGGCATGTAGTATTTTTGTAAAATGTGTGATAATATGTTTTGATTGAAAATAATGTACCTGGTCGAGCAACCGTACTGTAGGTTGCTGCGCTCATACCATGACAGTTGTCTGGTATTTGGGTTGGGCCGCCAGACAAGGCAATGTATCTGCCCCGGGAGAATTTTTAGATGAGATATTTATCAGAGAGAATTATTATGAAGAAGATGAATAAACATTAAAAAAAAAACAAATGTGTTTTATTTTTTTTCAGAACTCGTTTTTATTTAATTGTTATTTCCCAAAGCCTAGGACTTAGGGTCTGAACGTATCTTTCCCAATAGTTTCAGAGTTTATTACAAAAAAAAAAAACAAAGAAACCTTTACTATTTACTATAGTAGTATCTATAAATAAAAAATGATTTGATATATAAGCTTGTATAGCTGAGGAAGGTGCATGCCGCGCGCTAGTATGCCGTGTGGCAGATCACCCTTCTCCATGTTTAGTGAAATGTTAGGTTCGAATGTGATGAGGGAGGGTCTCGCGTGACAATAGACAGATTACCAAACATTTTATGAGTTTCATTATTCATATTATTATGTAAGAATCAATTCATAAATGTCAACTAAATCATAACCTCAAAATCTTTAAAATGAAAAATCTTTAGATTTAGACTTTTTTCACTAATAATCTTGATACATAATTGTTTAGGAATTGCTGCTGAATTGTTAAATATTTTTTTTACTTCTAAACGCTACACATTTACATCAACTAAAATCATGTATGGAGACCTGCCATTGTCCTTTGGCACACGGGTAGATCATGTCCTGGATTAACACAAAGGCTACTTTTTATCCCGGAAAAACTTATTCACGCGGGCTAAGCCGCGAGCAGAATTCTAGTCTTTTATAATTGTTAAATGTAGGTGGATATTGTAACTTTTACTATTCGGACAACCAACACCTCAGTCCGCCCCGAGACCATGAAGGCTGCAAAGCCTTCGAAACATCGGGAGAAAATACTAATTAAAAAACCGCGATAAAGTCCTCAAAATAGTTTTATTTCAGTGCCTGTACATTGAAAAAAAGGTAATAAAAAAACAAAAGGGGGTGACTAAAGAACAGTACGCGTTTCATATAATATAAACAGTAGCAACACCATCCAGCACCTTGAGATACAAAGTACTATGTGGCATCAAAAAAAAAAAGACCTTAACACAACAGTGCATGCACGCTGCTGCTTGGCGGTAGAAATAGACAATGCGGCGGTACCCATCCAGACGGTCTCTTAAAAGACGAAAACTACGCGAACGAAGCCGCGAACAAAATGGAACAGTCCATACCTGTGGCATCATAGTCTCTGGCTCGTGCGAAACTCCGTCCCAATTTGTTAATCTTTCCCGTTGCTTTGTCTATGGTAATGACGTCACCGGCTTGCACCTGGAAAGGAAAAGATCTGTTTAGACTTTAATTACAGTAGTTGTGTGCGCGGTACGACGCCGCTTGATGTCTCAGGTTCAAATCTCAGATCGGGCAATATTGAGCTTTTCAACTCTGTACCTTCCCGGAGTTTGGAATTTGTGCCCTCTATGGCGATAGACGCCTCTATCCAGTGGCGTAGCGTGGTTGGGGCGGGGGTAGGGGGCGTAGCCCGCCCCCAGACGGCACATTCTGAAGGGCGGGAAAAGGCTTAAAATAAAAACTTTCAAATTTTTTGCCCCACCACATCATAGAACGAAATGAAAAATTAAATACAAATTGTCAAAAAGTGTGTGATTGCACCTCTGCCTACTTTTTTAGGAATCAAGGCGTGTTGTGCGTGTTTTTTTTTTTTGTAGTATACCCACCTTCTCTTTGAGCAGTGAGTCGATCATCTTGGCACCCATATCGTAGTTGGTCTCCATGTCAGTCGTCTTGAGTGTCAGTTTGCCGACGCGGGCGCCTCCCCCACCTGCAGCGCGTTCCACTACCACTTCCACCACTTCGCCCTCTATTATCTCTGATTCTTCTCTGTGAAGATGAAAAAAAGTTTTTTTTACACACACACACACACACACACACACACACACACACACACACACACACACAGACACACTCATGCCTTATATCCCCGAAGGCGTAGGCAGAGGCGCAACTAATTGCATCCACTTTTCGCCGTGCGTACTCTGTCCCATGATGTGATAGGGGGCGAGCCTATCGCCATATCGGTCACAAATTCCAGAATCCGGGCTGATACTGAATAGAATAATCCAATATCACTTTGCGTGACCCGGGGATCGAACCCTAGACCTCAGCATTGCAGTTTTTTTTTATAATTGAAAATGTGATATGGTCATGTAATATCACAGGAACACGTATGCTTTTGACAGGTCCATCTGGAAATCTTTAGGGGAGGCCTATGTTCAGGTAGCTGATGATGATGTAATTGGTCAATTGATTGCCCTGATGTTAAATTTGACAACGATAGGAAAAACAAGGTATTAAGAATTGTTCAGAACTCTTTGGCGGCAGATTTTTTTTTATTTATTTTTATTATTAATTATGTTACTTTTATTTTTATAATTTTGTTGACATGCTGATTTAATTTTCTCAATTTTCTAAATCTCTATTAATACCATATAGTTTTGTTTAATCTATTATTATTATTTTTGTACCTTATGGGGAATGTTGTGTACGCCGGAATTTCATATATATCAGAATTGTATTAGATTAAGATTTACTATTTTATTATTTAATGTATATGATGTGGCTGTACTTATTTCAAATAAAAATAAATAAATTGGCAAATTACATTTACAATACATACACCCTAAAAATATTCAATTTAGTATATTTGAGTGAAGAATATAATTATTGGTAAGTACACAATAAGGAGGTTAAAGAAATTAATTATATAATTCAGCTTTATTGTTGCTGACTGTACATCAGACATGTTTTATTGTCCTATAATGTTTATAAGCACTTACTTGATCCTGATTCCGATTGACTTCCTGATGGCCTGTGTGAGCGCCTCAGTCTTGCTCATTTCCAATGAGAATATCTCTGAACCTGGATTCCAATTAAACAATTACAAATTGGATAATGTATGACAAGAACTATGAATGGGGAAGAGGCGAAAGAGTTGTGTCAAGATCGTAGCATGTGGCGCTCGATAGTCTCTGCCTACCCCTGTGGGATAAGGGCGTGTGTGTGTATGTATGAATGATTGTAAATCTCATGAATTATTAATTAAAATAATGTAACTGTTGTTTTTTTTTTTTATTGCATCGAATGACGAGACGAGCTTGCCGTTCGCCTGATGGTAAGCGATACGACCACCCATAAACAGTGGCAATACCGTCCAGCACCTTGAGCTACAAAGTACTGTGTGCCATTCCACCGCGCTCGTCATCCTGAGACATAAGATGTTAAGTCTCATTATGTCCAGTAGTTCCACTGGCTACAATGTCCTTCAAACCGAAACACAACAGTGCATGCACACTGCTGCTTGGTTGCCTGTTATTCGACGTCTAGAGGCTATATGGTCACTGGCCAACCCCTATGGGTTAAGAAAATAGTAGGAAATCTTTATAAGTTATAGATTATAATCACAAAAATAAACATGAGATAGTACTAATTGTATCATGCATCAAAATTGACAGCTCAAATGATAGAACCCTTTATTTTATTTTTTATCCGTGCTTTACAACTGGCTTTTCTAGTTGTAAACATCCCAATACTTGAGGTTAAAATGCATCCTTAGTTCGTTATTTTGTCTCCCGCTTTGCTATAGAGGGAAGTGGACAATTAATATTTCCAACTCCTCCCTATCTTTCTATTTGATTAATTTCTTTGCGGGAAAAAGACAGACTAGTGTTCCCTGAGACTCGCCGAGCTTCACCGCTTGGTGTCATAAAATGCGTGCCATTACTGATCCTGGCTTACAGGAGTTGTAGTGGCGGGTGTGACGGTGGGTAGTCTCTGTATCATGAAACACAGATAGAAAAGTGTTTAAATTACCTGCCATACTAGTGAATGGTGTGTCAGGGCCCAAGGCCTGTGCGAGGCCCATGGCAATAGCTGTCTTGCCTGTACCAGGCTGGCCTGCGAGAAGAACGGCACGCCCTGCGATTTTACCTAAAAAAGTAAGATTTATATATTTATCTTCACACTGTGGTAAGCCTATTGGCTTTCCCGTGCAGCTATCTTAGTGCAACAAGATACCCCAGGGCCGTCTCGTATGCGCCGAAGAAGGCTTTTGGTTGGTATGCCGGTGTAGGGTGTACATAATTGTTAGGGACTCGGTCCAATGCTCGCTCGGACGACGCTATACTCCCGAATATCGACATTGGGCCGTAAGACTGTGTGAAACCAACTTAACCATTCCACTCACCTCCCAGTGGTGGTAGCAATAACGCGTTTTTTTCCCCACCAAAAAAAAGCCTATTAGCTTACATACAACCACTTGTATTTTGGTGGGGTGCAGGTTAAATAATATACTGTTCTAGCCATACCCAACTTTTTTTTTTAATATGAGGCACAAAGATGTCTTAGTTATGCTGTCAGGTCACAACATAAATCTGTTGACCTATGTGTCTAAAAGTGCAATTATAATTGAACATTTTATTTATCAACTGCCTCAGTGGCATAGTTGTATTACGGTACAACTGCAATGCTGAGGTCTCGGGTTCGATCCCCAGATCTGGCAAAGTGATATTGGGTTTTCTATTAAGTATCAGCTCGGAGTCTGGAATTTGTGCCTGATATGGTGATAGGCTCGCCCCCTATCACATCATGGGACAGAATACGCACAGCGAAAAGTGGATGCATTATTGCCTCTGCCTACCCCTTTGGGGATAAAAGGCGAGACTGTGTATGTATTTTATTTGCTTAAATATGACAGAATGATTTCTTTCTTATAAGGTTAGCATACAACTTAAGTGATTTAGTGAAGATTTTGTTTAGTTTTATGATTTTAAGTCAGGTGGGTCACTTAAATCCTCTGCAGGCTTCTTGCAATAGCTCCACAGGCCGCATGTTGGGTACTAATTCCAATTGCAGGCATGACAAGTAATTTAATAAGGATTCAATGTAATTTAAATACGTAATGCGTTTATTTTTTAAGGTATTTTATTATGATAAAACTTATAACTCTTCTTGGTTAGTGCAAATTACTAAAAAATAACACACCAAGTGTACCATGTTTGAATGTTACCATAGCAACCAATGTTTTGTCAATACCTTCTCGAATCATCTGGAGGACCACGCCGGCGGCCTTTCTCGCCATTTTCTGGCCCACCATGCCCTGAGACACAGCCCTAGGCTCCAGGGAATCATCTAGACCCAATCCTCTGATATGGGAATGCGCGCCAATTCGTTCAATCCGCGTTATGTTTCGAACTTCCTGCACTTGCGCTGCGGCTAGAGACTAGAGAACACAATTCTTTATTCAAAAACATGTTTTTTAGGTTATGTCCGGCGTACACAAAAGTAAGAGCATAGTAACTTACCGCCATGGTTAATTGTTTTTATCACAATAACGCAAACACAATGTAGCAATTCTTTTTATTACGCCGACGTTTATCTACACACGATACAACACCAATTTCAAAATTTCAAATAATGACCATAGAGCAATTGTTGTTTCAATGACAGCAAAATGCAAATAACAAATTCATTTACCTTAATGATGTTAGATACTGACAAATAATATCGATAATTATTTACTCGATATCGATATCGCTATGGCATGTGCTAAAATATTACGTTAAAATGCGTTAAAGTTTGGAATTATGATAACGGATGTATAAGATATATCAATACCAAGACCACTAAAAGTGAACAAAATTGTCTCCCATGTCTTAGTTATCATGCTAGAAAAAATTAAATACAAATACGTTTGTATCACTATTAATTATTACTAGATTATTTATTATATCATCAACGCGATCACTACTAACCGAAAAAGGAACTCAGTTTATCGACTAGAACAAAGTATATGACATTCGAAATATATTTTGTATAATTATATTTACACATTGCTAGCAGCATAAAATTTAACGAATAGTATTATATCATAAAAAAATAAAATTAAAGTTTGCCAAAATGGCATAGAAAGAAGTGTCATCGGGGTTAAAAAAGAAGAGATTTGTACTGATTTTGAGTTTCGACTCATACTTCGACATTGGCAGAATCATCGCGTATGCGGGGACGCCATTTAAAAAAAAAAAAAAAGTAAGATTACAGAAAATAAAAAGAGTAACGAACTTTAACAATATTGAAAAAGTATACAAGAAATTAAAATGGAAATGGACAGTACACATGATGCGAAAGAAAACACGAGAAATGGACCAGAACAATAACAGAATGTTATCCGAGGGATGGGAAAAGGAAGAAAGGTTGACAGAACAAACGATGGGAAGATGACATCAAAAACGTGGCGGGACCAGAATGGACCACAATAGCAAAAGATAGGGAAAATTGGAAATCTTTAGAGGAGGCTTTTGTCGAAGGACAAGCTGTTCAAGAAGCAACAGAACCGGTTTCCGATCAAGAAATTCAATTGCAAATCAATTATAATTATAAAACTTAGTATAAGTGAAACAGCAATAAAGGCTTTTTTTATTTTTATTTATTACATCATAAAATTTGGTCTTATTTATTAATAGCAGTATTCATAATATTTATACAATATACCGATAAGACACATATCGATAATTTTATGTATATAACATCCTTAGGTCACGTTCGGAAACCGTTGTCGTAACATGTATAATAGTAAAATATTGGGAGTTTTGGCGGGAACTTGGAAGTGTCATGAGGTGCTCTTGTTTTAATTCATTATTTTGGTGATACTTAGTGTTATATTGCATAATTATGGTGGTATATTATCCAATATGGCTGCGATTTAGAGTCTTGTGACAGGAGGTTGAGGTCAAAACTGGCACTAATTGGGTTAGTTTTTGTTTTCACTTATAACAAAACCAATTTCGAGCATAGGGCGTTACTTTTTTTTTGGATACTAATATCAAATTATTTTTATTTTTGTATGGTTTAAATACGTAAACAAATACGCGAACAACTGAAAACTTAATGTTTGGTTGTCAAAATTCGTTTTGCGTCAATTTTCACATTTAGAAAGGCGAAGGTGTCCGGTACCGTACAGCCTAGAAATGGTTTTTATGACATAATAAATAAAAATAAATAATATGTGTGACAGAAATCCTAAAGTTGGTTAGGTTATGTTAGAACCGTGTACACTACGCGTGAACCGAGCGAGCGTAGGGAGCGTGCCGCGGCAGCGGCCGGCGAGCGCCAGAAAAAAAATTTAGCTTATAATTCTTTTTCGTACATTTCGAGGTTAGAATTTTGTGATTCAATTTTAATTATCATAAAAACCATTTTTAGGCTGTATGGTACTGAATACCTTCGCCTTTCTAAAAGTGAAAATTGACGCAAAAAGAATTTTGAAAACCAAACACTACATTTTCAGTTTTTCGCGTATTTATTTACGTATTTTAATCATATAAAAATAATTGATATTAGTATCCAAAAAAATGTAACGCTCTATGCTCGAAAATGGTTTTGTTATAAGTGAAAACAAAAACTAACTCAACCAATGCCAGTTTTGACCTCAAACTCCTGTTACAAGACACTAAATCTTAACCTCCAATATAGTTATATTAAAGAGATCAAATGAAGTGAATTGAAATAACTGTGCTAATCAAGTTTTTTTTGGTGCCGCTAAAACTCCTCGATAAAGTCGTGGTAAGGTAGTCACTGCTTTACTTCGACTCGGACATACATACTACAGATAATAAAAAAAGACAACCCAAACTTGACATTGGCATAATGTGAACACAAGTGCCATAAATAAAAAAATACGTGTGGCACTCGGAGACTGCCGCGGTAAAGCTATTGCATAGCATTTTTTATCACAAATTTTGATTAACTAAACACAAATTCGATCTTACGCTTACCACATAAAGTAGATTTTTAAACGCGAGCAACGCACGTTTAGTCTTGTTATTGATAAATGTCAGAAATGCAATGGTCATCACAACCAAAGTAGAATAAATCAAAATTTGAAAAAAGAATTTTACGTTCGATTCTTTTGTACTCGTGCCGTGCCAACGCTGGGGAAATAGCTTCTACGCAATGAATTTAAGGTTTATATTAGATTAGTAAGAAATGGTTTTAATGACTAATAAATAAAATAAATAAAAATATACTCGTTTCAAGAATTATAGCTTCTACGCATTGTATTTAAGGTTCATATTAGTAAGATAAAAAAGATGTGAGGGTATTTTCGTTACGGAATTTCTGGATTCGGTCTCCACGCTCAAGGCCCGCTATAGAAGCTATGCAATAGCTTAAAAAAAGTAAACTTACTTCTTTGTTTCACTCTCTGAAAATATGGTATGACTGGTAAACTTAGAACTTACTTAGGAGCATTTAATAACATACTCAAAGATGGTAAATCGTAAATGCATGGGAGTTTTAACTGGTGGTAGGTCTCTCAAAAGTTTTGTTTTCAATAGGTAGGTGCTAAAATAAATTAGGTTAGCTTAGTTTTCGACCTGCAACCCACGATGTCAGTTCTTTTAAATACCAGAAAAGTGTATGCTTGACCACCGTAAGGTTCTAAATAAGTCGCTTGTGCGTCGTCTGTCAGCAACATGCAACTTGCAACTAAAGTAGACAATAAGAGTTATCTACTGTTTCCTTTGTACAATCTCCGAAATGAGCGTGCCTGCTTGGTAAAATATATAAAATGGGCGTCTTATCTTGAGGAAGTGTACTACCACCAAATTGGGTGAATATACCAAGTCTGTGTAGGTACTCTTCGCAGGGGCTACTAGTTCTTTTGTATCCTTGCTAGGGAGAACGTAGAGCGGCCCGAGGCTTTGCGCTTAAGGGGGCCTCGCGCGTCCAATTGAGGACGTTTTTAGGTCTCCACCCTATTTACTAACGCATTTGGATCACCTACGAAATTGTTGAAATCGGGATTTTTTTTCCCATTGGCTCCCTCCCGCCCAGGGGCCCGCGCCGCCTCTAGTACTTAAGGCACAAAGACACAAAGATCTGCTACCCGAAGCCTCTCCTAATACTAAGCCTAAGAAATTCCGTCAAAGTAGCTAGGTACGGACCGTAATGTACATTTCTGGTGCCGAGCAATATAACGGAATATGCTATAAGTTAAAATACAGTAAGTACTTAAATCTTAAACGTAATAAAAAACCAAGTAAAATTAAACATGGTAGCAATTAGCGCGACTCCGGTCCGCAATGACTGAACAGGGGCAGATTTAGGGTTCGAATTAATTTACCTCCTTGTTATAGGCGGCACTAGTAGTGATCTGTGGACTGAGAGACCGGAGACCCATGATTCCTAGCGCGACAATTTGTGTATGTCAGCTATAATTAACCAGCGGTCCGCTTAGTTTCTGAACATAGCCCAGTTGACTTAAAAACACTAAAACTAAAGAAACGTTCCCCAAGAACACTTGAGCTGTGAGTTAATCCTATAAGAATTAATCATACAGCTCATTGTGAACGAACACCTTTAAGTGCCAGAACGTAATAAATATTTAACATTTTATTTACGCAATGAATTTACGTAATTTACATTTTTTCTTTTTCGCGTTGAAAAAACGCGTTATCGCTACCACCACGGGGGGTGAGTGGAACGGTTGGTTTCACCTATTTTTTTTTTAATGGCATTTGTGTTCATTTTGCCAATGTCAAGTTTGGTTTGTCTATTTTATTATCTGTAGTATGACGAAGTAAAGCAATGGCTACCTTACCAAGACTTTATCGAGGAGTTTTGGCGGCAACAAAAAAATACTTGATTAGCACAATTATTTCAATTCACTTTATTTGAGCTCTTTAATAAAACTATATTGGATAATATACCACCATAATTATGCAATATAACACTAAGTATCACCAAGATAATGAATTAAAACAAGAGCACCTCATGACACTTCCAAGTTCCCGCCAAAACTCTTCACCTATCTTACGGCCCAACGTTGACACTCGGGAGTATAGCATCATCCGAGCGAGCATAGGACCGCGTCCCTAACCCTATGTATGTACAACCGAAACCTACGATGGCCTTCTTTGGCGCATACGGCCCCGGGGTATCTTATAACATGAAGATATCTGCACGAAACCGTCGCTGCGCAATGCCGCATTGTGGCCCCTCAATAAAGGAAGGGGTTTAGATGCCTCCGAACTCTTAAGCACGCCTTTGTCCTATACGACTACGTGAGACCGACCACCCGCATTGTCGTCTACCTCGGAGTCACTTAAATTAGATTAGTCGAGCGAGCAGCCCCCCACTGCTCGCCACGCGACTCTCTCTAAACCCCGTTTAATCGCCTCTTACGACGAGCAGGGGATACCGTGGTGGAATTCTCTAGATGTTCCCGGACCACAGGGCACGAGGCGGCGGTCAGTCTACCTCCAAGCACCTCCTTCATCTCCTCTGGCAGCGGGCGGGATCGTTCTGCTTACTGATCATGGCGGACAGCACAGCCCGCAGCGAGAAGTCTCCTTCGGCGACTGCTCTAAGAACGCTGCGCTATAAATACGATAAGGCCCTGGGCACCATAACTAAGACGTCTTTGTGGCCCGTATAAAAAAAAATCGTCACTATGTTTTCCTTTCATCGTTAAAGCGAACAATAATTGATAAACAATACACACGTAACTTCGAAAAGTCAGAGATGTGTACATTGGGGTTTGAACCTGCGGAGCTTCGCCTCGGCAGGCCGTTCCATTCTCAACTAGGCTATGTATAGATGTTAGTAATTAAAGTATGAACTGAACTCTCATATCAGCATATTTACAACAAATGACCCCCACAGATTTTCCAGATTATTTTCTCAAATAAATGACTCTAATTGTGTCTCTGATTACGGCCCTGGTCCATTTTAACGATGACTCTTCTCGTAAAACTGTGATTTTTAACCAACTTCAAAAAAGGAGGTTCTTTATTCGGTCCTATGTATGTATGTATGTAAATTTGTATGGCCGCGCGTTTCTCAAAAACTAATGATCCGATTTGGATGAGGTTTTCATTAATTAAATATATTTTTTTTAGGGAAGGTTTTAGTATATAATTTATTAGGATCTGATCAAGATCTTCGGACATAGAGAGCGGAACTCTTCAATAGCTAACAGCAGATGACCCACGAATGCTGCAATCGTATATCGATGATGTATTGTTTACACCATTTCATAATTAACTAACAAAAAAACAATAAATAAAAACTTTTTAACAAAAAAATAAACAGACTTCAAAATCACTACAAACCAAAAAATTATTTAACTTTATTATATATATAACTTTATATTCGCTTAGTATATAGGTACGTATATTTGGAGTCGATGCCTAATTTAAATTGCCAGTTAAGCTAAGGAAATACACGAACAAATATACGAAAAAACAATGATCAATTCTCAGGTATGTAGGTTTCCTTGCGATGTTTTCCTTCACCGTTAAAGCGAACGATCACTATAAACAATACACACATAACTTCGAAAAATTAGAGGTGTGTGCATTGATGTAATAAAAAAACATTTAATACATCAGTGCCTTGGGCTTTGATCCTGCGGACACCCGTCTTGGCAGACAGTTGCATTCCCAACTAGGCTATCGTCCACAAGCCAGGTTTCTTGCTTATTTATTTCTTAATATTTATATTTGCAATTGGATACAAAAATAATCATTCTATAAAAAAAACTAGATGCACCATAAATATTTGAGAATAAATAAAAAAATCTATATCGAAATGTCGATTAAGAGATTTTAGCTGAAAAGACGCGAACTGCATTGAATTAGTTTCTGTTGTCTTTATTGAGTCGTCTTTCCGTCTACTAAACTTATATTATATACCGATCCATAGCCCTGAGTGTTCAACAACAGCCATCCATACCATACCATACAGCCCTGTATTTATACTGCCCACTGCTGAGCACGGGCCTCCTCTACTACTGCGAGGGGTTAGGCCTTAATCCACCGCGCTAGCCAAGTGCGGGTTGGCAGACTTCACATACCTTTGAAGTCTTTATAGAGAAATTCTCAGTTATGCAGGTTTCTTCACGATGTTTTTCCTTCACCGTTACAGCGAGCGATAATTCCTAAAAAATACACACATGACGTTTTAGAAATGTCAGAGGTGCATGCCCTTGTGTTTTGAACCTGCGGACATTCGTCTCGGTATTCAGTTCCACTCCGAAAACATCGTGGGGAAACCTGTATATCTGAGAATTTCTTTGAATTTCGAAGGTATGTGAAGTCTGCCCGCACTAGGCCAGCGTGGTGGACTAAGGCCTAATCCCTCTCAGTTGTAGAGGAGGCCCGTGCTCAGCAGTGGGCAGTATAAAATACAGGGCATGATGGTATGATACTAATATCGTAAAGAGGAAAATTTAGTATGTAGGTTTGTAGGAGCTAATCTCTGAAACTACTGAACCGATTTTGAAAAATCTTTCACTAATAGGTAGCTACATTACTCCTGAGTGCTATAGGCTACTTTTATCCCGGGATAATTTTTTTTCATGCTGTCGGAGCCGCGGGCAAAAGCTATTTACTAATAAAAAGAAATAAGAAAATTAAAAAATTTGTTCAGAATAGAAAACACATATAGGTACCGGTAATTACTGAGGCACTTGGGAAGTGCAAGGATGCGACCCTTCTAGTCGCCTACTGCTCTAGTTAACTACAGGGTGCGGCGAAAACATTCTAACCGCTACTATTTGTCGCAACTCGAAAATATTTTTATTTTTAAAATTATCGCAATGTCTGAGACAATTCAAGGAGGTTATTATGCGTCTTTCGCTTGGGTAGCTAGTGAAAGGCTGGTAGGTTAGCTAGCCTAGGGCCTGTAGTGTCCTCACCGGTGAGGATCGCGACGTGTTCCTCCCATTATTTTGATAAAATGATCTCTTTTTAATATCCCCTCTCCTGCCAGCCCGAGCTGGCTTTTTTGTTTTTGTTTATTTCTCATAATTGATTTTACTCCAAATAAAAAATTCTGTAGTTATATAAGTGACCTTTGGTATTAACAATAATTATTATAATCAATTTAATGTATCTTGACTTATCATAAGTGCAACTATGTGCGTCAATGTGATAAAGTATTTTATTTTATTTTTATTTAAAAAATACAAATTGTTGTGTGGCATTCTACTGCACTCGTTAACCTGACACATAAGATGTTAAGTCTCATAATGCCCAGTTATTACGCTGGCTACAATATCCGTCAAACCAGAACACAATAGTGCATGCACATTGCTGGCGGTAGAAATAGACATTGCGTTGACATAAACCCAGGCGGCCCCTCGCATACGAGACTTAAAATTTAATTCATCATCCATCATTCAATTCAATAAAAAAAAATACGTGTGGCACTCGGAGACTGCCGCGGTAAAGCTATTGCATAGCATTTTTTATCACAAATTTTGATTGACTAAACACAAATTCGATCTTATGCTTACCACATAAAGTAGATTTTTAAACGCGAGCAACGCACGTTTAGTCTTGTTGTTTTTTTTTTTTTTTTTTTTTTTTAAATGGCATTTGTGTTCACATTTTGCCAATGTCAAGTTTGGTTTGTCTATTTTATTATCAGTAGTATGTCGAAGTAAAGCAGTGGCTACCTTACCAAGACTTTATCGAGGAGTTTTGGCGGCAACAAAAAAAACACTTGATTAGCACAATTATTTCAATTCACTTCATTTGAGCTCTTTAATAGAACTATATTGGATAATATACCACCATAATTATGCAATATAACACTAAGTATCACCAAAATAATGAATTAAAACAAGAGCACCTCATGACACTTCCAAGTTCCCGCCAAAACTCCACGTTTAGTCTTGTTATTGAAAAAATGTCAGAAATACAATGGCCATCACAACCAAAGTAGAATAAATCAAAATTTGAAAAAAGAATGTTACGTTCGATTCTTTTGTACTCGTGCCGTGCCAACGCTGGGGAAATAGCTTCTCCGCAATGTATTTAAGGTTCATATTAGATTAGTAAGAAATGGTTTTAATGACTTTAATAAATAAAATAAATAAAAATATACTCGTTTCAAGAATTATAGCTTCTACGCATTGTATTTAAGGTTCATATTAGTAAGATAAAAAAGATGTGAGGTTATTTTCGTTACGGAATTTCTGGATTCGGTCTCCACGCTCAAGGCCCGCGATAGAAGCTATGCAATAGCTTAAAAACGTTTTTCACCTTGTGTATTTTGCTTTTTTCTTGTGTATAGTGGATACTGATTTCCTACCAGCAACATCTCAAATTCCTATTTCTTCCGAGGTTGGAGCATTCATAATTCTTATATTGTAGCAAGGGCGTCAACAAGGGGGGCAGATATTCAATTATTTTGGTTAAAAAACTAAACTACTGAACCAAATTACAAAAAAAATCTATAGGGCTAATATGGAAGTATATTCTTTCACATAAAAAAAATAATTTTTAAATCGGTTAATAAATAATAGTTCTCTGAGGTAACAAACAAAAAAAAAACGTCAAATTGAGGTCCTCCTTTTTTATTCGGTTAAAAAGATCCCGTGGAGCTTTTTGATTTTCGTACTGTTCAAATTACAAGCGCAGTAGAGATAAGACTGGCATTCAAGCAAAAAAAAAACTCGATTGGAAGCAACCCTTATCGAAAACACATAGTAGCGCCCCATAAAAAACCCTATTACGGAGGGTAGCGAACCTCCCTGCACCCTCTGGGAATGCCCCATCCCTCTCCATCCCTCCGTAGATTATATTTCCATCCCTCTCACACAATCCCTCTCTCTCTACTAATCGATTTTGCTCACATTGCATTGAATCTCGCGGCGAACGACGGAATCTCTTTAAAAAATCCCGTTATTTCGTCACAATTTCGCGATAATTCAAGTGGGATTTGAAATAAGTGTGTTTACAGACGTTTTTTGAGTATTATCGTGTGAAAATTTTACTGTTTTTGGGACTTTTGAATGTAATTTGTGCGAGGACACCGGTACGTTATTTGGTTTTAATTTTAGATATGTAGAACTTACCTATTTTTTATAAACTGTTGGATTCGGGAATTTTCTAGTATAAAACAATTTGAATTAAGAACTTTTTTTTGTAGATAACGGGAAGTTCTGGCTGCGCAATAAATTGTTATGTTTTTGTTTTTATTTTCTATACCTATAGAGAGCATTGGCACTTGTACCTATAATTTTTGTTGCAATATTTATTTTGTTGAATGTTCCTACTATCTCAGTCTTAAATCGTAGACTATAATTTTAGGTTCTTACATATGAAATTGGCGTTTTGTCGTACTAGCCACTTTGATCTGATATATCTCCCCTTTGGTTAAGTATTCCAAATTAAAATTAATATATGCATTTAACTGGTACATTTGAGATTCGAAAACAGTCATTAATTTGTTTTTTCCTGATTAGTTTTTTCTTTAGCGTCTTTCATATCGCATAATGTAAAATTAATTCATAAAATTAATGTATTATATATGTTCTTTCTTGAATCTGTTTATCGCTTCAGATAACTTTGATGCACCTACCTTGTTTATCTCTGCACCACCCTAAGGTTGACTGGTAGAGAATGCCTACGGCATTAAGTCCGCCTATGTACATTGATTGTATATGAAGCGCATGAATAAATAAATAAATAAATAATGGAAAACATGAAATATCCCTATATTTACGAGTATGAGTTCCACCGTGGCACCAGTGCTGCAGAAACAGCTCGAAGGATTAACGATGTGTACGGCGCTGGTGTCGCAAAAGAAAACACGGTACGTTTTTGCTTCCAACGTTATCGTTCTGGAAATTTCGACCTTCAGAACAAGCCCCGTGGACGGCCGGAGACCAAGGTGGATAATGAGGAATTAAAGGCTATTGTGGAAGCGGATCCGTCGCAAACCATTTCAGAGTTAGCTGCAGGCTTCGGTGTGAGTGATAAAACGGCGGCGTCGTGTGCCGGGTCGGCCACTTCCCTGTAATATGGTTGAGGAGGCCGATGGCTGGCACATGCGTCATACTCGTGAACGAGTGCTGCTTGTGTGGACTGGTCTGCCCTTTTCGCTTACTATATCTAAGTATTAGGGGTATATCTTGAACTTAGATTAATAGCGACATCTTGAACATTTCAGATCAAATTATTACATGATTCCTGAGATAGTTATGCACTAGTGTTGGAATTTAAAAAATTATTACCTATTTTGCGAGTATATAAATGAACTGCTCTTAACAAAACTTAACAAATACTGAATTGTATTTTTTTTTTCTCTACATAATGCATTGTATTTTATACCTTGAACTGATTTTGAAAAGAGCAACACTAGAGTTTCTTGCCCGTTCTTCTCTAGTGAGAACTGCTTTCCGAACTGGTGGTAGAGTTAATATTGACGGAATCTAAATAATGTATAACATTTTATGGGTTCGAATAAATTATTTCATTTCATTTCATTTCAAAACTGTTTTAATACACTTGAAGCAAAATCGGGAAGTATAAAAGTTTGAAATAACACACACTGCACAACAGACGGCCGCTACACTAGAGGAGCTGCAATTGGAATATCTGCGACATCCACCATACTCCCCGGACCTTGCTCCAATAGAATACAATTTTTTCCGTAATTTGACCAATAAAAATCGACTTTGTATTCGTCCCACACAAAAGGCCAATTTCATATTAAGGACCTAATATTAATATCTGTAGCTATTTTTACTTTACATACATAATAGTATTTAGAGTAAAAATATCATTACACCACACACGTCTGTGTCCGCACACGTCGGTGGCGTAGTTGTATTACGGTACGACTGCAAGGCTGAGGTCTCGGGTTCGATCCCCGCGTCGGGCAAAGTGATATTGGATTTTTCTATTCAGTATCAGCCCGGAGTCTGGAATTTGTGCCCGGTATGGCGATAGGCTCGCCCCCTATCACATCATGGGACGGAATACGCTTGGCGAAAAGTGGGTGCACTAGTTGCGCCTCTGCCTACCCCTTCGGGGATAAAAGGCGTGAGCATGCATGCGTCTGTGTCCGCAAAGGTGTAGGCAGCGGTAGGATTAGTGAACCCATGTCTCGCAAAGCTGATGTCCGTGGCTTTAAGTGATAAATGTCGATCCTCTCGCCATCTCGTGTACATATTCCAATCTTGGGCAACTTTATATGATTTTCGAATTGAAATCACAAATTGCGATAGTATGACATTTGAATCGCAAAACCTCAGGATTTCCAGCCTAAATACGCTGCCACTAGTCCAATGAGGCGGTACGTTCGCTTTCGGGCGTGATCTTTCAAATAAACACATAGCATCTTCTTGCATGAATTAGGCTTCATTACCATCGAATATTGATAAACTCGAATTTTGGTGTAAAAATCATAAAATTTTTACCACCTTCAAATTATTTTCATTTTTGTTCTGATATTGTGGATCAATGATTAAAGAATCTATTAAAAGTCTATTAAAAGACTTTTCCTAATCGATTAATAAATATTTGAGTTATGAAGTAAATATTTTAAAAAATCCTCCACATTTGAACTCGGTTAAAAAAGAAATGATTACGGAAAGCAGTGACTAAGGAAAGGGGTCAAAATCTCGTTTAGCATTGATACGAAAAGCAAGCAAACTGTTAATATTGGTTTTCGGAGAGAAGACAATCTACATATTTTTTATTTGTTTTCTGTCATTATTTCAAATACCATCGGCATTATACCAATTTGTTCACTAAGAGTTGAATAAAAATAATATTATAGTTCAATAATAGAATAACAGTATTCGATTTCCAATTTTTTTTAATTTGTAACAAAAACATATTACATAGCTGTACGTCAGTCGTTTGTCGAATACCAATTTCCGCCGTGCAGTCGGATATTATCGGATATTGCCAATCAAGGAGCAGACAGCGCGGATACAAGGCTTAACGTATTTAACCGTGAAGGATTATTATTACATTTTGCTGGGATCTGAGTCTTCTAGAAAAGTCTACACTTTACTGGGATAAAAGTAGCCTTGAAGTATTATTCTACTTGTTTGGCATAATTTAGTCATGATGTCAGGTCTCTACCGCATAGTCTATTTCTACCACGAAGAAGCAGTTTGTATGGACTGTTTTTTTTCGGTTTGAAAGACATTTTAGCATAATTACTGGGCATTATGAGACTTAACTAATGCCTCAGGGTGACGAGCGCAGTGGAGTGCAGTACTTTGTAATTCAAAATTCTATATGTTTTTGCTACTGTTTATGGTCATATCGTTCACCATCAGGCGAGCGGCAAGCTCGTCTCTTCAAAACAACACTTTCCTTAATTGTGGTTCGTAAAACCGCTACAAAGAAACGTAATGTTTTTCCAACATGATTGTCCATGAAAGTGCATAGATAAGTATGAAAACACTGCGTTAATGGGGCAGCGGGGAAACGTGTTGAGCTAAAAGGGCGGGAAACATGCGTGAGGGTGGGAAACGCGTAATAGTGATGTGACATAAACTATCGATATTTTTATAGATTTATAAAGCTTCACTAAGATGGAGCAATTTTCTAGCGGCGTCTCGCCCGCGTTGACAGACAAAACTGGTTTGGACGAAACAATAATCGTATAGAAGTCTTTTGACAGATATCTTACTAATCTTTGATTAATTATATAACTAGATAGAGTGACGCGCTGCAATGAAACTAAACAGGCCAACTTTACTTAAGCTAGTATGCGTGACAGCCAGGGCTTGATAACGTTACAAGTTCACATTAAAAGTATCGATAAGTAACCGTAATTTCATAAAAATACAAGCGTATCGGTAAGATTTAGTAGCGGTATTTAATTTAGTAACGTAACATAATTATAACGATACCAATAACGATAATAATTACCAGTAATATTTTAAGTCGATAACGTAAAAATGACCGGTAATTTTTAACGTTACTTTAAGCGACGTTGCCGTTTGTAGTTTGTACCAAGGCGCGTATCAACCCAGGCGCGCCCCACGCGATATTGTCAAATATTACTAACGTACTTTTAAATATCATAAAGAATTTACCTCATTACTTAAACAATATTATATTTAAAGGCCCGCCGATAGTTTACATATAAAATGCTTTGTCCTGAATGATTGACTGACGGATCAACGCACAGCCTAAACCGCTGATCGTAGAGACTTTTTATTAGTTTTTGTATGACGTATGCATCCAATAAGAAAGGATTTTCCGAAATTCTATACCTAAGGGGGTGAAAAGGGGGGTAAAGTTTGTATGGGACAACGTGATTCCTTGGTACATACATACATACATAAACTCACGCCATTGGGGTAGGCAGAAACTATGGAGCGCCAAGTGCTACGATCCAAGCATAGGTACCTCTACCGCTTCTTCCACAGTCATCAGTCTCTTCATACATGCTCGTCGGTTACTCGAACTCCGTGGTACAATCTACTTAAAATTTTGCATAAACCTTTTTTAACTGGATTGATGGAAGACTTGTTTCGTATTTGATTGAAATTCATCCCCTAACCGGTTTAAAAAGGGTAAAAGAGAGAGTTATTTCGGCATAGATTTGCTTTTAAGTTGATATTAATTACTCCTTAGTGCTTTTGATTTCAAACACATTCAATTAATTTCCTCAATTTATTCAAACACATGTTTCTAAACTCAATCCGATTTAGTTAGGTTAAGGTTAGGATTGGATTAGTGGAGGGGGTGCGGATTCCCATCGGCTCCACAATGAAGTATCTGGGTTTGGTGTTGCACAGCCGATGGGACTTTCGTGCCCACTTTGCGATGCTGTCGCCAAAACTGGTGCGGGCAGCAGGCGCACTTGGACGCTTGCTGCCAAATTTGGAAGGTCCTGGTAACCCTTGCCGAAGTTTATACGCTGGAGTTGTGCGGTCTATGGCCTTATACGGTTGTCCCGTCTGGGCCGGGTCCCTGAATGCTCGATGCGTCGCTCTATTGCGCAAACCGCAGCGTTTAGTAGCGCAGCGACTCATCAGGGGCTACCGCACAGTCTCCCACGAGGCGGCCTGCGTCTTGGCCGGTATTCTGCCATGGGATTTGGATGCCAAACACCTCTCGTCAGTATTCTTCTGGCGTGAGGAGGCATCCCGTCTCGGGCAGAGACTAGCTCCGAGGGAGGTAACGGCCCAATTGGCCTCCATCCGCAGCGCCGCCGTGGAGGAGTGGCATACCAGGCCGGAGAGCCCGTGTGCGGGCTTGAGGACTGTCGCGGCAGTGCGACCTGTCTTCTTAAGCTGGCTAGACAGGCGCCACGGTGCGCCGACATTCCGTCTGACACAGGTGCTGACGGGCCACGGGTGTTTCGGCTCGTTTCTGTGTCGGATCGGGAAGGAGGAGTCCGCCGTGTGCCATCATTGTGGCAACGGCCGCGACGACACGGTCCAACACACTCTTGAGGAGTGCCCAGCCTGGGACCTACAACGCAGCGCTCTTAGAGCAGTCGTCGGAGGAGACCTCTCGCTGCCGGCCGTGGTGTCCGCCATGGTATGGCCATGGGGTAGGTTTGGTTAGGTTACGGTTAGGTTTGCGTTACGTTTGGGTTAGGGTTTATTAGGTTAGGGTTAAGTTTGGGTAAGATTTTGGTTAGGTTGTTTTAGGTTTGGGTTTGGATAGTATATTAGGAGATTATTGCATCGTATCCTAGCAATAATTGCATCATCTAAATCAGGCTTTAGTAACTTTTTTAGTATAAGAAAAAGGCGAATCTATGACAAGACGATGTGCAAATTTTATTATCAAAATAATGTTTCATTTGCATCTTTGCTCTTTTTGGCTATAAAACACGTGTTACGAACCTTTCTCATTTTGGCATAATTAGGTCTAATTATTCCCGATTTTTTATTTAACATCAAAATGCAAGACAATTGTATATTTTAGAAATATCGATAGTCATTAATTACCCCATCATTAGAAGTACTTAGAACCCTTTCTTCCCGCTTGTGTGGGACGCGCCCTCCGAGATTTCAATGCGTTATAATTTCGTAAACAAACACTTTTGTGCGTGGATAAAACCTTTTTAAAAAAGGAATTTATTTTTTAATGGTTGCAGAATGACTGTGGTATCAATTATTTACTAAAATAACAATTTTAGTATCATTGGGTCATTGTTTTCAACTCAGAATACTTAAAACCAAATAGACCGGACATCAGGACCTAATTTTTCGTCCATAAGTTATTACCAATTGGTAATAAGTCGCTGTCTTATCTGACATGTCCGTGTAACAAGACGTCTCGGTATGCTTAAATTTTGTAAAGAAAACAATATTTTGAAAGGGAAATATGCCAATTTACGCATTACGACCATGTCAAAGTATGTTCTAATGAATTTTATAGAGGTGTTTTACCTGAAAATAAAACACATATTAAATACTTACCTTATTTGAAGCTTACTAGATTGAGATAGGCACTTCCTGTTTTCCGTTTCCTCTACCTTCCTTTTCATTTTATCTATCTGTCTCGCTCGCACATCCGTTCTCCCACCAGGCCACCGCCCCACCAAAGGTGTGCTCTGTGGTGGTCGGTGTTCTAGGAATCATTGAGTCGATAATCTACCAGGCAGAAATTGAAATGTAAGCTTCAAATAAGGTAAGTATTTAATATGTGTTTTATTTTCAGGTAAAACACCTCTATTAAACACTTGACCGTTATTTGAAGCTTACTAGATTGAGACGTGTCTGTTATCGCCTGGTGGGGCATGACGCCAATGTGATGAAATATTGATGATGATCCTATTTTGAAAGAAAATATGTTATGCCAAGTATACATTAGATTAGTTTAATAATCCATATGTGCGAGAAAAAGGATTACTTACAAATGTAAATACGCATCCAAAATGGTATTGTATGGACTATGATATTCGTATGTATAAAATGTTACGAGTACCTATACAGACATATACTCGAATTTAATCAGCTGCTTTAAACAAATTAACGATTTCACAGCTACTATTATTTTTAGATATTACTTCCTTACGTTAGAAACGGGTGAATGTATTTTGTGGTCTCCAGTAGAGACCTTTGCAAGAATCTCATCTGAAGGACAAATTATGAATCCCGTTTTTGGAAGCCGATCGTATGCTCCCTAAAGAATTCACTACTCCGTTTCTAACAATATGGATTTTACCTAGCCGGCTATAACTGTACGGGAGACAGGCTTTGGTGAACCTCTAATATTAATAAATAAATTAATCAGTTTCCCAATCTACGCTTTTCTTCCAAAATAAATATAGTACCTACGTTTTACCCAGAATACTGGGTCCATATTCTTGTTCTTAGTTAGGTTAGGAGACAATTTCGCGCCTGATTGTCTATAAGTAGCAGTATCTGCTATTGAGCCATACATGGGCCATAGGATCAAATTTTTACAATCTACAGACAATTGTTTGGATTAGACTGCAAACAATGTCAAATCGTGAACTCTTCTGCCGGAGCAAAGAAGTAATAGCGTTGTAGTTGTCTGCGTGTCGCAAATACAGCATTTTCATTCTCAAGACTATTCAAAAGCGTAACTAACTTATCTACGTTCCATATCATAGATTAGAGTTCAGGATATGTTGGACGAAGGCGTGCGAACTTAGACTACCACCATTGTTGTAATAATTCAGCGTGCAGATTGCAGACTTGTGTAACAAAATAATGTTGTAAGCAAATCCATTTACAACAAAACGTGCTAAACTTCGACCCGTGGGTTCTAAAGGCTCTACTTTATGTTTTTTTTTTTTTTTTTTTTTTTTAGTTCAGTTCAGCCCTCGAGACCATACAACTTCATATTATCTTTTTGGTAGAAGGACGCCAGAAGATTATAAAGGTTCTATTTGAACTTTAATCTACCCGTCAACGCCCGCTTATATATAGCTATAAGCTAATTTCCTTATATTAATGGACACCGGTGTCCATCGCGGGCGTTGAAGGATTAAATTCCATGACTACCCCCACATTTCCATACTTTCAATGTCATCGCTTGAATTTTGGGGGGGTGGGAAGTCGGTCACTGTCTATCAGGTGTAACTAAGGTTCCTTGATCGTGATCCGGGGCGCCAGCGCTCGGGTTCTTGGGTCTTATCTCCAGAATACTCTGTCCCACCTCGGTATAACCAGGAGGACAATATCAGATTCTGAATTGAGGTGCTGTAACACTAGGGATGGAAATAGTCAGACTCGTGGGTAAATCCAGTTTCTGGAGAATGCATCGTGGTAAATCGCGCGAACGTCGTTCAGGTGCAAAGATACATAGTTGCTTACCACCTTCGCTCGTTCTGACGCAAATAGATCTATCACGGAAAGCCCAAACTTTTCGATATTTTCTGTACACTGAAATAGATGCCAGCCTGGGGCACGTCGACAAGGCGACAATTGGTCTGCGTGACTGTTGTACATTCCTGGAATGTATTAAATTTCGAGAATGATCTGGAAGTTGTCCAGAATATGAAACAGTTCTTTGATTAACTGAATCGAGGGTCTAAGGGTAAGACTTGGTCCCCCCCCCCCCCCCCCCTCGTTTCACAATAATGCTACGTCTTGTTGTCGCATTGTACTAGAACCTTGGGTACGCTCAGATATTGGTCTTGTTAACTTATGACCTTCAGTATTGTGAGCAGCGCATTGATTGCAATGGAGATGTCGTTCTTGTTTGATCCATAAGCCCGACATTGGGCGGCTGTCGAGCTGAGCTCCCCACGCTATACCTGAGGCGCCTCTGGCGGAAAATTATGTGGTCAACGGTGGTTGATAATGGAACCGAGAAGACACATGGCAATTTGGATGCCACCATTTTAATAACTCGCGCACCTCCATGGTTAGAACATAGGTACAGCCAGGAGCTTATTTAAAAAGTTTGTTCAAAAAGATACGAATGTTTCGAAAATTAAGCCTGCTCTGAGGGACAGTTAACACTGGCAAATTTTAGAAGCCTAACCAGACTATGTAGTTGCTTTACTGATATCGTGGCCTTTCGCAGTAAATCCAGTACTTTTTGTGTTACGAGGAAGATCTTGAATTCGTTCGCCAACCTAATAAATGTAAACGGTCTAACACTTTTGGGTGTGGACTCGAAGAATTTGCAAATCTTAATTGAATAGCATACTTTGGAAAGAAACAAGTATTCGAACACGTTCAAGTCTTAAGGTGTGTGCCACCCATTGATTAAAGACGCAAAACCTTTGGCTGCAGAGTCCAAACGGCAGGCAGGTCATTTTCAGTCATTTCCGCGGTAAATAAATCGCAGAAACCCCAACGTGATAGGGAGATAGGCTGGTAGAAATAGGCCTGGGAAAGATCTACTTTACAAAGCCAGTCGCCTGGTTATAGGAAGTCTGAGACACTACATATGTTTATCAACCTGAAGGGTTCCGTGTAAACACAATTGTTTAACATTGACAATTTGTCGATTACTGCCCTCGTTCTTGGGAATCAGAGACATTGTCGATGTAAAGGTTGGAGACCAGTGACAACCATCAGAACACTTTTAAATAACATCTCCGTAATAAATGCATACATTTCTAGAGATTCCACTGTTACAAATGGCTTCCGTAAATTAGGTAGAGCAAAAGGGGGTTTTTTCTCAGAAAAGGTATGCGATAGCCTGTTATTATGCGCAGCAAGGTGTCTGACGCTCCTAGCTACTTCCATCGATCGACAAAACACTTCAACTGGCCCGCTTTGAAGTAGGCAGAAACCACTCTCTTTTACCGCTTGGTAGTCGTGGGCCGTGTTGGGCTTCTTAGTATTCTTGACCGGCTCTTGTCACTGTTTACCACCACGTGGACTAATGAATCCATGTGTATTATGTGTATCACCACATTGACCACTATCGTTATTACCGTTACCTTGTGGGCGTCGGTAATGTTTACAGATAAAAGTGGAGTGGTTATGACTACAACTCTGCAGGAGTGTGTGCATGGCGCAGTATAACATGCATGATGTGCACCCTACGAGGGTACGAAAAAATAAATTTTGCTGACTCCTGCGAGGGGTTGTGATTGGTAATATTAACCCACTGTTTGCGAAACAGGTTTATAGCCACTGCCTTTATTTGGAGGTAAAAAACCGTCTTTATAAAACCTCCATTTCTAAGACCACAACTCTGCGAGAGTTGTGTGCATGGCGTTGTACAACATGCATGAAACGCACCCTGCGAGGGCACTGAAACAATTTACCGACCCCTGCGAGGGGTAGTGATTGGTAATATTAACCCAGTGTTTGTGAAACAGGTTTATAGCCACTGCCTTTATTTGGAGGTAAAAACCGTCTTTATAAAACCTCCATTTCTACGACCACAACTCTACGAGAGTTGTGTGCATGGCGTTGTACAACATGCATGAAACGCACCCTGCGAGGGCACTGAAACAATTTACCGACCCCTGCGAGGGGTAGTGATTGTCTTTATTTACCCTTTCTAAGAATAATGTGCATGGTGGTCAAAGATCAGTTGTAGGAAGTCGGAAGGAACCTTTTGATATTCCCCTTCCGAAAATAGCTCAACTATCTTGTTATGTAACTGCTCTGGTACTATATTGTCGGAGTGACGAGACCATGTGATGAGATCAGTCAAATTCTAAATTCTTAATCTGTAAGACTTCTTGTTGCTTAAGTATGCAAATTGTCAGAGCACCGTAAGCTTTATCAGCATAAGCTAAATACCGTTGTGTATTATATGATTTGCGCCTCTACGTACTTAACCTCAGACCACTCACATTTGTCGGAATGCTAAAACTTTAGCAGCTTAAAGTAACATTCAGGATTCTTCAGAAGCTAGAAGGATCCTTTAATTTAACCTGAATTTCAAACTTAAATTAATTAAGGTCGCTAGATTTTACGCCGTCCGGCTCATAATCATAATATAATAATCTACAATCCTGATCCAATAATATGTCCTCATCAGTGTTATTCAACTCCTGTTGGGCTACAACAAGTAGGTATTTCTGGCTGCTGCTAGGGCAGCCTGTATTACAGACATAAAAGCGATTGCATTAGTTTTACCCCGCCGTTCTCTACTATAGCGGTGCTGACGAGGATCTTGGATCGTTGGAATCAGTATTATAACTACTATCGTCACTAGGAAAGGACGACCTACTCTTTGTTTAATGACGACGCAATGTGGTTCTCCGGCGGGAATCGAACCCCGGTTTCCCGCGCAGGGATACTGACCACTATACTACCAAAGATCCATCTTAATCAAAGACTAGTGAGTACTAGTACTTAGTAGTACAGCACTTTTCCTAAAGAATAAAATAATATATTTGAAAACGAACGGTAACACCGTTATAATTATTTCTTTTTTTAAAATAGTAATATATGAAAAAGTATAAGGAACGGTATAATTTATGCAAGTTTTCTTACTTACGGTTTAGACCGAAAGAAGTCACTAAAACACTGCAGTAAACACTTTTATTACTTATTTCACTTTGTATATTGAAACTGCACCGTGTTTTAGTAGACGACTGCACTCAACGGAAAACTTGACGCCAATGATTCCTAGAACACCGACCACCACAGAGCACACCTTTGGTGGGGCGGTGGCCTGGTGGGAGAACGGATGTGCGAGCGAGACAGATAGATAAAATGAAAAGGAAGGTAGAGGAAACGGAAAACAGGAAGTGCCTATCTCAATCTAGTAAGCTTCAAATAACGGTCAAGTGTTTAATATAGGTATTTTGTTATTTCGCGGTAGATTGAGTTACTGACGAACAGGCTCAAAATATTTGTATGACAATTTTCCCAATGTCCGCTCTATAAATGGAATGAGATTAGAATAAGAAATTAATAGTAGAAAATAAAAATTAATGTAAATTGTGATGTTTCTTCTTCTTCAGCCTTTAGAAGTCCACTGCTGAACATAGGCCTCCCCCGAAGATTTCCAGATTGTTATGTTTGTGAGACGTAAATGCAGTCTACCTACAGCTTACTGGTGGTAGGTCTCTCGTATGTGAGGGGCCGTCAGGGTCGGTACCACCGCAATGTCGCGATTTGGTTATTATACTCGACCACAAACTGACATTTCTTCCCAACATAAATCATATCATAAATAAAGCCTCGAAGACCCTTGGCTTTGTAATGAGAAATGCAAGAACATTTCGTAAACTTAAAACTAAAGTGATTCTGTATGAAAGCCTGGTTCGTTCGTTGCTTGAGTACTGTGTCTTTGTATGGCGTCCTCACTATGCAACTCATAGCTTACGACTGGAACGCATTCAGAAACGCTTTTTGATTTATCTGGCTAATTTTACACCTGCCGCTAAAGGAATAAGTTACGTTAAGAGGCTAGAATTATTTGGGATAAACTCTTTAGAAAAGCGTCTAGATTTATTAGAACTCACGTTTTTATTCAAAATATAGCTCGGAATTACTGTCTAAAATTAATTTCAAAGTTTCACACCGTCTGCCTAGGCATCCTATAAAACTCCTAAGTCCACCATTCCGTAAAACTGTATTTGGGTCGAATTCACCTATTGCAAGATTATGTAAGGTCTATAATGAAAACTCCAATAAGATTGACCTGTTTGGCACGAGTCTCTTTTTTAAAAGGCAATTAAAACATCTTGGAAACGTTTAATCATATCATAAAATTAATACTAAATTGTATCTGTATTCTTACACAATGCTTTATTGTCAGTGTTGCTTATACATTGTCCATAATTTGAAGTGATGAAGTGTTCACTGTTTTATATTGTGCACTTAGTTTAGTTTAATTAAGTACTGTATGTTTTTTGTATTAAAATTCGGTGTAGCAACTGTTTGTGAACCTATTAAAATAAAATACGTGTGGCACTCGGAGACTGCCGCGGTAAAGCTATTGCATAGCATTTTTTATCACAAATTTTGATTGATTAAACACAAATTCGATCTTACGCTTACCACATAAAGTAGATTTTTATCGCGTGCAACGCACGTTTAGTCTTGTTATTGATAAATGTCAGAAATGCAATGGTCATCACAACCAAAGTAGAATAAATCAAAATTTGAAAAAAGAATGTTACGTTTGATTCTTTTGTACTCGTGCCGTGCCAACGCTGGGGAAATAGCTTCTACGCAATGTACTTAAGGTTCATATTAGATTAGTAAGAAATGGTTTTAATGACTTTAATAAATAAAATAAATAAAAATATACTCGTTTCAAGAATTATAGCTTCTACGCATTGTATTTAAGGTTCATATTAGTAATATAACAAAGATGTCAGGTTATTTTCGTTACGGAATTTCTGGATTCGGTCTCCACGCCCAAGGCCCGCGACAGAAGCTATGCAATAGCTTAATAAAATAAAGTAAAATAAAAAATAAAATGTCTATTTCTACCGCCAGCAGAGCATGCACTGTTGTGTTCCGGTTTGGACATTGTAGCCTAATTACTGGGCATTATGAGGCTTATGGCTCAGAGTGACGAGCGCAGTGGTGTGCCACGCAGTACTTTGTAATTCAGAGTTCGGTATAGTGTTGCGACTGTTTATGGGCGGTCGTATCGCGTACAGTAGAAATAAAAATAATTAGGCACAGACTTAATACTAAGTTCTAACATAATGATAGGCTCATTTTATCTTGAATACTGTGGGATTTTTATGCTGCATAATTTATGTCACGCAGGAGAAATCAGGAGCACCATCTGCTTAAAATTAATTAAAATTCACGCGTCATTTTCAATAAACGATTCGCCTTTTGCGATCGTGATAATGGACCAATCAGAACAAAGATTTGTGACATGTTAACAAATAACTTATTTTTATTGGTTTATTCACGGGATCGGATCGAAGAAGATTTGGATCCATTTAAATCGGCCGTTTGATGTCTCATAGCTGACTTCGACAAAGCGCGCTGAGTTGAACCGAATTCGCATTAATTCGCCCGCTATACACTTACTATGAAACTGCATCCATTAGGAACGGAGCCGAAACCTCAGAAACATTGTGCATTCTGTCAGTCGTTAGTAACTCTGTCAATAGATGCAAAAGTAACTGTATCTGCCTGTTATGCTTTCAAGGCTGAATCACTGAAACGATTTTGATGGAATGTAGTACCTATACAGGGTCATTTTTACATTGCATTACTAAATGAAACCACATATTCGTCTTTACCTCTTCTAACATCTTGCCAAAAATCATCCATGAATAACGAATATTATTGCCAAAAATCCCGGTTATAGTTTTCAAATTTTTTGAACATTTCGTAGTTTAGTGCGAATATGGTGTGTGCGAAAATGTATTTCTGAATGAAAGTATAATGTTGCCGCTGCGACGAATTATCTTAGAGCAGTGGTAGTGGCATAAAGTCGTGTAAACTTAAAGTTACTTTTTATGAATATTTATTTTGTTCGAAACTTACACTTTTTTATTTTACATCTATGGTTAAAATAACTTAATGGAAAGCGTTAGTTTCGACGAGATAAGTATGTGATTTCATTTATTAACGTAATGTCAAAATGACCCTGTATAGACCCTGGGAAACACATAATATAGTTTTCATCCAGAAAAAGTATAGGTACAGGGGGACTTTTATCCCGGGATAACTATTTCACGTGGACGGAGCCGCGAGCAAAACGTAGTCCTCACATAGTATAAAATAAAATCCCCGCCGCGCCTGTCTTAATGCGATTAACTCAAAAACTACTGAAGATCGTTTGAAACCCTGGGTAGGTTTTAGACTTGACTGCCTCGGTGGCGTAGTTGTATTATGTACGCGTTACGAGTACGATTTGCGTGCTGTGGTCCTAGGTTCGAATATCGGGTCCGGCCAGAAACATTATGACTGGGTTTTTCTATCTTAAAAATTACTCAGTCACAGCTCGGAGTCAGGAAGTTGGCGGTGTGATACCCCCGTGCCTCGGAAAGCACGTAAAGCCGTTGGTCCTGCGCCTGATCTCTCTCCGGTTATGTCTGCCGTCTCACCGGATGAGAGTGAAGGAATAGCGAGTGCCCCTGTGTATTGCGCACACACTTGTGCACTATAATATCTCCTGCGAACCTGGCTGATCTCCGTTGAGATTGGTCGCCGTGGCCGAAATCGGCTAGGAAGGGATATTTATTTTTTATTTTATTTTTTAGGTTTTAGACTACTTTTTAACCCCCGACACAAAAAGAGGGGAGTTATAAGTTTAGGGTGTGTATCTGTGTATTTATTTATTTAAGCACTTCATATACAAATGTATAAAGGCGGACTTAATGCCGTAGGCATTCTCTCCCAGTCAACCTTAGGGCGGTGCAGAGATTAACCTACCTTAGGTGCATCAGAGGTTGTTATTTCGAGATTATATACACACACACACACTCACGCCTTTTATCTCCGAAGGGGTAGGCAGAGGCGCAATTAATGCACCCACTTTTAGCCGTGCGTATTCCGTCCCATTATGTGATAGGGGGCGAGCCTATCGCCATATCAGGCACAAATTACAGACTCCGGGCTGATACTGAACAGAAAAATCCAATATCACTTTACCCGACCCGGGGATCGAACCTGAGACCTCAGCATTGCAGTCGTACCGTAATACAACTACGCCACCGAGGCAGTTAGATTTAATACCTATCATATTATTTATTTATTTATAACTTCACAACTACATCACAACATAATATTATAGTATTTCAACATAATAAAGGTAGAGAGGTGGTACAATTATATATATACATATTTTGAAGTTTAATATCCATTGCGTGTTTTGTTCTCAGCTGTTAAGCATGCCGTGGTGTGCGTGAGATGGACGGCATACAGATGGAGCCAATCGGCAAGTACAAGGCCGATAGAAACGGATCTGCGAAAGGTAATCACAGGAAATGTCCTCTCTGCAACTCTCTGAAATGAACTCATGCACTTGATGATAAAAGTAGACTGACTGCCTCGGTGGCGTAGGTAGTTGTATTGCGTAGGCGTTACGAGTACGAATTGCGCGCTGAGGTCCTGGGTTCGAATCCCGGGTCGAACCAAAAACCTTGTGAACGGGTTTTTCCATCTTAAAAAAAATAGTCGCAGCTCGGAGTCAGGAAGTTGGCGGTGTGATAGCCACGTGCCTCGGAACGCACGTAAAGCCTGATCGCTCTCCGGTTATGTCGAATTGCCGTCTCACCGGACTATGAGAGTGAAGGAATAGCGAGTGAACCTGTGTATTGAGCACACACTTGTGCAGTATAATATCTCCTGCGTACCTGGCTGATCCCTGTTGAGATTGGCCGCCGTGGCCGAAACTGGCTAGGAGGATTATGATAAAAGTAGAGCATTTGCTGGATCATTACAATGTAATGTAACGTTCTTATGTATGTTAGCATATTTGTATTCCCTGCTGGACCATGAAAAAAGGCCCGTAGCCTAGACGCCTTTCTGCAATTATTAACGCCAACAAAAAAGAAATGGGAATGACGTATCCGTGTCTTAGAGCATTTAATACTCAAAGATCCGTGTAGACTTATCGATCGAATATGTCATTCCCATACACTTTTTTGTTTTCTATTGGCGTTACAGTTTACAGTTACAGTGTGTCCTCCTGCTGGTATTAAGAACCGCACCGACGAAGGAGCGCACTGTGAGTTTCTACGACGTCGTACCGTGCATCGTGGCGCGTTGCAGTGTCGTGTCGTGAATTTTTACGTTGCTCGTCGTAGATTTCCACGATACGGCGTCGCATCGTGTTTATGTGTATGAGCCCTAACGTTTGTAGAAAAGCATCTTGGCTACGGGCCAAGGTATAAACGCCATAGCGGTCCACGTGAATCGTGTTCAGTGTGATTATAATGTCGCAAACAAACACGACACGACTCCGTTTCGTTTTATTGTGATTGGTTGAGAGACTAACACGTGACTGACGTATTGGTCTCTCGATCATTCACAAATATCAAAATTAAAGGACATCGTCTTACGAGTTGCTTTTTTTGCCACAATCTAAGTCCATTGATTGGTTTATTTTCTCGATTCAAATAGCGATAATTGTTGTTCTAATGGATAATTGTTTTTTTTTCAGTGGCTGCGTGGCGGAACATGGTTGATCAAGATTTGGACGATGTAGCATTTTTGGCTGGCAAGTATTTTTACATACTATTTCCTTATTATATTTTTATTATTGCATTGAATGACGAGACGAGCATGCCGTTCGCCTGATGGTAAGCAATACGACCACCCATAAACAGTAGCAACACCACCCAGCACCTTGAGTTACAAAGTACTGTGTGGCATTCCACTGCGCTCGTCATCCTGAGACATAAGATGTTAAGTCCCATTATGTCCAGTAGTTACACTGGCTACAATGTCCTTCAAACCGAAACACAACAGTGCATGCACACTGCTGCTTGGCGGTAGAAATAGATATAGCGGTGGTACCCACCCAGACGGACTCTTACATATGAGAGACCTACCACCAGTAAAAGCACCAGTATATCTTCATCATTATTATCATCATCAGCCACATGGTATCCACTGCTGAAAATAGGCCTTCCATACAGGGCCGGATTAGCCCAAAGGCAATTAGGCAACTGCCTAGGGACCCAGCAAAGGCAAGGGGCCCTTCGTCCCGAAAATAAATATTGACAATTATATTTAAAGAATCGTATTTCACAAGCCCGATGACAATATTTTTGCCTTGATTATATTTTAAATTATATTTCAATACATTTTGGAACATATTTTAAGTTACTAAAAATATTTTTTTGCAGTCAGTTAATTAGGTTCTAGGAGAAAAAAAGAACGGGTTGCACTCCGGGAGTGCCGGCACGATGAAAACTTGAACATTAACGTTGTGCATTTTTGAATATTTTGGAATGGTTAGGGAATAATTTCGTACGAATTGCTTTATTTATCAGTATAAAAGTACTAGCAATTATGTGGTTAAATACAATATTTATTTATTGCGCTATCGTACACAAAAATTACAATTTCACTATTTCTTTATAAATCAAAATTTGAAAAAAGAATATTACGCTCTTTTGTACTCGTGTCGTAGTAACGCTGCGGAAATAAATAAAAATGTAGTCGTTTAATAATTATAGCTTCTACGCATTGTAGTTAAGGTTCATATTAGTAAGGGTTGGTAAAACCTCCTACGCATTCGATCGGGGTCACGTGATCCTGACGCGAGTTTAATATTTTATACCCATCCCAAAAGTACTCAACGCCGCTAAAGATGTTTTCACTTCAAAACATATTTTAGGAAGTCAGGGAAGAGGGGCCTCAAGGGGGGCAATGCCTAAAGGCTGCGACATTCTTAATCCGACCCTGTAATACAACTTTGTTATCGAGTAATTACATTATATTCAGATACAGACAAAGCGCGGGAAGCGAGGGAGCTGCGAGACACTCCGGTAGCAGTCTGCTCCCAGCGGAGAGCGATTTGCATCACCGCGCTCATCTTCGGCACCATCTTTGTGGTAGCACTTCTGGTCGTCTACGCTACCCCGCAACCAGGTAATAATTTGGTCGCTATTTTGCTATGTTTAGTTGCCTGACCCTGCTCTAAAAGTTTTTTAGGAGGGCCCATTCACGCGGTTTATAGCGGTGCATTAGACCAGCGGTTCCCAATTTTATTTGGCCATGGTACATTTCGATGACTAGTGTTTAAATACCTTTAATCTATACTAATATTATAAAGCTGAAGAGTTTGTTTGTTTGTTTGAACGCGCTAATCTCAGGAACTACTGGACCGATTTTGAAAATTCTTTCACTAATAGGAAGCTACATTACTCCTGAGTGCTATAGGCTACTTTTTATCCCGGAAAACTGTTCTACGCCGGCGGAGCCGCGCGTAATGCCACAACTATTTGTGAAGAATGTTTTTTTTTACATATTTTTCCACGTTCCGCACCGTCCCCGCTTTCATAGGGTAGGTAATTTTAGGCGCGTTTATGAGTCTTGCACGAACGTTTTATTTAAATCTCCGACAGAGTGCGGAACCCCAGGGCTCCGCGGACCACCATTTAGGAATCGCTGCTTTAGACCATCAACGTAATGTTACATCTTTTTGTTTGTAGATTGCCCATGCGCTGCAGAAGTGACCCTACTTCCAGGTCAGCCACCAACGGATGCAGAAGCCAACGCAGCAGCTTCTAATAAGTAACTGGCTTTATACAGCTACTTTTCATGCATAAGTTGCATCGACTACAAATATTTTCTATTTTTTCCCCTCAAATATTATTCAATCCATTAATCGACTTCAAAAAGGAGGAGTTTCTCAATTCGGTTGATATATTTTTTATGTATGTACATTGAGTACTCCGAGGTTTCTGATCCGATTTTTGTGATTCTTTTTTAGTTTATTTTGATATACTTGCCGTTTGGTCCCATAAAAATTTAATTCAGTTTGGGTCGGAAGTTTTTATTTTATCTGCATTTTTGCTTACTTAAACGATGTAATTTTCACGAACCTTATGCATATGTATATATACATATATTTTATTAAATAATTATCATTGTATATTTATTCTCATATTTATTTTTTTCATTATTTATAATTTACACCTGCCTCCGTCTCTCTGCACCTCCTTAAGGTCGACTGGGAGAAAATGCCCTTAGGCATTAAGTCCGCCTGTTACTATACATGTACTATACCTGTACTGTACAAAGTGTAAATAAATAAATAAATAAAACCTTTTTTTTAGGGGCGTCTACTAACACAAAACAGCGAAAAATAAAAATATCTTAACACAAACTTAAACCGTCTTAAAAAGCACTAAAAGCCGAAAAATAATTTAACGTTACCTAGTACCTACATACTGATAACCAATTTTGGAGTCAGTAACTAATTAAAATTGGAAGCTAAGCCATGATAGTCTTACCGCGCACGAAATACAATAAGGCCACCGGCAGCTTAAATGGATAAAATAAAAAAAAAACATTTAATATTCAGTGACGTAGCGTGGGTTTCTGTCGCCCGGGCGGAACCATTGTGTTTGCCGCCCCAAGGAAACCGGGCGAAAAGCTATCGGGGCGTCCCGAACGAAGTTTTATTGCGCCCCATTTTCCAGCGAGCTTTTTTTACCTCCCAAGTTTTTTTTTATTGCTTTGAATGACGAGACGAGCATGCCGTTCGCCTGATGGTAAGCGATACGACCACCCATAAACAGTAGCAACACCATCCAGCAGCTTGACTTACAAAGTACTGTGTGGCATTCCACTGCGCTCGTCATCCTGAGACATAAGATGTTAAGTCTCATTATGTCCAGTAGTTATACTGGCTACAATGTCCTTCAAACCGAAACACAACAGTGCATGCACACTTTTGCTTGGCGGTAGAAATAGACATTGCGGTGGTACCCACCCAGACGGCCTCTTACATAATGAGACACCTACCACCAGTATAAGTAAGTCTAAGTGTATCCTGCCTAGCGGCGTTAAAGTTAACATGTTAAAGGATTTTATTTTACTCCATTTTGCCGCCCCCCTAAAAGTGACGCCCACCCCAACTACTCTACGCCACTGATTACCCCTGAGTGTTATAGGCTACTTTTTATCCCGGAGCCTCAAGCAACAGTTAATAATTCTGTTACAGAGAACGTATATCCAGTAGTGGGGCAGTGTTTCCCTGGAGAGGGGCCCGACTACCCACATTCGTGATCCCCAAACACTATAGTTTGTGGCTGCACCCTAATCTTACCACTGGAGAGTTGAGAGGTACTTTTAAACTAGTTTCTACCGAGTATAATGGAGATACTTGTTTTGCAAACTACAAAAATAACGATGGCGAATGGTGGGTTCACTGGTTGCGCCTCTGCCTACCCCTTCGGGGATAAAAGGTACATGTGTGTGTGTGCGTGTGTGTGTGTGTGTGTGTGAATTACGATTGAAGTGAACACACGGATCGTCTTGTGAGAACTAGTTTTTATTTTTGTATCTAATGCAATCAATGCAATCAGCCCTGTATTATTTACTACCCACTGCTGAGCACGGGCCTCTGCTACTACTGAGTGGGGTTAGGCCTTAGTCCACCACGCTGGCCTGGTGCGGGCAGACTTCACATACTCTAGAAATTCTTATGGACAATTCTCAGGTATGTAGGTCTCCTCACGGTGTTTTCCTTCACCGTTAAAGCGAACGATAATTGATAAACAATTTTTGTATCTTATGTACCTATAATCTTAATAGCAACTACCCGCTTCTTAATAATATTTATAACTATTACAACGATGATCGCTGATAATCAACTATAGGTTAGTGTTTCGTCTCAGATGAACGAAATGAAGGTCTCGACAAAGAAGGCAATAAATAAGACCTTGGATTCTTCAGAATCTATTTTAATGGTTCAATATACAATAATTGAATATAACTAGCGCGCACACCGATCCCGGAAAGTGAAGTGAAGTCTTGTCGTTTTACGTGGGTGGTGGTAAAAAGAACTTATTCATACAATTGTTCGTACGATGAAGCTACAATTCACCAGAAAGCAACAGATTGCCGCTTTAATGCGATTAGGCGCGTTAACAGTTAGTTTCCTATGTTTGATTTTGTGCATTATTTTATATGTAACAGAAAAATAATACGAAAAAGAAATTCTTTTGTGTAATCAGCATCAAAATCGATTGAAAAATAAACCAGTTATTCAATTTTGAAATATTCTTGGAAGCAAAAGTGGGAGGGTGGTGAAATATTGTGCTATCTCTTTCGCACGCACGCAGCGTTATGGCCGACTGCGCTTGGTGACGATACAGCCTAGTATTGCTGTTATTGACAGCTACCCCTTCCACCAAATTTCAAAGCTTTATAACTTACTTACTATTGCGCCATATTTGCAAATTCTTTTTCCATTACATTTTGGATAGCATACATTTTTCATAATTGTATTTCAAAAAAAGTAGTCACCTACCTTATTGTACGCACTTGGCGGCAAGATCTATAATTACATCTATATTTTTATTCCAGGTGAAGTGTCTATAGATTTCCGTGTGGACAGAGACACCGGGTTCGTGGTCCTCAACGTGCGAGATATGAACGTGACTGAACGCGCGCTGTTCAAGTCCGGTGGGTCTTTGGGCCCCAAGATCGCGAAGACTTTGGACTATCCCGCCGCTGATCAGACTTACATTGAGTTTAAGGTAAGTTATTTAAATGGGCATAGCAAACTGACCCCAATGCTTCTGATGGTAAGAGAAGGTCCAGATAGTGTCACGAGCAATGATTGTCCCTCGTCAGTTGATATATTTATGCCGGCCTGTTTGTACTGGGTATACACAGGCTGGTCCCGGAATGCGGAAAGCTTACGTGGGCTACTGTTTGATTTAATTTTACTCGTGTTAGGTCTCTCATATGTAAGAGTCAGTCTGGGTGGGTACCACCACAATGTCTATTTCTACCGCCATGCAGTAGTGTGCATGTACTGCTGTATTTCGGTTTGAAGGACATTGTAGCCAGTGTAACTACTGGACATAATGAGACTTAACATCTTATGTCTCAGGATGACGAGCGCAGTGGAATGCCACACAGTACTTTGTAAGTCAAGGTGCTGGATGGTGTTGCTACTGTTTATGGGCGGTCGTATCGCTTACCATCAGGCGAACGGCATGTTCTTTTCGTCATTCTATGCCATAAAAATAAAATACTCCCTATATGGTGGTCGCTATATCTGGTAGGTTAACTAGGCTTATTTGAGTCCCTTGCAAGCGCGAAGGCCTGGGAGGATGCCCCGTTAGTTACTCCCTAAGACCACCACTGAGGGGCCTTTCTGTGGGCTTAGAATATGGCAAATAAACACGACGCGACTCCGTTTCGTCTTTGGGATTGGTTGAGAGACTAACACGTGACTGACGTATTGGTCTCTCGATCAATCATACGCATTAAAATTAAACGACATCGTCTTACGTTTTTTTGTCCAGCATTCTTAGCCCCCAGTTCAATTCCGTTCAGTGTTACATAAGCAGAGTTTTAGTATTTTTTAACCTCCACGCCCCCTTGTCAGCAAAAATAAGCAAAGCTATCCTCCCCTCTCCTTGCTATTGTTACGTAAGTATTATAGGTATAAAATTTACAAAATCAGTTCAAATTTCTTTATTGTTATTAATTTATAAAAAGCAAAAATAAGCAAAGCTGCCCCCCCCCCCCCCTTCTCCTATGCTCATGTAAGCATTATAGGTATAAAATTTACAAAATCTGTTCAAATATCTTTATTGTTGTTGACTTATGAGAACAAAAATTGCATATTGCTGACGTAATCATTGTTGGGACCGGGCCGTTCTCGATGTCATTGAAAATAAGCAAAGCATTACCCCACCACCGCCCTTTGGTGCTTACGTAATACTTGAACCTACCCCTGTCATGCCTGGTCAGATTAATTAAAGATTAACTTTTATTTTTTTAGGACAAACTTCGACGCAAATACAACTACACACTAAGTCTACGATTCATCACGAAGTTAGAGAGAAGTGATAAGCAGAGAGGATTCTTCTTGACAGGAACTCATAGACAGTGAGTAGATATTTCTATGTAGAAGTTTTTTAATAGTGTTACGTGCTGGGGTTCGGTATAAACAATTAAACGCCGGTATTGCGATAAAAGCACTAATAAAGTTTTTATTAGCATAAAATTACAAGTAAAACTAACTAAAACACTGCACTGGATACTACAATATTCAAATACACTAATTATAGTCACTCACTACACGTTCACAAACAAATCACAATTCGCTTCGACGTCGCTCCTAGTTATCGCTCGTAGTCCGCTTATCGCTCGCTCTTGATCGCGTCGTAAACGAGACTGAATGCCCGGCGTGCTTTTATACTCGGTCAATGGCCTTGGTCACAAGGCCGCGGCCGCCGGCCACAAGTACCATCGTAGTCTGTGGAACATTCTTGAAAGATCCAGAATAGTCGGGAACTCTCTAGCAAATATAGGTCAGTTATCGCGTTTCCACGACATTCTGGAGACATCGAGATCTTTCGAGAATGTTCCATCGCCGAACTTTCCACATTGGGATAGTACCACTTTTAGCCAATAGATGGCGCTACTATCCGCGAGTATTAGCGCGCGTAACAATAGGTTCGGGCACGGCGAAATGACTCCACTGCATCTGATTGTATGTAACCTCCAGATGATCCACTTCTCATACCCACCACTGCAATTCCTAAGCCAGGATCGGCAGCATGCATTTTATGACACCAAAGGGTGAACCTCGGAGTCTCAGGGAGCAATAATCAGTCCTAACCCACAACGAAATCAATCAAATAGAATGATAGGCAGTTAGAAATGTTTTTCCACTTGTAAAATAAAAAATTAATCAAATAGAAAGATAGGGTATAAATAGAAAGATCGTTGGAAATGTATTTCCACTTGCAAAATAGAAATCAATCAAATAGAAAGATAGGGTAGAAATAGAAAGATCGTTGGAAATGTATTTCCACTTGCAAAATAGAAATCAATCAAATAGAAAGATAGGGTAGAAATAGAAAGATCGTTGGAAATGTATTTCCACTTGCAAAATAGAAATCAATCAAATAGATAGATAGAGAGTTGGAAATGTTTTCCACTTCCCTCCATAGCAAAATAGGAGACAAATAATAAACTATGGAGGCTTTTTTAATCTTATTCACAGACTATGGCGGGTTTGAGTTGAAGACTTGTATACATTTTAGAGTCTAGGCCTCGATAGTAGTATTACGTGATACGAATTCCGCTTTGATGTCTCGGGTGCGAATCCCGGATCGAGCAAAGTGTTATTGGGTTTTTCTTCTTAGTATCAGGCGAAGTCTAGAATTTGGACCCAATATGGCGATAGATTCGTCCCCTATCAAACGAACGAAATACACGAGACCGTTCAAGTGTTACTGTTGCTGCTTATGTTTGATAGCATTGCGCGCGGCTCCGCCGGCGTGGAAAATTTTTTCCTGAATAAAAAGTAGCCTATAGCACTCAGGAGTAATGTAGCTTCCTATTAGTGGCAGAATTTTCAAAATCGGTCCAGTAGTTCCTGAGATTAGCGCGTTCAAACAAACAAACAAACTCTTCAGCTTTATAATATTAGTATAGACACAGGTATAGATGACATGGGGAACGGGGGGGTCTCAACAGTGATTATGTCAGCAATATTTATTCAATTTTTATTTTGATAAATAAATAATAAAGAAATTTGAACAGATTTTCCAAATTTTATACATTTTTTTATTTTTTTTTATTGCATTGAATGACGAGACGAGCATGCCGTTCGCTTGATGGTAAGCGATACGACCACCCATAAACAGTAGCAACACCATCCACCACCTTGAGTTACAAAGTATTGTGTGGCATTCCACTGCGCGCGTCATCCTGAGACATAAGATGTTAAGTCTCATTATGTCCAGTAGTTATACTGGCTACAATGTCCTTCAAACCGAAACACAACAGTGCATGCACACTGTTGCTTGGCGGTAGAAATAGACATTGCGACATATGCTTACGTAAGTATAGGAGGGAGAAGGGTGAAAACTTTGCATACTTTTGCTGCCAAGGGATGGCGGGGGGTGACTAAATGGGGCTTAAGAGGCTATGTCGAAAAATTTAAGGTTATTTAAATTCAAATTTCTCGTAAAGTACTAAGATCGGAAGTTTGATTTTTGGGTATGTGTAAATTGAACATATAACTCAATGATTTTCGAAAGCCAAAACACAATTACTACAAATTTTCTCGATAGAAAAAAAATCTAAAGTTACCTCTGATATTTTCTTTAAACACGCTTTATCTCTAAATGGTGTAATATATACATTCGTAACTTGATTTAAATACAAGAACTCAATATTTTCTAAGGTCACAAAAAGACGCAATCAAACTAAATTGAATAGTATAATCACAATTAAAAGAAAATTGGTTTGGCGCTTACGCCATTTCATTTCAGCATACGAGTGCGCTTCCCGTCTCTTCCTCTCATCCGCGACGGCTAAATACGCCATCACTGTCATGGGAGTGGCCCGTGCCGACTTCAGTCGCCCGGAATCTTTACTGACGACGGACGTGCGCTCGACATTTTTGGGCGCCTTCAAAGTTCAAATTACCCGTTTGGTATAGGGATGCGGCCGCGCTGCCGCCGTGACCCGCGCGGCAAATTTGAAAGTGCCCTTCAAATTCTATTTTACAGTATATCCAGCTCACGTCCGTGTGTCAAGATAAAATTATAGGCTCTATTAGATCTATGAGATAGGTAGCAAGCGTAATTATTACATTTTTTTTTTTTTTTTTTTTTATGGCATTGAATGACGAGCCTTTGTAAGTTATTTCTTTTCGGAGACCTACTTTAGTTATAATGCGTGATCGGTACGACTACCGCGCTCCCGGTCCCGGGTTCGAATCCCTGAACGAAAAAAAATTGACATTGGGTTTTTTTGTATTATTATTTATATTTCGTAATCCAGAGCTAGGGACGCGTAATACCTGGAATGCCATGCTGGGCCAATTTTGCGTAAATGACGCTTGCGTGCCGGTCATACATTTGAAAAATTCGGATTTTGGGAGCAAAGGCTGTTAAAATTTTTACACCATAAAATTATTTTAGTATGAATTTTTATATTACTTATTTATTTATTTATTATGGATCAATAGTCACTAAAATATTCAGAGCCAATGTTAGAATTGGTATACACGGCCGCCATTTTGAATTTCTTTGTTTTAAGGCCAATGGACCTCAAAATCGATTTTTGGGTATAACTTTGGTTACAAAAGACTGATCCAATGTCAGAATTGAATTAAGTGGCCGCCATTTTGAATTTCTTTGTTTTAAGGCCAATCGACCTCAAAATCGATTTCTGGGTATAACTTTGGTTACAAAAGACTGATCCAATGTCAGAATTGAATTAAGTGGCCGCCATTTTGAATTTCTTTGTTTTAAGGCCAATCGACCTCAAAATCGATATCTGGCTATAACTTTAGGTACCAAAGACTGATCCAATGAAGCAATTGAAAAAAGTGGCCGCCTTTTTGAATTTCTTCATTTTAAGGCCAATCGGCCACAAAATCGATATCTGGCTATAACTTTAGTTGCCTAAGACTAATTCAATGGCAGAATTGAAAATCGATTTTAAAGCGAATTGGCCTTAAAAATTAAAACAACATGGCAACCACTTATTCCACCTTGTACATTAGACACATGTTTTATTGTCCAAAATTTGGCCAGGTATGGATTTTGAAGCTAATTGGTTCTTAAATAAAAATGTTCTAGATTGGTAACGGCCACCTTCACCATTACAAACATTTTATACCCTATCTAGTGACCATTGAACCATTATAATGTTTTCAAACTTCATATCAAACTAATTTTATGGTGTAAAAATTTCGAACACCTTTACACCCAAAATTCGATTTTGTATGGCGGCACTGAAGAGTGAAGCATCATTTAGACCCGGCAAAACCCGGTAAAATAGACCCGGAATTCCAGGGAAGAGGTAGCATAGTGACTGACTTGTCGAGAGTCAAGACTACCTCGAGTACCTCGATGTCGTAACTCGAAGCTGTATTGCGTGCTCGGTACGGCCTCCGCGCTGAGGTCCCGGGTTTGAATCCAGAGTCGGGCCGTAAAATAGTGACTGCATTTTTTGTATTATTATTTACTTTGTGTCAATCAAAGCTAGGAAAGCCTACAAAAATAAATCAAAACGATGCAAAATATAATTTATAATGTATTATAGAATTTTCATACTGCTCTGTTTTTTATATACCTACGTACGTCCGAGACCTATTTACCACCATACCAAATTTTACCGAGAAAGTGAATAATACTTTCGATGAGTTTAAATAACTTACAATGTCATTTTACATAATGTTCAAGTAATTAGGTAGTATAGTGACATAATAATGATTCTATAGGCGAATTAAAATAAATTACATGTTTTATAAGTTATAAAACATAGAATTTATTGGAAATTTTAACTATAATATTTATAACGCAGCTGTGTATTTGCATTTGGAATGACGATCTTTTCGCGGGCTTGAGCGCAACGACCTGATGCGATGGCGGTGCGACGCGCGCGATCTGTCGCAGCGGGTCGGCGGGGCGCCTCGCACTGGAAATACGCTAAGCCACGCCCATCACCGTCCGATATTTTTTCGACATAGCCCCTTAAAGGGAGTCGCGAAGTGGGGGGCTGCTCACTCGACTGCTCTAATTAAGCGATTCCGAGGTGGATAACAACGCGGGTGGTAGGTCTCCTGCAGTCAGCCAAAGGCGTGACGTTATACTTGAAAATCACAGGGAAAAGTAGGCGCACTAGTTGTGCCTCTACCTCTATAGGAATAAAGGCGTGAATGTGTCATGTCTAGAAAAATTCTATAAAAAAATTACCTATATTATCCTGTTTATTTGCAGTCGATGCGCGGTGTCCAGGTTTTGGTTGACACACGCTCGGTCCACGTTCCCGTGCCTCGACGAGCCCAATTTACGAGCTACTTTCAAACTGACCATAGTCAGGGACAGGTTAGTACTTTTCTATGTTTGATTTTGTACATCTTATATATAAAATTCTCGTGTCACAATGTTCGTTCCCGTACTCCTCCGAAACGGCTGAACCGATTTTGGTGAAATTTTATATTCACACTTGGTAGGTCTGAGAATAGGTTGTTATCTATTTTTCATCCCCCTAAGTGATAAGGGTTGTTCATTCTTAACAATTTTTTTTTAATTTTTGGACAAAATTTTTAGTTTTTATTTTTCTATAATGTGGCATTAAAAAATACATACAACCCTAAATTTTCAACCCTCTACGATCAACCCCTATTTTTTAATTGCCATTTTAGTAATTTAATAACTTTTCGATTTCGATGGAATTTGGCACACGGGTAGATTATGTATACTTTTTATACCGGGAAAATATAAAGCGGGACTTTTATACCGGGAATACTCGTTCACGCGGGCAAAAGCTATGATTCTATATGTAACAAATAATATGAAAAAAAAACCCTTATGTGAAAACAGCATAAACATTGATTAAATACTTATGTACACGCGTTAGAAGTTATAGTTCTTAAATCTTTTTAATTATCTTTCGCCTTATACTACGTTCAAAATTCAAAACTAAAATATTGACTATAGCTAGTGGCGGTTTTTCTCGTGACGGTGTGCGCGCGCACCGTAAAAATTGACTCCCATATTTTTTCCCTAACGCGCCAAAAGAAGTATAACTTAAAAAATGCGGCAGTAATGCTATCCGTATTCACTTACCAGCAGAACAGAATTCTCTGTTCTCAGTTTTGCCAGGTATATGATGGATAAGTCGCCGAAAATTCATTGTGAAGTAGCCTTATCGCATATAGAAAGGCGAAGGAGCAAAAAAAAAGGTCCCCAATTTTCTATTTATCCTGTTTAAGGTGATCTGAGTACGTGTTTTGTACCTTCAAAGCTAAAAATTACCTCAAATTCGACAAAAACAAGGTTTATAATACGAATTTTCCGAGGTAGCCTAAATTGGCGACCGGTCGCCATTTGCAATTTTTGGTCGCCCCGACACCCTTCGGAATATCCTAAATGGCGAAAAGTCGCCGAATCTAGCACCACTGCTTCTGCTTAAGTACTACAGTAATTTCTCTGCGAAACCAAAAAAGAAAGTCGCAGTCCATTCTCTATCTCTATGCTAATTAGACTATCATCTCTCACCATCATCTGATATAGTTTAGAATATGGAATTGGATTTTTTCTCTTTCAGATTCCACGTGTCTTTGACAAACATGCCCATCATAGCCACGGAGGAAGCTGGCTTCTATCTGGGACATAGATTGGTAAGAACCCGTTATTTTTATAATACCTAAAATCGTATATTCTGTACTAGGTGTTTCTCGCGGCTCCCCACCCGTCAAAAAGTTTTTGTCGGGATAAAAAGTAGCCAGAGATATAGCACTTAGGAGTAATGTAGCTTCCTATTAATGAAAGAATTTTCAAAGTAGGTTCACTCGTTGCTGAGATTAGCGCGTTCAAGCAAACAAACAAACTCTTCAGCTTTATAATATTAGTATAAATTAATATTATCAATACACTCAGTGCTTTAGCTATCGGAGCTCTTGACAGAAAAAAACAGCGATCTCTTATTAGCTCACAAGCATTTCCTTTTTGATATGTGGTGCCAAAGACTAAAAGCTATCTTTCCGTAGTATTATAATGCTCTTTGGCTATCTCTCTGCCTCACAACATCAACAGAATAGAGTTTCACAGTGTGGATAATGCCACTAATTTCTCTAATCGTTTACAGTCCAAACTCCAATTGTACAACCTTCCGCTTGTGGTTCTGTTCTGTGAATACACAGTACGATTAATAACCAAAATCCCCTCCGCAAAACTTCTGCTTTATATCTTTAACAGGTAAATGGCGTCTGTACGACGCCTTATTTATTTTAAAAACTAGCTTTCGCTCGGGGCTTCTCTCACGTGAAAAAGCTTTTCCGGAATAAAAGTCCCGCTATATATTTTCCCGGGATAACAGTAAACCCTCCCAGGGTCTCAAACTATCTCCATACCAGATTTCATCGAAATCCGTTCGGTAGTCTTAGAGTTTATCGCGTTTAGGCGGTGGATGTCTTTGTTACACCGTGTAAGGAAGGATACCAATTTTAGCTGCAAGATGAATTCGCAACATCCCCCCCAATGCCACCACACATGATGGCAGTGGCCGTCTGCCGCCTGCAGCGACGAGCAGCGCCGACCATACAAGACAACTCCACAGAGATGACCACGAATGCTCCTGAAGGTACTTCGGAGACGCCCGAAGATCTGCCGCCCGAAGTCAGTCTTTACAGCGATCAGCAAGTTATATTGGATGAGTCTGGGTGAGTAGTTTGATAACTTCTTCTTCAGCCTTTAGAAGGCCACTGCTGAACATAGGCCTCCCCCAAAGTTTTCCAGACCAACCTGTCAGAAGCGGCCTGCATCCAGCGGGTTCCTGCGACCTTTACAAGGTCGTCTTTCCACCTTTGTTACAAATACAGTAGCGTTTGATAGCTTAACTGATCTCTAATTACACGGAAGTGATGCGTCCGAAGCGAAGACGCTCGAAGTCAGCAAGTTATAATGGACTACACACACACTCATGCCTTTTATCCCTGAAAGGGTAGGCAGAGGTGTAACTAGTGCACCCACTTTTCGCGGTGCATATTCCGTCCCATGATGTGATAGGGGGCGAGTCTCTCGCCATATCGGGCACAAATATCAGACTCCGGGCTGATACTGAATTTAAAACCCAATATCACTTTGCCCGACCCGGGAATCGAACCCGAGACCTCAGCATTGCAGTCATACCGTAATACAACTACGCCACCGAGGCAGTAATAATGGACTAATCTGGATAAAGAACTTGTTGATGCGAAGTGTTTTTTTTTACTGATAGTAGGACTCTCGCATACGAGGGCCCGCGCCGTCTGGGTAGATCGTGCAATGTCTATTTCTTCAAACAGCAGTGTGAAGTTTGAAGGACATTGTAGCCAGAGTAATTACTGAGCATTATGAGACTTAACATCTAAAGTCTCAAGGTGACGAGCGCAGTGGAGTGCCACGCAGTTCTTAAAAGTTCTGTATGGTGTTACTGTTTATGGGTGGTCGTATCGCTTACCATCAGGCGAACGGCATGCTCGTCTCGTCATTCAATGCCCTAAATAAAACTCACGTGGGCCACTATGGAGGGTTTTATAGGAAATATAGGCTGCAAATATTCTATTACCAGATATATTTGCCCTCATTATCAGCATCCGTTGCTGAGTAAAGATTCAGGAAAAGAATATGGTTTGTTCACAGACCGTTGCTGGAATGGATTCAAAAGACGATACAGCAGTTCGCGTTTGAACTGAACACTTCATACCCATTGCCTAAATTTGGTAAGTCAACGCTAATAGGCTCATATTTGATCTATACACTAGCTTTTGCTCGCGGGTCCGACCGCGTGAAGGAGTTTTTTCGGGATAAGAAGTCTATATCCTTCCCACCGTTTCGAACTATCTCTGGTGGTAGGACTCTCATATGTAAGAGTCCGTCTGGGTGGGTACCACCGCAATGTCTATTTCTACCGCCAGCAGTGTGTATGCACTGTTGTGTTTCGGTTTGAAGGACATTGTAGCCAGTGTAACTACTGGACATAATGAGACTTAACATCTTATGTCTCAGGATGACGAGCGCAGTGGAATGCCACACAGTACTTTGTAACTCAAGGTGCTGGATGGTGTTGCTACTTTTTATGGGTGGTCGTATCGCTTACCATCAGGTGAACGGTATGCTCTTCTCAAATAAAATATATATATATATATATATATAGTTAGGATAAAAGTTTTGTGAGGGTATTTGTAGCGTACTGACAAGTTATGAAAACCAGTCGAAATGTCAAACTAAAAGTGGAAGTGTCAGTTGGGTGTATAAAAAGGCTGCCGTATCGATGTGCACTCTCATTGTGGCTGATTCCGGCTCATTCTGCTCATTCGTGCTGAGTCTTAGTAGCAGTTCAGTAAGTTGATCATTGACTTTCATGCTGGTCGGCTAGTTGCTGATATCTTTGTAAAAGTATTTCTGTTAAATGTGTTTATGTAAAACCAGTGATAAATGTGTTAATGTAAAAACAGAAATAAATCGTTTTTATTTAAATCAAAATGGCTTCTGTTTCTAACTTCAGAAGTGGGATAAACAATCAATGCCCACAGAAATAGATTGTGCTCACTACATATGTACGCTATGTGGAATACATCGTACGATGGAGATATTTGACTACCCGCAATTTACGTGAAAAAAGAAATTGCGCTGAGTAATATCGGAATAAGAACTAGACTACAACGTGGATTAAAGTGGACAAGTGTGAAACATAGCCATGTGCATACCGCTTCAAATGAACAAGGATCTGCGTGTGTACCGTGATCAAACTGTTTGTGTACCGCGATCAAACTGTTGGTGTTCAAACGTTCCTATTGGTGTGCAAACGTTCCTGTTGGCGTTCAAACATTCCTGTTGGTGTTCAAACGTTCCTGTTGGTGTTCAAACGTTCCTGTCGGTGTGCAAACGTTCCTGTTGGTGTTCAAACGTTCCTATTGGTGCTCAAGCGTTCCGGTAGATGTGCTGCCTATGGTGTGTCGCAGCTGGTGTTCTGGACAAATTGAGCGGGCTGTCAACTAGCGGTTAAATGCTTACTGCTGCGTGGCATAGAATATTCATCGGTGACTGTAGAAGAAGTGTGGTATCGTATGACCCGTAATCCTCGCTTGAGGGTTATGGTTTCCTTTATTTCTTCGTAATCTCCGCAAATGTTGGGATCTCGTTTTACCACGTGGTGGTGACTAGAGATTCTGCCCAAACCGCTTCGCATGTAGATTCACTTGTCTTAGCAATGAGATGGCTGTTCAGAAAGTTTAACGCCAGATTTTAGTTAAGGTCAGAATAGGCCGAACGGTATGTTGCTGTTGTGATTTTTATTTTTGCAGGAATTGGAGATCCATGCAGTGTGTGTGCACTGTCTTCGCAATGCGGAGCGGCGCGGAACTGCGCGCTCGAGCTCGCTTAAAACTGCGCGCTCTTGGCGATGCGGTGCGTTGCTGAACTGCGTGCTCCTAGTGCTGCCGAACTGCGCGCCTGTGGCTGCGGTGCAGAACTGCGCGCTCTTGGCGATGTGGTGCGCTGCTGAACTGCGCGCTCCTGGCGCTGCTGAACTGCGCGCTCCTGGCGCTGCTGAACTGCGCGCTCCTGGCGCTGCTGAACTGCGCGCTCCTGGCGCTGCTGAACTGCGCGCTCTTGGCGCTGCTGAACTGCGCGCTCTTGGCGCTGCTGAACTGCGCGCTCTTGGCGCTGCTGAACTGCGCGCTCTTGGCGCTGCTGAACTGCGCGCTCTTGGCGCTGCTGAACTGCGCGCTCTTGGCGCTGCTGAACTGCGCGCTCTTGGCGCTGCTGAACTGCGCGCTCTTGGCGCTGCTGAACATCGTGCTCCTGGCGCCGCTGAACTGCGCGCCCCTGGCGCTGCTGAACTGCGCGCTCTTGGCGCTGCAGGCTGCGCGAATACGAAACGACACGCTCCACTATGCTTAGAGTGGCACGGATATCAGGTGATTGAGGAAAAACTTATTTGGGTGCTGTCTAATTTTGTATGACTAAAGTTTTTATGGAAATGTTTTTAAAGTTTCTTGAGGGGTAAACACGTTTAAGGGAAGTTTTGTCTTGCGGTCAGTATAGTTTTTGTTTTATGTCAGACATGCTATCCTGATCGACGGATACACTTCAAGTGAGGTATGGTTTCATGTTATTGGATACTGCTTTGGAGTGTGATCGGGCATGTGATCCTAGTACATGGGACGTACTTTGGGTGGTTGTGTTTTATTTGTGTGCTCGGACACTGTCGAGAATTGCTCGGACATGTGGTCCTGGAGCCGTGTAATACGCCGTAGTACATGTCACGAACAGGCCGCTGATGTGTGACGTGTTTGTTTGGCAAACATCGTTTGTCTTATATTGAGAGGTTGGGTTGAAGCATGTTTTTATGTGGGACCGATACACACACGCAAAGCTATGTCTCACGTAAGTACACGTAGACCTCTAACGAGTCGTGAGAGGCACTCCCCCGACGGGTCCTGCCTCAGGTGGTTGGTACAGATATCAAGATGTTTTATATCCGTCGTGCTTAGATTTTATTACGTTGAACTATTGAGTAATTTTTCTCATGTCATACGAGCTGTCTTACTTTATTTTGTTATCTTTTTGGATATGTTTTTGTGCTTTGGTTCTTTTTGTACGCAGATGCAAATGATGAGCTTGAGGAGGCTGGCGCTCCTAGCGACGCAGTCTTCTGAAAACTAAACACCTGGTGGCGTCTGCGAGCATCAACCAAGCACGTCCGGAACGCAGAGTGAAGAGCCTGCTGCACCATCCAGCGTCGTGGGGAGTGAAGAAATTTCGGCGACTTCATTGCCAATTCTGGAGACTGATCTTCAGAGCTAGAAGATGGAGCCCGAGGACGGACTCCCGTCAGGAGAGGCCGAGTTAGGATAAAAGTTTTGTGAGGGTATTTGTAGCGTACTGACAAGTTATGAAAACCAGTCGAAATGTCAAACTAAAAGTGGAAGTGTCAGTTGGGTGTATAAAAAGGCTGCCGTATCGATGTGCACTCTCATTGTGGCTGATTCCGGCTCATTCTGCTCATTCGTGCTGAGTCTTAGTAGCAGTTCAGTAAGTTGATCATTGACTTTCATGCTGGTCGGCTAGTTGCTGATATCTTTGTAAAAGTATTTCTGTTAAATGTGTTTATGTAAAACCAGTGATAAATGTGTTAATGTAAAAACAGAAATAAATCGTTTTTATTTAAATCAAAATGGCTTCTGTTTCTAACTATATATATATATATATATATAGTAATTTCATGAAAAGCCGGTAGTTGTTGAGTTTGTCGCGTAAAGAGACGGCGGCTGACTTTGCTTTATAGTATGCAAGGATACCTATTAACGAATTTATAGCCTCCGCTTTCATCTAGTGACAGTCTTTACCTATTATTCTTCTTCTTGTAGTGCCTCTCCAACTAGTGAAGGTTGGCAGTCAGCTCAGCATATCCACTTTTGTCTTTTGCAAGGCGAAATATGTCTGCAGCGCTTGCAATCCCCGTCCACTCGCGGATGTTCCGCAACCACGATTTTTTCCTTCGACCGGTTTTTCTTTTGCCCGCTACTTTTCCCATCATTATGAGTTGAAGGAGCTCGTACCTGTCATGCCTTAGTACGTGTCCCAAATACGCAACTTTCCTTTTTTTGACGATATTAAAAAGTTTGCGGTTTTGACCAACCTGCCGTAGGACTTCCTCGTTAGTAACCTTTTGAGTCCAAGATATCGACATCAGACGTCTATAAGTCCACATCTCGAACGCTTCTAAACGTTTCCTGAGATTTTCCTTGATGGTCCAGGCCTCACATCCGTATAGAAGCGTTGGCCAAATGTAACACTGAAGCATGCGTATGCGTAGTGGGATTTTGAGACTACGATTGCAAAGGACCTTTGTCATCTTACCGAAGTTGCTGCGAGCAATTTCTATGCGAGTTTTTATTTCCGTATCGCTATTCCATTCTTCAGTAAGCCAGGTACCAAGGTATTTGTATTTTTTAACTCTTTCGAGTCTTTTACCAGATATTGTTACATCTGGCCGTAGGTCACAGTTATTCGAAACTATCATTATTTTAGTTTTGTTTATGTTCATCCTGAGGCCAGCCCTTTCACTACACTCACTTACTCGATCGACGATGTTCTGGAGCTCTTTTTCTGTGGACGCTATGAGGACGGTATCATCGGCATATCTCAAATTGTTAATGAGACGACCGTTGACTTTAACTCCGCAGTCCAAATTATATAAAGCCTCTGCCATGATCGCCTCCGAATATATATTAAAGAGCGTTGGTGATAAGATACAACCCTGCCGCACTCCTCTTTTAATGTTAACTTCGTTGGATTCTTCGCCATCAATCCTGACCGTAGCTCTTTGGTTCCAATACAGGTTTTGTATTATGCGGATGTCTCTTCCATCTAGTCCCATGTCTTTGAGTATTTCCAATAGACGATCATGCTGTACTCTGTCAAATGCCTTTTCGTAATCTATAAAACATAGGTAGACGTCTTGTTGCATATCTTTGCATTTTTGAACCAAAACCTGTAGTGAGAACAAAGCCTCTCTTGTGCCGACTCCGGCTCGGAATCCAAATTGGCTGTCACTGAGTTGTTCGTCACACTTAACTCTTATCCGTTCATGTATAATGGATAGAAAGAGTTTTAGGATTTGACTCATGAGGCTAATTGTACGATATTCCTCACATTTTTTTGCGTTTTTCTTTTTAGGTAGTGTAACAAAAGTCGACCTCAGCCAATCATCAGATATTTGTCCAGTGTTATAAATAAGGTTAAACAAGCTCACCAGTGCAACTAGGTGTTCTTCATCAATGAGTTTAAGCACTTCTATGTGCGCGTTGTCTGGTCCAACAGATTTTCCTGTTTTAGCACGTCGTAAGGCTTTTTCGATCTCTTCTTTCAGAAAATCATAGCCGTTCCCATCAATATTTGGTGCCACAACGCTTCTAGAATCGTCTGCAAACATAGAAGTGATGTATTGCTCCCACGCCGTCTTTTTCTTAGAAACATCAAGAATCGGCAAGTTGTTGACGTCCACTATCTGGTGTTGTGAGAAGTTTCTGTTACCAGTCATGATTTTGATTTCTTTATGCAAATTAAATAAGTCATGTTTTGCATTTAGTTGTTCTAAATATTCACATCTCTGCTGGTGCCAGGAGTTTCGAGCGTATCGTACTTCTCTCCTTATAGTTCTGTCTAGAGTTTTGTATTCTCCAGAGTCAGTGTGTTTGAAGGATCTCCTCTTGTCCATGAGCTGATAAATTTCATCCGTCATCCAAACTTGCTTACACCTCCATTTCTTGGGCTGAAGCAATTCTTCATTGATTTTAGTAATTTTGCTTTTCAAGGTTTCCCATCTATCTTCTACAGTGTCTGGCGGTTTCTTTATGCTATCCACTGCCCATTTATTTATCTCACCTGATACCTTAGTTCGAATATCTTTGTCATTAATAACACGGATGTCAACCTTGGTATTTTTCTTTTTACGTATTTGCTTTAGAGTACATGAAAACTTGGCAATTAAGGGGTTGTGATCAGATCTTATATCAGCCCCAGGGTACGTCTTGACGCTTTTTATGCAGTTTTTAAATCGACTATTTATCATTATAAAGTCAATTTGATTACGCATAATTTGATCGGGTTTATGCCTTGGAGATGTCCATGTATACAACCTCCTAGCTGGAAGTTCAAAGAAGGTGTTTGTGATCACGAGGTCTTTTTCTTGACAAAACTGAACAAGCGTGTCGCCTCTATCATTCCGTTCTCCTAGGCCATACTTCCCAACGACTCCCTGTACCTCTCCTTTCCCTATCTTGGCGTTCATATCGCCCATAACAATATTGACATCATGTTTTTTAACAATTTCGAGCAACTGTTCAACTTCCTCATAAAAGTTACCAACATCCTGATCTGAAGCATCCGTGGTAGGTGCGTATAGTTGGACGATGTTAATGTTCATCGGCTTGGCTTGAATCTGGAGCATAATAGCACGATTTGATTTAGGTATGAAGGTCACTGCCGCTTGTACAGTACTTGTGCGGATAATAATGCCTACTCCGTATTTATTGGAGGTCTCTTCTGATCCGGAATAGTACATTATATAGTTTTCGTCAATACGATGTATACCACTACCCATCCACCTTACATCGCTCAACCCTAAAATATCGATGTTCAGACGATTCATCTCCTTCTTAACATTGAAGATTTTTTCGGGACTTTTGAGGCTTCTGACATTCCACGTTGCCATTCTATAAATGGTTCGCCCGGGGATTCTTCGCACCCCTGTTCCATTTAAGGAACGCCGGGCACTCGGGGCCATTTCTTTTTGTACTTTATTCATATGTAAGCTGATTACTAGGGAAATATTAGTGCAGTGGTTTCCCGTTGCCTTCTGCACCAGACATTTTAGAGGAAATTTACTCCTCTAGGCCGCTGAAGCCTCTTGCAGATAGAACTGCGTGTATGGTTATACCGCCATTGCTCGGTCGCCAGAGCCTCTTCGGTTTTCTAGCAGGGGGCACCGCGGCGGCTGTAAGGCCGTCGCCGTTGGCTATTCTGAAAAGAACTACCAACGCGGGCAGGCGAGGATGACAGTAGGGTCGGATAAGATGTTATGCTCCGTTCTCCCCTTACCTATTATAGTGGAATGGAACCATTCAAGGTTCCATAACCAGAGATAAAGCAACAGTTTATGTGAATTTCGATTGAGATGAATCCCATATCCCTTACTGCGTTTTTTTCTTTGTCATTCTACTTGTTTACTTTTGTCTTTATCTTTTCTTTATCTATACATATAAATAAAATTGGAGTGTCTGTTTGTAATATTGAAATAACCGTTTTTTACTACATGTATATGAATATATATACGGTACATACCCCAAAATAACATTTTTTTAAATTTTTGTCTGTCTGTCCGTCTGTCTGTCTGTCTGTTTGTTCCGGCTAATCTCTGAAACGGCTGGACCGATTTCGACGGGACTTTTATTGGCAGGTAGCTGATGTAATAAGGAGTAACTTAGGCTACTTTTTATCCCGGTAAAATATAAAGCGGGACTTTTATCCCGGGAAAACTCATTCACGCGGGCGGAGCCGCGGGCAACAGCTAGTCTTCTTATATATAAAATTCTCGTGTCACAATGTTCGTTTCCGTACTCCTCCGAAACGGCTGAACCGATTTTAGTGAAATTTTATATTCACACTTGGTAGGTCTGAGAATAGGTTGTTATCTATTTTTCATCCCCCTAAGTGATAAGGGTTGTTCACCCTTAACATTTTTTTTTTAATTTTTGGGCAAAATTTTTTGTTTTTATTTTTCTATAATAGGGCATTAAAAAATACATACAACCCTAAATTTTCAACCCTCTACGATCAACCCCTATTTTTTAATAGGCATTTTAGTAATTTAATAACTTTTCGATTTCGATGAAATTTGGCACACGGGTAGATTATGTCCTGGATTAACATAAAGCGGGACTTTTATACCGGGAAAACTCATTCACGCGGGCGGAGCCGCGGGCAACAGCTAGTTTATTTATAGTGTTGTATACACTCGAAATAATGAAATGTACACAAACACATTCACGCCTATTATACCCGAAGGGTTAGGCAGAGGCGCAAGTAGTGCACCAACTTTTCGCCGTGCATATTCCATCCCATGATGTGATAGGGGGGCGAGCCTATCGCCATATCGGGCACAATTCCAGGACTCCGGGCTGATACTGAGTAGAAAAACGCAATATAATTTTGCCCGACCCGGGGATCAAACCTGAAACCTCAGCACTGCAGTCGTACCTTAATACAACTACGCCAACAACGCAGTCAGTCGTTTCTTTTTTCCTTTATATTGTTACTAGCTTTTGCTGGCGGCTTGGACCGCGGGAAATAGTTTTTCCCGATAAAAGTACACATTTTCCCAGGATAAAAAGTAGCCTAAAACCTTACCTGGGTCTCATAGCTCCATACCAAATTTCATCGAAATCCTTTCGGTGGGCGACCTTGTTTATACAGGGTCATTTTGACATTGCGTTAATAAATTAAACCACATACTCGTCTTTGCTTTTGCTAACATTGTTCCAAAAATCATCCATGAGAAATGAATATTTTCACCAAAAATCTCACTTTTACTTTCCAGATTTTTTTATAATTTTGTAGTTTAGTGCTAAATCGGCATGTGGGTGGGTGCTTTTCTGACTGAAAGTGTGATGTTGCTCCAGCGACGAATCCTCCTAGAGTAGTAGTAGTGGCATTAGGCGTGTAAACTTAAAGTTACTTTTTATTGATATTTATTTTGTTCGAAACTTACCCTTTTTTATTTTACATCTATGGTTAAAATAACTTAATGGAAAGTGTTATTTTCAAGGAGATAAGTATGTGGTTTCATTTAGTAACGCAGTGTCAAACTGACCCTGTATACACTCGAGATAATGAAATTTATTTTGCAGATATAGTAGTGGTGGAAGGTAGTAACCCATATTCCGAAGGTTGGGGCCTCATTACTCTCTCTCCATCGACTCTATCCGATACAAAGATGATTGCGAGATTGCTGGCGCAACAGGTAAGTCTACAAAGGGGTAGGCAGAGACAACCAGGGTAACCACTTTCGTCATTTGTATTCCGTCCCATGATGTGACAGGGGCGAGCCTATCGACAATAAGTCAAATTTAGTAATTTACAACATAAACAAATTTCCAACCGTATGATTCAATAAAATTTTATCAAGAAATGTCTCTTAACTATAAAACAATTTGAAAGACCAGTTAAAAAACCTCAAACATCCCTCTACTACAAAAGAATGTAAAAATCCTAAAAAACTCAAACCTCTCCTTCTCCAGTGGTTCGGAGGCCTCGTCTCCCCTCGCTGGTGGGGTTCCCAATGGCTCATGGAGGCTCTGACGTCACTCCTGGCTGAGAAGTCACCGCCAATACGAGAATCAACTTCGAAGCAGCAAGATGCTTTACTGCTGGACCATGTGTTACCAGCTTTGAGGTAAGCAAGAAAGGCAATGCCTCAAGTGGATTTCGTGGGCTGGGTACGCTCAAATTGTTAATACCAACTTATTAGGGTATTTTACTATGTTAGATTTTGACAATTATTCCATACGTTATAGCATATACATACATAATACGATAAAATAAATGAGAGGTGTCAAGGGACACCCGGATGGAACGAAGTTCCTTTCGATTAATTAGTGAAGGAATTGTAATAACATTTTATTTATATAACAGAGTGTGTATATATATAAATATATAAATATTTTCCTATTTCCGTTCCAATACATAAGTTTCTAGAGAAAAAAACAAATAAATACGTGTGGCACTCGGAGACTGCCGCGGTAAAGCTATTGCATAGCATTTTTATCACAAATTTTGATTGACTAAACACAAATTCGATCTTACGCTTACCACATAAAGTAGATTTTTAAACGCGAGCAAAGCATGTTTAGTCTTGTTATTGATAAATGTCAGTAACCAAAGTAGAATAAATCAACAAAATTTGAAAAAAGAATGTTACGTTCGATTCTTTTGTACTCGTGCCGTGCCAACGCTGGGGAAATAGCTTCTACGCAATGTATTTAAGGTTCATTTTAGATTAGTAAGAAATGGTTTTAATGACTTTAATAAATAAAATAAATACAAATATACTCGTTTCAAGAATTATAGCTTCTACGCATTGTATTTAAGGTTCATATTAGTAAGATAATAGCAAAAAGTGTCGTGACAACTTTTCCGTCCAGCCCCCTTTCACAACGGGCAATAAGGAACTTCGTTCCAAAAAGCCCCTTCGTCGAAACAGCAATGAAATTGGTCAAGAAATGGGGCAGTAATTCATATTTTAAAAATGTGCGCGTAGTGGGGATAGCGCTCTCACTCTTTCTTTCACGCTTCGTAATGCGTGATGACGTTAACGAGATATCATTGTCTCTTTTTCGTTTTTTGACATTTGCCCTTCCATCACATTTCAAAGGCTTATGAATATTGAATTTTGGAGTTTTGGCGGGAACTTGGAAGTGTCATGAGGTGATGTTTTAATTCATTATTTTGGTGATGTTTAGTGTTATATTGCATAATTATGGTGGTATATTATCCAATATAGTTCTATTAAAGAGCTCAAATGAAGTGAAAGGAAATAATTGTGCTAATCAAGTGTTTTTTTGTTGCCGCCAAAACTCCTCGATAAAGTCTTGGTAAGGTAGCCACTGCTTTACTTCGACATACTACAGATAATAAAAAAAGACAACCCAAACTTGACATTGGCAAAATGTGAACACAAGTGCCATATAAAAAATAAAAAAAATAAAAATTGAATTTTTACCGCATCTTAATGGTGTTTTTTTGTTTTGTGTGTCAATTTTTGATAAACATATAAAAAATATGAGCCTATTGTTTTACTATCTCCATTTCATTTGCTTTCAGACTGGATTCTAGCAATTCCGTGCGTGCCGTGGCTTCTTTGAGGCTAGAAAAGGCTGACATTGAAGCTGCTACTGACGAACTTTCCCTGCATAAGGTAAAACTGTATTTCAATGGCCGTCATATTCATAATATTGTTCAGATAGACTGACTGTTTACAACTGCAATGAAGATGCAGTTGGGGCGAGGGGGGGCGGCAAAATACGTAAGGCGGCAAATTTTGTGTCCGCCCAGGCGGTAAGAAACCACGCTACACCACTGTGAAGAGGTCTCGGGTTCGAATAAAGTGATATTGGTTTTTTTTAACTATCAGCCCGGAGTCTGGAATTTGGTATGGCGATAGGCTCGCCCCCTATCATATAATGGGATGGAATACGCACAGCGAAAAGTGGGTGCACTAGTTGCGCCTCTACCTACCCCTTTGGGGAAAAAGGGCGTGAGTGTGTAAGATCAAATAGAGAATCTATCGACTGACGAGACGAGAGACCCTCAGTCAACAGCGAGGGCGGATCCATAGGAGGGTCATTAGGGTCATGACCGCCCTCTCCCCCCACCTGGGCTGGGTTTAAGTGACTACTGATAATGCTTTAATGACTCTCATTGATATATTCGCAAGATATGTAGTTTAATTTACCGTTCAACGTCAAAAAATATTTTTTTAATTTATTATTGTGACAGTCTGTCCTGACTAGACCTGGACTATATGATCCCCCCACTGACTTGAAAGCTGGATCCGCCCTTGGTCATCAGTCGACACACCTATAACAATATAGCTTGAGCTTCAATATCCAGGGTGCCGCGATAGTCAGCATGGCTATAGAGGCTGCTGGAGAGGAGGCTGGAAGAGCAGCTCTCGCCAGGCTGCTGAGAGACCATCGATTCGCCAGCGCTGACGCCAGGTGAAAATCCAATTTTTTTGCATCAACTGCCTCGAAAAATATGGATCTTGTGGTAGCAATAAAAAAAAAATTTAAACCCCTCCATTTTAACCAACTTTTTTAAAAAACGTTCATATTAAGTGTAGTTTTTAAGCAATTATAGGATAATTAGGATTTACTCGTTACACTTCTGCCTACCCTTTCAAAAAAGGGCTTGGGTGTACATTCATGTCTATTTCAGAGATCTCTGGCGTTCTCTACAACGCGACAACCCAGAGGATGTTTGGGTGCAAGCCCACGCGTGGGACGGCTGGTGCGAGAGGGCCGGGTACCCACTCCTCAGCGCCACTGTCGTGGGGTTCGACGTGGTGGTGAAACAGGAGCGGTATGATTGACAGTTTTGTTACTACGTCAGTTTCGTTACTATCATGTCAGTTTTGGCACCAGTCACAGTTTTACTGGTGGTAGGTCTCTCATTATGTAAGAGGCCGTCTGGATGGGTACCACCGCAATGTCTATTTCTACCGCCAAGCAACAGTGTGCAAGCACTGTTGTGTTTCGGTTTGAAGGACATTGTAGCCAGTGTAACTACAGGACATAATGAGACTTAACATCTTATGTCTCAGGATGACGAGCGCAGTGGAATGCCACACAGTACTTCGTAACTCAAGGTGCTGGATGGTGCTACTACTGTTTATGGGCGGTCGTATCGCTTACCATCAGGCGAACGGCATGCTCGTCTCGTCATTGAATGCCATAAAAAAAAAAAGTCAAGTCGCTTAAAAACAGTCAAGATAGATGTAAATAAAGATATTCAACAGTAGGTATAGTTAGTTATAGACCGGACATCAGGCTCAAATTTTTCATCAAAAATTTATTACCAATTGGTAATAAGTCGCTGTGTTATCTGACAGGTCCGTGTGACAAGACGTCGGTATGCGCAAATTTTGTAAAGATAGAAATATTTTGGAAGGAAACATGCCAATTTGCGCATTACGATCATGTCAAAGTATGTTCTTATCCATTTTACATAGGTGTTTTGTCCTGACATAACGGTAGATCGAGTTACTGACGAACAGGCTCAAAATTTTTGTATGAACATTTTCTTAATGTCCGCTCTATAATATAATCTTTGAACTCTTTGGATATAAATCATAGAGTTATTAGTCAATTGATTGGTTATTGATTCTTCTTAGTTTTTTTATATTACGGCTTTTAGTTCAGTAATTTCGCCAATGTCAAGTAATTATAGCAAGCTAGGTGTTGCTGGGTCTTCGCCCGCGTGAAAAGCCTTTCTCGACAAAAGTCCCTAAAACACAGTACGACGCCAGCGCCATCTGCTTAAAGAATGGGAATCAAAATATCCATTATTACCAATGGGAGTAAATTACCGGAATAAAAATTACATTATTTATTAATCCAGAACATGACCTACCCGTGTGCCAAATTTCATCCAAATCCGTCAATTTATTTCTGCGTTTACTTAACTATACCTACTGTTTAATGTCTTTGCTTCTAACAAACATACAAACATCCATTTTTTTTTACAAACTTTCATATTTAATAATACAAGCTTTTGCCCGCGGCTCCGCCCACGTGAATGAGCTTTCCTGTGATAAAAGTCCCGCTTTATATTTACCCGGGATAAAAAGTAGCCTATGTGTTAATCCAGGACATGATCTACCCGTGTGCCAAATTTCATCAAAATCCGTTCAGTAGTTTTTGCTTGAAAGAGTAACAAACATCCATACATCGAGATATCCATACTTACAAACTTTCGCGTTTATAATATTAGTAGGATTAGTAAGAAGATAAAATACAAAACAATAAATATAAATTCTTAGAAATAAAAAGTTGTCGCCATATCGAAAAATAAAAGACCTTCAAAGTGCGAAATGGACCGTTAATATTGACATATTTTCTGAGCAACCGACTGTTTCTATGTGTCAACTTTGTTACTTCCAGGTTTGTGATGGCTGCAGACCCGCCTGAGCCTGAGCCGGCGATGATGAACTACCTGCTGACCTTGGACTTGAGGGCTGACCTTGACGAACTGTTCTATGAACCTGGTAAGAATGTCTTGCTATTTGAATACAGGCCATTTCATATTAGAATTTAATGTCGTTTTTTTATTGCATTTTATTATCGAGCGAGCATGCCGTTCAGCTTGGTGGTAAGCGATACGACCGCCCATAAACAATACAACACCACACAGAACTTTTAAGTACAGTCAGCCACATAAGTAACTGAACAAATTCAAAATTTCAAATCGCTTCTAAGCTTTTGCGTCAGTATCAACAATTGTTTTTTCTTCACTAAAATAAACTTCACAGGGTTAGCTTAATTTTAGATAATGAAAAAAGAATATTTCGACTGGAGTGAACGTGCAGAAGCGTTATGATTTTTTTAATTTGTTCACCTACTTTTGTGGCTGACTGTACAAAGTACTGCGTGGCACTCCACTGCGCTCGTCACCCTGAGACATTAGTTAGGTCTCATAATGCCCAGTAATTACGCTACAATGTCCTTCAAGCCGGAACATAACAGTGCGTTCACACTGCTGCTTGGCGTTAGAAGTAGACATTAGTTTCTAAGTTTAATGACATTTGACTTACTTCGCTCATGTCAAATTTTTTCTCCCTTTACCCCTTTCAGTATTACTAGATTCTGTACGTGAATTCATTCGTATTAAAGTTAACTTTTAAAATAGTAAATAGCTATAGTAATAAGGCATAATAAGATCATATGAGTCAAAGAATTACCAAAATTAGTGCCGTAGTACCAAAGAACACCAAACAAGAAGAACAATAGACTCTTGAGGTACTCTTAGGGTAGTCTCGTGTTTGATTTTGTTAATTATTTTATATGTAACAAAAAATTATAGGAAAAAGAAATTCTTCTGTGATATAAGCATCAAAATTGGTTGAAAAATAAAGCAGTTATTCATATTTGAAATATTGTTGTGAGCAAAAGTAGGGACGTGGAGGGGATATCGCGCTATCTCTTTCGCACGCACGCAGCGTTATGGCCAGCGACTCCGGTAAAGTCACAGTGTAATATTACTGTTACTTGACAGCTACCCCTACCACCAAATTTCAAAACTTTATAACTTACTAATCAATTCTCGCCCCAATTTTGAAAATTATTTGTCCGCTAGATTTTGAATGAAATACATTTTTGATAAATGTTTTAAAAAATAGTAGCCGACTACCTTAACCCTTCAAAGCCTGCTTATATATAGATATGTATGGGATTGCCCTATATACCCAGACGCCGGAGTCCGCCGCGGGCGTTGACGAGTCAATATAGAAAATAGATTTAAATAGCTCATTAATGTGGTGGAAGCACGATAGCTGCCAAGTCTTAGGTTCGAATTCAAGATCGATCAAACCTCTGTACGAAATACGAGATCGATGCAAATATAAATGCTAAAAAACAGATAGGAGAAACACCGGTACAATCAGCAGCATAAGTATCTGTACACAATCAAAATTTCAAATCGCCTATATACGCGTTAAGTTAAACCGAAATATTTTTTTCTTCGTTTGAAGTAAAGTAAATACCTTTTATTTTTATTTTTGCGAAGAGAAAAAAAAAGGTGAGTAAGAACACAAAAGTAGGAAATTTGAAATTTTTAATTTGTTCATCTACTTATGCTGCTGACTGTACAACATAAACGAGGTCTATCCAAAGATTAAAATACTGAAAAAATCTTCTAGAAAACTACACCGAACCGATAGAAGAAGACTACAATACTACCACCACGCCACTACCACCTACCACCACGCGGCGCACCACCACCAAAACACCAAAACCGGCGCCACCCAAATGGGTAATACCCGTGACCTTCTCTGTCGGTCCAATCGACGATTATGATGAAGATATGGAAAACATTACTAGAGGATGGAAGAATGTCACCGAAAACCTTCAGAACGGGACGTGGTGAGTTTTTTTTATCAAAAGAAACTACTAAATGAAATGAAATGAAATAAATGAAATGAAATAATTTATTCGAACCCATAAAATGTTATACATTATTTAGATTCCGTCAATATTAACTCTACCACCAGTTCGGAAAGCAGTTCTCACTAGAGAAGAACGGGCAAGAAACTCTAGTGTTGCTCTTTTCAAAATCAGTTCAAGGTATAAAATACAATGCATTATGTAGAGAAAAAAAAATACAATTCAGTATTTGTTAAGTTTTGTTTAGAGCAGTTCATTTATATACTCGCAAAATAGGTAATAAATTTTTAAATTCCAACACTAGTGCATAACTATCTCAGGAATCATGTAATAATTTGATCTGAAATGTTCAAGATGTCGCTATTAATCTTAGTTCAAGATATACCCCTAATACTTAGATGTAGTAAGCGAAAAGGGCAGACCAGTCCACACAAGCAGCACTCGTTCACGAGTATGACGCATGTGCCAGCCATCGGCCTCCTCAACCATATTACAGGGAAGTGGCCGACCCGGCACACGACGCCGCCGCAGGCACAGACAGTTAAGGAGTATGTCATACCCAAGCCGCTCACAGATGGAAACAAAGAAACTTTATTGAAACGAAAGACATGATTCCAAAGAAAATCATATGAAAAAAATTTAATCCCAGGCTTTTTTATCCTCTATGTATTCTGAAATCTTGTAATAAGCTTTATTACATAACTTTCGCTTAATAGTTGTTTGGAATTTACCAATGTTTAAACACTTAATTTCAGTGGGAACTTTGTTATAAAAATGTATACAGTAACCCTTAAAAGATTTGCTGATTTTTTGGAGCCTTGTTTTATGATTAACTAGATTATTTTTACTTCTAGTATTTAAGCCATGGATATCGCAAACTTTTGGAAAGTTTTCTATATTCTTATGTACGTACATTAAATTAGCGAATATAAATTGTGATGCTACTGTCATTATATTTGTTTCTTTGAATTTTTCTCTTAGAGAACATCTAGAGCTTAGGGAGTAGATAGATCTTATAGCTCGTTTTTGAAGAACAAATATAGTATTAATGTCAGCAGCACCACCCCACAGCAAAATTCCATAACTCATCAAACTATGAAAGTAAGCAAAATAGACCAATTTTGCTGTTTCAATGTCAGTTAATTGGCGTATTCTGCTCACTGCAAAAACTGCGGCGCTCAGCTTTTTAGCTAGTACAGATATATGAGGACCCCACTGAAGTTTAGAGTCCAATGTGATACCCAAGAATTTGGTTGTATCCACAAGGCTCAACTCGTCACTATTTATGAAAATGTTAGCGTTAACTTTTTTGACATTAGGTGTGACGAATTTTATACATTTAGTTTTTTCACTATTTAATAATAAATTGTTAACGCTGAACCAATGCACTATTTTTGAGAGAGTATTGCTTACATCGTCAAGAATTGCTTGATGTCGACTTATTTTAAATAATAAGGAAGTATCATCTGCAAACAACACTACTTCACAATTGTCCCTTATGAAATAAGGTAAGTCATTTATATAAATTAGAAAAAGAAAAGGTCCAAGAATTGAGCCTTGTGGTACTCCCAAGGTAACAATAGAGCCAGGAGATCGTTTTCCATTGACATCAACACTTTGTACCCTATTGCTTAAGTATGATTTAAATAAATCAAGGGCAATGCCATTAACCCCATAGTGGCTCAATTTCCTGATAAGAATATCATGGTGAACACAATCAAAAGCTTTCGATAGATCACAGAACACTCCTAAAGCATCCTGTGAATCCTCCCAAGCAGCAAATATATTATGTATAAGCTCAACACCAGCATCTGTGGTGGAGCGACCCCTAGTGAATCCAAATTGTTTACCATGAAGTAGATTATGTTTAGCAAAAAAAAATTGAATTTGTTTAAGTATAAGTTTTTCAAAAATTTTACTTATAGAAGGTAGGACAGAGATCGGTCTATAATTAGTGGGGTCGTCCGTACTACCAGATTTAAAAAGAGGTATAATTTTACTTAATTTCATTTTATCAGGAAATATCCCACTCATAATACATGTATTAAAAATTATAGCTAACTGGGGAGCTAGTACAGATATTACCGGTTTTAATATTTTTGTAGAGATTCCCCATAAGTCACATGTATTTTTAATGTTAATTAATTTAAATGTTTTTATTATATCTAAACTACTAACACAGTGGAACAAGAATGAATCTCCACATCCAGATACATTTTCTTTTAATAATTTGTTGGAAATAGTGGGAGAGGAGTTTAATTTTTTGGTTATAGAAACTGGTATATCAGTAAAGAAATTTTCAAAAGCCCTAGCTATGTCTAAGTCGGAATTAATAATTTGGTTTTTAATATTGAGGCTGAACTCCCTTTCACGAGGTTTAGCCCTACCAGTTTCTTTGCTTATTACACTCCAAGTCACTTTTATTTTATTTTTGGAGTTTTTTATCTTATTACTTAAGTATAAGGCTTTAGCTTTGTGACAAACTTGTCTAAATATTTTTGAGTAACTTTTAACATATTTGACAAAACTTTCATTGTGATTATAGGTTTTTTCATAATATAGATTATATAATTTCTGCCTACTTCTGTGGATACCTATAGTGGCCCAGCTATTGAAAGTACTTTTGTTGCCTGTTAAAGCCGATCTAGGTGTGAAGACTGATCTAAATTCCTTACAAAATGTTTTAAAAACAGTATTATATAACAAGTTTGGGTCAGTTCCCTGTAGAGGTACATCAAATTTTTCTGTTAATTTTTGTCTTAATTTCTCTAACCTGGCCTTTGTTACTGGGACAACTGTAGTTTTCTTATTGGCTATATTCTGAACCATATTGCTAAAGCTGACTAATTGACCACAGTGGTCTGAGCCAAGTTTATTGATAATGCACTTCTTAATTGGCAGTATATCAGTAAAAATATTGTCTATACATGTAGCACTTGTATTGGTTATTCTAGTGGGCTCTGAAAATTGGTTTACTAAGTCAAATGATGAAAAAAGACTTTTTAATTTTACTGCCAATGTGGAGTTTTCTAATAAATTAATATTAAAGTCTCCGCAAACCAGCAATCTCTTATTAGACTTACTTGATTTCCTCAATGCATCTTCAAGTATTATATCGAAACTATCATAAAGTGCAGAGGGTGGCCTGTATACACTGACAACAATGAACTGCTCCAACTCAATACAGGAAATTTCAGCAGTTTGCTCAACAGAGAGACTCACTATGTCCTTACGTTCTTTAAATTTCATTTTTTTATTTACTAGTATAAGTGAGCCACCATGTATAGCATTTTGTCTACAAAAATGATATTGTATACTATAGGGACAATTAACCATAATATTTATTTATTTATTCAAGTTCTCCAAATAAAGATTACACATAATATATAAATGATACATTGGGCAAAATTAACATTACATACAAGCCTTGTGCATCTTTAATAGTAAGGAGACACAGCATGCATTACTCCAATTAAAAATTATACAAAGAATAATTAAAAACAATTATTTGTAATCGACTATATATAAAAAAAAAACATTAATTTATATTTAATTATCTAATAAATAATAAGTATAATTCCAATTATAATTTAACTTATAACATATTAAATTATGTTTTTTTTTATTACTAATACGCCTATATTTTTTTTATTTATCTAATTATAATATAAAACATTTGACTGCCTCGGTGGCGTAGTTGTATTGCGTACGCGTTACGAGTACGATTTGCGCGCTGAGGTCCTGGGTTCGAATCCTGGGTCGGGCCAAAAACATTGTGACTGGGTTTTTCCATCTTAAAAATTACTCAGTCGCAGCTCGGAGTCAGGAAGTTGGCGGTGTGATACCCCCGTGCCTCGGAAAGCACGTAAAGCCGTTGGTCCTGCGCCTGATCTCTCTCCGGTCATGTCGGATTGGCGTCTCACCGGACTATGAGAGTGAAGGAATAGTGAGTGCACTTGTGTATTGCGCATACACTTGTGCACTATAATATCTCCTGCGCACCTGGCTGATCTCCGTTGAGATTGGCCGCCGTGGCCGAAATCGGCTAGGAAGGGATTATAATATAAAATGTGAATTTGGGTTCGAACTCGTACGCAACATTTACACATTACATAGGACTTCTTTTATGAGATGTTTATATTTTGCCAAGCTATTTCTGAAGACGTCAATTTCTGGCGAGGCAGCTGTAATTTTGTTGTATTCATTCGACAACCTAGCAGTTGGTGAATGTCTACCGAGGTTTGTCCGGGCTCGAGGTGCTTTCAACAATGGATAAGAGTAGCGTGGAATCTTACTGGGTACATTGATACAGATCTTAATATAAGTAGTTGTACAAATTCAAAGGAGGTGTCTGCTTTTTGTGTGGGTGCTGGGCCTCATAATCTAACCAGGCTCAAACTTTAGGGATACTAAAGGGGCAAAATATGGATTAGATCCATTTAAAATATATTTTTAGACCCCTATAAAAAAACATTTTAAAAACGTTCATATTAAGTGTCGTTTTTAAGCAAAATAAAATTTCATAAATCTCAAAATCGGAGGTCTTTAAAATGAAACGATTTATTGTAAAAGGCTAGTTTTTAGGAGTTCTATCCAAATATATATAAACTGTCTTGTTAGAATTTTAGGTCCGTTTTTGGACATGTGCTTTCCAATTGCCAATACGCTAAGTTTAATTGAAAGTTTCTTTTTCTTTGTGTGAACTAAAGTGAATTCCATTAATTTAATTTTTGTGAAGAGAATACAAAAATTGGTAAGAATACAAACGTGTAACGGCGTTTTGAAGTTTTGAAATTTCAATTACTTATGTGGCTGACTGTACATCATGCCTTTATCCCTGCAGGGGTAGGTATAGATCCAACCATTTCTCACCAGGGTATTCCGTAGGAGAGTCTATCGCCGTATCGAGCACTAATTCCTGACTCCAGACAGAGAAACCAAATTTTACTCTGCTCGGCCCGGGATTCGAAGTCGTAGTGGTGTCATACCGCGCACTACAACTATGCCACCAAGTCAGCAAAATAAATATGGTTACAAATTAAAAGTGTTAAAGGAATTCATCTTATTTTCACATGGTACTGTGTGAGAAAAACTATTAGCCCCCATTTCAAACCGAAGTTATTGCCCGCGGCTCCGCCCGCGTGAATGAGTTTTCCCGGGATAAAAGTCCCGCTTTATATTTTACCGGGATAAAAAGTAGCCTATGTGTTAATCCAGGACATAATCTACCCTTGTGCCAAATTTCATCGAAATCCGTTCAGTAGTTTTTGCGTGAAAGAGTAACAAACATCCATACATCCAGAAATCATACTTACAAACTTTCGCGTTTATAATATAAGTAGGATGTACTTACACCGATTACACCCATATTTACAAAACTACTCTGAGGACGCACAGTGCGCCCTAACGCTTACCATACCATACCAGCCTTTATTATATACTGCCCACTGCTGAGCACGGGCCTCCTCTACTACTGAGAGGGGTTAGGCCTTAGTCCACCACGCTGGCCTAGTGCAAGCAGACTTCACATACCTTCGAAATTCAGAGAACTTCTCAGGTATGCAGGTTTCCTCACGATGTTTTCCTTCACCGTTAAAGCGAGCGATAATTCACAAAGAATACACACATAACTTTTTAGAGAAGTCAGAGGTGCGTTTGGGTTTTAAAGCTGCGGACTTCGTCTCGGCATTATTCGTCCTAACGCATAGTGTGGGCAATTTCATAGTTTTCTTTGGCCTTGTTCAGCATTGTTTATCTGACAGCCAACTGGAGTAAAGTTGTATCTCAATATTAGCCAATCACAGCGCCGCTTTGCCGCACTGCGAAGGCTATAATGCCATAAGCGTTGAGAAACAGATTTATTATCATAGCATTGCTGCATTATTTTTTATGCCATTGAATTACGAGACGAGCACGCCGTTCGCCTGATGGTAAGCGATACGACCACCCATAAACAGTAGCAACACCATCCAGCACCTTGAGTTACAAAGTACTGTGTGGCATTCCACTGCGCTCGTCATCCTGAGACATAAGATGTTAAGTCTCATTATGTCCACTAGTTACACTGGCTACAATGTCCTTCAAACCGAAACACAACAGTGCATGCACACTGCTGCTTGGCGGTAGAAATAGACATTGCAGTGGTACCCACCCAGACGGACTCTCACATATGAGAGACCACCAGGAATTTCGTAATTCTTTTCAGTGATTACCGGGATTTCTTTAAAACCCGACGCAAAAACATGGGTGTTGTAGGGGTAGGCTGTGTGTTTGTGGCATCGTAGCTCTCAAACGAATGTACTCATTTTGATAAGACTTTTTGTTGAAAAGCTGATATTTTCGAGATAGTTCATGGCTAGAAATGAAGATCTGTTCATTTTTATTTAAATATTACAGGTACGAATTGGTGAACGAGACGAAGACGGTGCGCGTGTCTCGATGGATGGAGAACGTCGTCAATCTGATATGGATGAACGATACTGAAAGTAAGTATTTACTAAGTTTCTCTAATCGCTTGTAGTTCAACGGCCTTGTTCATAAACACTTTATTTAGAAGCGGCGATAGCCTAGTTGGGAGTGGAACGGACTGCCGAGACGAATGTCCGCAGGTTCAAAACCCAAGGGCATACACTTCTGACTTATCAAAAAAATGTAATGTATGTATTCTTTGTGAATTACCGCTCGCTTTAACGGTGAAGGAAAACATCGTGAGGATACCTGCATATCTGAGAAATTCTCTGAATTTCGAAGGTATGTGAAGTCTGCCCGCACTAGGCCAGCGTGGTGGACTAAGGCCTAACCTCTCTCAGTAGTAGAGGAGGCCCGTGCTTAGCAGTGGGCAGTATATAATACAGGGCTGGTATGGTATGGTAAGCGTTAGGGCGCACTGTGCGTCCTCAGAGTAGTTTTGTAAATATGGGTGTAATCGGTGTAAGTACATCCTACTTATATTATAAACGCGAAAGTTTGTAAGTATGATGTCTGGATGTATGGATGTTTGTTACTCTTTCACGCAAAAACGACGCACAGGCTCAAAATGTTGTATGACAATTTTCCCAATGTCCGCTCTATATAAACTTAGAACTCTTTTTTAAAAACACATAATTTAATTATTTTCTTTTCCAGTGGTAATCCCAGACTTGGGTAAACACAAATGGGTGAGATACAACGTCGGGGCAAGAGGACTTTACCGAGTTGCGCCACAGGACAGAACTAACGAGGAGGTACGAAATATTTTTTAAGCTATTGCATAGCTTCTATCGCGGGCCTTGAGCGTGGAGACCGAATCCAGAAATTCCGTAACGAAAATAACCTCACATCTTTTTTATCTTACTAATATGAACCATAAATACAATGCGTAGAAGCTATAATTCTTGAAACGAGTATATTTTTATTTATTTTTTTATTAAAGTCATTAAAACCATTTCTTACTAATCTAATATGAACCTTAAATACATTGCGTAGAAGCTATTTCCCCAGCGTTGGAACGGCACGAGTACAAAAGAATCGAACGTAACATTCTTTTTTCAAAGTTTGATTTATTCTACTTTGGTTGCATTTCTGACATTTATCAATAACAAGACTAAACGTGCGTTGCTCGCCTTTAAAAATCTACTTTATGTGGTAAGCGTAAGATCGAATTTGTGTTTAGTCAATCAAAATTTGTGATAAAAAATGCTATGCAATAGCTTTACCGCGGCAGTCTCCGAGTGCCACACGTATTTTTTTTTACAAAAAGATTTTATTATTCTACTGGTGGTAGGTCTCTCGTATACGAAGGGCCGTCTATAGGTACCACCGCAATGTCTATTTCTACAGCCAGCAGAACATGCACTGTTGTGAAGTTTGAAGGACATTGTAGCGTAATTAATGGGCATCATGAGACTTATGTCTCAGGGTGACGAGCAAGGAGTGCCACGTAGTACTTAGACATAGATCTTAAGATGCTGACCTTAATTTGATCGTCTCATCTGATATCGCACTTCAGGGCGAAACTGAGTTCTTCGATCCGGTCCCGAGAATGAACCAATCAAGTCATTTGTAAATTGGTAAATTTCGATGGATCGAAAAACAGATTGGGATTTATTGAAGACGGCGGATTATCGACATTCTATTTTAAATTAGCATTGCGCGCGGCTCCGCCCGCGTGGAAAAGTTTTCCGGAATAAAAAGTAGCCTATAGCACTCAGGAGTAATGTAGCTTCCTATTAGTGAAAGAATTTTCAAAATCGGTCCAGTAGTTCCTGAGATTAGCGCGTTCAAACAAACAAACTCTTCAGCTTTATAATATTATTATAATATTAGTATAGAAGTATAGATACCGACAGTACCTACAGATGGGCCAATAGCCAAAATGCTTTATTACAAGCCTTAACTCCAATAGAATAAAAAATGATGTATCAGAATGACATATCTCATCGACCAGTCTAGCGCAAGGATACGTCATTCCCATACATTTGTTTCTATTCTATTGGCGTTAACGCTTGTAGGAAAGCATCTTGGCTACAGGCCTAGTGGCAAACCATCCTCATCATCATCATCATCAGCCACATGACGTTCACTGCTGAACATAGGCCTACCCTAAAGATCTCCACACAGACCTGTCAAATAGACATTATCTGGGCAAATACAAATCGTACGCATGCTCAGGCCTTTTTATCCCCGAAGGGGTAGGCAGAGGCGCAACTAGTGCACCCACTTTTCGCCAAGCGTATTCCGTCCCATGATGTGATAGGGGGCGAGCCTATCGCCATACCGGGCACAAATTCCAGACTTATATCACATCATGGGACGGAATACGCTTGGCGAAAAGTGGGTTAACTAGTTGCGCCTCTGCCTACCCCTTCGGGGATAAAAGGCGTGAGCATGCATGCATGTAATAACTGGTATCATTATGCGCGCGCACAAGGATACGCAGAATGATGCAGCGATAGCGTATGACACAGCTGTCACGCATACTAGCTTAAGAAAAGTTGGCCTGTTTGTTTTAGTTTCATTGCAGCACGTCACTATCTATACTAATATATAAAGCTGAAGAGTTTGTTTGTTTGAACGCGCTAATCTCATGAACTACTGGACCGATTGTGAAAATTCTTTCACTAATAGGAAGCTACATTACCCCTGAGTGCTATAGGCTACTTTTTATCCCGGAAAAACTTTCCCACGCGGGCGGAGCCGCGCGCATTGCTAGTCTAGGTATATAATTATAATTAATCAAAGGCTAAATTAGTTAATTTTTCAGTCAGCAGAGCTGTCAGCTCGTCGCGCCGCCGCGCTGTACGACAGCGGCGCGCCGGCTGAACGAGCGCTGTTACTTGACGACGCGTTTGTGCTGAGCAGAGCTGGACGACTACCTGCAAGTCGGGCTATAGCTGCTGCAGGTAAAGTTAACAGTCTGTTTATGCCAATATGGCGATGGGCTCGCCCCCTATCACATCTATTTATTTATTTATTGATTAATTTAGTAGATCTACAATAAATTATACACTATTGCAATGCAATGCAATCAGCCCTGTATTATATACTGCCCACTGCTGAGCACGGGCCTCCTCTACTACTGAGAGGGTTTAGGCCTTAGTCCACCACGCTGGCCTAGTGCGGGCAGACTTCACATACCCTCGAAATTCTTATGGAGAATTCTGAGGTATGTAGGTTTCCTCACGATGTATTCCTTCACCGTTAAAGTGAACGATAATTGATAAACAATGCACACATAACTACGAAAAGTCAGAGGTGTGTTTGGGTTTTCAACCTCCGGACATTGTCTCGGCAGACCGTTCCATTCCCAACTAGGCTATCGTCCACTTCTATACACTATTACATTAACTAAAATATACAAGGAATTTAGTGAAACTATATAAGTCTAAGTACATGATTGTGTAAAAAGTAGACACAGCATTCACTGATAATACATACTCACTAAAGATACATAATATAAGTTTTTTTTATGGCATTGAATGACGAGACGAGCATGCCGTTCGCCTGATGGTAAGCGATACGACCACCCACCCATAAACAGTAGCAACACCATCCAGCACCTTGAGTTACAAACTACTGAGTGGCATTCCACTGCGCTCGTCATCCTGAGACATAAGATGTTAAGTCTCATTATGTCCTGTAGTTACACTGGCTACAATGTTAAAGTTATGTTAGGTTAACAATATTATATTACGACAATCATCAAATGCACAACAGTCATTCAAAAAATGTTAACAGTGATATAATAATTCAGTTTACAAAAGCTTAATGGTTATCACGCATCATGGTATAGACCAGACATGGCGAGAGCCTTGGTTGCATCTCAGCCTACTTGGGAGATACGTACGACATTGTGTTTTGTTGTGAGCTTTGATAAATTATATACCTAGATAGAGTGACGCGCTGCAATGAAACTAAAACAAACAGGCCAACTTTTCTTAAGCCAGTATGCGTGACAGCTGTGTCATATCGCTGCATCATTCTGCGTATCCGTGTGTGCGCGCATAATGATACCAGTTATTACATGGTTTCTATTATAATGAGAAGAAATTTATATCCATGAAAAACAACAAAAATTAATTCACTCGAACTCATTTAGTGGGGAACAGTTCGCCTCTATTTTTTTCGACGCGTTTGAAACGTTGTGTCTATCTAGGTATATAATTAATTAAAGGTTGTGAGTATTAATTTTGGCAGTTAGCACTTAGCACCGACTTGAATTTTTTTACAGCTCGTCTCACCACTGAAGAGCACTGGGCTCCATGGCGCGTGGTCCTGAACCACCTATCCTGGTGGAGGGAGCTCCTGCACCTCACATCATCAGGACCTCAACTGAACAAGTTTCTGAGTGCCCTGCATCCGAAGGTGGTTCACGTGTACACCCATGAGGAATTGGAGGCTGGTGGAATTAGCGAGGATCAGTTGTGAGCATTCTTATATGGAACTAGCATTTGCGCGCGGCTCCGCCCGCGTGGAAAAGTTTTTCCGGGATAAAAAGTAGCCTATAGCACTCAGGAGTAATGTATCTATTAGTGAAATAATTTTCAAAATCGATCCAGTAGTTCCTGAGATTAGCGCGTTCAAACAAACTCTTCAGCTTTATAATATTAGTATAAATTGACGTAAAGTTGCCAGATGGGAAGTTTCAATTTTTTCTCCCCAAAGAGGGGTCTTTGGGGAGAAAAATTAATTGTTTTCGAACGGAACCATACTGTATTACTTGTGTAAAGTACATTCATTTAAATATGGAAAATCGGAGACTTGAATGATATCTTATATTAAAGCGAATGTTAGACATTGAAATAAAAAAAAAACGGATTTTATCGCGGTTTTTTAATTTATATTTCCTCCCGACCTTTCGAAGAGAGTTTTTTTAAAATTGAATAATTAAAAAATGAAGGTAGATATTATAACATTAACTTTTCGAACAACAGACACACTCAGTCCGCCCCATGATCATGAAGGCTATAAAGTCTTCTAAACGTCGGAAGAAAATATAAATTAAAAACAGCGATAAAATCCGTAAAATAGTTTTATTTAAATATCGGAGACTTTTCTTTTTTTTATGGCATTGAATGACGAGACGAGCATGCCGTTCGCCTGATGTTAAGCGATACGACCACCCATAAACAGTAGCAACACCATCCAGCACCTTGACTTACAAAGTACTGTGTGGCATTCCACTGCGCTCGTCATCCTGAGACATAAGATGTTAAGTCTCATTATGTCCAGTAGTTACACTGGCTACAATGTCCTTCAAACCGAAACACAACAGTGCATGCACACTGCTGCTTGGCTGTAGAAATAGACATTGCGGTGGTACCCACCCAGAAGGACTCTCACATATGAGAGACCTACCACCAGTAGGTCACTCATTTTTTGAGGATTTCTTAACTTAACTTCTAGATGGTTGAGCGGTGCTCTGCTGACTGCTGGAGTGGAATGGAACAACGAGCAAGTGACCAAGCAAGCGTTGAAGCTGTTCAACGCGTGGTACAAGAGGAATCAGACCATACCGGAGATTTATCAAGAGGTACTTTTTCATTTGATAGTAGTTTTCAACTGACTGCCTCGGTGGCGTAATTGTATTACGATACGATTGCAATGCTGAGGTCGGGTTCGATCCCCGGGTCGGGCAATATGATATTGAGTTTTTCTAATCGGTATCAGCCCGGAGTCTGGAATTTGTGCCCGATATGGCGATAGGCTCGCCCCCTGTGATCATGGGACGGAATACGCACGGTAAAAAGTGGGTGCACTAGTTGCGCCTCTGCCTACCCCTTTGGAGATAAAAGGCGTGAGTGTGTGTCTATGTGTAGTATGGTGGTGGTGATGGTGGTTATTGCCCCGTCTAAATGAAGCGGCATAAGTGCCACCTCGGGAGTTTAGGCGGGAACTTGGTAGTGTCATGAGGTGCTCTTGTTTTAATTCATTATTTTGGTGATACTTATTGTTATATTGCATAATTATTGTGGTATATTATCCAATATAGTTCTATTAAAGAGCTCAAATGAAGTGAATTGAAAAAACTGTGCTAATCAAGTGTTTTTTTGTTGCCGCCAAAACTCCTTGATAATGTCTTGGTAAGGTAGTCACTGCTTTACTTCGACATACTAAAGATAATAAAAAAAGACAACCCAAACTTGACATTGGCAAAAACTTTTTAACAAAAAATTAAACCGCCTTCAAAAAAAACTAAAAACCAATAAATTATTTAACATTGTCTATATACAGGATCATTTTGACATTGCGTTAATAAATGAAACGACATACTTATCACCTTGTAAATAACACTTTCCATTAAGTTATTTTAACCATAGATGTAAAATAAAAAAGTGTAAGTTTCGAACAAAATAAATATCAACAAAAAGTAACTTTAAGTTTACACGACCTAATGCCACTACTACTACTCTAGGAGGATTCGTCGCTGGTGCAACATCACACTTTCAGTCAGAAAAACACTCACGCACATGCCGTGTTCGCACTAAACTACGAAATGGTAAAAAAATCAGGAAAATAAAATTGAGATTTTTTGTGTAAATATTCGTTTCTCATGGATAATTTTTGGCACGATGTTAGCAAAAGCAAAGACGAGTATGTGGTTTAATTTATTAACGCAATGTCAAAATGACCCTGTATACTGGTAACCAATGTTGGAGTTTTTGGAGTCCTCCTTTTGCCGTAAAAAAAAAAGGAAGAAAAAAAAAGAACAAAATACGTGTGGCACTCGGAGACTGCCGCCGTAAAGCTATTGCATAGCATTTTTTATCACAAATTTTGATTGACTAAACACAAATTCGATCTTACGCTTACCACATAAAGTAGATTTTTAAACGCGAGCAACGCACGTTTAGTCTTGTTATTGATAAATGTCAGAAATGCGATGGTCATCACAACCAAAGTAGAATAAATCAAAATTTGAAAAAAGAATGTTACGTTCGATTCTTTTGTACTCGTGCCGTGCCAACGCTGGGGAAATAGCGTCTACGCGATGTATTTAAGGTTCATATTACTATAATAAATAAAATAAATAAAAATATACTCGTTTCAAGAATTATAGCTTCTACGCATTGTATTTAAGGTTCATATTAGTAAGATAAAAAAGATGTGAGGTTATTTTCGTTACGGAATTTCTGGATTCGGTCTCCACGCTCAAGGTCCGCGATAGTATTTTTTTTTTTTATTGCGGACCTAACGACTTTAGGGTGAGCGCTTTAGGCGCTCGCAACCCTTTAATTTAGGTGACCATGCTGAGGGCAACCCACTAACGGGTTACGGACCTCGGCTCAGGACGGTCTTCCGCGATAGAAGCTATGCTTAAAATAAAAACAGTCTCGCGCCTGCCGGCAGGGTGCGTTCTCGGCGGGCGTGCGGTGGCTGGGCGCGGGCGCGTGGCGCGCGTGCTGGGCGGCGCTGGTGCGCTCGAGCGCGGCGCCGCGCGCGCTGTACCGGCACCGCGCGCTGCTCGCCGCGCTCGCCAGCCCCGCCGACGACTGGCTGTTCTACAGGTAACGTACTGCTACTGGTGGTAGGTCTCTCATGTAATAGGCCGTCTGGGTGGGTACCACCGCAATGTCTATTTCTACCGCCAACCAGCAGTTGTGTTTCGGTTTGAAAGACATTGTAGCCAGTGTAACTACAGGACATAGTGAGACTTAACATCTTATGTCTCAGGATGACGAGCGCAGTGGAATGCCACACAGTACTTTGTAACTCAAGGTGCTGGATAGTGTTGCTACTGTTTATGGGTGGTCGTATCGCTTACCACCAGGCGAACGGCATGCTCGTCTCGTCATTCAAAGCAATAAAAAAATAAAAAAATTACATATCGCACCTTTAGGACGAAAACGAAGCAATTCAAAATAATCGAAAATTGAGTTATCATCATAAAATTACTTAAAACGGAATTTTCAATACAACAATAGTTCAAACACCGCCATATTCAAGCAGGAAAGGGACAAAACTGTTATGTCGGTCCCTTTTTTATTATATTTTCGTAAAAATGGGACCAGTTTTAAGTCATTTTATAACGATAAACCATTTTTTTATTTTTTTTGACATTGCGATGGTACCCACCCAGGCGGACTCTTACATATAAGATACCTACCACCAGTAAATGCACTAATTGTGCCTCTGCCAATCCTTATAACGATAAAAGTCATGAAGTAAAGGCTATATAAAAAAGAAGTGCTTTTTATTACCTGATGGTGTTGCTACAATTATATTACTTAACATCAGGTAGATTTGCACATCTCATCATTCGTCAAATAAAAGGTAGGTGTATCATCATCATCAGTCACATAAAGTCCACTGCTGCCATGGCCCCCCTAAAAATTTCCAGACGGACCTGTCAAAAGCGTTCAGACTTACATAATACCTTTTTTTTCAGATTCGCGTTCTCAGCCCTCTCGAGCGAGGCGCAGAGAGGGCGAGAGTGGAAGCTGTGGGTCACCACACTCTACGCTAGTGCCTGCAAGTAATAAAATAACCTTTTTTTGTTAATTGAAGTTCAAACTTTAGATTTTATTACGTCACGTCATAAAATTTACGACTCCTCTACCCTTGTAACATCCTTGTTGGCCCTTGCCCCAAAAATGTGACGGAATTTATTGATATCACTTAAGTTTTTACTGATTCCCTTCAGTATTCGGAAGTTTGATAGCTGTAATTTCAAATTTTTTATTAGCACCCTGTGTGTAGGCGCGAAAAACGCGCGAATGTCAACCTTGTTCAACTATAGATAAACGCGAAATAACTAGAATTGGTTATGGTGCTTTTAAGGTCGATTTTCGCTTAATGACAGGATACGTCATGGGACCCGGGTCCCACGCGAATTTTTAATATTTGGCTATTTTTTTCACTACACCGTTCATAGTGCACGTATTATATTTACATTATTATCATATGCGCGCGCGCATGCTCACGCCTTTTATCCCCGAAGGGGTAGGCAGAGGCGCAACTAGTGCACCCACTTTTCGCCAAGCGTATTCCGTCCCATGATGTGATAGGGGGCGAGCCTATCGCCATACCGGGCACAAATTCCAGACTCCGGGCTGATACTGAATAGAAAAACCCAATATCACTTTGCCCGACCCGGGGATCGAACCCGAGACCTCAGCCTTGCAGTCGTACCGTAATACAACTACGCCACCGAGGCAGTCAATATTTTCATATATACAGTAGAAACCTGTTATAGCGACATCGGTTATAATGACGCATCGGTTATAGCGACTAAATGGAAAAGTCCCTGTATATACATGTATAGAAAAATAGTATCGTTTACAATGACTATCGAATATAGCGTCAAGATTAGGTGGTCCCTTCAATGTCGTTATAACCGGTTTTAGCAGTATATGTATAAATATTTAAATATCACACATCTTTTATTGTCTACGTAATTTGTAGTAAGTACTTCCATAGTCAAGTGGACGATAGCCTAGTTGGGAATGGAACGGTCTGCCGAGACAATGTCCGCAGGTTAAAACCCAAGGCACACACCTCTGACTTTTCGAAGTTACGTGTGTATTGTTTATCAATTATCGTTCACTTTAACGGTGAAGGAAAACATCGTGAGGAAACCTGCATACCTGAGAATTCTCCATAAGAATTTCTAGGGTGTGTGAAGTCTGCCCGCACTAGGCCAGCGTGGTGGACTAAGGCCTAAACCCTCTCAGTAGTAGAGGAGGCCCGTGCTCAGCAGTGGGCAGTATATGATACAGGGCTGGATATTATTATATTATACAGGGTCATTTTTACATTGCGTTACTAAATGACACCACATATTCGTCTTTACCTCTTGTAACATCTTGCCAAAAATCATCCATGAATAACGAATATTATTGCCAAAAATCCCGGTTGTAGTTTTCAAATTTTTTTATCATTTCGTAGTTTAGTGCGAATATGGTGTGTGCGAAAGTGTATTTCTGAATGAAAGTATAATGTTGCCGCTGCGACGAAATATCTTAGAGCAGTAGTAGTGGCATGAGGTCGTGTAAACTTAAAGTTATGTACTTTTTATTTATATTTATTTTCTTCGACACTTATACTTTTTTATTTTACGTCTATGGTTCAAATAACTTAATGGAAAGCGTTATTTTCGACGAGATAAGTATGCGATTTCATTTATTAACGCAATGTCAAAATGACCCTGTATATACTTCCATAGTCATACTGTACTAGACAACACTTATTTCTTAGATGGCGCGGCGCTGCAGGCGTCTGGCGCATTCTAACTCCGCAGCCATTGTTACCGCCTGGCGCGCTACAGGCCGCTGCTAGGTGTCTGCACCAACCTTACGACTATTATAGGGTGAGTAACGTGCTAGTGACTGTTTATCACAGGGGCGTAGATACCCCTGTATCAACCGTATGAATGACACGGGGCGCGTCTTAGCCCATACGCTAAACTTAAACGGTACCCAAAAGTACGGAGACCTTTTTTATCTGGCTTAATAGGCCTCCAGACGGGTGAAGCGGGAAACAACTCGGGGCCTAAAGTTGAAATCAGGGATTTTTTATTTTGCTCTAGCACTAATATCTACTACTAGCATTGCGCGCGGCTCCGTTTTCAAAAGTTCTAAAGTTTTTCCGGGATAAAAAGTATATAGCCTATAGCACTCAGGAGTAATGTAGCTTCCTAATAGTGAAAGAAATTTCAAAATCGGGTCAGTAGTAGTTCCTGAGATTAGCGCGTTCAAACAAACAAACTCTTCAGCTTTATAATATTAGTATAGATTTGTCCCATAAAACTGCACAGTCGTTGGATCCCAGGGAACATTTCTACCACGGTCGCAACCAAGCAAAAAACTAGTTTCATAAATCCTCTCTTACAGTTTAGGGACCTTTTCGGTGAGTACCGAGGCGCGGCAGCAGCACTGGACACCATAGCCCTCAACGCAGCCTGGATCATGAGAGCTGATGCGGATCTCCTCAAATATTTTAACTCGATCAACCAGTGAAGTGCGGTAAGTCAAGAAATTGAAATTCGCATCAAAATAGATAAAAACTCTACTGTTCATAAAGATATGTAAGGGGTGATTCTTCGAAAATGTTTTGACTCATTCATCTGGCTTTTATTTTATTTTTTTAATTTTATCTAATTGCAAATATAATTTTGTTTGGGCCGATGAATTAGTTAGTCAGATGAATGAGTTTTGTCAAAATATTAACTGGGGCAATTCAGTTAATGAATATTGTATGTTACCACAATCAATTTTATCACAATATATTAAATATAATTATTATATCAGTTTAAGCCAGGTGAATGAGTCGGAATCACTCGTTTTCTAAATCACCCGTAAGTAAGAAATTCAAAAAATACGTTTTGTGGTTCGCATCCAAGTCAGTAAATGGATACATTTGACTTTGTATTAGATTCCATATAATAAGGGATAGGTAAATGTGAACAAGTATGTGAGACTTTGATTAATTATATACCTAGATAGACACTGAACGTTTCAAACGCGTCGAAAAAAATAGAGGCCAACTGTTGTCCACTAAATGAGTTCGAGTGAATTATTTTTTGTTGTTTTTGATGGATATAATTTTCTCCCCGTTTTATTAGAAACCATGTAATAACTGGTATCATTATGCGCGCACACAAGGATACGCAGAATGATGCAGCGATACCGTATGACACAGCTGTCACGCATACTAGCTTAAGAAAAGTCGGCCTGTTTGTTTTAGTTTCATTGCAGCGCGTCACTCCATCTAGGTATATAATTAATCAAAGATGTCAGATATCTGCTACAAAACAATCATAACACAAAAAGAAATCTTAAACGAGGTCCCCTAGCATTGCTGACGACCATGGGTGACGGTAACCACTTACCACCAGGTGGCCAGTTAGTTCGTCTGACTTCCGAGGCAATAAAAAACAAGGTTTCAGAAAACAGTCGAATTCTAACCAACATGCATTTTTTTGTACTATGACTGTGTTTTGTTGATGTTCGATATCATTTATTATTTACTTACAATCTCTGAACTAAGTCCGTGTTTCATCTGTGGTCAAGTAAAGTTAAGTCTTATTACTCTGGACGAGTTCGCCTCGCTGTGAATTCGCTTGCAATTCGCCAGTGTGACAAGACCCTTAACTTTGCCTCAACACGAATGAAACAACCAAGAGGCTTATAGATAAAAGTGGAGGCAAAACTCTAAATACCTAAGTGACGATACTGTGGTCGAACGTTCTCTTTCTAATACACACATAAGCAGGGGCGTATGTAAGGGGAGGGTTCAGGGGGTCCGGACCTCCCCCTTAACTTACAATAAACCACGCTACGCCACTGAGCGCAGACATTTTGGGGATCCGGACCCCCCTTAGCTTCTAAAATGATCGAGCTACCAAACATGCCCACACTGTAATATATTACGCGACGACGGGGGGGGAGGTCATCGTAGCACAAATGTGAAAGCTATAAGTGCACATAAGAACGAAATTAGTGATATGTGTTGTCTCCGTCTTGTGTATGTATTCAGAAAGAAAGGGTCCGACCACAGTCGTCTTCCATTACGTATTTTTTTGGCATTTGTGTTCACATTTTGCCAACGTCAAGTTTGGTTTTGTCCATTTTATTATCTGTAGTATGTCGAAGTAAAGCAGTGGCTACCTTACCAAGACTTTATCGGAGTTTTGGCGGCAACAAAAAAAAACACTTGATTAGCAAAATTATTTCAATTCACTTCATTTGAGCTCTTTAATAGAACTATATTGGATAATATACCACCCTAATTATGCAATATAACACTAAGTATCACCAAAATAATGAATTAAAACAAGAGCACCTCATGACACTTCCAAGTTCCCGCCAAAACTACTCTCCATTAGGTATTCAAAGTGTTGTCTCCACTTTTATCTATAATTTTTGGAAACAGCCCCGCTTTAGTGTGACGTGCAGCTAACGAATATTTTCTTTTCCTTACAGAATTTGGTTCAGAAAAAGAAAAAATACCCCATAATAATAGAATTATTGTTTTAAGTAAAATCATGCATTATAGCACAAAACACTGTATGGTAGGAAAGTAAAATGTTTATATGGTAACATTTTACGTAACTGTCATTGAATGTTTTTGTATCCGTACCAGTGGCCTTAGAATGTGACACGAAGACGCAACTCGTAAAACGATGTCGTTTAATTTTGATGTTTGTGATTGATCGAGAGACCAATACGTCAGTCTCTCAACCAATCCCAATAAGACGAAACGGAGACGTGACGTGTTTTTTTGTCACATTCTAAGCCCACGGATTTCTTTTTTTAAACAGTACAAATATATTTCTTTGCATAAATAACAGTCAAGTTATATTGTAACAGATAGTATGTAGTTGAGGTATATATCAAATTAATTTATTTTACTATTAAGTTGAATTGGATTATTTACGTCCATCTTTAAGAAATTTATTCATTACGTCCAGAAATTAAGCAAAATTTACATTACGGGCAATCTTTTATTTAGCAGCGACATTAATTTTAATTCATGATCTCATTATTTAGGTGATTTATTGATTTATACAAAGTTTAAGTAATAAGATATTTTTTATTGATTTATTATAATTTTCCTTAGCGCCTAACTCGAACTTCAATATTAAAGCTATAATTCTTGACATATTTATACATTACACATAAAAATAGAATTTATCTATTGTTATTTCCATAGATGGCATAGACAAAATCTCTCAAAAAATATTCCTTCAACGCCTTTTAAAAAAAAATGATTTCAAAGACAAGTTTTGATTCGAGGAAATCGTCCTTTAGGCATATTATCACTTTATCAGTAAGTTAGGTGCTACAAACGCCTTTTAAAGCAACGCTTTATATCTCATACTATGATACACATAAGTGTTAATAAAAATTAAAATACCTTTTTTTATTTGCACACACTAAGAATTTGTAAATCTCTTTTTTATATTAATGATGGCGCCCGAAAGTCAGTGTAGTGCTGATCTGTGTATGGAGCAATTCCTTGATTTTATTCACACCAAGCAATAGAAAAATAGATTAAACTACAGGAAAATTACCTACTGTCAAAATGACTTGTGTACTTGGGTTTAAAGATCTTGATACTTGATTGGATAAAATTCTTGATTTCTGCGAAATGGAGCAAAACCATGAACCAGATTAAGTGATACCTACTGGTAAACACACGACCCGCGGTTGCCAGAAGAAAAGAAAAAAATATGTTCTTTTTTTAAAATCTGTTTTGATTTTTATTAACACAACCTTAACATTCCTATGATAATTGTATTTTAAATTGCATAGAAAGATTACAAAGGGGATTTCCAAAGCTATTAAAAAAATATGAGAAAAAGATTCTCAACACAATAACAGCCCTCTTTTTCTGTCGGGGGTTAAAAGAAACTGGGTTTAAGAGATTAAAACATCTTCTTCTTGTGTCGTGTTCCTCAGTACTAAGGGTCGCGACCCCCCTTCTGTATCATTTTCTCTCGAACGAGCTTTCTCCATTCGTATCTGTCACATGCGGTGCGGAGAGCGCTGTGAACTGTAGAGTCAAGAGCGGTGCGGATCTGGTCAGACCAACGTATTGGTCTGCGTCCACGTGGCCTTCTCCCATCTACTTTGCCGGTCACGATGATTTTCACGAGGTTGTCACCGTCTTTTCTTGCAATGTGACCGAAATATTTTAATATTGTGCGTACACACTCTGATGACAGACACGAGGAGATTTTGAGTTCGCGCGATTAACACATAATCAAAAGAAAAAACGAAATTTGACGGCATATATTATATCTAAGAACCCATTTTTTTTGCGTAGTGACTGTTTTTTTGCTGATGTGAAAAAAGGCCACTCGGCTACTTTAAAATAAGTTTATTATACCCAAGCAAGAGCGTAGTTAGAAAAGTTTGGGGAAGTAGCAGTCAGACAAAAGAAAATATAAAATATGCGTCATATCGGAAGTCTAATGAAGGATATTTGCTGTTTAGCAAAGGGAAAACCTAACAATATCTTAAAGAGAAAATATGCCCCTATAAACCCTTCCCAAGGTATGAAATATTTGGAAATCTCTAGCCTATTGCAGTATTAATGTATTTCACAGTTATCTAACGCACCGCGAAGAGTTTAGCGTTTTTCTTTGTTTATATGAAATGTGAATAATTGTAAAAGGCCGTAGTCAAGATGCTTTTCTAATAAGCTTAACCATTGTAAAAGGACATCTTAGCTACAGCCGCTGTCTTTCGAAAGTTCACAAATATTATCTCACTTGTTACTTATATAAAGAAAAGTTTGTAACAATATTTGTTAGAAGTTAACCATGAAAACTGCTGAACGGATTTGGATGTTTAGCACACAGATAAACCAAGTTCTAGATTAACATATAGGCTCAAACATTGCCTAGTCAATAATCATTATGGCATTTTTTTCAGTCTCTAAAACTTCTTGCAATAAGATATTTGCATTAAGTTATTCAAATTATTCACATTTCATATAAACTTAATTAAATATATATTGCATGATTAGAGATTTATTTTGCGATAAAATACATACTTATGTGCTGTTATTAATTAATGTAAAAGTAAGTCCACACTGTAATTTTGTAAAATATTATAAATCTATCATGCTTATGTAAATCAACCTTTTTTTATATTTCAATAAGCAATCTGGTAAAGCCCTCTCAATGAAGCGTTGGGCTGTTAGTTTTGTTTTTATTTTAATATAGCAAAGTTCCCTTCACTTCATTCTAAGTCATGTGACACCCAAGTAAATGGTGACTAGCAAGGTACGTTGTATCTCTCGTAATTGACTCGATTATAAGTAGGTAAATTAGTTTGAATATTGTGGGACCAAAGTCCTACAGTAACGCGTAGTATTTTTAATAAGAGACCGAAAAAGGTAAACGTACCATAAAGATCTTGTTGAAAACTATACAAATCCATATATGTTTATGTTAGGCACAAATAGAATCTTAATTTATGGTCTTACTTTCTAATTAAATATTAACAACACATCATATTAAAGTATTAAATCAAATATATAAATACGTAAAGCTTTTGATAAAAAGCGTTTTTGAATGCATTTGCCTGATGTGTATTTTCAAATAGTTTTTAGACTATTATTATATTTATTTGTAATTATAGTTTAAAAGCGTTGTTTTATCTTTTTTTACATAATAGCGGAATTAAAATTTCTTTTATAGTAAAATCAGACTCTAAATTGACTCACTTTTAGAGTTTCTATAATTTACAATTAATTCAGTACATGCTTACTTATAATAATATATTACATCATTGCCTACATTAGTACTTATATCAAATTCAATATTCTATCATATCTAAGAGACAATATTTGTGCCCGTTTTCACCAACATTATATATATATATATATATATGATAACTAAGCTGAATCTAGAATGGGTTGAAAATCTACTACCTATATTAGTAAATTTAATTTACCCGGTATTCATTCTATACAGATTCCGCTCCTTTACACGCCTTTTTCTATTCAGTCAGTTTTTTAGAAGTCAACTAATCAGTTGGTAAAGCGGGTAGTTATGAAAATGCACATGCGGTGAATGTTAGTGATTTCGTACTAAATGTATGTAAGTCACGTTTTTCTAAAATTTACAAAACTCTTAACGACTTTTGTAAGCGTAGTGTATATTTTATAAAGATTATACAAGTATTTATATACGTAGTGTCTTGGATGTATGCAGTAGGTATAAATGGGATCTTCTGAACGTGATTTTTTATTATTTTACAGCAATTCAACTTTAAAACCTATTCTAATTTGTATATGTTTAAATTAATGTTAATTTTAATTAATATTACAAATTGTCAAACACATAAAAAGTATCAAAACATGTTGAACTTACTATGAGCGGTGTAGCCACAATACAAAATTGTTAATAATTTGGTAGAATTTTGTATTCAAAATTTATAACCGTCACCGCGCATTATGTTATCAATTATTTATAAAAAAAACATCGACTAATTTATACTTTTATTAATTTAAATGAATATTCCTTAATGTATCTGTGAACATTAGTATTGGCTGCGCCTTAAAAAATATTATATTACATAGAATTTAGCAATTATACTTACCTATTAATATTGAATTATAATTTATATTCTTTAAATTGTGATGCAAAAATGGAATTTAATAGACAATTATTTTCATCTAAAAACCTTTATATTATTCAATGATTTATCATGTTATAGCAAATTTTAATTAATCAAATATTTTTTTCATTTTCAGCTGATTTCAAAAGATGATCGCAAATTACTTTTGGATCTCGTAAATAGACCAATCAGCGTAAAGTTCGTTTGACATGCTTACGGCGTGTCTCAATAACTTCTAACAGATAACAAACAGTTAAAATGCTTACTTTTGGTTGATAAATAAAATAAATAGTCTTTCCGATAATGTATTGGCAATTAATCAGATCAGTTTATTTTTTGAATAATCACGATGAAAAGTTGACTGAAATAGTTGAAATTTCGTATACGGCCTCTTAAACGAGTTCCACAATGATATTTACGAATAATTACTAATTTTTATTTTTAATGTATCTACATTGTCTATTAAATTCCATAGAGTGAATGAACAGTCTTATAGATAATAAGAAATGTAAAGATTTTGTATTTGGCTTTTGTAATAAATATTTCCAATGTATTTGTAGTTTTATTTCCATAGACAATATAAAGGACGCGGCTTGTATGTTTCCTTTTTGCCAAAGTACAAGCAAATGTTCATACAATTCATAAAAATTATTGAAGTCTGTAATACAGACAAGTGTTAAGATTTATCTGTGATCCGTACTAACGTGATATTTTTTTATGGCATTAAATGACGAGCAAGCGTGCCGTTCGCCTGATGGTAAGCGATACGACCACCCAGAAACACTAGCAATACCATCCAGCACCTTGACTTACAAAGTACTGTGTGGCATTCCACTGCGCTCGTCATCCTGAGACATAAGATGTTAAGTCTCATTATAAAATTATATTATATGGTGATAGGTGGCAATCCGAGCGAATAATGAGCAGAAAAACCCGATATCAATCACTGCCCAACCCGGATTCGAACCCGAGACCTCAGAACGGTGATCGTACCACGCACATAATTATGTAATGCCACCGAGGCGCACCACCGCGCAACCGTCTTGAAAATTTCAATTACGCAGTCATTAATTTTACCTTGTTGGAATTTGATTTGAAATTAACTACGCCTGTTGTAGTTTCATTAAATAAAGAATTTTTCAATTAAAATGTACGTGTATTAGTGATTTTCGCTGGGCTAATAAAATGCTTTGTCAAGGACTTATTTTTTGCTTTTTGTATTTTGGTAAGTATGAGATTTTTGATAGAAATAATAAAATGTTAAGGTATCTTTTATTTAATACTAGCATTGCGCGCGGCTCCGCCCGCGTGGAAAAGTTTTTCCGGGATAAAAAGTATAGCACTCAGGAGTAATGTAGCTTCCTATTAGTGAAAGAATTTTCAAAATCGGTCCAGTAGTTCCTGAGATTAGCGCGTTCAAACAAACAAACAAACTCTTCAGCTTTATAATATTAGTATAGATTTCACAAGCAAATAAGTACCTTGTATGTTGCGGGTTAAGAAAAAATATCGTCTAACTCAAAAATTGAACTTGACACCAGAGAAAAAGAAGTTAACTGCCAAGATAATAAATAAATCGAAAGTATTTAATATAATTATGCTGTGTGACCATGTGACTGCCTCGGTGGCGAAGTTGTATTACGGTACGACTGCAATGCTGAGGTCTCAGGTTCGATCCCCGGGTCGGGCAAAGTGATATTGGATATTTCTATTCAGTATCAGCCTGAAGTCTGGAATTTGTGCCCGATATGGCGATAGGCTCGCGCCCTATCATATAATGGGACGGAATACGCACGGCGAAAAGTGGGTGCACTAATTGCGCCTCTGCCTACCCCTTCGGGGATAAAAGGCGTGAGTTTATGTGTGTGTTTTTAATATGTAGCATATAAAAAGGTCAAACTACTGTTATGGTAGCGTTTTCCTGAAAATCTGCTTAAATAAAGATATAGAAGTATCTAAAGTCAAAACCTAAAATTCTCCTAAAATTAAGATAGACCAGAAACGACATAACTCAAATTATTTATTTAAATAACACTTAAAAATTACACAAATATAAATAATATGACAATAATCGTAATTAATTTAAATATAACTTTCTTACAGTTACCGAAATAATAACAATAAAAGTCTTCTTAATTAACTTAGACAATGACAAACAATTAAAATTATTATCCGATGAATTCAAGAAGTTTCTGTTACGACCAAAAAGAGACGAGCTGCGTTCCGAATACGAATTTAAATCTCTCAAAAACGTATGTGACCGCCATTTTGGTAGCATATTCGGAGCTAGGGCACAAAAGTTATTCTGCCTAGAAAAATACAAAGAACATAAATTACGAAATGAACCTTATAAAAGAAGGAAGCAAATCAAACAGCCCAAACAGTTTATTGATATGACAAGAGGTGTTGGTTCTAAATTCTCTTCAGATTATGTCGATTTTAAAGATAATAGAAATATGGACGAATTTTCTAACGACTATTTAGATATCGGTGACTTGGTTCGATATGATAACGGGGCAAGACGAGCTTGGCCTTATGAAACTAAATATCATAAAATTAAAGGCAGATTTAGAGCTGACGATTCTGATACATCTGAAGAAGATTCAGACGACAATCCAAATAGATTTCAGATTATTGACAACCAGTCTTCAGAAAGCGATAGTGGATCTTCAGAATCTGACAGTGGATCGAGAGAATCTAAAAAGGAAGTAAAAAAGGAGGCTAAATCCATAATATATTTCCAGGGGAGGAATAGACACGTCAAAGATTTCGATGGACGGAAAAGGTTGGAACACTTCATGCCAAAGAGGTATCATTGGGATGAGGGAGATATTAAAAAACTAGGATATTATTGGTTTAATGGCCCTCGTGGAAGATTTCCGGAGGCTGTGAATCTGTCATAATGAAATACTTTTTATATTTTGTTTTATTTTTGTACCCTAAACTGATATACAATGCAATCAGCCCTGTATTATATACTTGCCCACTGCTGAGCACGGGCCTCCTCTACTACTGAGAGAGGTTAGGCGTTAGTCCACCACGCGGGCCTAGTGCGGGCAGACTGCACATACTCTCGAAATACTTATGGAGAATACTCAGGTATGTAGGTTTAATAACTATGTTTTCCTTCACAGTTAAAGCGAACGATAATTGATAAATACACACGTAACTTCGAAAAGTCAGAGGTGTCTGCCTTGGGTTTTGAACCTCCGGACATTGTCTCGGTAGACCGTACCATCCCCGACTAGGCTATTGTCCACTTAAACTAAAAACGAAAGTTCTCAATATCGTTTTTTTTATTATTTCATGATTGAATTTAAATGACGAGACGAGCATGCCGTTCGCCTGATGGTAAGCGATACGACCGCCTATAAACAGTAGCAACGCCGCATAAATTTGAATTACAAACTGCATGGCACTCCACTGCGCTCGTCACCCTGAGACATTAGTTAAGTCTCATAATGCCCAGTAATTACGCTACAATGCCCTTCAAACCGGAACACAACAGTGCATGCTCTGCTGGCGGTAGAAATAGACATTGCGGTGGTACCTACCCATGTAACTACATATATATATATATATTATAGGTAAGCAGTCAAATTGAATGAACGATCTTACCCTGTACTCCAAATTTACCCCAATACGGTATTTGTCTAAAAAAGACTGCGTGATCTATACTAATAAGATTTGATTGTTTGTTTGTTTGCATTGAATAACCTCCGAACTACTGGACCGATTTGAAAAATTCTTTTATCTCGGGGAAATATAAAGCGGAACTTTTATCCCGGAAAAACTCATTCACGCGGGCGGAGCCGCGAGCAGAAGCAGTGTCGCCAACTTAGGGGGAAAACTTGTTAGGGGGACGGGCGGACGCTAGCAGCCCCCCTGCATTTTTAATAAGGGTCTAGTGTTTTTTTTATATCAAACGGCAACACTGATTTTCTTTGTCTAGGGGGTTTTAGGGGCTTTTTGAGTTGCCTTTAGGGGGTTCAAATTAGAAATGTTGGCGACACTGAGCAGAAGTCTACTATTAAATAAAAACACGTTTTAATTAATTTAAATTTATTTCTATTCAACAAAATGAATATACGAATATTCACAATACAATGTAGGGAGGTACAAAATTGTATTCCTACCAATTCCTATGAGTCTACTTAGATATTATTCAACATGCGACCGATAAGCAATCTCGATAGCTATCTCTAGATCGATCTAAGAAATAAACCAATCCAAATAAGTAATATTGAATTTAGTATTTTCGTTATAAGTGATTTTATTATAATCTTTACTTTTCCTTTTTGATTTTTGAACCCTAATTGGTATATTTCCACGATCGAAGCAGAGATAGGAATTAAGATTAGTTATCTCTGATAGTCAATCTTTTATATCAATTCTTTCGTTTTCAATATATAATTAAATACACATAAATATATAATATAGGTACAGGCATAAATCTTGAACGCTCGTCTTCAACTGCACAATAGGTAGCCATGGGCTCAAAATTACTTATAATAATTTATTTTGGCCCAGATCAGCATTATTAAACGAGTGATTTCATTGGACGATCCCAACAACTACCGTCGGATTCATAGCAAAACGGACCAACTAGAATAAAGTTTAACAGATGTTCGAAGATGGTCATTTATTGATAGCAGATAAATTAATCTTTCACACTTATTCTGTAGTCATTTTGGATAGTGACTGACGAACGAAGTTAAAAGTATTTTATGTATCTATAATTATACTGTATAAATCAGTAGATCCCGGTGTGTCTATAGATTAAAAAAAATGTGATAAAAAGAAAGGGCGTGACTAAAGAAGAGTAAAGGAAAACAAATTAGCGACTTTTATAATTCTTTTCTGTCTGTCTGTGTGTTTGTTACTGCACATCTCCGAAACTACTGAACGGATTTCGATGAAACTTGGTATGGAGACAGTTTGAGAGCCTAGAAATAACAGAGGGTACTTTTTATCCCGGAAAACACTTTTTCAGGAGGGCGGAACCGCGAGCATAAGCTAGTTTCATAAAAATTGTATAGTCCCAAAAAAAACATAAAATTGTCTATGGTTTCTGAGTACTCCACACTTCCAATGCGTTTGAAATTATTTTCGCTCATTAGTGAATCATTTAGAAAGATCAAGATTATAAAGACACATTAATCGTTTATTCAAGTATCAAAAAGGTATATTCATCGTTAACGCTTAAAATACTCAGACCAATAGTTGCTTTAGTTATTGGTCTGAGTTAACATATGCCGCTACCTATAAAAGTACGATAATATATTATATTGCATATGTGAACAAAGATGTCCGCTTTTTGTATGGGTGCTGGGCCTCAAAACCTAACCAGGCTCGAACTATGGATATTAAAGGGGCAAAAATATGGATCGTGGATCCATTAAAAATATTTTTAGACCCAACTATAACAAACGTTTTTAAAAAAGTTCATTTTAAGAGTAGTTTTTAAGCAAAATAAAATTACATAAACCTCAAAATCGGAGGACTTTAAAATTATACCATTTATTGCAAAGGCCTAGTTTTTGGGAGTACTATCCAAATATATATAAAGTCTCTTGATTAGAATTTCAAGCCCGCTTTTGGACATGTCCTTTATGTCTCATAATTGTGTCACCGGTGATCCATACCAAGTGACTCATAGAAACAGGTGATACCATAGTGTTGCGTAATAATTGAATATTCTAATATTTATACAATTCCTTGGTACAGACAATTTTCAGTGTATCAAGCGAGATTTTTAAAAATTTCGAGCTTCTCTATTAAAAATATACTAGATTTTAGGTCATACTCAGACTTAGAACATAATCAATATCCCAATAAAATGAACTATATAACCCCTTAAAGACTCGAATATAAAAAAAAAACTAAAACTATTATAAATTCTAAAACTGTTATTATTGCTCAAAATTAGTCTCTGGCAAGAACGAACAGAATTCGAAATTTAAATTTAAAAACTTCCAAATTTAAAACAGTCCTGGCTGGCAGAAAAAGAAATTGTCAATTCTTTTTTCAAAATTCAACCTTGTCTAGGGAGTTTTGGCGGAGTTTTGGCGGGAACTTGGAAGTGTCATGAGGCGCTCTTGTTTTAATTCATTATTTTGGTGATATTTAGTGTTATATTGCATAATTATAGTGGTATATTATCCAATATAGTTCTATTAAAGAGCTCAAATGAAGTGAATTGAAATAATTGTGCTAATCAAGTGTTTTTTCTGTTGCCGCCAAAACTCCTCGATAAAGTCTTGGTAACGTAGCCACTGCTTTACTTCGACATACTACAGATAATAAAATAGACAAACCAAACTTGATATTGGCAAAATGTGAACACAAATGCCATTAAAAAAAAAAAAACACCTTGTCTTCGTCTGATTATAACCTAAAATATGCTCTTTACACTAATTTTGATTATTATAAACAAGCACGCAGACTACGCTCTCTAAAAATAATAATTATGGACACCAAAAGAAACTATACAAACGAATATTATAATTATTTTGATTCCGTTTAAAAAATCGTATAACACCAAGTTATACCTACATGCTTTTAACAGTGAAGGAAAACATCGTGAGAAAACTTACATACCTGAGAATTCTCCATAAGAATTTCAAAGGTATGTGACGTCTGCCCGCACTAGGCCAGCGAGGTGGACTAAGCTAACCCTCTCAGTTGTAGGGGAGGCCCGTGCTCAGCAGTGGGCAGTATATAATACAGGGCTGGTATTATTATTATATAATCCGAAGAAATTAAGCAAGCTGGCATTAAATACATAAACTTTATTGCATTCAAAATGGAGTTCAATATAGACATTTTACAATATAGAAATATATTATAATGTAATATATTATTATTTTAGAGAATATAAAAGATGCTATATATTTATATTTGCCATATATAATGTCCACATTTATCTGGAATTCACACCAAAATTATGTGTCCAAGCATAAATATCCCTACTTAAAATTTCAAAGGTAATTTGTTTTTAAACGGAACCAAAACAATAATTTATAAATAAACAATAAAACAGTGGAAAGCCGAGGCAAGTGACTAACTTTAAAGCACTTATCATTGAAAAATTACTATAAGCGACCATAGACACCGGATAAAAGCATAGAGTATCTACTCCGTCCCAAATAACATGGCAAAAGAGTGCATTCACCCCTCCCTACCAAAATACGACGACGCGACGACACGAATTTGTTCACAAAAATCTCTTTTGTATCGTGGTACCGGCCGGCTAGATTTTTTTGTTTAAATTGCCTTTAAACTCAGTATTCTTCCTTCAAACTCAATTCAAAATTCGTTCGATGAAGACAAAACATTTGATAGCTAAAATAGGTTTATTAACTGTTTACGTATAAGACCATAAGTCTTTCTTGGGTCAAGTTTTTTAATTAATAAAGTTACCTACATATTTAAGTTTTACCGTTGTATGGTTCTATGATACTAAAGCTTTATTTCAATGATAAGTGCTTTAAAAATTTAATATCTTTACAATATTGTTCATTGATGATTTTGGTAAGAAACAAATGTTTTAAATGTACATAAGTATGTACATCTAAAGAATTATTACAAAGTTTATTCATTTAATATTATAATTTTTAACATCAAAAAACTTTATGATTTGCAAATCGAAAAAATTATGCAAAAAAATATATTTTTATTATATATTAATTCACCTACGTATTTACATATTTTATCACAATGCTTAATGAGTGTTTTCCCTATACATCCGCGTTAAACTGCAATTTTTATGGTATATAGAGGCCCTATAATCAATAATTCAAAACTGCATTTAGTACAGAAAAAAAATAGCACACTAATCACCTAAGAATTTTCCATAAGAATTCAGAGGATATGGCAAGTCTGCCCTACAACGTGGGGGACTAAGCTAAACCTTCTCAGTAGTAGAGGAGGCCTTTACCCAGCAGTGGAACTATAATACAGGGCTGGTACCACATCCATATAAGTATTTAAGAATCAAATCGAAGACAATGCTCTAACCAAAATCATCAATCAACAATTACAATAATAATTATTTCTTTACAACTTAATAAATATGTCTTCATAGATGCGGGTCCGTCGACGAAGCATAAACATCTATACATTATTTTAAATATGTTTGCTGTCAGACGCAAAAATATATGAACAGATTCAAAATTTTAAATACACCACAGTTCCGTGTACCATATAAATGTACTTTATTTGAAGTGGTTTTGCTACTGCTTATTCTGTCAGCTATCGGCGTGGTCGAAATCGACCATGACGTCACCTGTCATCTCTGTCATCCCTACCATTAAGGTTAGAGACAAAAAATGAATGTGTGCAGTGTTGCCAGAAATACGAAAGCTGAAAGGTTATGGGCGAGCTTACCTTGACGAGCTTCATGCTCGTCTCGTCAGGCAGTTGTAATAAAAAAAAAAGATATTATTAAAAATATTTTAGCAAAAATCACATTGTACAGAAAATATAGATTGCACTTTGGTGTCAAATATATTGCTTGTTCAAATAAGTATTCCGTCGACAGACCCTTTTACACACTAAAAAAATTTTGGTCGATGTACTACAATGTACCAAAATAGTATAATTAACAAAACAATAAACTAGCAACACTGACGCCGTTCGAAATTTGAATTTCCACACGCGCCGCAGCCTTTATCTATCGTATAAATCGTAGATAAAAGAATTAATCGTAGGTTTTATTAGTGGATTTTATTCACATTTTTTTTCACTCGTACCGTATCTCGTCTATGGTTTCATAGATGTTTGGAGATGAAATGTGTCGACTAATAGATTTTGAATAAATATTTCAAAGGAACAATTAACATTTGTTTTAATTGGCATTAAAGGCTTGATGACATATTCAAAAGAGATGTCCGCTTTTTGTGTGGGTGCTGGGCCTCAAAATCTAACCAGGCTCAAACTTTAGGGATAGTAAAGGGCCAAAATATGGATCTTGGATCTATTTAAAAACAATTAGAGCCCTCCATTAGTAACGAACTTTTTTAAAAACGTTCATATGAAGTGTAGTTTTTAAGCAAAATAAAATTACATAAATCCCAAAATCGGAGGTCTTTAAAATGAAACGATTTAATGTAAAAGGCTAGATTTTAGGAGTTCTATCCAAATACATATAAACTGTCTTGGTTAGAATTTTAGGCCCGTTTTTGTACATGTGCTTTAAGCAAATAATTAATTCTTGATGAAAGACTCAAAATTAATAATCATCACAACATTACCAACTTTCAACAAAAACCCCCCAAAAAAATCCCCAACAAAACAAAACTGGCAACACACCCCACCTCCAAACGCGCACATACAACCTCTACCGCCACTATCAGTCTTTGTGGTAGAAAATCCAGTTCAGTAAGGCTTGCAACACCAACGCTAACACGAAACCGCCGAACAGGTCCCAAGAGTGGGTCGCCGTGGGCACTCGGCCCATGTTCTGCGACCTGTATGCCGTGGCCACACGCTGGCTTTCGTTCATCGCCTCTACTGTCTTTGACAGTCGCTCTATGGCCATCGTTTGCTCCCTTAAAGCTGCGTCTATTGCGTATAGACTCTGCTTTAGTGTCATTCTGAAAAAAAACGCGTGAAATTATTAAATTAGGTTTTAAACAGGAAGGCTTTTTATTGTATTGAATGACGAGGCGAGCATGCCGTTCGCCTGATGGTAAGCGATACGACCACCCATAAACAGTAGCAACACCATCCAGCACCTTGACTTATAAAGTACTGTGTGGCATTCCACTGCGCTCGACATCCTGAGACATAAGATGTTAAGTCTCATTATGTCCAGTAGTTACACTGGCTACAATGCCCTTCAAACCGAAACACAACAGTGCATGCACACTGCTGCCTGGCGGTAGAAATAGTAATGTCTGGTGGTGAGCAGCCCAACTCACGTGGAGGTCTTGGACCGCCTGGCGAGCTCGTCCCTGCTGTCGGAGTCGGAGTGTGCGCGCGCGTCCCTCTCGCGGCGGCGCAGCTCCGCGCCCCCCACGACGCCCCCCACCACGCCCCCCACGACGCCCCCCACCACGCCACCACTGCGCACCGACTGGATCACGTAGTCGTCCTCGTACTCGATCTGCTCCTCCTGATGCCACGGGCTGTAGAGACAAATTAGTATAAAACTGTTATATTTGCTGGCAATAGAGTAGTTGACTACTTTTTAACCGACTTCCAAAAGGAGGAGGTCATTTTTAATACATTTATCAAAAATGTATGCCATCCTAAAACGTACGGAAAAATAATTTTCGAAATTGGAGCAATAGTTAGTATGTTATAAATGTTTAAAATTTGGTGGAAGGGGTAATTGTCAAATAACAATGATATTACAACGTGACGACACCAAGTGCCACCGGCCATTACGCCGCGTGCGTGCGAAAGAGATAGCGCGGTATACCCACCCACCCACTTTCGCTCACAACAATATTTCAAATATGAATAACTGCTTTATTTATCAACCAATTTTGATGCTAAATTCACAGAATAATTTCTTTTTCGTATTATTTTCTGTTACATATGAAATAATGACTGCCTCGGTGGCGTAGTTGTATTACGGTACGGCTGCAATGCTGAGGTCTCGGGTTCGATCCCCGGGTCGGGCAAAGTGATATTGGATTTTTCTATTCAGTATCAGCCCGGAGTCTGGAATTTGTGCCCGGTATGGCGATAGGCTCGCCCCCTATCACATCATGGGACGGAATACGCTCGGCGAAAAGTGGGTGCACTAGTTGCGCCTCTGCCTACCCCTTCGGGAATGAAAGGCGTGAGTATGCGTACGCGTATATGAAATAATGCACAAAATCAAAATAACAAACTACTCTATACTAGTATGTTTCATAATAATATTAGTCTATGACTTAATGTCCATAAATAGCAAAAAAAGGCTCCCGCTGGACTCCCCCATGTGAGATCAGATTCAGTGTAATAAATTTAAAAATTGATAAAAAAAATATACTCACTTGACGTTTATATGGTTGTACTTCCAGCCTTGGTCTACAATACCTGTGAAAAAAAAAATTGCCAGTTTTTAAAAATCTAAATAAATTACAGGGTGTTGCCAAATTTGGATATATTTATAGAAAAAGCCAGTTATAAAACAATCTAAATAAATTACAGGATGTTGCAAAATTTCGGAATATTCATATTTGGAGAAAAAAAAACTTTTCAAATACTAACACAGTTGTTTACGGAATGCCATGAATAAAATTGAAAAGAGGGTAGATAGTATAAAATAATTAAGTCACCATCAGGCGCCATGACATGCAGGTCCCTGTGGAAGAACCTCGGCACCCACGGAGCCACGAGGTTCCTCGCGCGGGCCCTCTGCGCCTCCTCTATTGTTGTCTTCTGCTCTGTCGCCGCCACCTGTGACAGATTCGGAGTTACGATGTGGTATTAGACCGGCTCGACCGGAATATTACCACAGTTGCAAAAAAAAACACAGAGACAAGCTCGACCAGACCACAGTCGTACAAACATGATATGTTTGACCAGGGTGACCACAGTCTCAAACAAAACCGCAGAGACCAGCTCGACCAGGTAATACCACAGCCACACAAAAACAACATGATTGATGATATGTTCGACCGGGGTATTGCCTCAGTCGCAAAAAAAACAGCAGAAACCAGCTCGACCTGGGTAATACCCATGTCTCGTCTTGCCTCGTAGAAAATCAAAGTGTCGAAAACATCATCAAAACACCAGACCTGGTTAACATGGTGTATTCCTTTTCACTTGCCCCGAAAAATATCAAGTGTCCAATGTACAGTCAGCAGCATAAATATCTGAACAAAATCAAAATTTCAAATCGCCTATATACGCGTTAAGTTAAACTGAAATATTTTTTTCTTTGTTTGAAGTAAGGTGAATACCTTTTATTTTATTTTTGTGAAGAGAAAAAAAAGATTAGTAAGAACACAAAAGTGTGTAGGCAATTTGAAGTTTTGAATTTGTTCATCTACTTATGCTGCTGACTGTACACAAGAGACGACTCTTGGACTTCACTATATTTAGAAAAAAAACATTTATTTCTCACCTGATCATCATTCAAGATGGCTTCAGACACTTTCAACCACAAACTTTGCGACTCGTAATCCTTTTGGTTTTCAAGTCTCATCAGATATCTTGGGAGACGCTGTTCCTTTAGTACGGCCACGTCTAGAAGGCTTGTTTCCTCCTGTGACAGAATTATAGCGTATTATGTTACGATTGGAGAAATTAATTAATGAAAAACAAACGCAACCTTCGCATTAAGGTCGACAAGTACATGTAGGTATTTATTTTTTGTTAACTTACAAAAAAATATTTAAGAAAAACAAAAAACCCGACTACGTCAATGTCTGCCATCTTTATTAAATTCATTGAAAAACTGAAAAGGTAGAAACAAGATTTTAATTTGAATATTTTATTTTGATTTTGAATAATTTTAATTGACAGTGTTCACAAACGCAGTCGGAGGCATAACACATAACACGCTCACTTCTCATAATTTGGTTGGTGATATAGGTAGAACAACAAAATCTCGGAGTGAGCAGAGAAAAAAATGTATTTTATTGTAAAAAAGCGTGGGGTGCTTTTTAAGATATTATCAAAATGATATATAATAATTCTACTCATATTATATGTCAATAAAATATTTATAACTATTGTCACCATGCACCCCACGCTTTTTTTACAATAATATACATTTTTTTCTTATTTACACTATTCTTAATTCAAATTTATTTTCTATTTTTTAGTTGGATTTCTTTCTATAAAGCGTGTTTTTTAGTTTTTTTAAACTATTATTTATTTTTAATTTTTTAGTTCTGTTCTACTATTGTCCAACAAATGTCACTAAAAAATATATAAATTGTCAAAAATCTCATTATGCAAATTGAATAATGGCATAATCTTATCAAATTAGTGTATTGTTATCGGTCCTCGACAAACCTACAAAGTTTGAATAAAATCTGACCGTTTAAAGTGGGTCAAAATCGCGCCCAAAGGAGTCGGTTACAAACATACAAGTGAAGCTAATATAAAGCGTGTAAAAATACGACAAGCCGTTTAGGCTCTAGGGCGTGCCAAAGAAACATACAAACATACATACATACACTTGAAAAACATAACCCTGTTTCTTTCACAATCGGGTAAAAAGTTTATACTTCAGTTAAATTTTTCTTAATAAATCTATCTTTGGAAACTTTATTGATTTTTTTTATCATGAGATAGTTTGCGTGACCTCTTGCAACCTCCCTATAGAGACTTCGCGACCCCACACGTTGATAAACACTGACACGGGCTTAGCTATAACTTTCACATTTGGGGGGTCCGAGGATACCAAAATGTCAGTGGTGTAGCGTGGGTTGAAATAAAATAATAAATGTGCCGACCGACCAGGGATTTTTATCTCTTGCCGGTCGACATTATTTTAGGCTTCACTTCATTTACCATCAGGTGCAGTGAAGCCACTTTGTCGAACTATCGATAAAAAAAAAAAAAGGTAATGTTTCATGTTTTGTGGCCCGGATTATTTTTGTTTTGTTGTAAGCTAAGGCGGGTCCGGACCCCCCCCCCCCCCCCCCCCGCATATATACACCCATGAACTCTAATCTAAATAACACACATCCTGTACAATCATACACACTCCCGGTGTATACAGCGTGTTCAAAATTTCACAAACACTCACCCCGGTTTTCTTGTCTTTGATGTCGATCTTCCCATCCCAGTATCCGTCTATGGTGGCTATGGTGTCCTTGCCTCTCTTTATCCTGCCCGAAATGGCATTCGTCTGATCGGAACTGCCCAGGAAAGACTGGAAAGAAAATATATAATAAGTAAGGTACTGGTGGTAGGTATCTCATATGTAATAGTCCGCCTGGGTGGGTACCGCCGCAATGTCTATTTCTACCGCCAAGCAGCAGTGTGAATGCACTATTGTGTTTCGGTTTGAAGGACATTGTAGCCAGTGTAACTAATGGACATAATGAGATTTAACATCTTATGTCTCAGGATGACGAGCGCAGTGGAATGCCACACAGTACTTTGTAACTCAAGGTGCTGGATGGTGTTGCTTCTGTTTATGGGTGGTCGTATCGCTTACCATCAGGCGAACGGCATGCTCGTCTCAATAACTTACACACACACACACTCACGCCTTTTATCCCCGAAGGGGTAGGCAGAGGCGCAACTATTGCACCCACTTTTCGCCGTACGTATTCCGTCCCATTATGTGATAGGGGGTGAGCCTATCGCCATATCGGGCACAAATTCCAGACTGCAGGCCGATACTGATTAGAAAAACTCAAAGTCATTCTGCCCGACCCGGGGTTCGAACCCGAGACCTCAGCATTGCAGTCGTACCGTAATACAACTACGCCAAGGCAGTCTCAATAACTTAGAGATAACAAATCATTTTTCACTTTCAGCTGATTTAAAAAAATGATCACAAATTACTTAAATGGACCAATCAGCGTGAAGTTCGTTTGACATGCTTACGGCGTGTCGCAATTACTTACTAACATATAACAAACAGTTAAAATGTTTACTGTTCGTGGTTATGTGTTTCTATAAAAAAAAACAACGGGTTGCACTCCGGGAGTGCCGGCAGAAGTGAAAACTAGAACATTAACGTTGTGCATTTCTGAATATTTTGGAATTGTTAGGGAATAATTTCGCACGAATTGCTTTATTTATCAGTACAAAAGTACTAGCATTGATGTGGTTAAATACAATATTTATTTATTGCGCTATCGTACACAAAAATGACAACCTCCGTCTTACGAATTTTCGATCAGGTCACGTGTCCTGACGCGAGTTTAACATTTTATACCCATCCCAAGAAAAGTGCTCAACGTCGCTAAAGAAGTTTTCACTTCAATAAGATAGATAAGAATTGATATTGCATCAACAGTAACAGTTAGCGTAACTTTTACCGTCGAGATATCATACTCCAGTTAAATGTTAGCAAGTCATTGAGACCAGCCATACCATACCATACCAGCCCTGTATTATATACTGCCCACTGCTGAGCACGGGCCTCCTCTACAACTGAGAGAGACCAGCTATAAGTGGGTCATAATTAGTTTTTTTGGTTAGGTAAGGTTAAATGCTAATTCAATTAACTTACTCTCAGTTTAAACTCAACATCCGCATGGTAGCCAGTGTCTGCACACATTATGTGGACCTGAAATAAAAAAAAACATTATTGAAAAAAAAACCCAAACTTTTACACATCCTGTATAGTTGAAAAAGATCCACAAGTTATTGCACACCTTGTATAACAATTACTGTATACATGCTGATTAAAAATAAATTAAAGAATAATTACTAAATACATGTATTTCATAGTTAGATGTTCTAACTAGATTTATAAGAACAATTTGAAATGACTGAAGCGATGACGGCCTAACTCCTTGCGAACGAATAAGTTGATTTAGATTAACACAATTTAGTAATAGAAAAATAAATCTCTCGTACTTATATCAATCGATTCAAACATCGATTAAACTAAACAATTATATACACACCTTCCTTCCAAGCTTCATATCGATCATTAATAATTACATCGTTTCAATTTCTATTATATATTTACTAATCGATCTAAACATCGATTTAAATAATCGATGAAACACACCCATGCATTCAGATTATACCAAAAACAATTCGTTAACTTCTATAAAGGAGGTGTCCGCTTTTTGTATGGGTGCTGGGCCTCAAAATCTAACCAGTCTCAAACTTTAGGGATATATTAGGGGCATAATATAGAACTTGGAGCCATTAAAAAAAATATTTTAGACCCTTCCATTTATAACTAACTTTTTTAGAAACGTTCATATTAAGTGTCGTTTTTTAGCAATATAATATATATAAATAAATTCTAAATCGGAGGTCTTTAAAATTAAACGATTTATTGTAAAAGGCTAGTTTTTAGGAGTTCTATCCAAATATATATAAAATGTCTTAGTTAGAATTTTGTCCTTTAATATTGATCTAAACATCGATTATTAAACTTGAAATCGATTACTAATCGATTACCTTCCCCCCCAGCTCCATGCTGAGCGTGCCGATGACGATCCCCTTGCAGTGTGCGTACGGCGCGGTGGTGATGTACGTCTCCCCCCATCCGAGCAGGTGCACGCGAGCACACCCCTCCAAAATGGCGGACGTCGAGTTACCTGAGTACGAGGAAATACGATTTATTCTGATGTTCTGCCTGACTGCCTCGGTGGCGTAGCGGTATTACGGTAAGTCTGCAACGCTGAGGACTCGGGTTCGATCCCCGGGTCGGGCAGTGATATTGGATATTTCTAGTCAGTATCAGCCCGATAAATGGCAATAGACCCGCCCCCTATTACACGGGACCTAACATTGGTGACGAAATGTGGGTGTGACACACCTCTGCCTATCCCTGTAAAGGAAAAAAAGCGTGATGCTATGTATGTATATGGTTATTAGATTTAAATTATGAAGATGTGGAAACCATAATAAAATAGCACTCACACACACACACACACACGCACGCACGCACGCACGCACGCACGCACGCACGCACGCACGCACGCACGCACGCACGCACGCACGCACGCACACACACACACACACACACACACACACACACACACACACACACACACAGATTAGATTTCTTTCTATTGTCATTAAATTCAATCTCATAATGGGAAGTAACTGACTCCTGATATACAGCTACGCTAGTTTGGGAGTCAGGGACTATTTCGAATTTATGCCACTATTTTAATGTACAATAAATAAATAAATAAATAAATATTTAAAAACACTCACCGTAAAATTTCGACCGCGCCAGAAGACTCCCTTCTATAATGTATCCCTCCTTTCTGTTAGACACGTAAAATGCAGAAACAGGTGGGTGATGCGAGACCTAAAATAAAATTATATTTATAATACTGGAGAATTATTATTAGGACGATAGCCTAGTTGGGAATGGAACGGTCTGCCGAGACAATGTCCGGAGGTTCAAAAACCCAAGGCACACACCTCTGACTTTTCGAAGTTACGTGTGTATTGTTTATCAATTATCGTTCGCTATAACGGTGAAGGAAAACATCGTGAGGAAACCTACATACCTGAGAATTCTCCATAAGAATTTCGAGGGTATGTGAAGTCTGCCCGCACTAGGCCAGCGTGGTGGACTAAGGCTGAACCCTCTCAGTAGTAGAGGAGGCCCGTGCTCAGCAGTGGGCAGTATATAATACAGGGCTGGTGTGATGTGATGATGAATACTGGAGAATAAGGTAGTTCCCTATGTTTGATGTTATACAATAAAAAAAAAAACTATATTCATCACGTAGGCGAACATAGTTGCACTTATGATAAGTCAAGATACATTAAATTGATTACATTAATAATTATTATTAATACCAATGGTCACTTATATAACTACCGACATTTTTATTGGGAGTAAATCTATGATGAGAAATAAACAAAAACAAAAAACAAAAACGCCAGCTCGGGCTGGCAGGAAAGGGATATAAAAAAGAGATCATTTTATTAAAATAATGGGAGGAACGCGTCGCGATCCTCACCGGTGAGGACACTATAGGCCCTAGCCTAGCTAACCTACCAGCCTTTCGTGAACCGCCAATCGTTGCTAATATTATAAATGCGAAAGTAACTCTGTCTGTCTGTTGCGCTTTCGCGCCAAAGCTACTGAACCGATTTAAATTAAATTTGGTACACAGATAGTCTAGAACCTGAGAACGGACATAGGCTACTTTTTGTCCCGGGAAATAATAAAGCGGGACTTTTATCCCGGAAAAACTTTTTCACGCGAGCGGAGCATCGAGCAAAGGTACTAGCCTTTTATATGTAACAGAAAATAATCCAAAAAGAAAAAAAACTTCTGTGATATAACAGACCCCCCCCACGTTTACCAACCTGCTCGGCAACATAATAGGTATAGGTGTCATTCTGCCGATGCTTCCAGCAGCATCTGAAAGTCTCCCCCAACACTGGGTTATACGGCTTCTTGAGTCCTTTGGGCTTACGGTAAAGTCCGGAGAGGTACCAGCGTAGCACACACTTGAACCTTTGGTACGGGTCTTCCATTGTTTGGGCTCTGTGGACAAGATTTAATAAATTATTATCAACTAGGCTTTGCACGAGTCTTAAAAAGGTTGAGATTAAAAAGGTCCATTTTTTTAATTTTATTTTTATTATTACATAGAATGACGAGACGAGCATGCCGTTCGCCTGATGGTAAGCGATACGACCACCCATAAACAGTAGCAACACCATCCAGCACCTTGAGTTACAAAGTACTGTGTGGCATTCCACTGCGCTCGTCATCCTGAGACATAAGGTGTGAGACAGATCATGCCCTGGTTTAACATAAAAGCTATGTTACCTACCTTTGTACCTTAGAAAGGCACACAGTTGAACGTCTCGTGCTCTTTAGCACCGAATATCATTGTAAAATGTAAACCGAAAACTAGATTAGCAAGAAAACTTGCAGAAGCTGTCTAAACCAAGCGATTTCTACCTTAAAAACAATCACGGCAAGCAATTCTGCAAATTTTGAAGCTTGCAGAACTTTAGGCGGGTCGCAAGTTACAACTATTAAAATACGAGCTTTTGCCCGCGTGAATGAGTTTTCCCGGGATAAAAGACCCGCTTTGTATTTTACCGGGATAAAAAGTAGCCTATGTGTTAATCCAGGACATAACCTACCCGTGTGTCGAATTTCATCGAAATCCGTTCAGTAGTTTTTGCGTGAAAGAGTAACAAACATCCATACTTCCATACACCCAGACATCCAGAAATCCATACATCCATACTTACAAACTTTCGCGTTTACAATATTAGTAGGATTGCCGTTAGTGTAACGTATCTAACCTCCGAGCATCTAGGATACGAACATCTTATGCGACCAATTACTAGTCTATACATATAATAAAGCAGTAGAATCGGTGTGTATGTACATTTAATGCAATGCAATGCAATCAGCCCTGTATTATATACTGCCCACTGCTGAGCACGGGCCTCCTCTACTACTGAGAGGGGTTAGGCCTTAGTTCACCACGCTGGCCTAGTGCGGGTTGGCAGACTTCACATACCCTCGAGATTCTTATGGAGAATTCTCAGGTATGTAGGTTTCCTCACGATGTTTTCCTTCACCGTTAAAGCGAACGATAATTGATAAACAATACACACGTAACTTCGAAAAGTCAGAGGTGTATGCCTTGGGTTTTGAACCTCCGCACATTGTCGCGGCAGACCGTTCCATTCCCAACTAGGCTATCGTCCACTATCGTACATTTAAAGATATGTGATAAAAAAGAAATGGGGGGAATAAAGAAGAGCAATGAAACACAAATCAGCGACTTTTGTAATTCTTTTCTGTCTGTCTTTCTGTTTGTTTGCTACTGCACATCTACAAAATTACTGAACGAATTTCGATGCAATTTATCTTGGATTAACACATAGTATACTTTTTATCCCGGGAAAATGTAAAGCGGGACTTTTTTCCCGGAAAAACTTTTCATGAGGGCGGAGCCGCGAGCGAAAGCTAGTCTAAAATAAGTTTTTTTTACGAAATTTTAGACTAAAAACATAAACATGTTATACTCACTGAGCCAAAATGTCCGCGTGATAATAATTGTCGGACAATTTGTCCAAAAACGACCGGGGCTCCAGTATGAACGTGGGCAGCACCACCTTGGACAGGTCCATTCCGGGGCGCACTTGTTTCAGCAGGAACCACAGGAGCGACTTGTTCTCTTCCGCCACTTCTTCTACCAGCTCTCCAGCCTGGGACAAGAACATACATATATACAAAAGCTCATTGGAATCGCTTTTTCCTACAAAATGTATGAACAAGCTTTTTGCAATTTCTGACCTTAAAAGTACTCAAACCTCTAATGGTCCCATAGAGTCTTTTGATCCTTATAAGCAACAGAATCGATTTGTAACAATAAAGGTTTTGCATAAATTGCCCATTTTTTAGTTAACTGCACAAACTTTTCAAAATCTATGAATGCAGATCTTAATGTCTTCAAAATGATGGACAGTCTTTTAAGAATGTGTTTTTGTAGATACAGCGGTTAAGGCAACAGCCCTTGCTGTCCCATCTCAAAAACCAAGGATACAATACAGGGCTGGCATTTTTGTTATGCTGCCCTACCCCAAAAATCCTGGCTGGTATTTGTATTTGAATCCACTCACCGCCCCAGTCTCCCGATCAGGATCCTCCACGTAGCACCTCTCGATCCTGGCGAGCACGTGCTGCCGCCGGTCCACCAGCGCCTGCCCGTCGACCATCACGCCGCGTGACGCGTCGCTGTCAGAGTCCGACACGCCTGCCAACTCTGTGGAGTGCACGCTAGCGTGATACCGAGCTTCTAGAAGGATCTAGATTCACTTTAACTAGCGGTCTTATGATTATAATAATAGCATGTTCTAGGAGTATCTATCTAGTTTATTCCTCGTGAAATATTTGACAACTCATTGTGCGTTTTACAACTCGGGACATGGGCGCGATTAAGGGCTAAAACATATGTGATACGATACGATATCGTGTCGTGGAATTGACGTCACGACATCGTGTCGTGTTACGATATCGGAAAGTGGGTGAATCGTTACGATATTTGGTATTTGCTTTTATTTTCGAACCTTGCTAGCGGAAAATATACTTTAAGATTAAAATAATTAGATTTATAACGTAGCAATATTGGCAAATCATTCCAATCAGATAATAGCTTTAATAATACTATCACACACTTAAAACATAGCAAATATAGCATTATAATACTCAAATCCTAATCAATTATCGCCTGCAGCTTTATAAATAGTCTGTCCAGTGTCATGTTATCAAATAAACATTGTATCATTGACATAAAATAAAAATAGACGGGTCGTTTTAGACCCACGTTCAAACTTAATTACATAGGACCCAAGAAACAACGATGCAACATACAAACTGAATATTGTTACTTTGCGTCATTATAAAATCATTTTCTACACAATCACCGTGGGTCACTTTTGACCCCACAATTAATTTGCAACTAACCTCCATTACATTTATCCAAAAACACTTTGACGTATTCGCACTCTCCATTTTCGGTTTTCGTGAAATCGGACAAAATGGCCGAATCGACTGAAAACTTCCGATTCAAACTTAACGCAGCGAACGGAGCTGGCTCAGAGTATTGTCGAGTCAACTTCTTCTTCTTTAGAAGTGAGAAGATCGACGATCGCCGTCTCTCTGGCTTGTTTTTTATCTTCGTTTCGTGTTCCATCTTTAAATCAGTGAGTGATTGTGTATGGGGTCACTTCTGACCCATTAATTTGGAGACTTCATTGTCTTCGTATTTCACATATTTTCGAAAATGTTAGAGTATCCGTTTTTTGTTTCACTTTAATACTATATCACAAGTGTTAAGAAATAAAGGGTCAGTCAAAAGATCGTCGGTTCTTTTCCCGTACGTGGATAAAAAAATAATAATAATATTAAAAAAAGATTTGTATATTTGTCAACGATTTACGCTAAAACTGCTAAACCGATTTTAATAATTCATTTACACTATAAAAAGCCTAACATACGTACTAACTGCAGAAGTAACATACTTTAGGCTATATTTTATGTCACTGGCTTATGCTCGCGGCGTCGCCCGTATCAGTATTTCCAAGATAAAAGTCCTTGTTTATATTTTCCCGGGATAAAGTCCTTGACCTTCCCTGGGTCTCAAACTTCATACTAAGTTTCATCGAAATCCTTTAATTTTTGAGTTTATCTAGTTCAGACAGACAGACGCAGCAGGGAGACTTTGTTTTAAGAATATGTAAGGATAAGCTGAAAGCGTGGGCGAAGCCACCAACAAAAACTAATGTCCTATATTTGATTTCTTCATAATATACGGCCGTTGATTCGGCAACTAAGAATATCGCAATTTTCCGATAAGATATCCAGGTGACTTGATCGTTTACCGACTTAAATACTACAAAAACAGATGGTCTACAACAACCTTGGACAATATATGAAGGACGCGGCTTGTATCATCGTTTCCTGTGTCAAAAGTATAAAATCAAATGAATATGCACACGTATATCCATATATATAAAAGCGAAAGGTCACTCACTCACTCACTCACTCACTCATCACGAAATCTCAGAAACTACCAAATGCAACTATTTTCGCCTACGTCATGAATAAAGTATTTTATTGAAGTAAAAACTTCTTTAGCGGCGTTGAGCACTTTTGGGATGGGTATAAAATGTTAAACTCGCGTCAGGATCACGTGACCGATCGAAAATGCGTAGAAGGTTTTACCATCCCTTACTAATATGAACCTTAAACACAATGCGTAGAAGCTATAATTCTTAAACGTTTACATATTTATTTATTTACTTCATTAAAACCATCCTTTACTAATATGAACCTTAAATACAATGCGTAGAAGCTATAATTCTTAAAACGAGTGCATTTTTATTTATTAACGTCATTAAAACCATTCCTTACTAATATGAACCTTAAATGCAATGCGTAGAAGCTATAATTCTTAAACGACTACATTTTTATTTATTTCCCCAGCGTTGGCACGGCACGAGTACAAAAGATCGTAATATTCTTTTTTCAAATTTTGATTTATAAAGAAATAGTGAAATTGACATTTTTGTGTACGACAGCGCAATAAATAAATATTGTATTTAACCACATAAATGCTAGTACTTTTATACTGATAAATAAAGCAATTCGTGCGAAATCATTCCCTAACCATTCCAAATTTCTAAAATGCACAACGTTAAAGTTCAAGTTTTCACTTCTGCCGGCACTCCCGGAGTGCAACCCGTTCTTTTTTTATTATTTATTTGTGATAACGAGTCTTAAAAAAGAACGCAGTACACATAACGTTACAATCATGACACACCGCAAGCGACATGCTCAAGACCTTGGAACAGCGTCATAACTCATTACACCGTTCAATTGTTATTATTGATTCGCACTTTGAAAATTCAAGTCTATATCATGGTGATACTAAGACCGGGTTTTTTCAACTGTAGTTATCTTTTTGTCAGGGCGTTATTAAGCTGGACGCGCTCGCAGAGCTTCGAGTGCTCCAGGTGCTGCGAGCCGTCCAGCTTAATAAGACCCTGACAAAAAGATAACAACAGTTGAAAAAACGGGGCCTAAGCGTTTGACTGCCTCGGTGGCGTAGTTGTATAACGGTACGACTGCAGTGCTGAGGTCTCGGGTTCGATCCCCGGGTCGGGGTAAGTGATATTGGGTTTTTCTACTCAGTATCAGCCCGGTAAATGGCAATAGGCCCGCCCCCTATAACATGGGATCTAACATAGCTGGCGAAATAAGTTATACCTCTGCCTCTCTTCTTCTGAAAAGGAAAAAACGCGTGATGCTATGTATGCTGAGATGGCCTCCTGGTTGCCACGGTATGGGTGTGCAACGCACTTATACCTTTTACTTACTTTTTCTTTTATATATATTTTGTTTTTTTTTTTGTATTCGATGTTGTTGCATATGCATAATTCTGTGGCAATAAACGTTCCTTTCTTTCTTTCTTTCTATGTATGTAATTTTGATGCTACGGTATAGTACGGTCGGACTTTGGTATTGGAATAGGGTATTTTCCTATATTTGGTTTTGTATACTATTCTATATGTATCGGACGGTAAATAGGACGAATAAAAGCTTCCCTGAAAAATATAAATTTGAATCGAAAACCCCATCCAAATCGGATCAGTAGTTTTTTAGGAAATCGCGGACATACAACCTTACATACATACCTACATACAGGTCGAATACAGAACCTTTTACTGGTGGTAGGTCTCTCATTATGTAAGAGGCCGTCTGGGTGGGTACCACCGCAATGTCTATTTCTACCGCCAAGCAACAGTGTGCATGCACTGTTGTGTTTCGGTTTGAAGGACATTGTAGCCAGTGTAACTACTGGACACAATGAGACTTAACATCTTATGTCTCAGGATGACGAGCGCAGTGGAATGCCACACAGTACTTTGAAAATCAAGGTGCTGGATGGTTTTGCTACTGTTTATGGGTGGTCGTATCGCTTACCATCAGGCGAACGGCATGCTCGTCTCGTCATTCAATGCAATAAAAAAAAAAAAAACCTCATTTTTTGAAGTCGTTTATTTATTTCACTCTTTTTTGCACACGAGTATCACAATATAAAATAAAGAATACGATAATAAAAAGAAAAGTACAAATGGCGGTCTTATCGCTCTAGGCAATATCTTCCAGGCAACCATGGGATGGATATAAGAAAAGGAAATAGAGAGGGCAGTCTAGTCTTAATATATATAAATCTCGTGTCACAATGTTTGTGCTCAATGGACTCCTAAACCACTTAACCGATTATAATAAAATTCGCACACCATGTGCAGTTCGATCCAACTTGAGAGATAGGATAGTTTAAATCTCAAATTATAGTCGCAATTTTAATTTATTGCTAATTATTTGTCTGTTATTATTTGACAGTCACAATTATCTTAACTCCAACTGATTCTAACAGATGTAGATACCTTTTTTTTTTTATTTTTTTTTTCTCTTTGGCAAGGCGCGGTTTGCGCATCTGCCAGTGTCAAAGTTTTTAGAAGTTACATACTATATAATATTGTTTCTTTGTTATCCTCAGTAGTAGTAGTACTATGTCGAAGTAAAGCAGTGGCTACCTTACCAAGACTTTATCGAGGAGTTTTGGCGGCAACAAAACAAACACTTGACTAGCACAGTTATTTCAATTCACTTCATTTGAGCCCTTTAATATAACTATATTGGATAATATACCACAATAATTATGCAATATAACACTAAGTATCACCAAAATAATGAATTAAAACAAGAGCACCTCATGACACTACCAAGTTCCCGCCAAAACCTGTCGATACCTTTCGACTGGGTTGAGTAAGTAATCAATAGATGGCGCTGCTATGAATGATTCTAACAGATGTCGATACCTTTCGACTGGGTTGAGTAAGTAATCAATAGATGGCGCTGCTATGGTAAATCTACGAACGTGTCATATAAGCTACATTTTAAGCGGGACTTTTATACCGGGAAAACTCATTCACGCGGGCGGAGCCGCGGGCAAAAGCTATTAAGTATAGATTAGCTTATAGCTATATATACGCGGGCGTTGACGGGCTAATAACTTTTAACCCCGGTCGGTAACTGATCAATTATTCATTTTTTTCTACTAAAATAATATCTAAAAAGATCGTATATGGCAAAACAACGTTTGCCGGGTCAGCTAGTGAATATATAATAATTTCGGTTATGAAAAACAAAAACACGATAATAATAATAATAAAAAGACGACGTTTAAAAAGACCTTCTGTGAAAACTGCATTAAAATTGGTTAAGAAATGAGACAGTAATTCATATTTCAAATATTTCAGTTGTAATTACTATGAGACTGACATAGCCAGAATTGACTCAAAGTCTCTTAAATAAAAAAGAATAAAAAAAAAATATATTTCAGTGTGCAGGAGTGAGCGCGTAGTTGGGATATCGCTTCATCTCTTTCTTTCGCACGCGTCGTTATCCCCAATGACGTCACGTGCGCGCATTGCGCCTCTTTTCTCATTTCTTGACACTTACCCCTTCTACCGGAAATAAAGGCTTATAACTTGTTGATTTTTTAACGAGTTTTAATCATTCTTTCTCTATTACAATTTATGTGACGTAAACATTTGATAAAAGTAAAAAACAAAAACGAGTCAAATTGCAAATACCCTATACAGCCCGTTGTTTGAGTACATTCTAGGTTGACGTGGGGAGCTGTTTCGTCGACAAACAGACACGGTTCGACTTTAATTTTGGGTAAGGTCTTTCCCTTATCAGAAACCGCGAACACCTAAGGCCGTATAAAGATGAAACTCATTTTCGCACTGAAGTTGCAATATCAGCTGAGACGCTGTCAACTTAAGGTAGCTATTTAACAAACCCATATTAACATCAGCTCAAATGACATCTCAAGTTGCAATATGTGACGGATTTTGTCAACTATGTTTTGTTTGTATAACAGCGCTTACTAAGCTGACTGCGTCGGTGGCGTAGTTGTATTGCGTACGTGTTACGAGTACAAATTGCGCGGTGAGGTCCTGGGTTCGAATCCCGGGTCGAGCCTAAAACATTGTGATTGGGTTTTTCCATCCTAAATATTACTCAGTCGCAGCTCGGAGTCAGGAAGTTGGCGGTGCGATACCCCCGTGCCTCGGAAAGCACGTAAAGCCGTTGGTCCTGCGCCTGATCTCTCTCCGGTCATGTCTGCCGTCTCACCGGACTATGAGAGTGATGGAATAGCGAGTGCACCTGTGTATTGCGCACACACTTGTGCACTATAATATCTCCTGCGTACCTGGCTGATCTCCGTTCAGATTGGCCGCCGTAGACGAAACTGGCTAGGACTGTTATAAATACTCAGCTGAGAACAAGCTCTCAAAAGCCAGCTTAAGCTCGGTTACTAAATAGTTCAATACATTAAATGTCTACTTGAGATTTTACTCAAACGTAAGATTGATTTATTTATATCGCCCTAGGCTGACATGAGAAGCTATTTCGTCGACCATCAGACACGGTTGGATCTTTAATAATGACACTATCGAATGACGATAGTGTTTTTTTCTGTCGAAATGAATGGGTGCGGTTGCTGGCTTGGAATAGGTACTACCATATCATACCAGTCCTGTATTATATATGCCCACTGTTGAGCACGGGCCTCGTCTACTGAGAGAGTTTAGCTGAGTCCACCACGCTGACCTAGTGCAGCCAGACTTCACATACCTTCGAAATTCAGAGAGCTTCTCGGGTTTGCAGGTATACTAATTTAAAAAAGCCAATGATGCCGTTTTAGTTTTCATCTAAATCGGCCCCGAGATTCCATTGAGTATTTGTCGCTATTCCACATAGTTTCGGATTTCGGAATCCACGTCCACTTGGAAAATTCTTCCTGTACATGATTTATTTCTTTACTCAAAAAATCTATGTAACGGAAGCGACTGTTTCTAATTGCGTTTTACTTGTGGCATTTCAATGTCTCTCCTGCTGATAACAGTGATATCTTATCACGAGCATTAGTAGATAATATTTTATTTGTTGTCTTTTGTTAGTTTTACCTTACTAGAATACCTAAAAAGCTATTTAAAAAGAAGCTAAAATGAGATTTATATAATACAACGTCTTCCTCGCGGCTTAACCCGTGTGAAAAGCCTTTCCCGCTACAAAAGTACCTATATTCATAAATATAAACACAACGGTAGGCAGAGGCGCAACTAATGCACCCACTTTTTCGCAGTGCATATTCCGTCCCATGATGCGATAGGGGGCGAGCCTATCGCCATATCGGGCACAAATTCCAGACTCCGGGCTTACACTAAAAACCTCCTTTTTTTGAACACGGTTAAAAATATTGGAGTGACATCGATTGTCATTCTCATACATGGCGTTAAGGATTGTACAGTCAGCCTCATAAGTAACTGAATAAATTCAAAACTTGAAAACGCCGTTACACGTTTGTGTTCTTACCAATTTCTATTATATCTTTACAAAAATGAAATTTAAGCGATTTATTTAACTTCACATAAAGAAAATAAAATTTCAGTTAAACAACGCGATTTGAAATTCTGAATTTGTTCGGCTACTTATGTGGCTGACTGTACAAAGGCATCTTGGGGCCGTATTAATAAATCCAACTCAGTTTCGCTCTGATGTGCGATATCAGTAGAGATACTCTCAAATTAAGGTCGGCATCTTAAGATACTGGCTATTAAATTTTAACCCCTTCCTAGCCGATTTCGGCTACGGCGGCCAATCTCAACGGAGATCAGCCAGGTGCGCAGGAGATATTATAGTGCACAGGTGTGTGCGCAATACACAAGTGCACTCACTATTCCTTCACTCCCATAGTCCGGTGAGACGGCAATCCGACATGACCGGAGAGAGATCAGGCGCAGGACCAACGGCTTTACGTGCTTTCCGAGGCACGGGGGTATCACACCGCCAACTTCCTGACTCCGAGCTGCGACTGAGTAATTTTTAAGATGGAAAATCCCAGTCACAATGTTTTTGGCCCGACCCAGGATTCGAACCCAGGACCTCAGCGCACAAATCGTACTCGTAACGCGTACGCAATACAACTACGCCACCGAGGCAGTCATTAAATAAACCCACATTAACAACAGCAGCTCAAGTGACATCTTAAGTTACAATATTTGATGGATTTTGACAGCTAAGTTTTGTTTGTGTAACAGCACCAACTCAGCTGAGAACAAGCTCTTAAATAGAGCTTGAGCTTGGTTTATTACACAGTTCAATACATTAAATATCTACTTGAGATTTTACTTAAACGTGAGATTGATTTTTTAATACCGCCCTTGGCTACGGGCTCTTGAGTGCGGTCGTTATTCGAACCGATAAAAATATCGTACTAACTCCATCACTCCTCGTTCACTTGTCTATATATTTGTTGTTTTAGTATTAGACCGGTCTCCACATATGGTCGTTGGCCTTTCAAAATCGGGGTCTAAGGCCATGTGTGTTGCTGTTTGTGTTAGAATCAGTAAATATGGTAAAAAGCCGGGTACGATTTGATATTTTTTTCGGGAGCCGAGAACTTATAGAGGTGAGGTGGTTTGGTCATTTTACTTGTAGACAAAAATTAATCTATTTTTTTATTGCTACCGAATGATGAGACGAGCATGCCGCTCGCTTGATAGTAAGCGATACGACCGCCCATAAACATTAGCAACACCATACAGCACCTTGAGTTACAAAGTACTGTGTGGCATTCCACTGCGCTCGTCATCCTGAGACATAAGAGGTTAAGTCTCATTATGTCCAGTAGTTACACTGGCTACAATGTCCTTCAAACCGAAACACAACAGTGCATGTACACTGCTGCTTGGCGGTAGAAATAGACGTTGCGGTGGTACCCACCCAGGCGAACTCTTACATATGAGAGACCTACCACCAGTATAACAAGTATGGGAGCTAAACTTTAGCTCACTTAGGCCTTAATCCTGAAAGAGGCGAGCAAGCCGCTCGCCTGAGAGTAAGCGAGATGACTTTGTCATAATAGTAGCAACAGCACACGAACGTTTTTTCCTTTTTAAGTTGTCAGAATAAAGTACGATTTAGGTAGTAAGTTTGAGATTAATGATAAGAAATTATTTATATGAGGATAACTTTCTTAACAATATCTTGAAACTTGAAAAGCATATTTATATACTCAATTTTAAATTGCATGGTCTTTGTGTGTGCCACATTTTATTCATTTTGTTTAGCAGTTACAATGCCTAATGATTTCTTATATTTACGCGAATGTTAGAAATTGCAATAAAATTATTTTACGGATGTTATCACGTTTTTTTTTTAATTTATATTTTCTCCCGACCTTTCGAAAACTGCCGCCACGTGACCATGAAGGCTGTAACGTCTTTGAAACGTCAGGAGAAAATATAAATTAAAAAACCGCGATAAAATAGTTTTATTTCAAGTTATGATGCCTCTCTAATCCTTATTAATTTCCTTTAAGCCCTGAGCAGGTCATCTAATTTTGTGATTATAACTGAAGATTTCATATCACTTGAGATCGAGTGCTCTAATTACTTGTACGTGGACTTATGATATGCTAGCTTATGTTCACGGCTCTGCCCGCATTAACGCTAAGACCCGGGACAAATAACCCTATAGCACTCAGGGATAACGTAGTTTCCTATTAGCGAAAGAATTTTCAAAATCAGTTCAATAGTTGTTGAGTTAATCCATTACATACAAAGTTACTTCCAATTTGACTGCCTCGGTGGCGTAGTTGTATTACGGTACGGCTGCAATGCTGAGGTCTCGGGTTCGATCCCCGGGTCGAGCAAAGTGATATTGGATTTTTCTATTCAGTATCAGCCCGCAGTCTGTAATTTGTGCCCGATATGGCGATAGGCTCGCCCCCTATCACATCATGGGACGGAATACGCACGGCGAAAAGTGGGTGCACTAGTTGCGCCTCTGCCTACCCCTTCGGGGATAAAAGGCGTGAGTATGCGTTATTTCCAATTTATAATATTAGACGAGAAACAAACAATGATTCACAAAATCCAACTTATATTCTTAATGCGCTGCTAAAACATATTATCCATACTCCCTGCATTTCAAATAAACCTAGCCTAGATTTTATAATGTTTTATTTATTTTCTCTAGACCGGCCTCGAAGCAGTCTAGACTTCATAGTGCTCATAATTTACGACCTAACATTTCTCTTCGTCTTTTTTTTAAGATAAAAGTATTTCGGTATAGGTCACTTTCTTTAGGAATCTAAGATATAAGGGGTCATCATCATACGCCATCGACTGCCTCGGTGGCGTAGTTGTATTACGATACGACTGCAATGCTGAGGTCTCGGGTTTGATCCCCGGGTCGGGCAAAGCGATATTGGATTTTTCTATTCAGTATCAGCCCGGAGGCTGGAATTTGTGCCCGATATGGCGATAGGCTCGCCCCCAATCACATCATGGCACGGAATACGCACGGCGAAAAGTGGGTGCTTTATCAAGTTGAAAACTTTATAAAGTCGCTACGCTTGCTGGTACGTGGTCTCCACTCAAGAACTGCTTTTGCCCCATCTGTCGTCATATTAAGATGTACTTATTACTAACTGCCTACAAAGGTACCAAAGTCCAACTCCACAAGAGAATCCTAAGAGCATTAGAATTACACACAGTGTTGCTCGACCTAGTAGTCTTCAAACCCAAGATCATCCGATTCACGACCAATATAATATGTACGCACCAAGCAGATTATTTTTTTTTTTTTTTTTTTTTATAATGGCATTTGTGTTCACATTTTGCCAATGTCAAGTTTGGTTTGTCTATTTTATTATCTGTAGTATGTCGAAGTAAAGCAGTGGCTACCTTACCAAGACTTTATCGAGGAGTTTTGGCGGCAACAAAAAAAAACACTTGATTAGCACAATTATTTCAATTCACTTCATTTGAGCTCTTTAATAGAACTATATTGGATAATATACCACCATAATTATGCAATATAACACTAAATATCACCAAAATAATGAATTAAAACAAGAGCACCTCATGACACTTCCAAGTTCCCGCCAAAACTCCCAGACGATTATATTTAGCGCGACGTACGATATTTCCGAAATCGACTTCAGTCTTTCGCTTCGACGGCAGCGATCAAAATATTAACGCAAAATTAAATTTCTACACTTATGTTTTTATATGTAGAGTATCTGACTCATACGAAATCAGTTTAAACAAAATCATTTTTAAGAAAACTAGATCTTTTCAACACGGCATAAACATTGTTTCAAGGGGAGAGGGTTTTACTGGTGGCAGGTCTCTTATGTAAGAGTCCGTCAGGGTGGGTACCGCAATGTCTATTTCTACCGCCAAGCAGCAGTGTGCATGCACTGTTGTGTTTCGGTTTGAAGGACATTGTAACCAGTGTAACTACGGGACATAATGAGACTTAACATCTATGTCTCAGGATGACGAGCGCAGTGGAATGCCACGCAGTACTTTGTAACTCAAGGTGCTGGATAGTGTTGCTACGGTTTATGGGTGGTCGTATCGCTTACTATCTGTCAGGCGAACGGCGTGCAAGTCTCGTCATTCAATGCAATAAAAAAAAAAACGAAAATAAGATAGCGTATGCAAAATACTTCTATCTTTGATGTGTGTTTTGCAAAGAGTTTGTTTACCATTAAGATGCTCAAACAAAATTGTTTCTCTTGGCACAAAAGTCGTGTCTATAATAGTGTTACGCGCGCTAATACTCGCGGATAGTAGCGCCATCTATTGGCTAAAAGTGGTACTATCCGAATGTGGAAAGTTCGGCGATGGAACATTCTCGAAAGATCTCGATGTCTCCAGAATGTCGTGGAAACGCGATTATTGACCTATATTTGCGAGAGAGTTCCCGACTATTCCGGATCTTTCGAGAATGTTCCACAGACTACGATAGTACTCGCGGCCGGCGACCGCGGCCTTGTGACCAAGGCCATTGACCGAGTATAAAAGGCGGCGCGCGGCCGCCGCCGGGCATTCAGTTTTGCTTAGCGAGCGGAGCGACAAGCGGACTACGAGCGATAACTCCGAGCGACTTCGAAGCGAATTGTGATTTGTGTAAACGTATAGTGAGTGACTATAATTAGTGTATTCGAATATCGTAGTATCCAGTGCAGTGTTTTCGTTTGTTTACTTGTGGAGTTGTGCTAATAAAATCCTAATTGGTGCTTTTATCGCAATACCGGCGGTTTAATTGTTTAAACCGAACCCCAGCACGTAACATTTGGTGTCAGAAGTGCGATAAACCATGCCGGTATTACCAAAGGAGGACGAAGGTGCTAGTATCCGCACTCGAAGTCAACGCCAACAAGAGATGGACCGAGGGCGTTTCGAGGGCACTCCAGCACAGGTGGTTGGACAACCGACGGGACAGCCTACTCCTGGAACATCTGGAGATTCTACCGCGTTAGTACCTACGGACCTTACTGCAATTATGGCGATGCTACAGGAACAGGCTCGTCGTCAGGAGGAGCAGTTGGCTCGACACCAAGAAGAGCAGGCTCGCCTGTTAAAAGAGCAGGCTGCTCGGCAAGAAGAGCAGGCTGCTCGTCGCCAAGAAGAACAGACGGTTCTGATGAAAGACCTGAGGGCTGCGATCGGCCAGGAACTCAAAGCAGTAAAGGATCATGTCGATCGACATGAAAAGCGTATCTCAGAGGCTGAAGCTCAGATTGCCGATGTCAAGAAGAAGATGGAAACACGCGGTAGCGAGACCGTGGTTGCGGCATCTTCAACTCGAGGATTTAAGGTGCCACCATTTGACGGCACATCCTCCTGGTCGGCTTATAGAAAGCAATTCGAAGCCGTCATGCGGGCGAATGGATGGACTAAAGAACAGGCTGGGACTGCACTCACCTTGGGCTTACGCGAGCAGGCCCTAACTATCCTGGAGGCCCTTGGTACTGATGTGACCTACGACCAGCTGATTGAAGCCTTGGAATCTAGGTATGGTGATGCTCATTTAGAACATGTGTATCGCGCTCAGCTAAAAGACCGAGTCCAACGCATTTCGGAAAGTTTACAGCAGTGGGCCCTGGAGGTTGAGAAGCTGGTCCGAAAGGCATATCAGTCTACACCTGGGCTTGTTAATGGAATTCTGGTGCAGGCTTTTGTCGACGGGATTCGAGATCTAGAAGTACGGGCTGCTGTAAGGCTTGGGCATCATGAGAAATTGAAGGACGCCTTAGCCCATGCGCTCGAAGTAGAGCTTGCGCGACAAGACCATCGCGGATATCGCATTAGGGAGGTTGCGATATCGCCTGTACGCGATTGTCACCAGGGATACCGCCCTCGATGCGTCAACTGTGGAGGAAAGGGCCACCTCCATTTGGATTGTAGGAAACAACGAACAAAAAGAGAAGACAGGCCCGTATACCATAGGGACAGTACCAAGTGTACTAATAACGAAAACTGGCGCAGCGGAAAATCCCACGGCAACGCAGACACCTTGGCAAAAAGACCTTGGCCTGAGAACTGTGAGGATTACGCCAGGGAAGATGATGTTAAGGTGAGAAAGATAGCGACAACAGAGGTGGAGAGGAAAGAAAGACCTGATGTGCGGAGGGTGGTTAGAACCTCCGAAAATCACAGTGGGAAGTCTCAGGGTAACGCAGACTTCTTATCAAGAGGATCTTGTGTTGAGACTCCGCACCGTGTAACAGATGATGTGAAGGATATCCGCAAGAGATTAAATGGCGTATATAAGCACGTTCGACTATCAGGTCAACAAATGTCTGAGAGGATGAAGACCCGTTATGACCGAAAAGCGAACAATAGCGGTTTCGAGGAGGGCACGCTGGTATGGCTGCACAATCCGGCTCGAAGCAAAGGCAAGTCACCTAAATTACAAGCCAAATGGGATGGACCCTATAGAATCGTGACCAAGATAAATGACGTCACATACCGTATACAGAAAGGCCAGCGAGGTACACCCAAAATTGTTCACGTTGATCGGTTAGCGCGCTATTATGGTTCTAACGATGCTCGGGACGAGCATGTCTTGGGAGGGGGCAGTGTTACGCGCGCTAATACTCGCGGATAGTAGCGCCATCTATTGGCTAAAAGTGGTACTATCCGAATGTGGAAAGTTCGGCGATGGAACATTCTCGAAAGATCTCGATGTCTCCAGAATGTCGTGGAAACGCGATTATTGACCTATATTTGCGAGAGAGTGTAACGTTGCTAGGAACGTTAACTCTCTTCGTAAACGTTATCGTTTACGTCAGTTTAACTACCAATCGAAACCGTTAATGTTTCGTATTGGCTAGTTAAACTGTCACTAGTTTTGACGTACGTCTGAACGGCGCTCGTATAAATAAGCGTGCAATGTCACGCGCGCCCTTTTTCTTACAATCTTCTTCGCCGTAGCAACACTACTACTAACTACGTGTTGCCACGTACATCGTTGTTCCCGCTGGGGTGAGTGTGCCAACGACTACTAACCGCTTCCAGGTATTCTGTGCATCTGGGCTCGTGAGCTATCACGAGTCACTGGCGCGGAATGTAAGCCTAGCTTGCATTCCGACCCGCTGGGATTCTGATTCCAGGTTCTTTTTCTACGGTACGGCGTCCTGATCACCGTGCTCCACGCACGGAGTGCTGACTCCGTGTTGACCACCTTTACGACGGCGTGGAGTGCTGACTCCATGCTCCGCTGGCGTCGGGAGAGCTGCCTCCCGATCCCAGCCACGTGCTGACCGCCTTCTCCACGGTGCGGAGTGCTGACTCCGCCACGTGCACACCACCATCGTCGTCGCGGGTGCTGACCCCGGCCACGTGTGCACCGTCGTCGCGGTGCTGGCCCCGACCACGTGCTCACCACTACCATCGCAGTCGGGTGTGCTAACCCCGACCACCTCACCACCGCTGCGCAGACCACGTGGCGCTACCATCTGCCCGGCGAGCTGCCGCCGGAGCTAGCCACGTGCATCAGCGTCGTGCCGTTCGCCTGAATCGGAGTCTCCGCAGGCCAGTGACTCGTTTGCATACCACCAGCAAACCGTAACGAGTGTAACGCGGAGGTGCAAAATAAAGCTCGTACCACGAACCTAAACCCTGAGTTTCTCTTCTCTCTTCTTTCTCTATCTACCTGCGGCGCCTCACGCCGCAGTGGCGCCTAACTTAGGTTTACGTGGGTTTTTGCATCTCCAAATTACTACTCGGTACTCCTCGCAGTCCCGTTGCACAGTCTACACTGTGTAAGCGAACGGTAACATTAATTGCGAACAGGTGAGTCAATTTCTTTAATAAGTGAAAGTGTTAATTGTTTAAAATATCTAAATTATAACTGTATCGTGTTCTAGTGCATTGTTCGCAATTTTTGTCCGACTACCCTCCCATATTATTTTATCAAAAATTTTATTTGTTCTTTCGTGTCACTAATCCATTTATTTTCTATAATGGGCACTCACCCGATTACCTTCTTTCTACTAAATAAAAACGAACTAAGCTATGAGGTTATTATCCGTGGTGAAGATCCGGGTAATACCGTATTACAATTGCGGAAGCAAATACACAAACTTTCAATTTTATATCCCTCCGAAGATATCGATGAGTCTGGTCTCGATATTGATACTGATTTTAATAGTTTAAAATTGTCCCTTGCTGAATTAAATTCTAAAATTCTAAACTTAGAAAATAAATTTGAACCTAATATTTTTAAACGTAGTAGTGCTTTATCCAATCATATTTATCATAGAATTCGTAGAATCAAACCTCTCACTTCCGATGACAAAAAATTATTGCATACAATCCTAAGTGACTATAACATTTTAGTTAATAAACTCAACAAATTGAACTCGAGTGTTGATTCTAATCTACCCACATCGGTCGATAATAGTCAAGTTGCACCTTATTTATGCGAGCGCATTCGTATGTCTGATTTTAGACTATTGAAATTCGATGGTTCCACTTGTGTTAGATTGTTTTTGCAGAAAGTTAATGATTTCAAAACTTCTAGAAGTATATCGTCTTCCGATATATTAAAATACGCTACCGAAATTTTTTGTGGTAATGCATTACATTGGTTCCGCAGCATAAAATATAAAATAAATGACTGGGACCAATTGTCTAAATTGTTAATTGAGGATTTTGGTCAATTCGATTACGACTATCGCCTAGTTTCTGAAATTCGCAACCGTACACAGGACGAATCTGAAAATATAACTATTTATCTATCTATAATGTCTGAACTTTTTTCCCGTCTTTCTAGACAACTACTAGAGTCTGAACAACTAGAAATCTTATTGCATAATATTCGGCCTTGTTATTCAAATGTAATTGCTTGTTCATCTAAAATTTCCACTATTGAAGATCTACGTTTAGTCTGTAAAAATTTCGAAAATGTCCAATGTATGACTGCACAGTATCATAGACCACCACCTATCACTAATAACACTTTAGCCCCAGATTTGGCATACACTAATTATAAATATACTAAAAATACTAATACTCAATTTAATAAATCTACACGTTTTCAAAATTCATACAAATCTAATAATTATAATCAACAAACAAACACACAAACTAACCCTATATATACATCTACGAATCCAAGTAAACCGGTCGACCGCTTATCGCCCGAGAACAAAAGCCGCTCAGGTAGTCAGTGTCCTCGCTGCCGTACTAATGACCATACGCTCGCTAATTGTAAACAAGATAGGTTTCCGATTTGTTTTAAATGTGGTACTACGGGCGTTATTTTTCCTAATTGTAAAAAGTGTCATTCTAAATCGAGTCCAAAAAACTTTTAACGCCAGATTGTTGTAGTGTGTCTTCTAAAAATAATAATTTCGATAAAGAAGACTGGGAACGTTGGCTTTCCACTATTAAAATATTTTTTTCTACCTATAATATTACATCAATCTGGGAACGTAAACCTGATAATGATTCGCGTCCGTATGTTAACGTAAATATTGGTGAAATTTCTTTTTGTGCTTTATTGGATTCTGGATCTTCAGTGACTATACTGGGGAACAATTCACATAAATTATTGGTATCAGCCGGTTTTAAATTGTGTCCGGATAATACTGATACATACTTTGTTGCCGCGGGCGGCCAACTATTAAATTCTATTGGCTATATAAATATTCCCGTTAGTTTTGAAAATAATTTTCACATTCTTAAAGCTTATGTGATACCTACAGTGTCATCATATTTAATTTTGGGTGTTGATTTTTGGACTAAATTTGAAATTTGCCCTAAATATTTACAATCAATAACCATGGGTAATTCTACAACTAGTAGTATTTCTCTTATAAATGATAACAAAACTAAATTGTTATCCTATAATGACTTAACTAAATCACAGCGTCTAAACGCTGATAACACTATAGAATTATGTAGTTCCATTTCTGCTGAAAAGCGAGGTCTAGGCAGAACACATCTCATCACACACCACATCGACACAGGCAACTCACCGCCTATTCGACAGCGTTACTACAGACTTTCTCCAGAAAAACAACGCGTGTTATGTAACGAACTGGATGATATGTTAGCGCTTGGTGTTGTAGAACCTTGTGAGAGTCCTTGGTGTTCACCTGTTTTACTAACCCCTAAAAAAGATGGTAAATTGAGATTTTGTTTAGACAGTCGTAAATTAAATTCAGTTACTAAAAAAGATGCCTATAAATTACCGTACATGTCAGAAATTTTGGATAATTTGAGTAATGCTTGTTATTTAAGTTCTATTGATCTATCGAAAGCTTTTTGGCAAATACCTATTCAAGAGTGTGATCGCGATAAAACAGCATTTTATATTCCATCACGCGGTTCGTTCAGGTTCGTAACTACTCCGTTTGGCCTTACTAACGCGCCTGCTACACAACAACGGTTAGTTGATATCTTATTTTATGGGCCTGAATTTGAGAATTGTGTTTTCGTTTTCTTGGACGATATTATTGTTGTTTCTCCTAATTTTGATCATCACATGTCTATGCTTTTAAGAGTCCATAATAAATTAAAATCTGCTAATTTAACTATAAATTTTTCTAAATCACAATTTTTTCGTACTGAACTTAAGTATTTGGGTTATATTGTTAATTCGAATGGTCTACAAGTCGATCCTGGAAAAGTCGATGCCATTCTGAATTTTCCTGTACCGACCAACCCTAAGGAGGTCAAACGTTTTCTAGGCACTGCATCTTGGTATCGTAGGTTTGTTCCAAACTTTAGCTCAATTGCTGGACCCCTCAATAAACTTACTTCTACAAGTAAGAAGGCTAAACCCTTCATTTGGTCGAAAGAGGCGGAAGAGTCTTTTGCTAAACTAAAGGATTGTCTCGTTCAAGCTCCCATATTGTCTTGTCCTAATTATGATCTGCCCTTCGAAGTTCACACAGATGCTAGCGACTATGGCGTCGGTGCTTTACTCACACAAACTATTGATGGCGTAGAACATCCTATTGCCTATATGAGTAAATCACTGTCTCCTCAGGAGCGTAACTACAGCATTACTGAACGCGAAGCTTTAGCAGTCGTAGTTGCATTAGAACACTGGAGATGTTACCTAGAAACTGGTAAAAAATTTACTGTCTACACAGATCACTCAGCTCTAAAATGGTTTCTAAACCTTAACAACCCTACAGGACGGCTTGCTCGCTGGGGTGTCCATCTCTCTGCATTTTCTTTTGACATCAAACACCGTAGAGGTGCGGATAATGTTATTCCTGATGCATTGTCTCGTTCGTGTCCTATTCAGCTTAGTACTATAGATACTTCTTTAAATGTTACAAATACAACTGATGAATGGTACCTAAATATCTTTCACGGTTGTCAAAATTCTCCAACCTCATTTCCTAACTATATTATAAAAAATAATCGTCTTTATCGTTTTATGAAATCTAAATGTGTTTTAAATTCTGAATTTGAATGGAAGGAAGTTGTACCTCAAGAACTTCGGTCCCCTATTATTTTTGAAAACCATAGTAACCCTTTAGCTGGACATCTTGGTATTTTCAAAACGTACAGAAGGCTGGCACAAAAATACTACTGGCCAGGCATGCATGCTAGTGTAGTCGATTTTGTCTCTTCTTGTGATATTTGTATTTCTCACAAACATCAAAACCACTCCACTTTGGGTGAAATGGGCAGACCTAAGTCATGTTCCAGACCATTTCAAATGTTGAGTATAGATCTTATTGGACCTCTACCTTGTACTAGAAAGCAAAATTGTTATATTTTTGTTGTGACTTGTTGTTTTTCTAAATATTGTTTACTTTTTCCCTTAAAACGCGCTACCGCGGAAATTATAACTAAAATCCTAGAAGAAAATGTTTTCCTTGTACATGGCATTCCATCAACCATTCTTATGGATAATGGAAGGCAATTTATTAGCTCCACTTTAAAACAGATGTTAGAAAAGTACAAAGTTCCTAACATACACTATACACCTAAATATACTCCTCATGTAAACACTGTCGAACGCTATAACAAAACTATCATGACCGCTATTTCCACCTTTATTGAAAATGATCAGCGTGTATGGGATCTCTTGATTCCCAAAATACAGTTTGCTATTAACAACTCTGTTAATGAGGTGACTGGCTACACTCCCTCATTCCTAGTGCATGGTCGTGAACTAGTTACTTGTGGTTCACACTACTTAGACACTAACGTGGATCAGGACATTGTTTACATACCTAGAGATCATTATGCTGAAAACTTAGGCGTACTATCTAATATATTTAACAAAGTACAGTCTTTACTTTTGCAAGCTCATAAGAGGAATAGTGCTAACTATAACTTGCGAAAGAAATCTGCAGAATTTAATGTTGGTGATGTAGTTTGGAGAAAAACGTTTTATCAAAGTGATAAAGATAAACATTTTAGTAAAAAACTAGCTCCTAAATATATTAAATGTAAAATTATTTTTAAAAAATCACCTCTAGTGTATGATTTAGCTGATATGAATGGTAACCCACTTGGTACCTGGCATATCAAAGACTTGAAACTTACTAATTACAAATGTTGAACTATACATTCTACATATCTTATATACAATTTAAATTATTAAACTCTTATTTAACAACCTATATTTTTTTACTAATAAACTAAATTATATTTTTATAACTTATACAAACATTTAACTAATTAACTTCACTACACTACAACTGTGCAACATACATAATATCTCTTGCCATGTTAATAACACCTTCTACTTGGTATTTTGAATATTGTAGTATGTACAATTATTCTTTTTGTTGTTTTAGGAGAGTCCTTTAATACTATAAAGTACTTTCTGTTAGATAGGGTCTCGGGTCATATATTTTGATGCTAGACAGTTTGTTAGAAAGATGTATGTTAGAGGATGGAATGAATGGATGAAATAACATGAATGCTAGGTAGACAGACGGATTTTACTTATATTCAGGTATTAGTAAAATCCTGGTCTTTTCGGCGGGGTACTGTAACGTTGCTAGGAACGTTAACTCTCTTCGTAAACGTTATCGTTTACGTCAGTTTAACTACCAATCGAAACCGTTAATGTTTCGTATTGGCTAGTTAAACTGTCACTAGTTTTGACGTACGTCTGAACGGCGCTCGTATAAATAAGCGTGCAATGTCACGCGCGCCCTTTTTCTTACAATCTTCTTCGCCGTAGCAACACTACTACTAACTACGTGTTGCCACGTACATCGTTGTTCCCGCTGGGGTGAGTGTGCCAACGACTACTAACCGCTTCCAGGTATTCTGTGCATCTGGGCTCGTGAGCTATCACGAGTCACTGGCGCGGAATGTAAGCCTAGCTTGCATTCCGACCCGCTGGGATTCTGATTCCAGGTTCTTTTTCTACGGTACGGCGTCCTGATCACCGTGCTCCACGCACGGAGTGCTGACTCCGTGTTGACCACCTTTACGACGGCGTGGAGTGCTGACTCCATGCTCCGCTGGCGTCGGGAGAGCTGCCTCCCGATCCCAGCCACGTGCTGACCGCCTTCTCCACGGTGCGGAGTGCTGACTCCGCCACGTGCACACCACTATCGTCGTCGCGGGTGCTGACCCCGGCCACGTGTGCACCGTCGTCGCGGTGCTGGCCCCGACCACGTGCTCACCACTACCATCGCAGTCGGGTGTGCTAACCCCGACCACCTCACCACCGCTGCGCAGACCACGTGGCGCTACCATCTGCCCGGCGAGCTGCCGCCGGAGCTAGCCACGTGCATCAGCGTCGTGCCGTTCGCCTGAATCGGAGTCTCCGCAGGCCAGTGACTCGTTTGCATACCACCAGCAAACCGTACCGAGTGTAACGCGGAGGTGCAAAATAAAGCTCGTACCACGAACCTAAACCCTGAGTTTCTCTTCTCTCTTCTTTCTCTATCTACCTGCGGCGCCTCACGCCGCAAGAGTTCCCGACTATTCCGGATCTTTCGAGAATGTTCCACAGACTACGATAGTACTCGCGGCCGGCGACCGCGGCCTTGTGACCAAGGCCATTGACCGAGTATAAAAGGCGGCGCGCGGCCGCCGCCGGGCATTCAGTTTTGCTTAGCGAGCGGAGCGACAAGCGGACTACTAGCGATAACTCCGAGCGACTTCGAAGCGAATTGTGATTTGTGTAAACGTATAGTGAGTGACTATAATTAGTGTATTCGAATATCGTAGTATCCAGTGCAGTGTTTTCGTTTGTTTACTTGTGGAGTTGTGCTAATAAAATCCTAATTGGTGCTTTTATCGCAATACCGGCGGTTTAATTGTTTAAACCGAACCCCAGCACGTAACAATAGGTATTTGACTAATTTTTGTCCTTCGTTTTTATGAAATGTTTACCATACCAGCCCTGTATCATATACTGCCCACTGCTGAGCACGGACCTCCTCTATTACTGAGAGGGGTTAGGCCTTAGTCCATCACGCTGGCCTAGTGCGGGTTGGTAGACTTCACATACCCTCGAAATTCTTATGGAGAATTCTTAGGTATGTAGGTTTCCTCACGATGTTTTCCTTCACCTTTAAAGCGAACGATAATTGATAAACAATGCATACGTAACTTCGAAAAGTCAGAGGTGTGTGCCTTGGGTTTTGTACCTCCGGACATTGTCTCGGCAGACCATTCCATTCCCAGCTAGACTATCGTCCACCTAAGAAATGTTTCATCATCATCATCATCATCATCATCAGCCCTGTATTATATATTGCCCACTGCTGACCAAGAAATGTTTACGCCATATAAATTCTAACACATAAATAATTAAAAATCCGGTAAAAAATCAACAAGATATAAGCCTTTAAATTTCGGTAGAAGGGGTAAGCGTCAAGAAACGAGAAAATAAGCCAAATACACGCACATGACGTCATCGGGAATTACCATGAGAGAAAGAAAGAGATGAGATGAAGTTTTTTTTGTCGCGGAGAAAGAGACTTATTACTACGGCCCAGCCTTCCAGGGGGGGCGACTGAGCGGTTATGTTGGGTTCACCATGACTTACGACCCGACGTTGAGCCGCCCGGAGAGACGCGCCCACTCCTGCCCACTGCAATATTGCGCGGTATAAATGTGAACGGCTTCATTTCTTATCTATTTTTAATGCAGTTTTCACAGAAGGGCTTGTTTTTTCGTACTATTTGCTTCATATTTGATATATATAAAACAATGTAAAACATCCAGCACAGGAAAATACTCTATTTAAGCATATTATGTACTAGAAAAACACGCGTTTATATATTCATTTCATTTAAGATACAGAAAACATCAGATGACGTGCCCACCCTATAAAATACACTTTTTTATACCCGAAATTTACGTTGAGCCGATAGCCCCGTAAAACCAACATACCCGTTCCACTCACCCCCCCAGTGGTGGAAGGGATAACGCGTTTTGATTCACAAAAAAAAATGTTAGTATATTATTTTCTACACAAGCTGTTCGTTAAAGGCGACTCCTAACGAACCATTATACCTGATTTTACAGATATTTTTGAAAAAGATTAATTGAGCGGCGATAGCCTAGTTGGGAGTGGATCGGACTGTCGAGACGAATGTCCGCAGGTTCAATACCCAAGTGCACACACCTCTGACTATTCTAAAAAGTTATGTGTGTATTCTTTGTGAATTATCGCTTGCTTTAACGGTGAAGGAAAACGTCGTGATGAAACCTGCTACCTGGGAAGTTCTCAGAATTTCGAAGGTATGTGAAGTCTGCCAACCCGCACTAGGCCAGCGTGGTGGACTAAGGCCTAGCCCCTCTCAGTAGTAGAGGAGGCCCGTGCTCAGCAGTGGGCAGTATATAATACAAGGCTGGTATGGTGGTATAGTATGGTTTAAGGTATTTCTTGACGTTTTTCATAAACGCTTATTAACTAAACTGCCTACAACACGTCAAACAATTTAATATAGTACACACGTGACTGGTATTGCGTCATAACAACTTGATGCAAAAATTTATAAGCAGCATAAGAATTATGGGGCGAAATTAAACTCTATACCCGTGTTCATAAAGGCTATTAGCGAAATTTTGGCGCAAAATTAAACTGTACCCCCATGTTTATAAAGGCTATTAGTAGAATTATGTGGCGAAATTAAACTTTATAACCATATTCACAAAGGTCATTAGTGTAATTATGTGGTGTTTATCGTAGTAATAATCTATTATAATATGAATGAAAGCGATTGAGCGAGACGAGCAAACGGCTCGCCTGATGCTACGCGATACGACGCCCATAAACAGTAATATCGTAAAGATACTTCGAATTACAATACCTTTGTATTGTATCGTGGAGTGCCACGCAGTACTTTTACTGCGTGGCACTCCACGTCGCTCGTCACCCTGATACATTAGCTAAGTCTTATAAAGCCCAGTAATTTTGCTATCTATACCAATATTATATAGAGGATTTTTTTTTATGGCATGAATGCCGAGACGAGCATGCCGTTCGCCTGATGGTAAGCGATACGACCACCCATAAACAGTAGCAACACCATCCAGCACCTTGAGTTACAAAGTACTGTGTGGCATCCCACTGCGCTAGTTATCCTGAGACATAAGATGTTAAGTCTCATTATGTCCTGTAGTTACACTGGCTACAATGTCCTTCAAACCGAAACACAACAGTGCATGCACACTGCCGCTTGGCGGTAGAAATAGACATTGCGGTGGTACCCACCCAGACGGACTCTTACATACGAGAGAACTAACACCAATAAATTAATAATAATGAATAATATATGCATTTGTGTTGACGTTGCTCTAAGGTCTAGATGAAAATCAGCGCCAAGCATTGCTGGTTGGCATATGCTGATCTTGACTGCCTCGGTGGCGTAGTTGTATTGCGTACGCGTTACGAGTACAATTTGCGCGCTGAGGTCCTGGGTTCGAATCCTGGGTCGGGCCAAAAACATTGTCACTGGGTTTTTCCATCTTAAAAAAATTATTCAGTCGCAGCTCGGAGTCAGGAAGTTGGCGGTGTGATAACGCCGTGCCTCGGAAAGCACGTAAAGCCGTTGGTTCTGCGCCCGATCTCTCTCCGGTCATGTCGGATTGCCGTCTCACCGGACTATGAGAGTGAAGGAACAGTGAGTGCACCCTGTGTATTGCGCACACACTTGTGCACTATAATATCTCCTGCGCACCTGGCTGATCTCCGTTGAGATTGGCTGCCGTGGCCGAACTCGGCTAGGAAGGGATTATTATTATGCTGATCTAGATCCTATTGACACTATTGCGGTGGGACATATACCATTCACACTGAGTGAGTACCTATCTGAGTACTTGCGTTAAACATGTATTATTAATATGTTATTCACCACTCACCACCCAACTAGTGGCCAATAAATATTTTTCTTTCTTTCTTTCATACTGGACCGATTTAAAAAAATATTTCACCATTAGAATGCTACATCGTCCCTGAGTAACAAAGGCTACTTTTATGCCGGCAACAGTTTTTCACGGGGCGGAGCCGCGAGCCAAATCTATTGTAATCTATCTATACTAATATTAGAAACTTAATAATATATTAACTTAAAATATTTTGGTTCGTCATAGCACAGCTTATGCTGAGATGGCCACCTAGTTGTCGCGGTGAATACTATATTTTACTTTGCTTTTTTTTATGTATAACGTGTACCGCGACAATAAATTATTCTTTCTTTCTTTCTTCTTTCTAAACCTGAAGAGTTTGTTTGTTTGTTTGAACGCGCTAATCTGAGGAACTACTGGACCGATTTTGAAAATTCCTTCACTAATAGGAAGCTACATTATTCCTGAGTGCTAAAGGCTACTTTTTATCCCGGAAAAACTCTTCCACGCGGGCGGAGCCGCGCGCAAAAGCTAGTATTAGTATATAAGTATAGATGAATACGAAAGTTTATAACAATGTTTTGAAGTTAGAAGTACACGCAGAAGCCGCTGAACTGATTTGGATGTTTGACAAACGGATAGACAATGACCTGGATTAACAGATAGTCTACTTTTTATCCCGGTGTTTTGCGGGGGAATTGTGGGAATATTTTAAACAGATGACGCTGGCTTTGTACATATGGCGTTATACATTACTACAGTATTTTATGGAATATTGTAGCGTGAAAGGCTTTTCATTGTAGCCAGTATAACTACTGGACATATTGAGACTTAACATCTTATGCCTCAGGATGACGAGCGCAGTGGAATGCCACACAGTACTTTGTAACTCAAGGTGCTGGATGGTGTTGCTACTGTTTATGGGTGGTCGTATCGCTTACCATCAGGCAAACGGCAGGGTCATCTCGTCATTCTATACTATAAAAAAAAAAACGCGGGCGAAGCCGCGACCAAAACCTAGTATGCTATTTTTAAAGCACTGTTCAAAACTAAATCCTTCGCTAACCTAAAGTAGGCCAGGTAATGAGTACTGTTATCTAAGCCGATCTCTAATCTCGGCTAATCTTTACTAACAAACCATAGAGATTCTTTTATGATAAGACAAATTAATTACATACACTCACGCCTTTTATCCCTAAAGGGGTGGTAGGCAGAGGTGCAACTTTAACTTTTCGCGCGTGTTCCGTCCCACGGCGTGATAGGGGGGCGAGCGTATGAACCTTAATGATGCCAAATCTCACAAAACGTGCGGGCAATGTACTGAAAAAGTGGTACAAGGTTTTTCTTCACGTACCTACTAACTTCGGCTTGAGGCTCCGCCCGCGTGAAAGTTTTTCCGGGATATAATTCCCGCTTTATATTTTCCCGGGATAAAAGTAGCCTATGTGTTAATCCAGGATATGATCTACCCGTGTGCCAAATTTCATCGAAATCCGTTCAGCAGTTTCGGAGATGTGCAGTTACAAACAAACAGTAAAACAGATAGACAGTAAAGAATTATAAAAATCGCTTATTTGTGTTCCATTACTCTTCCTTAGTCACCCCATTTCTTTTTTATCACATTTCTTTAAATATACAGACACGCCGGTTCTACTGGTTTATTAAATAGATATAAAATGATCCACAGATAACATTGAGAGTGTAAAATATTATTTTTAGTTACGAATTCTCATAATTACATCCACATCTTGTTTATTATTGTTTACAATATAGCATTAATTAAAATCCTGCTTAACATTGTATATATGAACACACACACACATCGTCCCACTTCGAGAATACTACTATCCAAAGTTTTCCTACTAGGTACAATAATTTATTACATTATAATTAACAATAATCTTTCCTATAAGTTGTTTGTGTATCCTTATAGCATACTGGGAATGTACTAAATAATTGCTTTTCAAAGTAGCGCGCCATCTTAGGGAGGCGTGACAACTTTAAAAGGGGGGTACGGGCCTACGGGACGAGCGCGATTTTGCCATTTTCCATCCCTAGGGAACAGTACCTACTTTTTTTTATAGCATACTGGGAATGTACTAAATAATTATTGGTTTTCAAAGTAGAGGGCGCGCCATCTTAGGGAGGCGTGACAACTTTAAAAGGGGGGCACGGGCCTACGGGACGAGCGCGATTTTGCCATTTTCCATCCCTAGGGAACAGTACCTACTTTTTTTTATAACATACTGGGTATGTACTAAATAATTATTGGTTTTCAAAGTAGGGGGCGCGCCATCTTAGGGAGGCGTGACACCTTGTAAAGGGAAGCACTGGCCTACGGGACGAGCGCGATTTTGCCATTTTCCAACCCTCGGGAACAGTACCTACTTTTTTCTAGATGAAATGCACTCTAGTCCTTTTCTGTATCTACCCCTGACAATGTATACACAAAAATACATTGTCGAAAACGGGCCTAAAATTCTAACCAAGACAGTTTATATATATTTGGATAGTACTCCCAAAAACTAGGCCTTTGCAATAAATCGTACAATTTTAAAGTTCTCCGATTATGAGATTTGTCATTTTATTTTGCTCAAAAACTACACCTAATATGAACGTTTTTAAAAAAAATAATTATAAATGGAGGTGTCTATAAGTATTTCTTAATGGATGCAAGATCCATATTTGCCTCTTTAACATCCATAAAGTTTGAGCCTGGTTAGATTTTGAGGCCCAGCACCCATACAAAAAGCGGACATGTCCTTTCATCCAAATCCATTTAGTTGTTTTCCGTTCACTTCTAACAAACACACGAACATACAAAACATTCTCATTTATAATAGTAGTAAGATAAGCTCTTGCTCGCGACTACACCCACGTAAATAAGTTATTCCGGGATAAAAGTAGCCTAAGTGCTATTCCAGACTATAAATCGCACCTTTAGAACGAAAACGACACAATTAAAAAAAATCGAAAATTGAGTTATCGTCATAAAATTACTTAATCCTTGGACGCCCGCGGTGGACACCGGTGTCCATTTACATAAGGAAATTAGCTTATAGCTATATATAAGCGGGCGTTGACCGGTTAAAACGAAATTTTCAATACAACAATAGTTCAAACACAGCCATATTCAAGTGGGGAAAGGACCAAACTGTTATATCGGGCCTTTTTTATTATATTTTTATAAAAAAGGGATCAGTTTTTTTACGACAATAACTAAATTTTTGCTTGTTTTGAATTGTGTCGTTTTCGTTCTAAAGGTGCGATATCTGCGCAACCAGTTAATCGGCTACATTGTTCAAACTGGAACATTGTTTGACTGTCTCGGTGGCGTAGTTGTATTGCGTAGTGCGTACGCGTTGCGAGTACGATTTGCGCGCTGAGGTCCTGAGTTCGAACCCCGGGGTCGGGCAAAAAAAATGTGACTGAGTTTTTCTATCTTAAAAATTACTCAGTCAGAAATTTGTCGGCGTGATACCCCCGTGCCTCGGAAAGCATATAAAGCCGTTGGTCCAGCGCCTGATCTCTCTCCGGTCATGTCTGCCGTCTCACCGGACTATGAGAGTGAAGGAATAGCGAATGCACCTGTGTATTGCGCACACACTTGTGCACTATGATATCGGCTGCGTACCTGGCTGATCTCCGTTGAGATTGGCCGCCGTGGCCGAAATCGGCTAGAAAGGGATCGAACGATTGATTAAACTAGAACACAACAGTGTACTATGCTTGATGGCAGAAATAGTCTATGGTATCCAGGCCTACAAGAGACAATTAAATCGTTACTAGATAGTTTGATCCAATATCCAAACGCTGGCCGCATTTGGTCCAACTATTTATAACCTTCAACTTCTATACTTGAAATTATTCTTTGCAATCGACTTCACTGTACTGACGTAGATTGTATTAAAGTGGTTAACGATTGACCGAATTACGATCGATTTCAATAGACGATCCAAATCTTAATATTCGATCCGATTCCAAGAATAAATCGATGAAAATACGTCATTTATGGAGATTTAATTATTTGTTATTGTTACCAAATGACGAGACAAGCAAGCCGTTGGACAGATGGTAAGCGATACGACCACCCATAAACAGTAGCAACACCATCCAGCACCTTGAGTTACAAAGTACTGTGTGGCATTCCACTGCGCTCGTCATCGTGAGACATTAGTTAAGTCTCATAATGCCCAGTAATCGAGTTTTGGCGGGAACTTGGAAGTGTCATGAGGTGCTCTTGTTTTAATTCATTATTTTGGTGTTACTTAGTGTTATATTGCATAATTATGGTGGTATATTATCCAATATAGTTCTATTAAAGAGCTCAAATGAAGTGAATTGAAATAATCGTGCTAATCATGTTTTTTTTGTTGCCGCCAAAACTCCTCGATAAAGTCATGGTAAGGTAGCCACTGCTTTACTGCTACATACTACAGATAATAAAAGAAAAATCCAAACTTGACATTGGCAAAATGTTCACAAATATTAAATAAAAAAAAACCCGTAATTTAGACTATGTCCTACAAACCGGAACACAACAGTGCATGCTCTGCTGGCGGTAGAGATATACATTGCGATGGTACCCATAGACGGCCCCTCGCATACGACAGACCTCCCACCAATAACTTATTAAACAGAGATAATTGTCCCAAAGTTTATGGTTTTACAAATTGTCGAAAACAAACTGCGTTCACAAGAACGTACTTAATTTAATCAACAGCAGACGATCCAAATATTTGTGATAGCATTTATTATAATTAACATGTTATTAAAAACAGAACCGTCCTTGGAGTTACGTGTTTGTGTTTTTAACCGACTTCCAAAAAAGGAGGAGGTTCTCAATTCGTGTGTTTGTATTTTTTTTATATGTATGTACACTGATTTCTCTGAAATTTCTTTTTTATTTATTTAGTAGCGATTCCTAGTAGTCATTTTTAAATGTTTTAAATAATACGCATGTTTATGAGAACGAAATTTGTGCTCGAATATTTGCTTTCCTGGGATAAAACGTAGCCTATGTGTTAATCCAGGATTTGGTCTATCCGTGTGCCAAATTTCATCTAAATCTGTTCAGTATTTGCTTCGTCTACTACTGACAAACATCCAAACATTTTCGCATGCATAGCATTTTAAATTTTTTAAGTAAAACACTGTGAAATGCAAGTGTGTTATACATATTAGCATCTTTATCGTAATTTTTAATTAACACATACTTAGGATAACCTTCACGCTTGTTACTCTACATGGTAGACTGCAGAGTACCTTCACAGTTCGACTACGTCATTTCCTTCCCAAGAACCTTCGAAGGATAATTTTAGCTAGCAAGTTCTTGCAGCAATAGATTGCGCATTTCCAGATGCATGCACTGCCTCTCGTCCTGCTTTTGCAGTAGTCAGCTTGCCTTGATTGTGATCGTGAGTGATGCCGGCCCGCGAACCCCCTCTTTGCGGCGCGTGGGTGTTTTGGGGCCGTAAGGTAACTGTCCAGGCAACCCCCACCCCATTGTGGCGCAACAATAGCGGCCCGCCTTTACTATATTTTGCTACTATGTGGCCCTTCCGTGCCAAAGGTTGTCGACCGCTGGTTTACGCGATAAAAATTGCTCTGAAGTCGACATCTGCAAGTTTTCTGGCTAATCTAATCTCATACAATGCTACTATACTTCCACAGTTCTATTGCTTTTACGTCCCAGACGACATTACAATTTGAAAAAAAAAGTACAAAATTAAATGGTTTAATCTTAAATGTCGAATGACAAACAATTTTACAACATAATTAAGTACTAGACCATTGCCAGCAATTAACTTAACTGAAAAATAAAAGATTATCTAATGAGGAATACCATATTTATCGCTTTTAAGCTACGAAAAAAATAATCATTGAGTCATAGTTTCCAATGATCGCGTGCAAGTAGGAAAAAAATATATAATCTTAACTTCCATAAACAACAAACATCCAAAAACCAACAGGAAATGAACCAACAACCGAACGTTACAAAACCGATAATCCACAAAGGTCGTGTACACATAACAAATTAAAAACTCATTATAAATCACTAATCACAAGTCACTGGCCGCATTATTATAAAAGTTTATTTAAAATTTGAATTTCATAAAAGGAACGCGGCGTTCGGTACGCATTATCGGTAAACACTTTATCGAAACGACGTGCGTATCGCGCAACGGACGCGGCAAAACTGAATGATGTGAGTGACGTAGTAAGGCTGCGCATGAGTTGCCGGCACTTTTGCATGCATGTGATGTTTTTTATTTTATGTTGAGGAAAAGTCAAAAGTTAATTTTATGGCGCAGTTAACTTTGTGTTTATCTCATTTGTTGCTAATCAGAGGTAAGCAGAAACGCTAGACATCTGAGCTTTAGGCATTGTCTCGTCAAGGTCTAGCATATAAATTCCATAGCTGTATGCCTATACTAATATTATAAAGAGGAAAACTTTGTGAGTTTATAGGTTTGTAGGGGCTAATCTCTGGAACTACTGGACCGATTTTGAAAATTCTTCCACTGATAGGCAGCTACATTACTCCTGAATGCTATCGGCTACTTTTTATCCCAGAAATGGGCGTTAACGCGGACGGAGCCGCGAGAAAAATCTAGTAACTTTGAAAAGTAAAAGATACAAGATTAAAAAATCATAATCGGTTTTAACATTACCAGAGACGGCCCTTAGCTCTATAACGTCATAAACGACGTCAGAAAAGATAAAAAAATTATCTCCACCGATTTACCTCGTGATTTATTTAATGATTTACAATCGATGTTATTTTTACATCTCCAAGGTAATTCCAAGGTTGCTATTTTTCACAATAACAAACTATGAACACTCTTTTTTATTAGGAGTAGTGGACGATAGCCTAGTTCGGAATGAAACGGTCTGCTGAGACAATGTCCAGCGGTTCAAAACCATCACACATCTGACTTTTCGAAGTTACGTGTGTATTGTTTATCAATTATCATTCGCTTTAACGGTGAAGGAAAACATCGTGAGGAAACCTGCATACCTGAGAATTCTCCATAAGAATTTCGAGGGTATGAGTAGTCTGCCCGCACTAGGCCAGCGTGGTGGACTAAGGCCTAACCCCTCTCAGTAGTAGAGGAGGCCCGTGCTCAGCAGTGGGCAGTATACAATACAAGGCTGATTGCTTTGCATTTCATTCTTATATCATAAATGAGAATTTTGTGAAGATTTTTGTTACACGTATTCAGAAACCGCTGTACAGATTTGGATGCAAGGACATATCCAAAAACGGGCTTAAAATTCTAACTAAAATACTTTAAATATATTTGGATAGTATTCCCAAAAACTAGGCCTTTGTAATAAATCGTATAATTTTAAAGTCCTCCGATTTTGAGATTTATGTCATTTTATTTTGCTAAAAACTCTAAAAGAACGTTTTATAAAGTTAGTTATAAATGGAGGGGTCTAAAAATATTTTTTAATGAATCCAAGATCCATATTTCTGGCCCTTTAATGTTTGAGGCTGGATAGATTTTAAGGCCCAGCACCCATACAAAAAGCGGACATCTCCCTTGGCTCACAGATAGATCAAGTCCTGGATTACTAGGGCATTTCGGGTATACTTTGACACGAGAGAGCCACAAATACATGCTAATATTAAATGACGCAACAAGACAAATGCAAAAACTATCCACGTTTATGTAAATTTAAGTATATTGGCATGGAAACTTCTTTGCCATTGTTTTTACTTTTTTGGACTGCCTCGGTGGCTTAGTTGTGGTACGACTGCCGCGCTGAGGTCTCGGGTTCGATCCCCGGATCGGATATTGGGTGTTGCTTGGTATCAGTTTTCAGTTTGCAATTTGCGTATGGTGATATGGGCACCACCATCACATCATGGGACGGAAGACACATGGCGAAAAATGTGTTCACTTTTTGCTCCCCTGTCTACACCTTCGGAGATAAGGAGTGTGTGTGTGTGTGTGTGTGAGAGAGAGAGAGAGAGTGAGAGAGAGAGTGAGAGAGAGAGAGAGAGAGAGAGAGACAGAAAGAGAGAGAAAGAGAGAGAGAGAGAGACAGAAACAGAAAGGGAGAGATAAGGAATGCGTGCGTGCGTGTATGCGTGCGTGTGTGTGTGTGTGTGTGTGTGTGTGTGTAAAAGAAAGAGAATGAGTATAAGTATGAGTGTGTTAACCTACCGGATATTTTTAACTAAATCTTAATTATTAAGAATGGGTAATACAAAATACATTTATATTTAGATTATTACAATTAAAATTCTTTATTTGGAAACGATATTAAGCATAAATTTAATTCTTTTTCAATTATTGATTCTTATTCATTCAATTTCCTACATGCGCTCGACAAGCATCTCCTCGATAGCCTATCAAAATCGACAGACTGCATCCATCAATTTCTGATAACCATCATTGTATCATACGTATCATGTGGCATAACATGTCTGTTGTAATCTATCTATCTAAAATAACATTTTTTCAAATTTTTGTCCGTCTGTCTTTCTGTCTGTCTGTTTGTTTCGGCTAATCTCTGAAATGGCTGGACCGATTTTGACGGGACTTTTATAAGCAGGTAGCTGATGTAATAAGGAGTAACTTAGGCTACTTTTTATCCCGGGAAAATATAAAGCGGGACTTTTATCCCGGGAAAACTCATTCACGCGGGCGGAGCCGCGGGCAACAGCTAGTACTATAATAAAGCAGTAGATGGTGTGTCTGTACATTTAAAAAAATATGATAAAAAAGGGGCTGACTAAAGAAGGGTAATGGAAAACAAATCAGCGATTTTTGGAACGAAGTTCCTTATCGCGCGTTGTGAAAGGGGGCTGGACGGAAAAAAATCTCATGAATAGTTGTCACGACACTTTTTGCTATTATCTTACTAATATGAACCTTAAATACAATGCGTAGAAGCTATAATTCTTGAAACGAGTATATTTTTATTTATTATAATTATTTTCTGTTTCTTACTGCACATCTCCGAAACTACTGAACGGATTTCGATGAAATTTGGTATGGATATAATTTGAAACCCTAGAAAGGACATAGATTGTTTAATCCCAGGATATAAAGCGGGACTTTTATCCCGGAAAAACTCTTTCACACGGGCGGAGCCGCGACAAAAAGCTAGTACATAATATGAGATAAGATTGACTTGTTATTTTTTCATTGGCACTTTTTATAACGACCACCATACCACCATACCATACCAGCCCTGTATTATATACTGCCCAGTGCTGAGCACGGGCCTCCTCTACTACTGAGAGGGTTTTAGGCCTTAGTCCACCACGCTGGCCTAGTGCGGGTAGGCGGACTTCACATACCTTCGAAATTCCGAGAACTTCTCAGGTATGCAGGTTTCCTCACGATGTTTTCCTTCGCCGTTAAAGCGAGCGATAATTCACAGAGAATACACAGAGCTGATTCTATTACATTAAAACAAATTTCAAATAATCCTCTAACACACATTAGAAATAATCTACTAGCAATCACACACAACACCAAGCTGTCAATTTCTCATACATTTATTAGCCAATGATACACCATATCCACGGAAATAAAAAAACAAAAAAAAGAGTCTTGGATACAACCCCTTACCCAGTCATTCAACAGTATAGTTAGTTATAGACCGGACATCAGGCTCAAATTTTTCGTCCAAAAGTTATTACCAATTGGTAATAAGTCGCCGTCTTATCTGACACATCCATGTGACAAGACGTCTCAGTAGCAAATTTTGTAAAGAATGCAATATTTTGGAAGGAAATATGCCAATTTGCGCATTACGATCATGTCAAAGTACGTTCTTATGCATTTTTCATAGGTGTTTCGTTATTTCTCGGTAGATTGAGTTACTGACGAACAGGCTCAACATTTTTGTATGAAAATTCTCCCAATGTCCGCTCTATATCCCTTACCGCTCCTAACAATCTTCCCCGCGACATACACGCTCTGTGACGTCACACGCTCGTCTCGTCTCTCGCTGCAACTCGCCTCGAAACTTGCGGAAGGAAGTTTATCGTAATCAATCAATGAGTACTTCTCCGGCGTGGCTACGAGCGAGAGCGACGAGTCTCTACGGTTAACAAATTGGCGGGAGGTTTGTCTATGGTATTTGAAAATATAATGTTGGCGGGAATGGGGATTTTGAAAAAGGAACGAAACTTGAGTTTTGTGTATTGAATTTGAAATTAGAATTAATGCTACGTTTGTCAGTGAAATTTGAAAATGGAACGATATTTATAATCTTGTATCTTGAATTTGAATTTAGAAACAAATATGGCGGAAGTTTAGTCTATTGAATTTGAATAAAAGATCGAAATTGGCGGGAGTTACGTGTCTTAAATTTGAAAATAGAACATATATAACAAATGTATTGAATTCATTGATGTATTAAAAAACCCTTGAATTTGAATAAGAAAAAATGTCAGGATTTTAACTACCAAATCAAGCATTTTTGTGGGTAGATGTTGACATTTAGAAATAACAATAATATTTTAAAAAATATTTTAAATTCATACAATACACGACCTACTCGGCTGCGTAATTTTACATAAATAACTATTTTTTTATTCCTTACCTACAATCCATACTATTCGAAGACGTGGAGCTATATTCGCGAAACCTCTCCACAGATGGCGCTGTTTTAGTTATTATTATATTCTCCGGAGTAGCACACAGCACCTCACAATCTTTATACCTCCTCTTCTTCCACGATTTGGTGAAAACCTCATCATTTTCCGTATCGCTTTTCACCCCGCTCTCTCTTAATATTTTATTCTGAGTGAGACACAGCGTAGACGGCGTCGAACTCCTACGCTTGGCAATCGACATAATTTTAAATAGATTGTCATCAGTTGGAGATATCTTGCCTTTAAAAGACTTTTTGTCAATAACATCAATACACTTCAAAGCGGATTTCCGTACCAAATCCATTCTCGGACTTGACGCGAGACTTTTACTAGCAAACGGCGATCGTCTACCTATCTCTTTCTTTCGTATTATGTCTAGCAACCTCCCGTCCTTTTTCTCGTCCGGCGTTTGGGATCCACTACTGTCTTCACATTTCGATACAGATTCTATGGAACCAATGAAACTGGCCCATTTCGCTGCAATGGTTTTAGATTTCCTACGCTTCGGTTCTACGGGACTGTTTCTTGAATTAGGTATCGACATTAGCGGACTATTGTGACCGGATTTTAGAACTAGCGATACGGTGCAGAGAGAATATTGAGCCTCAATTAGATCAGATATTGCTAGCAATTATTGGAGGCAATCGTCTCTTAAATATCTGCCAACACGAAGGTTGGCGTGAATTGCATCAGCATGTTCAGACGCGGTTCGATAACAGCTTGCAAATTATTGTAAACCATAATTGCATGCGATCATTGTTAGCAATAATTGATCCGCGTAGTTAAGCCTTTTGTTACCTTTTTGAAACGGTTTTTTACCATTGGTAAAGTATGACGTTTACCAATGGTAAAAAAATACAGGAATGGTTAAAGGTCAACTGAAAACTGAGTTTAAAAAACATGTTTTGAAGTCACGTTTGTACATTTTTTAATTTCATACACAAGTACCTGGAAAATTTTGAAAGTAATTCACTATGATCATTGGCAAATTAATTACACACTCCAAGGTCAAAGGTCAAGTTGCCATTGTTATAATTTAAACCGTTAACACCGCATTCAAACCGGCCGCACACAGCTGGTATGCATTTTATAACAACCTTATAATATAGCCAAGGTCAAGGTGATATTAAATCAATATTTAATTTCTAACGCTCCGACACAAAGTCTAATGTCAATAATTATGATATTAATCAAGACGATATTTGACAACGGCTGTAGGCGTTTGCTGCGATAATGGGCATTAACATTGGTGTTAATTGCTCACCCAGCATAAAGATCATCGAAAGGCCCTTAAAATTCCCTCACACTTACAATGGCTTCAAATAAAGATCACACACCTCACCAAAAGACCCTTAAAATCAGTTCGCACTAAAAAGGTCAAAGGTCGAGGTAACTTATCACACCACTTTTGCCCAGTTACATAAAGCCAAGGTCACTTCACTCGCAGCCGTCAACCGTCCAAGGTCACAAAGGTCAAGGTCACAAAGGTCAAGGTCACTCACCGTGCTCATTGAAGTGCTTCTCGAGTTCCTCGTGCGAGAGGTTGTTCTGCGAGGAGGGCTCCTCCGCCGCGACCGCCTGCTCGGGCCGCGCGCGGGAACATCTGCGGCAGGAAATGACGCGGTACAGTCTGCTCCCGACCTTCAATGCATCTTGCGTAACTCATCTCATACCATACCATACCAGCCCTGTGTTATACAGGGTCATTTTGACATTGCGTTAATAAATGAAATCACATACTTATCTCGTCGAAAATAACGCTTTCCATTAAGTTATTTTAACCATAGATGTAAAATAAAAAAGTGTAAGTTTCGAACAAAATAAATATTCATAAAAAGTAACTTTAAGTTTACACGACCTTATGCCACTACTACTGCTCTAAGATAATTAATCGCAGCGGCAACATTATACTTTCATTCAGAAATACACTTTCGCACACCCCATATTCGCACTAAACTACGAAATGTTCAAAAAATTTGAAAACTACAACCGGGATTTTTGGCAATAATATTCGTTATTTTTGGATGATTTTTGGCAAGATGTTAGAAGAGGTAAAGACGAATATGTGGTTTCATTTAGTAATGCAATGTAAAAATGACCCTGTGTACTGCCCACTGCTGAGCACGGGCCTCCTCTACTACTGAGAGGGTTCAGCCTTAGTCCACCACGCTGGCCTAGTGCGGGCAAACTTCACGTACCTTCGAAATTCGGGGAACTTCTCAGGTATGCAGGTTTCGTCACGATGTTTTCCTTCACCGTTAAAGCGAACGAGACTTCACAAATACACACATAACTTTTTAGAAAAGTCACGAGGTGCGTGCCCTTGGGTTTTGAACCTGCTGACATTCGTCTCGGCAGTCCGTTCCACTCCCATCTAGGGTACATACATGACATGGCTACATACATTCATCTCTTACATGACACGTCGATGTCCGGAATGTGTATGTGTGCGGAACATTTCATTAAAGGAGATGTCCGCTTTTTGTATGAGTGCTGGGCCTCAAAATCTAACAAGGCTCAATCTTTAGGGATATTAAAAAGGCAAAATATAGATCTTAAATCCATTAAAAAAATATTTTTAGACCCCTCCATTCATAAGCAACTTTTTTAAAAACGTTCATATTAAGTGTAGTTTTCAAGCCAAACAAAATTACATAAATCTCAGAATCGGAGCTCTTTAAAATTAAACGATTTATTGCAAAAGGTTAGTTTTCAGGAGTTCTACCCAAATATATATAAATTGTCTTGTTTAAAATTTCAGGCCCGTTTTTGGACATGTCCTTTTTAGAGTATTTTTTTTTTTACATTTTATTCATAATTGAATGGCATCAAATATTAACAATGCTTTCTTTCCAAGTCCTATTTATTTCATATCATTTTATTCACATATTATTATTACATTATTGTATTGCACGTAAACTATGATTTATGAAAATCATTAATTATGACTTTTCTGATGTGGGAATTATGTAATTACTAACTTTTGATACCGACTACGCCCGCGTGAATAACCCTTTCCGGGATAAAAAAAAGTAGCCTATGTGTTAATCCAGGACATGATCTACCCGTGTGCCAAATTTCATCGAAATCCGTTCAGTAGTTTTTGAGTTTATTCGTTACAAACACACTTACATATAAATCTTTCCTCTTTATAATATTAGTATAGATTAATTTCCTCACCTGAGCATGGCATTGCTGCATTTTAACGCTAATTCTAGACCGTCGAGCCAACAATGCCCCGCGGCTTGCGACGGCGCGCGGAATATCAGATGCGCGGTGGGGAGCGGCTGGACCACGGCTCCTGTGGGAACATAAAAAACAATAAAAAATCTTTATTACATTGAAATTAAACTATTATAACGGATTTTATCGCGGTTTTTTATTTTATTTTCTCCCGACGTTTCGAAGGCTTTGCAGCACTTCGTGGTCACGGGGCGGACTGAGGTGTTGGTGGTCCGAAAAGTTAGTGTTACAAAAAAAGCTGCAAAGCCTTCGAAACGTCGGGAGAAAATAAAATAAAAAACCGCGATAAAATCTGTTATAATAGTTTAATTTCAATGTCTAACATTCGCGTAAATCTTTATTATTTAAGAGACTGAGTCAATTCTTTTTTTTTTTTTTTATTGCATTGAATGACGAGCCGAGTATGCCGTTCGCCTGATGGTAAGCGATACGACCACCCATAAACAGTAGCAACACCATCCAGCACCTTGAGTTACAAAGTACTGTGTGGCATTCCACTGCGCTCGTCATCCTGAGACATAAGATGTTAAGTCTCATTATGTCCGGTAGTTACACTGGCTACAATGTCCTTCAAACCGAAACCCAACAGTGCATGCACACTGTTGCTTGGCGGTAGAAATAGACATTGCGGTGGTACCCACCCAGACGGCCTCTTACATAATGAGAGACCTACCACCAGTAAAGATTCTGACTATGTCACAGTGTTCACAAACGCTGTCGGAGGCATAACACGCTCACTTCTCATAATTTGGTTGGTGATATAGGTAGGACAACAAAATCTCGGAGTGAGCAGATGCCTCCGACTGCCTTTGTGAACACTGTCAACTAAGATTATACAAAACCAAAATAAAATATCCAAATCAAAATCATGTTTCTATCTTTTCAGTTCTTCAATGAATTTAATAAAGATGAATGAATTTGAGAAAGAAAGAAGCAGACATTGACGCTGTCGGGTTTTTGGTTTTTCTTATAAACATTACTTTAGGAAGAAAGAAGAACTTCCTTCCTTACCCCCATCACTGTCAATCTCAAGCCAACCCTACATCCCAACCACAGACCCCCACATCACCTCCGTGGACACACTCTTTTATAAACAATAAATATTTAAGAAAGAAGATGGAAGAGCTTCCTTCCAGACCCCCCCCCCCCCCCCTGTGCACTGACCGATGGTCTCGTTGTGTGGCCCGCGCGGCGCCCAGATGCTCTGCTCCAGCGGGTGGTAGAGCTTGAAGCAGAACCCGTCCTTCTTGCTCGGCCGCTCGATCACCTGGCAGGAGGTGAGCAGCACCGTACCCACCCAATGACTGCTCTGTAATATGAAACATGTATTTATTGATTTACTGGTGGGGGGTCTCTCATATGTAAGAGTCCGTCTGGGTGGGTACCACCGCAATGTCTATTTCTACCGCCAGCGGTGTGCATGCACTGTTATGTTTCGGTTTGAAGGACATTGTAGCCAGTGTAACTACTGGACATAATGAGACTAAACATCTTATGTCTCAGGATGACGAGCGCAGTGGAATGCCACACAGTACTTTGTAACTCAAGGTGCTGGATGGTGTTGCTGTTTATGGGTGGTCGTATCACTTACCATCAGGCGAACGGCATGCTCGTCTCGTCATTCAATGCCATAAAAAAATATATGTATTAATTAGATTAGCTTTTCCACCAGTATACACACACGCCTACGTGCCTTTTATTCCTGAAGGGGTAGGCAGGAGTGCCACTAATGCACCCAGTTTTCACCGTGCGTATTCCGTAAGGGGCAAACCTACCACCAATAACTCCAATAAGTATCAAAGAAATCAGTTTATAAGACAAATAGGAATGTTCTATTTTGTTCTACCTATGTACAGTCAGGCACAACAGTTGCTGAACAAATTCAAAATATCAAAAAAAATAGTTTTTTGCGGGGAAAAACGCGTTATCGCTACCACCACTGGGGGGTGAGTGGAACGGTTATGTTGGTTTCACACGGTCTTACAGCCCAATGTCGACACTCGGGCGTATAGCTTCCGAGCGAGCATTGGACCGAGTCCCTAATACTATGTACACCCTACACCGGCATACCAACCAAAACCCGCGGTGGCCTTCTTCGGCGCATACGAGACGGCCCCGGGGTATCTTGTTGCACTAAGATAAGCTTAATTGATTTCTTTTTGTGATGGTTTAAATTGAATACCTTAAATTTTATTTTTGTTCATATAATTTTTTTTTGTTTTTTTTTGTTTTGTGCATAATATTTTTTGTGAAGAAAACTAAAACTTTGGTTATAAAAGAAAAGTGTATAGGCAATTTGAAGTTTTGAGTTTGTTCAGTTACTTATGTGGCCGACTGTACCAGAACAAATACAATTTGAATTAGATATATTGAATATCTGAATGAAGAGACGAGCAAACCGCTTGCTTGATTGTCAGCGATACTACCATAAACAGTAGCAACACCACACAGAACTTTTAAGTACAAAGTACTGCGTGGCACTCCACTGCGCTCGTCACCCTGAGACATCAGTAGTCTCATAACGCCCAGTAATTACACTGGCAATGTCCCTCAAACCTTACACACTGCTGCTTGTTGGCAAAACTAGCGGATTTTGTAGTACCTATTTGCCAGACAAAGTCACATACTAGAGGTCATCCAGTTAACAAATTATAGCCAAAGGAATATAAACTTTCTTACCTTCGCCTTAGGACTCTTATAGAGCAACAGCAGACCGGGCTTAAGCACGCACCACAGCTTGGTCCATGACTTTAGCGAGCCTCGAACCTGAGAACAGAGAGTGTTTTTTTTTTTTTTTATAATGGCATTTGTGTTCACATTTTGCCAATGTCAAGTTTGGTTTGTATATTTTATTATCTGTAGTATGTCGAAGTAAAGCAGTGGCTACCTTACCAAGACTTTATCGAGGAGTTTTGGCGGCAACAAAAAAAACACTTGATTAGCACAATTATTTCAATTCACTTCATTTGAGCTCTTTAATAGAAGTATATTGGATAAAATACCACCATAATTATGCAATATAACACTAAGTATCACCAAAATAATGAATTAAAACAAGAGCACCTCATGACACTTCCAAGTTCCCGCCAAAAACCTCCAGAGAGTGTTAGTTAAATTTATTTATGTAATTAGTAGATACAAGTGTATACATGGTGTATATAAGTGTATACATAGTGCATACAAGTGTATACAAAGTGTATACATGTGCATACAAAGTGTATACATGTGTATACATGTGCATACAAAGTGTATACATAGTGTATACAGCGGTTAAGGTAGCTGCCCTTTCTGCCCCGCCTTAAAAATCCACCCTGTATACCACCACACGTTACCTTCAGCCAATCAGCGAGCACCACGACTGACGGATCCTCGATGGAGTGCAGGAGGGCGGACGCGACGCGCTTCTTCTCTCGCCTGTAGTGCTGTCTCTGCGCCTTGTAACTCTCCTTGCGAGATAGTGCCGTGCTCGTCGTGCGAGATACGCCGCCGACGGCTGTTTCCGATGACTGGAAGATGACATTATTACAGGGGGTTGCAGATATGCAGTATATCCGACGAAGCGATGATTGATTGGTGGTAGGTCTCTCATATGTAAGAATCCATCTGGGTGGGTGCCACCGCAATGTCTATTTCTACCGCAGCAGTGTGCATGCACTGTTGTGTTTCGGTTTGAAGGACATTATTGCCAGTGTAACTACTGGACATAATGAGACTCAACATCTTACGTCTCAGGATGACGAGCGCAGTGGAATGCCACACAGTACTTTGTAAGTCAAGGTGCTGGATGGTGTTGCTACTGTTTATGGGTGGTCGTATCGCTTACCATCAGGCGAACGGCATGCTCGTCTCGTCATACTATGCAATAAAAAAAAAGCGAGGAGATTATATAAGGTGTTAAAGAAGTATCTTATATCTCAGTATTATAAATACTAAAGTTCATAATTTTATTTAGCAACCTATAAGATTATCAATAAGTTAAACTCAGTTATCGACGTATATTAACGTCCTTCAAACGAGGTTTAAAGAGAAATTATAGCTGTCGACAAACAACTTGACCCACCGCTTGTAGATGCCTACGGGGAGTACGCCCCGGCCACAGCGTATTGACCACACGCTTGGTAGATCAGTGGGCTTCTTGCGTTTGCGTGAGTTTCTTTCTGCCTTTCTTTTCCAGGTACTCATCGCTTAGGTTGCTAGTTAAAGGCTGGTAGGTTAGCTAGGTTAGAACCTGTATTGTCCTCACCGGTGGGGATCGCGGCGCGTTCTTCCCATTACTTTTATTAAAAAAATCATTCCTACCAGCCCGAGCTGGCTTCTTTGTTTATTCTCTCTTACTTTAATTTTACTCCCTATATGTCTGTAGTTATATAAGTGACTTTTTAGATAAAAATGTATCTTGACTTATCATAAATGCAACTATGTTCGCCTACGTGGTGGATAAAGTATTTTACATTCTTTTTATTTTAAATAAAAAAGCATCACAATATCATCCCAAACAGAAGGTATACCATACCTTGTCAGACGAGGTTCCGTCAGGGGGATGCGCCCTCGAATCCCCGGAGGCCGGCGTGACGGGCGCGCCAGGCGACCTCGGCGGCGGCGTTAGAGTCGGCTCGCCTACAGACGATCAAGCTTTCATACTGAGTAATGTACGAAATAAAACATAGGAGACTACCCTATTCTAGCCAATTGTAAATCTACCAATAAAAAAAATTAAAATCACTATAAAAGACCGCCTCTGTAAAAAAGCTTACTATCGTATTTGCGATTATCTGGAGGATACAAATGCTTGGGATTAAATTGCTCGGATTCACTCATGTTTTATAATTTGATTGTTTATATGTTATACATTGTTTTGTTTTGTTTTTTTTTTGACATAATTAATAATTGAATTTATATTGTTACTTGCAAATTGTAATATATATATATATATATATATATAAAAAATAAATATAACAATAAAAGACCTACGCTGAGTTTCTTGGTGCTTCTTCTCAGGTCAGTGGGCTTTTCCGAAGCACTGGTAGAATCTTTTAGACGATAAAAACATTGTAAAAAAATACGTGTAAAAGTGCCCTTAGGGGCCTAATTACTGAATAAATGATTTGAATTTTGTTTTTTTTTTAATTTTGAATCACAGCGCCCCTATGCCTACGCACAGCGAAGTCTGTCACCTTTCTGCGTTTCATTTTAGAATGTATTTATTTTTATAAATTAATTAAGAAGAGTCAAATATCCCATTGGGATATGTGCCACTAAGATAACTCACCGTAAATAGGTGGGGTAGCAGGCGCCGTAGCTGGCAGCACCACGTTCAACGGCGGATGATGCTGCTTCTGTAACCAAAAAAGATGATCATCATCATCAGCAGTAAACGAAGGAAATACGCTGATGCACTTAGCCTAGAGTCTATCCCACCCTCACACCCGCCACTACAACTCCTGTAAGCCAGGATCAGTAATGGCACGCATTTTATGACACTAAGCGGTGAAGCTCGACGAGTCTCGGGGAACACTAGTCTGTCTTTATACATAAACTCACGCCTTTCTCCCATTGGGGTAGGCAGAGACTATGGAGCGCCAAGTGCTACGATCCAAGCATACCTCTTTCGCTTCTTCTACAGTGATCAGTCTCTTCATACATGCTCGTCGGTTAAGAGAACTCCTTATTTGGCCCTTCATTAGGAGGTCGCCAATTTGGTCCATGAAGGTACGTCTAGGACGTCTCCGATCGACACTACCACTCACTTTCACGACATAGATTTCTTTCGTTCCTCTTCTTTCATCCATCCTTTCCATCAATCCACACTTTTCTCTTATTCGGTATTCCTCACTCTATCACTTACTTTCAGCCCACACATACTTCTCACTTCTTCTCTTCTATTTCTGTCTGTCTTTATCCCGCAACGAAAATAATCAAATAGAAAGATAAGGAGGAGTTGGAAATATGCACTTAGCCTATGAAAAGGCTGGATTGATTGGCATTTGGTGTATCTGTGGTTCATACTTTATCGATATTATGCTGCCCTGGTAATCGTTATAACAAAAATATGGCCACCTTTGACTTACTGCCCTCTCGACTACCACGGCAGCATTAGTATAGTACCCTATATAATATACTGACCCTCTGCTATAATAATCCCTTCCTAGCCGAATTCGGCCACAACGGCCAATCTCAACAGAGATCAGCCACGTACGCAGGAGATATTATAGTGCACAAGTGTGTGCGCAATACACAGGTGCACTCGATATTCCTTCACTCTCATAGTCCGGTGAGACGGCAATCCGACATGATCAGGCGCAGGACCAACGGCTTTACGTGCTTTCCGAGGCACGGGGGTATCACACCGCCAACTTCCTGACTCCGAGCTGCGACTGAGTAATTTTTAAGACGGAAATACCCAGTCACAATGTTTTTGGCTCGACCCGGGATTCGAACCTCAGCGCGCAAATCGTACTCGTAACGCGTACGCATTACAACTACGCCACCGAGGCAGTCACAGAGCAGACCCTCTGCTACACGGGCCTCCTCTACTAAACGGGTTAAGCGTTAGTTCGCCACGCTGGCCTAGTGATGCAATCTTTATATACATTCGAAATTCTATTAAACAATTTCAGGTATGTAGTTTTCCTCACGACTTCCTCCACTGTTAAAGCGAATTGAAAAGGAGTTGATAGGTATCTTCATAAAGTCAGAGATGTGTTTGGGTTTTGGAGGAATGACCTACCCCTCGACATTCCGTTCCATTCTCAACTAGGCTATTGCAATACAAAGGAAATAAATATTTTAATACATTTTTTTTCTTTTTTTTTTATTACTTTGAATGACGAGACGAGCATGTCGTTCGCCTGATGGTAAGCGATACGAACACCCATAAACAGTAGCAACACCATCCAGCACCTTGAGTTACAAAGTACTGTATGGCATTCCACTGCTCTCGTCATCCTGAGACATAAGATGTTAAGTCTCATTAAGTCCTGTAGTTACACTGGCTACAATGTCCTTCAAACCGAAACACAACAGTGCATGCACACTGCTGCTTGGCGGTAGAAATAGACATAAAAAAATCTCACCGAAACAACCCAGTACATAAGTAAACGTAATAACCTACTTCAGTTTAACCCAAATTGGGACACTCATATTAAGACACTAGGCACCACAACACTAATCTTATTTATTTATAATTGATTATTAAGAATTTATTTCATTTATAATCCTAGTCACACGCATTAATTGATTATTGAGAGTTTATTGAATTTCAAGTCCCTTCATCAAAATTATTGATTGATTATTGAGGATTTATATTATAATAAAATTTATAATTGTATTGTAATACTTTCTTGTACACAAAAACCTATATAAAAATATAAAAACGTACAAGTAGCAACCTTATCACTCAAAGCAATATCTTACAGATAAAAATAGGATGAAGATAATAGCACCAGTAAGGAAGGCAGTCTAAATCTTATTCTGCCACTCTCAAGTATCAAAATACTAACTAACACTATAACACTATAAAACTCTTTTCAAAATAAAGAACTAACTATAACGAAAGTCAAACAAAAACTACGAGGATTAATTCATAAACAAAATAACTTATCGAATAATAAAATAGGATTAACTCATGAAACAATAAATTGTCGTAAATGATGTGTTATTGACGTGCAAAAATGTCGTTTCATTGTTAAATTGTTGTGGATTGTGACTATGTCATTTAATTTGGCCGGCATGAAGTTAGTTACAATTAACGGTTTAATTTCCACGAACATTAAAGTCTAAACACTTCAGAATCCTTTTAATTTCATACACACACACTCGCGCCTTTTATACCCGAAGGGGTAGGCAGAGGCGCAACTAGTGCACCCACTTATCGCCATGAGTATTCCGTTTCATGATGTGATAGGGGGCAAGCCTATCGCTATATCGGGAACAAATTCCAGACTCCGGGCTGATACTAAGAGAAAAACTAAATATCAATTTGTCCGACCCGGGGATCGAACCCGAGACCTCAGCATTGCTGTCGTACCGTAATACAACTACGCCACCGAGGCAATTTTTATTTAATCTAGACTAGAAAAGCATATTGCTCGCGTTATGGAAAGTATCAAGATGGTAAACAGTAGCAACCTCATCTACAACTTTGAAGAATGTTGCAAACAGATCGGCATTATGTACTGAGGGATAATCACCTCTCTTCAGTACTCTATCCCCACTGCATTTACCATCAGGTGTAGCGGAGTCACTTATCTAAAAAAAAACAAACGTTAGGGAATTTTGGTACTCACCCTCCCCAAAGAGGAATAGTTTGGCGTCGACGTTTGAAACTGCGCGCATTCCGCCCTCAACGCTGGGGATGAAGGGGTCGTGGAGGGGGAGGAAGGCTCTATGACGGGGGACGAACTCATTTTAACGTAACGTTAGCACATCACAAATTCCATATTCAAATTACTACACCATATTTATTGCAATAAAATTTAATTTATAATTAAATCCTCACATTACAATTATTATTATTATCACCGATTTATTTCGTTCAATTAATTTATATTTAGAATATGAGTTGGCTCAATAAATTTATTTAGAAAATATCTTTTAATTTATTAGCTTTACAGATTATCAATTCAATTTAAAGTAGATAAAAATTGTATTTAGAGAAATATTACTGAGTGCTTTGAATAATTAAATTGGTAAATAAAATATCCATTGTGTTACATAGTTTGGAAGATATAATTGGAATGATTGTGGAAGATATATTAAATGGAATGTGGTTGGTAGTGGGTGGGGATAAATTGAGGAAGTTGAATAAATAAGGTATATTTTCCTGTAACAAATAAAATGGAATTATGTATTAGAAAATAGAACATTCATAAACATTAGGTACCCCACCTGAAGAGTTTAAAGGAACTTAAAACATAACAGTAATAAAACTAAAAGGTCAAAGTAAAAAAGTATCTAAAATAAACGAATTGTCGTTTCCAATCCATTTAACCGCCAACATAAAAAGACGGTTGTTATAAGTATGTGTATGTATGTCTGTGGCTTCGCAGCTCCCAAATGAATGGACAGTTTGTTAATCGTTTTTAAGGGTCTTGTATTCATACTGTCATAGTTATTACCGCCAAGCAGCAGTGTGCATGCACTGTTGTGTTTCGGTTTGAAGGACATTGAAGACAGTAACTACTGAACATAATGAGACTTAACATCTTATGTCTCAGGATGACGAGCGCAGTGGAATGCCACACAGTACTTGTAACTCAAGGTGCTGGATGGTGTTGGTACTGTTTATGGGTGGTCGTATCGCTTACCATCAGGCGAACGGCATGTTCGTCTCGTCATTCAATGCAGTAAAAAAAAAATAGTTATCTGGCTGAAATTTTCACAGAATACGTGGCGTTGTAAATTTCAATAGCGTAGTTGACTACTTTTTTTTAATAAATTTATCAAAAATGTATTCCATCCAAAATCTAATGGAAAAGTAATTTTCAAAATTGGGGCGAGAATTAGTTATAAAGCTTTATAACTTACTAGTTATAAAGCTTTGAAATTTGGTGGTAGGGGTAGCTGTCAAGTAACAGTAATATTACACTGTGACGTCACCGAGAGTCGCCGGCCATAACGCTGCGTGCGTGCGAAAGAGATAGCGCGATATCCCCTCCACGTCCCTACTTTTGCTCACAACAATATTTCAAATATGAATAACTGCTTTATTTTTCAACCAATTTTGATGCTTATATCACAGAAGAATTTCGTTTTCGTATTATTTTCTGTAACATATAAAATAATTGACAAAATCAAACATAGGAAACTAACCTATCCGTGAAAATATTTTAAGCCTTTTATTCCGGAAGGGCCTTACACGAGCAGAACCGCGTGCCTGGTTAATTTACAATGATAAATCATATTCTCGTTTGATAAACGTCAATGTACAGGAAATGCCACTGATAAGAGATATGGAAGGAAATTGTATATGATAGGATTATAAAAAAAAATATGTACATATTAACGCCATTTGTCTCCGAAGGAATAGGCAGAGGCACAACTAGTGCGCCCACTTTTCGCCGTGCGTATTCCGTCCCATGATGTGATAGGGGATGAGCCTATCGCCATATCGGGCACAAATTCCAGACTCCAGGCTGATACTGAATAGAAAAATCCAATACAACTGCCCGACCCGGGAATCGAACTAGAGACCTCAGCATTGCAGTCTTACCGTAATACCAGCCCTGTATACACTGTCCCACTGCACGAGCCTCTATTGAGACGGTTTAGATTAGTCCACATGCTGTAGTTCGGGTAGACTTCACATACCTTCGAAATGCTTATGGAGAATTCTCAGATACCAGAAATACATACAAAATTTTGTCAAGAAAAAATGCAGAAACCGCTGAAAAGAATCAGATGTTATTTGGCACGTAATATACTAATTCTTCGCGTAAAATTTACCGTCCAATAAAAATTAAATTAAAATTTAAAAACACCCGACACAAAAAGTCTCTAAAAATTATCATACTAAAAGTGTCTTTGTCGTTTAAGACCTAATAGTATTTTGATCCAAGCGTCGTCGCGTCGGGGGACCGAACTCCGGACCGGTGAGATGAAAATACTTCTTTCTCAGTCCCCCGACGCGACGACGCTTGGATCATAATATTATTAGGTACTTAAACGACAAAGACACTTTCATAATTATACTTCTTAGAGGCTTTTAGTGTCGGTGGTTTTATAAATTTATTATGGTTTATTATGGTAGACCGAGTTCGGGGTACTATTATGATAATATGACTGCCTCACGCAGGGAGTTTAAGGCCGCGCTTAAATACGTACAATCCAACCAAGAAAAAATAAAAATGGATATTCTTGCCCGGCATCACAGTAGTGGTGACTTGACAAAATTTTGGAAAGAAACTAAAAAATTAGATAGTAAAAACAGTATAGCCTTGAGTGTAGAAGGAGAAAAAAATCAAAAGAATATTGCAAATTTATTTAAAAAACATTTTGAAGTAGTGAGCAACCGCCACAAAAATAGCAATAATAATAATAATAAGTCTAAGAGCAGCCATGTTTCTGAATTATGTTGTCAAATTGCGTTCTCGCCGAAGCAAATAGAATTAATTTTGAGAAAGATGAAACGTGGCAGGTCTCCCGGACACGATGGCCTTAGCATTGAACATCTATTGTATGCGGGCCAGCATATATGTGACGTTTTGGCGCGGCTTTTTACTCTCTGTGTGAGGCATTGCTACTTACCAGAGGAGCTTATCCGCACACTGGTGGTTCCTATAACGAAGAATAAAACGGGGGATATCTCGAGTACGGGCAATTACAGACCTATTTCCTTAGCTACTATAATGGCCAAGGTGCTTGAACGAGGTATTCAACTGCACATGAGCAGCTTAGATATAGATGACGGTCAATTTGGGTTTCGCCCTCTAGTTTCGACAGATATGGCAATATTCTCTTTGAAGCAGATTGTTAGCTATTACAAACATCAAGAAACCACTGTTTACGCGTGTTTTCTAGACCTGAGTCGTGCCTTTGACACGCTGAACCACGATCTGTTATGGAAGAAGTTGCGTGACGATACAAGTATTCCGTCCGAGATCGTGGACTTGCTTGCTTTTTGGTATCGCAATCAGAACAACAATGTCAGATGGGGAAGTGAGTTGTCGGAGAGTTTTCAGCTTTCCTGTGGAGTGAGACAGGGCGGGCTTACCTCTCCCGATCTATTTAATGCGTACATGAATGACTTACTCGTGGAGTTGAGTAGCACAGAGGTGGGGCTCAGGTTGGATGGTAGGTATGTCAACAACTTGAGCTACGCTGATGATATGGTGCTGCTCAGCCCCTCGATTAAAGGGTTAAGAAAACTATTAAAGATCTGTATGAGTTATGCCGAGAAACACGACCTTATTTACAATGAAAAAAAGACGGAAATGGTAATTTTTAGATCGGGAAAGGGGCCAGCGAATGTCCCGGGTATTTTCCTTAAAGGACAACCTGTAAAAGTTGTTGAAAGCTTTAAGTACCTTGGCCATATCGTCACTTCCTGCACAAGGGACGATGCAGATGTTGAACGTCAACGGAGGGCACTTTGCATTGTGGGTAACATGATTGCAAGGAAGTTCAGTAAATCGTCACCTGACGTGAAGTTAACACTTTTTAGATCGTTTTGCCAATCGTTTTACACGTGTCAGCTCTGGACAAATTATACGAAAAAATCATATGGTAGTATAAGAGTAACCTACAATAACATATTTAGGCATCTTATGGGTCTCAAACGTCACTGCAGCGCTTCTGAAATGTTTGCGGAGGCGCGTATTGATACATTTAATGCCATACACAGAAAACGCATTGCATCATTTATGTCTAGAGTTGCTTCGTGTAAGAACTCCATTATTATGAGTCTGGCTGACAGGTTGATGATGACGGCAACATATCGACGTTGGGTGGAGATGACCTCTCAACTATCATAGTTTTTTAAGTAGTTAGTGTATTTTGTGATATGGATCATGGGTCTGCAATAAAGTTTATTATTTATTATTTATTATTTATTTAAATTTAATTTATTTCAAACTTTTTAATTTACTATATTCTCCATCATGGCTCCTTGATAATCAACTATCTAACACCTACTCGTTGGACCATTCTTATGAGCCCACACACGCTATATCTGCTATAAGCTGCTAAAGAGTTAGGTATCCCGACTACTTGACGCTGCAGCATCAGCTTAAGGTTAACATGTCTTGAAAATATTGACAAACTCACAGTACACCAAATTTAAAATCAATCAGACTTGTGAAAGATCTTCATAAATTATAGCTAAGAACCATCTAAATCATATCAGCTTTCAAACAAAAAAAAACCGCGTCAAAATCGGTCCATTCGTTTGAGAGCAACGATGCCACAGACAGACATTCAGATACACAGATACAAACCCTAAACTTATAACACCCCTCTTTTTTCTGTAGGGGGTTAAAAATAAGAAACTTTATAGGCGTGGTTTACATATATATTGATAGGCAAGCCAATGTATTATTAGTTTCGTTTTTATTTTTTTATTATTTTGGTACTCTTTAGTTTTGATTTTTGTTTAATATTTTTTGTTCTGTTATTTCATGCCAATTGTTTTGTTCGGTTGTGTGTTGTGACTAATAAATCGTTTTTTTTTCTTACATAACAACTGTCACCGAGATCAACCAAAATTATACATAGTAATATTGTAATATGATTTTATCGAATTCACACAGCAGCCTCTCAATCAATCGCTGTACCAGAGACCACTCTTATCAGCAACCTTCAACATTATCAGTTACTCACACACCAAATCTATTAACCCAAATATGTTACTTGTTTTTTTCTGTCTCGACGGCGTAGTCATGTCATGACTGATGCGCTGAGGTACGGACGATTCTGCGTCGGTAATTTCTTTAATAGAACCTTAATATGCAGCTTACTTTGTCTTATTGTTAGTAATCCAATCCAACTTTCCACAGAATGATTTCAAGCTATAATGGAATAGGGAACGATTTTGATATTTTTTGCGGCACTTTATCAAAGGCAAAACAACATATTTCAAAATTAATTAATTAATCATTGTAGTAGTAGTAGTACTCATAATATCTTTTTTATTTATTTTTTTTCTCTTTGTTTTATAAAAATATAATATTAAGTTTTTAGTGTAAGCATATTGTGTGGTGGTGTTGTTTCCAGTACCCACCTGATATTATGATCTGTGTATGCATGCTGTGTTCACTTGTTTAGAATGGCCCTTTAATTAATGATTTTACTGTATCTAAGTTTTACTTATTAGCGTGTCAATAAGGAACATTCAGTTATAAATAAATAAATAAAAAAAAATAAAAAAAAACTTTAATTGTATAATCCTATTAATATTATAAACGCGAAAGTTTGTAAGTATGGATGTATGGATGTTTGTTACTCTTTCACGAAAAAACTACTGAATTTCGATGAAATTTAGCACACGGGTAAATCATGTCCTGGATTAACACATAGGCTACTTTTTATCCCGGGAAAATATAAAGTGGGACTTTTATCCCTGAAAAACTTTTTAACGCGGGCGGAGCCACAGGCTAATCTATACTAATATTATAAAGCCGAAGAGTTTGTTTGTTTGAAGTTTTGAACACGCTAATCTCAGGAACTACCGGACCGATTTTAAAAATTCTTTCTCTAATAGGAAGCCTCATTACTCCGAGTGCTATAGACTTTTATCCCGGAAAACTTTTCCACGCGGGCGGAGCCGCGCGCAATAATAATATAATAATAGACAGACAGACATAATATAATACATACATACAGACTCACGCCATTTATAGGATCAGCCAGGAATCTGACATTTGTTCCCTATATCGCGATAGGCTCGCCCCCTATCATATAGGATGAAAGAAACACAGCGAAGATTCACTAGTTGCGTCTCTGCCTACCCCTAACATAACAGACATGTGTGTCCAAAAAAACCCAATCGTAAAAGAACACTCAATTCCAAGGACACAAGAATAATCACGCAACCCAGATATTCTGAATAGAAACGATTTCAAGGTCTAGCGTCACCTTGCAGTCAACTAAACCGTGTCAGTCTGAAACCATTTGGTTACACTGAGTTTACAGTCACGCTTCCGTACCTCTGGGGGTGAATACGCACACTCACGCCTTTGTTCCCCGAAGGGGTAGTCAGAGGCGCAACTAGTGCACCCACTTTTCGCCGTGCGTATTCCGTCCCATGATGTGATAGGGGGCGAGCCTATCGCCATAACGGGCACAAATTCCAGACTCCGGGCTGATACTGAATTTAAAACCCAATATCACTTTGCCTGACCCGGGAATCGAACCCACGACCTCAGCATTGCAGTAATACTGTAATACAACAACGCCACCGAGGGAGAATGGGGGTGATAAGACAATGTATATAATACTAGCTTTTTCCCGCGGCTCCACCCGCGTGAATGAGTTTTCCCGGGATTAAAGTCCCGCTTTATATTTTTCCAGGATAAAAAGTAGCCTATGTGTTAATCCAGGACATAATCTACCCGTGTGCCAAATTTCATCGAATTCAAATTAAAAATAGCCTATAGCACTCAGGAGTAATGTAGCTTCCTATTAGTGAAAGTATTTTCAAAATCGGTCCAGTAGTTCCTGAGATTAGCACGTTCAAACAAACAAACTCTTCAGCTTTATATATTAGTATAGTTATAAAACAAGCTGGCTGCTCAAGACCGGGATGGTTGGCGTTCACTTGGGGAGGCCTACGTTCAGCAGTGGACGGCGACAGGCTGATTGATTGATTGATAGATATAAAAAAGTATAGATAAGTATAGATTATCTACTGAATTATGCACCATTCGAAACCTAGATTCGAACCTCGACCGCATCATAGCAACAGTTAAATTCGCTACAGCCTCGGGGAACTAATGAGATTTGCCAACGGTGACCCACTTACAAACGCAAACTCTCCTGCAGACGGAGGAAAAGCATCTGTACTGAAATAAAATATATATATATATATATATTCTATGGCATTGAATGACGAGACGAGCATGCCGTTCGCCTGATGGTAAGCGATACGACCGCCATAAACAGTTGTAACACCATCCAGCACCTTGAGTTACAAAGTACTGTGTGGCATTCCACTGCGCTCGTCATCCTGAGACATAAGATGTTAAGTCTCATCATGTCCAGTAGTTACACTGGCTACAATGTCCTTCAAACCGAAGCAGAACAGTGCATGCACACTACTGCTTGGCGGTAGAAATAGACATTGCGGTGGTACCCACCCAGACGGACTCTTACATATGAGAGAATTACCGAATAAGTACCATTTCGACTACTAGGCTATACTAGTTATTGTAGCTACATCACTGACTACCTCTGTTCTGTAGTGAATCATACGTACAATCCGTGACCCCAATAATTGCACTACAAGCTGTTCAAATCGATTTGTGTGAAAACGGTCAGTTAGCAAGCAACTAACTCGTTTATCAAATTATTACTAGACAAGCGTGAACCTTGAACTATGGTTAGATTCACTTTTAAATACAGGCTATTTTAGAATTGCGGTATCAATTAAAAGCATTATAATTAATAAGCTTGTTATTGATTAATCATTAGTAAAGACCGGATTATATGCAAATTAAATGGACCGAAATATGCAACATCAAGTAATGGTGGCCCACGTAAGTACTACGTTCCGGGTTCAGCCTGTGTACATCCAGTTCAAAGACAGGTTATGCAAGGTGGAAAGACAACTTGATAAAGGTCGCAGGAACACGTTGGATGCAGGCCGCTTTTGACAGGTCCGTCTGGAAATCTTTGGGGGAGGCCTATGTTCAGCAGTGGACTTCATCGTGATGATGATGATGATATCCAGTTCAAACAGGCCGGCATAATTGTGTCGACTGACGAGGGATTATCACCATACCACCGTACCAGCCCTATATTATATACTGCCCACTGTTGAGCATGGGCCTCCTCTACTACTGAGACCCCTCTCAGGCCTCTTAGCCACCACGCTGGCCTAGTGAGGGCAGGCTTTACACACCTTCGAAATTCAGAGAACTTCTCAGGTATGCAAGTTTCCTCACGATGTTTTCATTCCCCGTTAAAGCAAGCAGTAATTCACAAAGAATATACACATAACTTTTTAGAAAAGTCAGAAGTGCGTGCCCTTGGGTTTTGAACCTACGGACGTTCGCCTCGACAGTTCGTTCCACTACCAACTAGGCAATCGCCCCTATCACATCATTGGACTGATTACAAAAGGCGAAAGGTGCCCTTGTTACACCTCTGCCTACCCCCTAGGAGATAAAAGGCGTCATGCTTTGATTAATTATATACCTAGATAGAGTGACGCGCTACAATGAAACTAAAACAAACAGGCCAACTTTTCTTAAGCTAGTTTGCGTGACAGCTGTGTCATACGCTATCGCTGCATCATTCTGCGTATCGTTGTGTGCGCGCATAATGATACCAGTTATTACATAGTTTCTATTAAAACGGGGAGATAATTATATCCATGAAAACAACAAAAAATAATTCACTCGAACTCATTTAGCGGGCAACAGTTGGCCTCTATTTTTTTCGACACGTTTCAAACGTTCAGTGTCTATCTAGGTATACAGTGGGCTTAGAATGTGACTACCTCGGTGGCGTAGTTGTATTGCGTACGCGTTACGAGTACAATTTGCGCGCTGAGGTCCTGGGTTCGAGTCCTGGGTCGGGCCAAAAACATTGTGACTGGGTTTTTCCATCTTTAAAATTACTCAGTCGCAGCTCGGAGTCAGGAAGTTGGCGGTGTGATACCCCCGTGCCTAGGAAAGCACGTAAAGCCGTTGGTCCTGCGCCTGATCTCTCTCCGGTCATGTCGGATTGCCGTCTCACCGGACTATGAGAGTAAAGGAATAGGGAGTGCACCCTGTGTATTGCGCACACACTTGTGCACTATAATATCTCCTGCGTATCTGGCTGATCTCTGTTGAGATTGGCCGCCGTGGCCGAAATCGGCTAGAAAGGGTATTATTATTTTAGAATGTGACAAAAAAACACGTCACGACTCCGTTTCGTCTTATTGGGATTGGTTGAGAGACTAACACGTGACTGACGTATTGGTCTCTCGATCAACCACAAACATCAAAATTAAACGACATCGTTTTACGAGTTGCGTCTTTGTGTCACATTCTAAGCCCACAGGGTAATTTTTACATTGCATTACTAAATGAAACCACATATTCGTCTTTACCTCTTCTAACATCTTGCCGAAAATCATCCATGAATAATGAATATTATTACCAAAAATCCCGGTAGTAGTTTTCAATTTTTTTGATCATTTCGTAGTATAGTGCGAATATGGGGTGTGCGAAAGTGTATTTCTGAATGAAAGTATAATGTTGCCGCTGCGACGAATTATCTTAGAGCAGTAGTAGTGGCATGAGGGCGTGTAAACTTAAAGTTGCTTTTTATAGATATTTATTTTGTTCGAAACTTACACTTTTTTATTTTAATCTATGATTAAAATAACTTAATGGAAAGCGTTATTTTCGACGAGATAAGTATGTGATTTCATTTATTAACGCAATGTCAAAATGACCCTGTATTATTAATCAAAGGCGTCATGTATATACGTCTATTAATACAAGATATGAGTAATCAACTAGGGAATTACTTCGACACACGGTCAAGTTGGGCCTCCTACAATTACGCCAATTTAAAGATGTACTCGTGGGTGGTCACCGGATACATTGAATCTAACGGAATAGCGAATGTACAGTCGAAGAAGTGTATGCTCGACCACCTTACGGTTCTAAATAAGTCGCTTCCGCGTCATCTGTCAGCTACATGCAACTAACGTAGACAATAAGAGTTTTATGGTATTAAATGACGAGACGAGCATGCCGTTCGCCTGGTGGTAAGCGATACGACCACCCATAAACAGTAGCAACACCATCCAGCACCTACTGTGTGGCACTCCACTGCGCTCGTCATCCTGAGACATAAGATGTTAAGTCTCATTATGTCCAGTAGTTACACTGGCTACAATGTCCTTCAAACCGAAACACAAGAGTGTATGTACATTGTACACTGCTGCTTGGCGGTAGAAATAGACGTTGTGGTGGTATCCACCCAGACGGACTCTTACATATGAGAGACCTACCACCAGTAAAATAATAAGTTATCTGCTGTTTCCTTTGTACATCTCCCCAATGATCGCGCCTGCTTGGTAAAATATGAAAAAAGGGCGTTTTATGTTGAACAAGCGTACTAGCATCAAAGTGGGTGATTGTACCCATGACTCATATGGTCGACCCATATAAACAACTTATTCGCTACCATCGGCTCCATAGCGATTGGACCAATCGGTATACAGTGTAACAGTGTTGCCAAATTTAGCCAAACAAAAAGCAACAAATAAAACCGACTTCAAAACCACTACAAACCAAATGAATGTATATTTGTTAATGTATTTGCTTAACTTAGTTGGCAATTTTTTTTTGAAGTCGGTTAGAGTATGAACAGTAATATCGGGGATTTATGGTGAGGAGCAAAAAATTGTGCGTGTTTTCAGATTTTCAATTAAAAGCGGATATAATAATCGCTTCCGAGCCGATTTCGGCCACGGCGGCCAATCTCAACGGAGATCAGCCAGATACGCAGGAGATATTATAGTGCACAAGTGTGTGCGCAATACACAGGTGCACTCGCTATTCCTTCACTCTCATAGTCCGGTGAGACGGCAGACATGACCGGAGAGAGATCAGGCGCAGGACCAACGGCTTTACATGCTTTTCGAGGCACAGGGGTATCACACCGCCAACTTTCTGACTGTGTAATTTTTAAGATAGAAAAACTCAGACACATTTTTTTTTGCCCGACCCGGGATTCCAGCCCAAGACCTCAGCGCGCAAATCATACTCGTAACGCGTAAGCAATACAACTACGCCACCAAGGCAGTAAAAAAGTAAAAACATGAACATTAACGTTGTGCATTTTTGAATATTTTGGAATGGTTAGGGAATAATTTCGCACGAATTGCTTTATTTATCAGTATAAAAGTCCTATCATTTATGTGGTTAAAGTCCTGAACGCCGCTAAAGAAGATTTCACTTCAAAAACAATAAGTCTACACAGTACAGTCACCAGCATAAGTAGCTGAACAAATTCAAAATTTCAAATCGCCTACATACTTTTGTGTTCTTACTAATCTTTTTTTTCTCTTCACCAAAATAAAATAAAAGAGATTTACTTTACTTCAAACAAAGAAAAAACGGTTTCATTTTAACTTAACGCGTATATAGGCGATTTGAAATGTTGATTTTGTACAGATATTTATGCTTCTGACTGTACAGTCTCTAAAAGCAGATAATTATTTGCTTATTCTTAGTCATACCTTATTCCGCTGCTCAGTGTTTCGATAATGCTATCAAACAAGTTTTATGACATCGTAAAATCGTATCTTTGATGAATTTTAGAACAATAATAGATCTTTGTTGACAGGGAAGGACGTTTTACACACACTTCACATCGGCAAAAGTGTAAACAGAGACCCATTTTTTGCATGTTTTTCATCCTATGTGATAGGGGTCGAGCCTATCGCCATATCGGGCCCAAATACCAGACTTCGGACTGATACTGAGCAGAAAAACCTAATATTAACAAGGAATCCTTTTTCCGTGATTTGCCTATACACATACCTGAGTGTGTACAGTCGGCCACAAAAGCAGCTGAATAAATTAAAAACTTCAAAACGAAATTTTGAATTTGTTCAGTTACTTATGTGGCTGACTGTACCAAGGCATATAAAATAAATAAAATAATATATTCATCACGCGGTCTAAATTAGTTGCACTTATGATAAGTCAAGATACATTCAATTAATAATTATTATTATTACAAAAGGTCACTTAACTACAGACATTATTACTGGGAGTAAAATCAATGAAAAAAAAAGCAAAGAAGCCAGCTCCGGCAGGAAAGAGGAGATTTGGAGTTGGTGCCTAATATATATTTTACCTTGTTTTCGTATATTTGTTCGTGTATTTCCTTAGCTTAGGTGGCAAATTAAATTAGGCATATACTCCAAATATACGTACCTATATACTAAGCGAATATAAAGTTAAATTATTTTTTGGTTTGTAGTGGTTTTGAAATTGGTTTATTTTTAAAAGTTTTTTTATTGCTTTTTGTTAATTAATTATGGAATGGTGGAAACAATACATCATAGATATACGATTGCAGCATTTGCGGATCATCTGCTGCTAGTTATTGAAGAGATTGTCTATCTCCGAAGATCTTCATCAGACCCTAATAAATTATAAACTAAAACCTTCCCTGAATAACATACATTTGAATAACGAAAACCCCATCCAAATCGGATCAGTAGTTTTTGAGAAAATCGCGGACATACAAACTTACATACATACATACGGGTCGAATACAGAACCTCCATTTTTGAAGTTGATTAATAATGGAAAGAACGCGTCATATATATAGATGTGTGACATAATACTTTGCACCTACAACATGTAAGGTAATTAAATTACGATCAATCTTATTATCGAACGGCGTGCAGCGAACTTGTTGCGAAAGACGATATAAATGGAACGTGTGCCACGTACTTGGAACTGCATTAGGGGGTTGGTGACCCGCCCTATTTAGTACAAGTATTAAAAAGATTAGGTGGACGATAGCGTAGTTGGGAACGGTCTGCCGAGACAATGTCCGGATGTTCAAAACCCAAGGCACACATTGACTTTTCAAAGTTACGTGTATATTGCTTATCGATTATAGTTCGCTTTAACTGCGAAGAAAAACATTGTGAGGAAACTTATGTGTACCTAAGAATTTCGAAGGTATGTTAAGTCTGCCAATCTGCACTGGACATGCATGGTGGACTAAGCTAAACCCTCTCCATGGGGAGGCTGCTGTAGCAATGGGACAGGGCTGATGATATTAAATTATTATTATTTTAAATATAATATTACAGATACCAAATGAAACAAAAATTGCCTTTTCACAATTGGAACAGTTTTTTTTTAAGACATTGAAAGAAGAGACTAGCATGCCGTTTGCCTGATGGTAAGCGATACGACCACTCATCAACAGTAGCAACACCATCCAGTTGCAAACCTTGAGTTACAAAGTACTGTGTGGTATTCCACTGGGCTCGTCATCCTGAGACATAAGATGGTAAGTCTCATTATGTCCAGTAGTTACACTGGCTACAATGTCCTTCAAACCGAAACACAGCAGTGCATGCACACGGCTGCTTGGCAGTAGAAATAGACATTGCAGTGGTACCCACACAGGCGGACTCTCACATATTTTTATTTTATTTTTTATTTTTTGATATAGAACAACTTACAAAACATACATTATTACTACTTAGTTTGTTACAGTAGGGTTTTCGTATAATAGGCTCAATGTTGTTTTAATTGCAAGTTGTCACAGCATACAAAGTAGACAAAGTGAGTAAATTTAAATAACAGGGAAAAAGGGGCAAGAAATAATACTAACAATAATAATAAACTCACATGGGTAGGTGGAGCCATACAGACATGAGCGCGGTAACTTACGTAAGCTGAGAGACCTACCACCAGTAAAAGTATTTAGATACTGATTTACATAGTAACAAATATTTCAGTTACCTGAAATCCTCATTCTTTTCATTAGGTCATAACAAAGTGACCCAACTGCATCTGACGGTATTCAGAGGAGACCAGATAGTGTCAACTTATGGGAAATGGTTTTAGTCCATTGACACAATTATGGTAGCCCATTTGAAAAGGTGGACATGCAAGGTGGACAGACAACTTGATAAAGGTCGCAGGAACACGCTAGATGCAGGCCACTTTAGACAGGTCCGTCTGGAAATCTTTGGGGGAGGCCGCGGAGCTTTTTCAATGCAAACAAACAATCAAATCCTCTTTATAATATTAGTATTAAAAAATCCAATGAAGCAGTTTTAGTTTTCGTCAAAACCGGCCCCAAGGCTCCTTTGAGCATATTTTTTCTATTCCTCATAGTTTTGGATAACGCCATCCACACCCACTTTTAAAATCCATCCTGTATATCCAACCAGCAGAAAATTAGGAAAAAAAACATTATCAGACTGCCTCCGTGGTGTAATCGTATTACAGTATGACTCCAGTGCCGAGGTCAATCCCCGAGTCAGGCAAAGTGATATTGGGTTTTTCCAACAAGGCAGTTGATTGCTATTTGATAGAACATTTTTGTGTTCAGAGTGCTGATTGGCTTGTCTCTAATCCATAGAGTAGCATTTACCTTGGCAAAGATGCAATAATTTTTTTTTTTATATTAATATAATCCTCCCTATTATATATTATGAAATATAAATATAAAATAGTGTCATTTCCACAAATATTTTTTACTTAATGGTAATAGTTTTAACTTGAGATAAATATTGGGGTAATTTAACTTTTAACTTTTAACTTCTAACATATTAGCGATGAATTTGATGAAAAATGACACAAAGTTTATCAGGTTAAAAAGAAAAGCCCCTGCAGATCTATAAAGAAAAAGAAAAAAAAAGGGCATGAGTCACTGGACTGATGGCCCTACAAGACAAAATTCACACCCTTGACCGTTTGCTGAATGTTTATAAGCAACAGATTGCAAAAAGAAACATATAAAAAAAAAAAACTTTTCTTCCAGATTAATTTGGTTTTTTTTTTTTTAATTTTACAAGTTAAATCTAAGATTGATATTTTTTTACTGTTGTGACATAAAAAAATCCATTCACATAGTGAGATGTTTTCATTGCAACGACTTCATATAATATAATAACATTCTGGACAAATTTAAATACCGTTATAATACATGCAGGCAAAGGTTTTTAGGGATGTTATATTTAATTTATCAAAAAAATCTGTGATATACATTACTTATCAAATCTGATAATTATCTCTCAAGATACGCAATACATAAATTAATAGATTACGCCGAAAAAAATAAAAACCATAGTGCAGATATTGTAAACAAAGTTTTAAACATAAAAAAATGTACTTACAGAAAGTAGAGACAATGGTCAGAGTTTTTTCTTCCTAAATTTCTCTTCTTTACCGCCGACGCACATTTTAATGGAACCAAACTGGCCTGTTTTCATACACAAGTCACCACTTCGAAAACATCCAATTAGTGCCAATTCCTTCTGCGGAACACAAAATAGTTAGCTCTAACATCAAAAAATTCACAACCACGCGCGCGTTTCACGTGCAAAAGTAATAAAAGCGGTACACAGATTATTGCTCTAATTACAGCATCGAGTTTGTCAATCTTGAAACAATATTTCCTAATGAAATTTACGAATGCTTGAATGCTTGAAGGCACAAAATTTATCTCTTTTTCTCCGATTCTGACGTGAACGTGTAGGGATGTACGTTATACGATGGAAGTGAATGTAGTCGATTATTGATGTAGTCTGCCACATGGTAAAAATATTAATTATCTAAATCAGGAAAAACTCTACTTGTAACAGCATAAACAATGATTTTACATGATAATATGCATAAAAATAGTTTATATTATTATCATAAAGCAATAAATTCTCGAAGATCAACAGATCTAAATCCAAGCTTTAGGCGATTCTGCGATTGACATAATCGATAACAGTAAACATCAACTAATTAGTAACAAAATTATAGCAAGCACTAGAAAAACGCATTCCAGAGACAAACCAAATAATAGTTTATGCTAATCCGCGTGATATAATCAAGGCATCAAATATAAAATATTACTTGTAAAACCAATATTATTTACACATTCTTAAAATAATGTAATTTTTATACATATTGTAATGTATAGTTCGAAGCACCGAAAAAAATATATTAAGGTTCCAAAAAAATTAAGTCGAATCAATCAATGAGATGGGAATATAGTCTGGCTACTGAAAGTTGATACTGAAAAAGCGCGGCAAATTTAAAAAATACCAGTAGGGCAACCCCATTATTAAAAGAACATTTGGAACAACCTAATTTGATACTTTGATATTTTTATATTTAAATTAATTTATGTAAAAATATATGGTATGTAGGAAGATTTTTTAAGCTACTAGGAAATAGTTCTTTATAGGTCGGTTTAGTGGATACTACGTTTAGACTGCAAGGTGTGACACAGGAACATATATAAAAATAAATAATAGTTTAAAAACTAAAAAACACGCTTTATATAGAAAAGCAAACTAAAAAATAGAAAATAAATTTTAATAAATTTGGATTAAGAATAGTTTAATTTTTTTTAATAAATATAAATTAAGAATAGTGTAAATAAGAAAAAAATGTGTTACTGTAAAAAAAGATATTGTCGAAATGATAATCCTTCTTCTCACATTTGTCAATGAAATGTTTATAACTATTGACACCTTGCACCCCACGCTTTTTTTTACAATAAAACATTTTTTTCTTATTTACACTATTATTAACTTATATTTATTAAAAAAAATTACACTATTCTCAATCCAAATTTATTTTCTATTTTTTAGTTTGCTTTTCTTTATAAAGCGTGTTTTTTTTTAACTATTATTTACTACTTTTTAGTATGGTTTTAAACTTTTTCACGCAAGTGGAGCCGCGGGCAAATGCTAGTGGTATATAAATTAACAAAAATCTCATTTTGCAAATTGAAGTATGGCATAATCTTATCACATTAGTGTATTGTCATCGGTCCTCGACAAATCTACAAAGTTTGAATAAAATCTGACCGTTTAAAGTCGGTTACAAACATACAAGTGAAGCTAATATAAAGCATGTATATAACAAACATTACCCTCGGCAGGGTAGTGTAAAACATTCTAGTAATATTTATAAAATGTGATTTTAAGAGCAATCTGTATCTACAAGAAAAAAGATATATTAAAATTATCATTTATTAATTCATTCATTATAATCAAAATCAGAATCTAAAAATTCTGCTTCAAGAGATTCGTCAGAGCCACTTGTGTCATTGTCATTTCTAACATTAATTATAAATCTTTCCAAACTATTTTCGGTAATCCTATCTCTTTCTTTGTATTTGTTTTCAACATGTAAGACATGGTCAGTCATTTTCTTCCAATCATCTGCTGTTGTGCTTTCAAAGGCGTCTCTTATGATTTTCTCAAATTCTTCGGAAGTCAGATTTACATTTCTGCTTGCCACTTTGCGTTTTGCCAAACTCCATATTAATTCTATCGCATTTAAGTCACAATGATAGGGGGGAAGTCTTAATACTTCATGACCATTCTGGCTCAAAAGTTCATCAGCTTCATAGATTGGCTCTGGAGTGTTTTTTTTCACTAAACATAGAAGCTCTGCCTTTGTGTGGTAGTTTTCAAATGAAATATCATTCAAAGTAAGCCAGTATATTATTTCAGACTTGCGATTTTGTGTGGTAGGTACTTTATTTACGATGACAGAATGGTATGATGCATTATCCATAACTATTACACTTGGTTCATTTAAATTGGGCAGAAGCTTTTCTTGTAACCATTTATTGAAGTTAGTAGCATTCATGTCATGGTGGTAATCGGCCATTTTAGATTTTGTACTAAAAACTAATAAAGAGTTTGGAACAGAGCCTTTCTCTGACCCAGCATGGACAATTATATAACGCTTTCCCATTGCAATATTTTCAATAACACCACTTGTGGATGGGCCTTGCCAAGATTTTTTTGGTTTATATGATTTGTGAATATAAGTCTCGTCCAGGTAAACAATCTGCTTTCCCTCTGCACGCTTCAGAGCTATTGTTCGCAAGAAGCGATGTCGCCATGCCGAAATATCATATATTTCATTTAAGATTGACCGTTCATTGTTGTTTTTTTTAAATTCAAATCCATTGGCTAATAGTATACGGCGAAGAGTCTCACGACATCCACTAAACTCAATGCTGTCTTTTAAAGCTGGTAACAAAGTTCTTAGTGTAGGAACTTGTTTTCTCACAATATAGAATTCATTAATTTTATTTCTAATGGCATCAATGTCAAAGCTATCTAAGTTTGACAATTTCTGTTGGTGTGGTCTTTTTTTACCTGGAGTTCTCCAGACACCTTCATTCACCACACCTTCCTTTTTAATTCTTTTTAATGTTGCAATACTGGTTCCTGTAAAAATACAATCAAATGTGTATGGTAAATAATTATGATTATTAAATAAATTTATTTCATGGTTATATCAGTCACTAAACATTTTCGTATGCAGCAAACATAACATGTATCTTGTTGTCTTCCATTTATGACTACAAAAGTAACATTCTGAGTGAATTTTGTTTTTAACATGAAGAAATGACTAGCTGTGCACAAGAATGACTGAGATAGATAATTAAAGCCATTATATAACAAGTACCTACTAAATAAAACCTTACCAGTTAGTGAAGATATTTCTTCCATGTACTCGTTCTGAGTTTTAATCGTATCTTTTTCTTCTAAATCAGTTAGTCTTTTAATTGTTTCCAATACTTCACTAACCCCCGCTACATTATCGAGATTTTCTGAAAAGAAACATATGTAAATTATAATACAACCAAAACTAATTCTCAGAACTTTGTAAACAATGGGTAGGGACGCTATGCTTTATCATGTCATAAATCATGTTAATCATGTGAAAATTAAACAAAAGACAACAAACAGTATGAAAAGACACACAAAATCAGAATCAAAGTATCAAAACATTTGAGGCATACTAACCTAAGAAATTTACGACAATATGTAAACAATCCTGTTTCTGCCGGAATTCAGAAGCTTTTTCTCTTGTTGCTCTTTAAATTTACACATCATTCGAAACAATAATTCTCGTACTCCACTCTTAATAGTTTTATTCATTTTAACACTCAGAAATCCAAACAAATACAACTTAACTCAATCTCAACACAACAACGTCAAGGCGCCATCTTGTAAACATTAGATTTTAGTGATGCCATTGATCGATTTTGGTTCCCCGTTTTTGGGAAAAGTCCCGGAATTTTATTTTATTATTTATTATATTCTCGAAACATTTTTTGTTTACTAGAATGAGCAATTGTATTAATATATAGTTCTATATAGATATAAAGTTTTCTTGCTTTATTGTTTAAAAAAACAATAAATTGCATGTCGTACACAAACTCATAGCTACGTTGAGTTTGTGTACGCCTAGTTGATAAATACAATAATGGTTATTATATAATCAGGTTCATGTTTATATTTCATTATTATAACATTTTATTTATTTTAACCCTTAAAAATACTGTGACATCAAGGGAAAATTCTGAACGTTGGAACACTTAAAGTATTGCCATGTGAAAAGTTTGCAAATAAGTTCAGTATCAACTTTCTGTAGCCAGACTCTAATAAATAGTATGTACGTATATACCCGCAAAAACGACATTGGTTGAACGAAATCTTATTTACTTCTTTTTATTTTTCTTTAGGCAGTTTGACTTAATCTTTCTTTGCTTCTGTATGATGTATAGCTTTTTTATATTACTTTTTTTTTTTTTTTTTTTTAGTTTATTCTTGTCCATGGATACAAGTCCTTCAGACGGAAACTTAATACTAACACCACTTTATAGTAAACCGGATGGCGATGTTGCCAGGCCGTATAACTCGCGGCCGTCTTCCCGCGCGTTTCGCCGAGTGACGCGTGGTGTCGTCCCGCTCAGACACAGCGGTGTGTCTCACGCGGCGACGTTTTTGTCGCACGCGCCACTCGCGACGAGTAGTCAGTCGTCGTCCGTTTCACCTAGCGACTAGATTGTAGGCGTGAGTCATAACAGGCAAAATTAGATACTTGTTACATCTGTTCCAGTTACATTGAAATAACAGTTCCAAAATCCTGTTACAAAATAACAGGTTGTTACTTATTACTATATAGTGACTATTAGAACTTGTTACCGTTTGTGTTTTGATTGTACCAAAAAAGTAGTTAACAGGTCATTATTGGAAACTGGTTATCTCTTTCTTACTCATAGGAATGTCACATGTAAGACTAGACAGAAGCTTCAAAACTGTAAATCAAAATCCGTCTGTCGAGCCGCGGTCGTAGCTCACTTCGAAAATTAAACAAAATGAACGCAGCACCAGTGGTTTCACCTTGTCCTTTGGAGTTTACCCTAGATTTTAGAAGAGATATCCCTGAAATTCCTCAGATTTAAAAAAAAAACCTATATGAGCGAACATTACTATAACGAATTGATAACCTCCTCCTTTTGGAAGTCGGTTAAAAATGGAGTTTCACTTATTTAATAACGGAAACAATATCACAACCATCGAAAGTGTGTCGAGCAGAGTAGCATATCTTATACTCAGAATATCTAAAAGATATTCGTTGAAGGTCATACAGGTATACGCGCCGACCTCGACACACCCAGATGAAGAAGTAGAGGAGATGTATGAGGACATTAGTCGGGCCATACATACCTCCGAAACCTACTTTAATGTTGTTATGGGGGACTTCAATGCTAAGCTGGGTAAGAGAAGCGATGAGGAGCTGAGAGTTGGGCAATTTGGATATGGGTCACGTAACCCAAGGGGACAAAGGCTGGCTGATTTCCTGGAGAAAGAGGGACTCTTCGCGATGAACTCTTTCTTTCAGAAGCCACCTCACAGAAAAATGGACCTGGTTAAGCCCGGATGGTTCGACAAGGAACGAAATAGATTTCATCTTGGCGACGAAAAGACGGATATTCGATAATGTCTCTGTGATCAATAGGGTGAAAACCGGAAGCGATCACCGGATGGTTAGAGGCATATTGAATATCGACGTCAACTTAGAAAGGTTTCGCTTGATGAAGTCTACTCTCCGCCCTACTAGTACTTATATCCAAAACCCAGAAAGCTTTCAGCTCGAGTTGGCAAACCGCTTCAATTGCCTAGATAATTGCGCTACAGTGGAAGAGATTAATGGCGGGTTGGTAAAAGCTGTCCATACGGTGGGTCCTAAATTCTTTAGACCTCGCCGAAGAGATAGACCTCAGAAACTCTCGACTCACACACTCGATCTCATGGCCAAACGTCGATCTATGGCGTTGCAGTCTTCTGATGATGCTGAAGTATATCGGCAGCTCAATAATAATAATAATAATAATAAATCATTTTATTTCGGACATCAAAGATCCATAAACGGGTTAGTAACATTTATTGCTTAAGAATAGTGTTAGTAACAAAGTCTACTTGACTGCATGTAATTTAATCCAACGAGCTAGCATTGCCGAATCCCATCTATCCACCAATGCACGCAGGATGATGTTAGGGCTATCACGCACTCGCCGAAGTAAGGAGGCGCAACGCTTACGCATGATGGCAGCGAATCCATCGGTATGGGCTTCCGCAAACATGGCGGAGGCGCTGCAGCAACGTGGTAACCTCATCAACACCCTGAATGCGTTATTGTATTGCACGCGCAGGTCACTGTATGCCCTCTGCGTATAGTTAACCCACATACCGCACGCATAAAAAGATTGGCAATATGCTTTAAACAGAGTCAATTTAACTTGTTTGGTACATTTAGCGAATCTGCGGGCCAACATATTACAGCGAACAGACAGCGACCTACGCTCTTTTTCTATATCTAGGTTGTCTTTCATATCCTCAGTGATCCAGTGACCCAAATACTTAAACCTGTCAACCTTTTTTAAAGTGGTTCCACAAAGCGAAATATGCGGCACGTTAGTATAACGCTTGCGATCTGGCCAAAATATCATAAATTCGCTTTTCAGCGCATTGTATTTGAGCCCGTGGGACACCGCATAGGATTCACAGATCTCAATGAGATGTTTCAGTGCACCACTTGATGGGCTCAGCAGTACCATGTCATCTGCATAACTAATATTATTGACGCAAACTCCGTCGATATGACAACCGACACCCGTCCTGCTGAGACCATCAATCAGTCTGTTCATATAAAGATTGAAAAGCGTTGGAGAGCTCAAACCACCCTGCCTCACGCCACAATCCAGTTTATAACTTTCTGAGAACGCACCTGCCCATCTCACGTTATTATTTTGATTATTATACCAGTACTGAAAAAGTAATATGGCATCGTCAGACAAGTTTGTTTCAGTTCTCATCTTATTCCAAAGGACATCATAGCAAACGAGGTCAAATGCCTTCGATAGATCCAAGTAACAGGCATATACTGGCGTTTTTCGTGCCGTGTAATATTGAACAGTCTGCTTGAGGCACATGATGGCACTCTCGGTAGAAAGACCTGGTCTAAAACCGAATTGAGCATCATTGAGCGAGACGTGACCATCCAGATGCCTGCCAAGCAGACCATCCAGCACCTTTGCGATAACTGTGGCTAGGGAAATAGGCCTATAATTGGATCTATCAGAGGCGTCACCCGTTTTGTTTTTTATAATTGGTACAACTACAGTACGCATAAGGTTTTCAGGTAGATAGGAATGCCCGACACACAAGTTAAAAAACAAAGATAGACACTTCGGCAAGTGACTGCCAGCATGCTGCAGGTGATCGATGCTGAGACCATCAAAACCTGGGGATTTACCCCTTACTATTCCCTTGATTATTTCCTCTACTTCTTTAGCGGTAAACGTCACACTACGCTTCGAAATACGTGCATCAGCACCGTGCACGCTGCGCAGGTCTGGTCCTAGCGGTGTTTGAACTTTGAAATGTCGCTTAAACATATTAGCTACATCGCTGGGCTCGTGAAAACCAGAGACACTCGCGGGAAGGCCCGAACTATGATTCAATCTATTAGTAGCTTTCCAGAACTGGCTGAAATTCTTTTTTTTATGGTGTTCTGCAAGAATATCCATTTTTATTTGCTGTACATTATTTTGACACCATTTTAATTTAGCTTTAAAAATGCGCCTCGAATTGCACATATCATCATGAATCCTTCCACATGCTGGCTTTCCATGTAGTAGCCATAGCTGAAAACATAGTCTAGCCGTCCCATGAGCGTCACGAACGTGTTTGTTCCAGCCGGGCAAATATTTAAGTTTACGCTTTTCTTTAATACAATAACTATATATTGCGGCCTCAGAAAGTATACATACAATATTGTCATACATTTTGTCAATTAATATTTTGTGATGGTCATCATTACACATACCTTCATAACATTCCACAAGTTCCAATGGTAAATCTAATTTACTTAATTTGGAGTGACATTCATTACGATACCTAGATATCTGATCACTATCGCGTTCTCCCCATGTAATTTTATTTACCCAATTGTTGGATATAATTGTTTTAGATGTTATAACATTGAAATTACATTCTATTAATAATGGATAATGATCTGACCAGTAGGCATCGTAAAGAATGGATACAGAACACACGGAGGGTCGGCCAGCACTAGTCACCAGGCAGTGATCAAGCCAGCGGCGGCAGCCGTGCGCATCACTCACGAAAGTATGACTATTCAACGGCAATAAGTCCATGTCTATACATGACCACATTTGTTCTGAGCAAAACGACATAAGTTCTTTTTGAAAAGATTCACCGGGATGCGCATTGTAGTCCCCAAGCATGAAAACTGAGTCCGCATTAGTAATTTCTATAATAGCAGTGATCTCACTCAAACATTCGGTGAATTCTATTAGATTTTCACTTGACTGTGTAGGCATGTACACTGAGAAAAACATAACGCAGCGGTCACTGAGAGTAACCTTTATCGCTGCAAGTCTTACACTACTACACTTCACTACAGTTACGTTAGGAAACATAGCCTTTCTCCAGAGTAAGGCTACTCCCCCGTAGGGCCTCCCATGAAGCACGCCAGCAGATGTATCGACGGCCGAGGTACCCGTGAAGGCGAATTCTTGGTCGATGCTTCCAAGAAAAGCCAGGTCATGTGGCAGCAACCACGTCTCCTGTAGCGCGATCAAATCAGCTGAGCGACATAGTCTACGCACACAGTCCACCGATCTAATTACATTTTTGCAGTTGAAGCTGACTAATTTAACTTTATTTATCATATAATATAAATAAATATAATATAATAAACAGATATGGAAATCCTTGCGACACGACGTCCGTACTTACAACACTGTAAGGATTAAAGAGACGATTGAGCGGAACAAAGGCTCCAAAGTGTTCGCAAAGGACCTGTCTATTGGGCAAAGACAGATGACTAGGCTGAAGACAGAAGATGGTAACGTAGCGTCGACGAAGGCTGAAATATTGAGGGAGATCGAGAGGTTCTACGGACAGCTTTACACCTCAGTTGCCAAACCCGACACCAGCTTGGCTAAAGACCCGAGAGCCAAGCTGGTCCGGCACTACAGTGAAGACATCCCGGACATCAGTCTGTGCGAGATTAGGATGGCTCTGGGACAGCTTAGAAACAACAAGGCGCCGGGCGAGGACGGAATTACTGCAGAGCTTCTGAAGACGGGCGGTGGGCCAATACTTAAAGTCCTTCAGAAGCTATTCAACTTCGTTCTGCTCCAGGGTATAACGCCCGAGGCATGGAACAGGAGTGTGGTGGTACTGTTCTTCAAAAAAGGTGATAACACCTTATTGAAGAATTACAGGCCCATCTCACTCCTGAGCCATGTTTACAAGCTGTTCTCAAGAGTTATCACGAATCGTCTCGAGCGCAGGCTAGATGACTTCCAGCCTCCCGAACAAGCCGGATTCCGGAAAGGTTATAGTACCATAGACCACATCCATACGCTGCGGCAAGTTATACAAAAAACTGAGGAGTATAACTTGCCACTTTGCTTAGCGTTCGTGGACTATGAGAAAGCCTTCGATTCGATCGAGACCTGGGCTGTGCTGCAGTCTCTCCAGCGGTGCCACATCGATTATCAGTATATCGAAGTGTTGAGGTGCTTGTATAACAACGCCACCATGTCGGTCCGAGTACAAGAACAGAGCTCGAAGGCTATTCCACTACACAGAGGCGTGAGACAGGGAGATGTTATCTCTCCGAAACTGTTCACTGCCGCGTTGGAAGATACCTACGAGCTCTTGGATTGGAAAGGATTTGGCATCAACATCAATGGCGAATACATCACACACCTTCGTTTTGCCGATGATATCGTTGTACTGGCAGAATCGCTGGAAGATCTCAGCATAATGCTCAATGACCTCAATCGAGTTTCTCAACTGGTGGGCCTTAGGATGAACATGGACAAGACCAAGATCCTATCGAATGTTCATGTTGTGCCTACCCCGATTACCGTTGGGAGCTCAACTCTCGAAGTTGTGGACGATTACGTCTATTTAGGGCAAGTAGTCCAACTAGGCAGGTCCAACTTTGAGAAAGAGGTCAACCGTCGAATCCAGCTCGGTTGGGCAGCATTCGGGAAACTAAGCAAGGTCTTCTCGTCCAAAATACCTCAGTGCCTGAAGACAAAAGTTTTCAATCAATGTGTGTTACCAGTGATGACATACGGCACTGAGACGTGGCCTCTGACTATGGGCCGCTTAAGACGGCTCACGGTCACTCAGCGAGCTATGGAGAGGGCTATGCTAGGTGTTTCTCTACGCGATCGAATCAGAAATGAGGAGATCCGCAGAAGAACGAAAGTCACTGACATAGCCCAGCGGATTAGCAAGCTGAAGTGGCAGTGGGCAGGGCACATAGTTCGAAGAACTGACGGCAGATGGGGCAAAAAGGTTCTCGAGTGGAGACCACGTACTGGCAAGCGCAGCGTCGGCCGTCCACCTGCAAGGTGGGCAGACGACTTGATAAGGGTAGCAGGAGCACGCTGGATGCGGGCCGCTTTTGACAGGTCCGTCTGGAAATCTTTGGGGGAGGCCTATGTTCAGCAGTGGACGTCATGTGGCTGATGATGAATAACGGAAAATAGGTACTTAAGTACATATAAAACTTGTTAGGGTCTCTAAACCTGGATCAACTTTTATATCGTCTAAAAACGATCCTTGCAACTGGCAATAGAAAAATTAACATGATAAATTTGATTTAATAGATAACATTTACAACAAATCGGTTGAATTTCCTTCAATAAATATAAATTGAGTGGTAAATATTAGTCAAAAAAAAATTAAACCTTAAGCTTGATTTTACCCCAAATTTCCCTAAATCCCTTTCTATAGCAAAAATCCCTTACAAAATTAGGCCATTTCCCCTCAAAAAGGGATAAATCCCTCAAAGTGGAAACACTGACAACTACGCAAAAATGCTCGCCACACTGTTGCGGTCCAATCCGCCTATAATCGATGCTGAACATAACTGGCTGTCACTTTAACATATGTTATCTCTTTCTTACTAAGAGGAATGTCGCAAGTAAGACTAGAGAGAAGCTTGTGACAAAAGGTATAGAACGTTTTGTTATCATAACAAACTGGAACATATGGAACTGTCCATAACAGATTGTCACTAGTAACAGATGTTATCTCTTTCTTATTCATGAAAATGTCTTAAGCAAGAATAAAGAGAAGCTTGTTATTTTGCGTAAAGGAACTTTTGGACCGAAAGTTTTGGTCACTTTGTGAGGTGTGGAACTGGAACTGCTTTTTTCAATTTGTTCGAAACAGTTATCGATTGCTATTTGTTTATAACTGTTATAAATAACTGTTACGATAAATACGCCTCACTCCTACTAGATTGTACGCGCGCCTCCGAACCTTAATATTAATTCACATTTAAAGACAAGTATACATATTTTGTTCCCCGAGAGTTTCTCTTGTTTGATTTACATGAGTTTCCCCCTCATATATGACGCCCAACGTTAATATAGAGGCCAGCATACCTCATATATGGCGCTCCAACGTTAAAATGGCGGCCAGTGTACTTCTACGTTAGCATCAATTTCTACAACAGTGTTAGTGACTTTGTAGTTGGTGAAGCGAAAGTGATTTTCCCGTGTAGACATTAAAATAGTATTTGTGAACCGGAAAAAAGGGAAACACGGAGTCGGAGTCGCCAACGTCGGGACGAGTTCGTCGCCATGCCGGCCACGTTTCCCGCCGCCGCCCCGACCGCGCCTCCCTCATCACACGACAACTCCGACTGTGGTAGTCCCATCGCCCCTGGTTCTGGCGATGCGCCGACACCACAACGCTCACGCCCCGTGCCCGACATCGCTGGCGCAGCAGCCACGTCAACACCTGAAGCGACCTTCACTGAACACAGTGTGGCGGCCATTTTGTCCGCTTTACAAAGGTCTCAAACAGAAGCCCTTCGCGATTTAATGGATTCCATGATGCGAAATTCCGCGTCCATACCTACTAATGACGCGACGTTGGCTCGCTGCAAGGCCACATTTAGTGGATCATCAACCGAGTCAGTGACCACGTTCATCGATAGCGTGGAAAGTTTTATTGACTGCTGTAGAGTGACCGACGCCAACACAGTCAAAGGAATGTCGATGCTGCTCACCAAAGACGCCGCAATCTGGTGGCAAGGGATAAAGGGCCAGATTAACACCTGGACCGAGGCGAAGAGTAATTTAATCAGCGCCTTCGGAGACCGTCGCCCGCCGCACAGAATATACATCGACATTTTTAATAATCCGCATCGCGAAGAAAACACCGATCTGTTCGTAGCAAAAATCCGATCATTATTTGCTAAATTGCCTAAAGGGGATTTATCGGAAAATGCCGAACTAGATATGACATACGGTCTTTTAAATAATAAAATTAAAAAACGGCTCCGCAGAGAAGAATTATCGACATTTAACGAGCTCCTAAAACTGGCGAGAAGCGTGGAAGATTGCCATAAAGAAAAGCGTGGTTCTAATTACGCCACACACGCCCCATCGCCAGATCCCCGCAACCCGCCGAGCAACACGATCACACAAGTACGTGCCGGTCGAGCTCCCGCGCCGCCGCCGCGTGTTGCTACGCGCCTCCCGACCGTCCCGCCAAGTGCCGCCGCCGTCGCCTTCGCCGCGCCGCACCGAGCCGCGCACGCCGACGCGACACCAACAACGACACCAGTTTTCACGACGCTACCAGCTACCACTTCGAGTTCCGGTGATGCCAGGAAGTATCGTCCTCAATGTACATACTGTCGACGGTACAACCATACGAGAGACCAATGTCGTAAGTTGGCAAATCGAGGTGAGTCCAGCCTAACTAACATTCCCGCGCAAGTGTGTGATAATAGTGAAATTAATAAAGATAGCTTTTATAGTGTCGAACTTACGCGCTTGCATAATAACGCAAGTTCGAAAAAGTGTTCAACCGGTGGTGGACAGTCTAATAAACATTTAAACGCTATTGGCACTAACAGAATGTCTACGCGTATTGCTAATAATAATAGTGACTATTCTATGTGTTCACATTTGCCTGTTATGAATGTTGCATGTAATAATTTACAAAATGGTTGCTTTGATAACTCGCTTATTGATGCACGTTTGCTAAAATCAAATTCACAATCCGCGAAGTATAAATCAGGTGTTACCTCCAACATTCTTAGCAGTGAATTATGTTATAGGAATTGCATTCCGCATAATTTTAAAAGTGTACTTACTCATTCAGAGCAAAATATTAATTCCGATCTTGTAGGTAATGTTAATTCAAAACATTTTTGTTGTCACAAGATCGATGATGAAACAATATTGTGTAATAATAATTATAGCAATCATAGTCCAGGAGATAGACATAATATTTTTCATTGTTATAATAATTGTAGTACGAGAGCTAGTGTCTCCGACAAAACAAATTATAATTCGGAATATGTTAATTGTAGGAATCCTAGTGAAAATATGTGTAACTCAAAAATTTATAATTTTCGGAATGTACCTAAGAATAAAAATGTTGTAAATAGATTTGAGTTATGGAAATTCTAATGATTGTATATGTAGTGGAGATGTTGTAACGACGGAAGACGGTAGTGAGAGGCCATTTGCATGTCGTGAAGTTCGTCCAATTTTCAAAATTAATATTTTGGGTGTTACTGGTACAGCTTTAATTGATACCGCCGCGAAACATTGCATTGCTGGTCACACGCTGTATGCTCTCCTTCTACGAAAAGGTCAACCCCTTGTCCCCTCTAAGCGCAAGATCAAGTTTGCTGATGGCTGTGTGCAGGACATGGAAGTTCTTACTACTACTTTAGCGGTGAGTTTAGACCATAAAGTCATTAAGATACCATTTCTGATTTTTCCCGATTCCAACAATAACGAAACACTCCTAGGCATCGACTTTATTACTGCTGCAGGAGTTGTTATCGACTTTAATAAAGAAATTTGGTATTTTAGTAATAATAATACTAAAAAACATAAACTGCTTTTTGAACCTACTGCAAGACATACAAGCTGTTCTACTACGAATGTTTCTCGTGATGACGAAGGTTCCCAACTTTATCCAGCTGAGCGTAGTGCGCTCGCTGAAGTCCTCGTCAGACACGAAAATGTCTTCAAAGCAGGGGGAGGTCCAACTCCATATGCTGAGCACCGCATCAATACAGGTAATCACTCGCCTATAGCAGTACCGCCGTACCAAATTTTGAGAAAAGATAGTCCAACAACATGTACATTGTCTCATGTGGATCAGCCCAACGAAATCCTTGGTAAGTACCATAACCAGGATCTTTCTACCTACAGGAGTAAAGACGACCGCTCATCCCTCCCTAATCCCGTAGTCCCGAAAAAGAAGCGAGGACGACCCGCTTCCAAAGTCAAGGTCCTAGTCCAGGAACGAGGACGTTCTCCTAGACTAGAGGGGGAGCATATAGTAAACCGGATGGCGATGTTGCCAGGCCGTATAACTCGCGGCCGTCTTCCCGCGCGTTTCGCCGAGTGACGCGTGGTGTCGTCCCGCTCAGACACAGCGGTGTGTCTCACGCGGCGACGTTTTTGTCGCACGCGCCACTCGCGACGAGTAGTCAGTCGTCGTCCGTTTCACCTAGCGACTAGATTGTACGCGCGCCTCCGAACCTTAATATTAATTCACATTTAAAGACAAGTATACATATTTTGTTCCCCGAGAGTTTCTCTTGTTTGATTTACATGAGTTTCCCCCTCATAACTTTATATTACATTTTCATTTTTTTTCTTTTTCTAAAGTCTAAACAATCTTTTTCAAAGGCAATGAGTTCAAATCTTTTTTACCGTTTTACAAATAAACATAAATAATGCCGCATAATATTTTTCGTTAGATAACAAATCCTGTATGCGGCGGGGAACACTTTCTTCTACCTCACTATCACTGTTATTTCGTTCACAAATGTCACTTGCAAATAACAGTCGTTCTAGTTTGAATGCTGGACACTTAAAAACTATATGGTCCAAATCAGCGTTTTCCTGTGTACAATACGAACAACGGCTATCTCTGTTAATGTGGAGTCTGTTCAAATGAGCTGGTGTTAAACAGTGTCCTAGTCGCATGCGTGTCACCATGGTAATAAATTTTCTTTCAGTATACTTATAGCTGTAATACCAAGGCTTCGATGGTAAAGTTTTCTGGATATCTGCATACCACTTGCCTTTTCTTTCAATAGTAATATCCCAGTATTCTTTCCATAAGGATCTGTTCTTAATATTGAAGATGTTGTAATAGTCCGTGAATGGTAATTTTAATGTCTCTGAATGGTCTTCATCATGGGCTTTGTTGCAGCATCTTTAGTTTTAATATCTCTTGTATATTGCATGCTTAATCATATTTAGGACTAATAAATAATTATTTATTGTAACTAATTGTAATTACAATGTCAACATAATATGTGCCTTACATGTAGTAACAGCAATCCGTTTTCTGTACTGCATTGTTATAATTTTAGTAGGCGTTTAACAATTAACCGTCAATTGTAATTAGTAAAGTCATTACGCACTCTACCGTGGTCGTGGCAGTTTCATTTTCAAATATTCCTGATCCGATCCTTGAAGAAGTCCCGCAAGTTATAAACAAAAATATACATGGTCCATTACGAACCGGATTATTATTAAGAATACCAGTGCAAGTGGTTTAATAATAAAGGATAAACCAAAAGTTAAATAGCATAACGGACTACAGTGAAGAGGATTACCTACCCGACACTACTGCATGGGATGGAGAAGTGATTTGATCTTATATGGACATATTTAATAAAATATTAGTGCCTCATAAGAATAAATTCGGTATTTTATATATTTATTTCCACCTAGCACTCTATAGGTTCAGTTTATCAGGTAATATAAGCTCACAGGCCACAGTTAAATATTCAAATTGTGAAAGGTTAGTACCGTTATAATATTACTTACTGTGACTATTAAATTAGTTACCCATTAATGTATGTGTAACTATGTTATTTAATGTACATAATATGTTGTAAAAAGTAGTCAGTTAACGTTTTAGTAAATTTTATTTGTAATAGTTATTATAATAGTTAACACGTACTTATTTAATACAGTACAGTAGCATTAAGTTACATTAGTTAACTAGTTTCAAACTTTACAAATATATACCTATAAGTAATTACAGACGTTTTTATTAGTGAGTAATTGTTGGTACAGTAACAGTAGTATACTTAAGTACTAGCTTACAAATATTTATTCAAATTGTTAGCCTATTTACATAAAGATATTACAAAATTATTTATAGCGTAATAATAATAATATACAAATTTTAATTATATACATTGTTAATCTTAAAACTATAAATTTACAGGACTTTGGCACTCGTCTCCTAAAATGGCCGATATTAAGGAGCTGAAAAGGAAACGAGGCAGCTATAAGGCAAGATTAACTATTTTTGGGAATTACTTATCCCAGGTATCGGATTCTGACCTAGACCCCTGTCAGGTATTGGAGTTGCAAGTGCGTCTCGACAAGCTAGAAAGCTTCTATGATGAATTCAACGAAGTTCAAACACAATTAGAATGTATCACTGATAGTCTTGACGCCGAAATAAAGGAACGAACTTCTGTTGAATCCGAATATTACGCACTGGTGGCTCAAGCCAAGCATAAGTTAGTGGTTTCAAAGGTAGATCATGATGATGATATTAAATCTACTAACAGCAGTTCTAAGCGTAAGGTCGTCCAATTGCCCACTATCAATTTACCAACGTTTTCGGGTTCTTATGATAATTGGCTCGCGTTTCGTGACACATTCAGTAGTCTCATCCATAATGACGACGACATTGACGACATTAACAAATTCCATTATTTGAAAACATCTTTAGAGGGTTCAGCTGCTGAAGTAATTCAGTCAGTGGACTTTTCCGCTGATAATTACACACTGGCATGGGACCTGTTATGTGGTAGGTTTGACAACAAACGTTTATTGCTTTCAAACCATGTATCAGCTATTTTTGATATGGAGTCATTGGAAAAAGAGTCTTCGGTTGCAATAAGAAACATGATTGATAAAATTCAAAAACATATTCGAGCTTGTCAAAAATTAGGTGAACCGGTTGACAACTGGGACACATTATTAATTCATTTGTTTAGTCATAAATTAGACGCAAAAACATTTCGCGAGTGGGAAGGGTTTAAAAAAAGACTAGATAAAACCAAGCCAATTCTTTTTAAACAATTCATGGAATTTATGCAAGAACGTGCAGATTTTGTTGAGACGTTGGAACGCGCTCAGTTTTCTAAAACGAAAAAATCTTCTAACACTCACACAAAACACAACACTAAACTTAAATCCATGGTGTCATTGAGTGATAACACTAGCTCGTCTTCACCCAGTTCTAGTTGTCCGAAATGCAGTGGAGATCATAACCTCAATACTTGTTCCCAGTTTCTTGCATTAAGTCTCGACGAGAGAATGTCGGTTTTGCCTAATTTAAAGGTATGTTACAATTGTCTTCGTCGCGGGCATTATCCCAAAAATTGTAAAAGGTCTGGTTGTAAAATTTGCAGTCATAAGCACCATACATTAATTCACAACCCGAGTAAGGTAAAACAAATCTGCAATAAATCAACGCAACGCTCGACCGACAGCGGCCGGGCCGATGCCCCCTCCTTACACAGTATTGATAACTGCGCCGTCGCAGTCTCGGAGCACGGCCAGGCTCGCTCGATTGCGTTATCAGCCAATATTAGTGCGCAGTCGCTCACGGTTAAGTCGCACGATATTCTGTTGTCGACTGCGTTAATTAAATGCTACGGTGCTAGCAATAAGGAACATATTGCGCGCGTTCTTCTTGACTCCGGCAGCTCGTCTTGCATAATGACGGAAACATTATTTAAAAAATTAAATTTAACATTTGCGGACACTGACAAATTTATACAAGGAATTAATAATTCATTGTCACCTGTAACGAAAATTTGTCGTGTTCATATTAAATCATTGTGCGAATCTTATTACGAGAATATAATATGTTTCGTTTTGCCGACAATCACAGACAATGTGCCTCATAGGCAAGTACATTTGAACATACCGACAGACATTACTTTAGCTGATCCGTATTACCACACCCCAGGACCGATAGACATGATATTAGGAGCTGACGTATTTTGGAATTTATTAGGATCAGAGCGGATTATATTAGGAAATCAGAAACCTACATTATTTCAAACTAGACTTGGTTGGGTAGTCAGTGGCCCAATCAATACCGGTTTTGACAATAAATTTAATAAGTCCGTCAAATGTAATTATGCAAACATTGCGACGGACAAATCTTCACAGTCAGATGACGTACAAACCCAATTAACGCGGTTTTGGCAAATTGAAGAAGTAAGCCAATATGAGTCATCCACTTATTCAGCTGAAGAAGCACTTTGTGAGGAACATTTCATTAAGAATACTATACGTTTAAGTAATGGTCGGTTCTGCGTCAGAATACCGCTAAAGGAATCTCCTAATGTTTTAGGTGATTCATTTCAACGTGCAAAGCGATGTTTCTTGTCAATTGAACGGAGAAACAAAGCTCAAATCTCACGTAATAAAATGTACAAGGATTTTATGACGGAGTATATCTCTTTAGGGCATATGTCTGAGTGTCAGGTGGACGAAGATAATAATAATAAGATCTCGTATTTTATACCTCATCACGGCGTACTACGAGAAAGTAGTACGACCACGAAATTACGCGTAGTTTTTAACGCCAGTGCTCTTACTACCTCAGGAATATCTTTAAATGATATACAGGCTTCGTGCGTAGCAGTGTCAACTATATCATTACCATAAATGCCACTGTGTGAAGGAACCCACAGAAATTCTACATTGATATGAATCATTCTCAATAACAAACTTTTAATACTGTAAATTAAATAATTTAGCTTAAATGATAAATTTACATGTGCTAATGCAGACAATACGCTCATTGAGTCTGATATAATTAGGATATTATTTACATTATGTATATTGATGTTTACATATTCTAATGCACAATAAATAGCATAGCTTTCTGCTGTAAAGATACTAGAGTTAACATCTATTTTAATACACTTAGTTTGGCCAGTCTGTGGGTCAAAGTATGCTGATTTTACATAGTCATTTGTCTTGGACCCATCAGTATAAATAAAATAGTAATCTTTTTTTCCATCCTTGAATTCTAAAAATTCCTCCTTGCTATGTATATTATTAACAAAAATATTTGCTAAAGAGCTAACAAGACTTTTATATGAATGTGTGTACATTGGCCACATATCATGTTTCTTTATGTTTTGAGAATTATTTTTCACATATGTGAAAATTGTTCGATGTTCGGGTAAAGTCCTATTAATAAATGTAGAAGCTGAGAAAACAATTGCAGGAATTGTCTGAGAAATATCAGGATGTACAGAAAGTTTGTTCAATAAAGAACTTTGATTTAAGGATAATATTTTCAAGTAGAATCTCTCAGCTAACTGCAATCGACGTAAAGCCAGTGGAGGTATGCAAGTTTCAACCTCTAATGAATTTATTGGTGTGGAGCGCATCGCTCCACAAACAAGTCTCAATCCAATGTTTTGTATAACATCTAATTTTTTAAGAAGAGTACTGTTAGCATTCATGTAGGCTAAACTACTATAATCAAAATGACTTCTGACAATGCTTTTGTATAGCATATTCATAGTTTTTGGATCAGATCCCCAAAATGTTCCTGCTAGATGTTTTAGGACATTTATGCCTCTTAAAGCATTCTTAGTTATTTGTTTTAAATGAACATCAAATTTTAATTTGTTATCAATTGTAACACCTAGGAATTTGTGCTGTGCTACTACAGGAATCTGAACATTATTATAAGTAATTGTAATGTTTGTTGGGGATGTTTTACTAAATATTAAAACTGAACTTTTGTCTGGATTAATGTCTAATTTAAGTTTATTATTATAATAATAGTACAACTGATCAAGTGCAGTATTTAGATTAGTAATTACAGTCTGTATATTTTGATCAATGCTATACAAAAGCAAGTCATCTGCAAATTGCAGAATATTGATGCTACTGTTGTCGACATATTTAAGAATTTCAGAAGTATATAAACTATACAAAAGTGGTGACAATGTTGCACCTTGCATTGTGCCTTTATTAACAAATGTAGGACCATGTAGTTTATTATTGTATTTTACATACAAAGTCCTATTACTTAGAAATTGATATAACCATCTTAATGTTTTACTTGGTAATCCAATATCATGTAGTACTTGTATAAGCTCTTCTATATTTACATTGTCAAAAGCACCCTTTACATCCAAAAAGACACAAATCATGTTAGAGTGACTTAGCTTAGCACTTTTGATATCTGCTATTAAATTTACAAAGCTTTCAGAGCAACTTTTGCTTTTTCTAAATCCAAACTGTATCTGAGGGATTAAGTTATTAGACTCAGCAAAATAATCTAAACGCATCTTCAACATATTTTCAAAAAGTTTACCTAGACAAGATGATAGTGAAATTGGTCTGTATGAGGTTGCATTATTAATAGGTTTATTAGGTTTTAAAATTGGGATTATACATTGTGTTTTCTAAGATATGGGTATTATTAATTCTTCCCACAATCTATTAAATATATTGAGCAATATAATTTTTGCATTCATATTTAGTTTTTTAATTAACATGTAAGGTATGTCATCCATGCCTGGTGTAGTATCTTTTCTACTTTTTAAAGAAATGTTCAACTCATCCATGCTAAAATTATGATTAAGAAAAGCATTCTTCTCACTCTCTTTACCACTATTAAATAAACATGTCAATCTATCTTGATTCATTTGAGTAGTATGTGTTAAATTATTTAAAAAAGTTGGGATCCATTCATCATTAAAATTTTTGTTATGGGGATTACTTCCTATCCTTTTGAATTTTTTTATGTAATTCCAAATTCTTGATACAGGTGTTAATCTATTAAAACTATTACATAAATTATGCCAAGAAGTAATACTTTCTTCTTTAAGAGTTTTCTTTTTAATCGCATCTAGCTTTTTATAATTAATCCAATTGTCTATAGTAGGTAACAAAAAGTACTGTTTTAATGCATCTTTAGATTTTTGCACTGCATCTTTACATTTTTCATTCCACCAGGGTACTGGTTTTCTCATAATATGTCTGGACAGTTTATTTTTTTGTTTAGGTATTGTTTTGTCTCTGATATTATTTAATATATTAACAAAGTTGTCATATAAGATGAGTGGGCTATCCTTAATTAAATCTAATGATGAAAAGCAGCTCTTAGAAAGAGAGTGATAATCATCCCATTTTGCCTTATTATAAATATATCTTTCTTTGATATCAGAAACTAAAACATACAAGGAAGGTTGAACATTTATTTCAAGTAATGTTGGAAGATGATAGCTACCTAAAGCATCATCATGGACAGACCAGTTACATAAATTAGCAATGGTAGAGCTGACAAGCGTTAGATCTATAGCAGAGGCTTGCCTGTTAGGATATGGTACAGTAGTTGGTGAACCATCATTCATAATACACAAATCATGTTCATCTATAATATCAAACAGACAAATTCCCCTATTATTGTTACTTTGACATCCAAAAGCCAAGTGATGTGCATTAAAGTCACCCATCACTATGCATGGCTTTGAAATGCCCTTGAAGAGATCTTTTAGTTTTGCCGAGTCAAATCTATTATTGGGAGGGCAATAAATACAAAATATTGTGATAGGTCCAGATTTAGTTTCTATTGAGATGCATATGTTTTGAATGGATTCGTAAAAAATTGTATTGATCACACTGTATTTTAAATTATGTTTCACCAATATGCCTACACCATTATGAGAATTCCTAGAATTTTTGTAGATAAAATCATAATTTGGAAAATGTGGTATTCTGGAGTCAAATTTAAGCCAAGTTTCATTAAGTAGACATATATCCACATCTTTTTCTTGTAATAGGTTTTGCAATAAGCCTTTTTTGCTCTGTAAACTTTGTATATTAAATTGTAAAATATTTATAAAGTTATCACATATAATACCACAAGAGCTTCAAAATTATCGGGTATTTTCCGATAGGTTCGTTGCAAACAAATGAAGGAGTCAAGTTTTTCAGGTTAAAAAATCACGAGCGCGCGCGTGTAATTAGTGATTTTACAATTGCATTAATTATTATATCATTGTCGGCTATTTGTTGAACATTAAGTTCCTTACTCTTTTCAGGCTGTTGAGGTAATGAAGGGAAATCTTTATTACTTATGATAGAGGGTGCACTCACCACAGTGGCATATGGCTGTTTGACATATTTACTTCTTTTCTCTTCTATTTTTTGTTTCTTAATGGGACATTCTCTTGAAATGGCCAAATGATTACCGCTGCAATTTGCACAAACTAACTCTTCAACATCACATTCTTTATAGGAATGTTGCCCAGCGCAGGATGAGCATTTTTGTGTGCCTCTACACACCTTAGCCGAGTGATTGAATTTAAGGCATTTATAGCATTGTAGTAAAGGTGGTATGTACGTATGGACCTGATATCTAAATAATTTTATGTAGACATGCTGTGGCAAGGTACTGCACGAAAAAGTTACAGATACTGTGTTGAGCGGGACAAGTTTGCCTTCTACTTTCCTCATAAATCTCCTTATAGATATTACTTCTAAGTCACAGATAATGTTTTTATATATTTCCTCATTACTTAAATCTGTGGGAACAAACTTGATGACTCCTATTTTCTCCGTTAGGTAAGAAGGAATGAATGCTTTCATTTTATTTTTAACTAGGAATTCCTCCATTTTCAAGAAGTTATTGGCTGCAGCAGCCTTTTTAAAGGTAACACCTATTTTGTGTGCATTGATCCTGTGCACGCCGACTATGCCCTTAACACTATCTGTGAGCATATTAGTCAGTGCTATAGGATTTTTATTTCCTATTTTCTCCTTTTCTGTTGATTCGACATATACGATATATTCATGACTGTTATTTTCAATAAATAAACGCTTATAATTTTGCTTAGTGTATGTTTTGTACTTATCCTGATTATATATTTCAGGAGGATCTTTAGCTGTGGCATATCTTCGTTTTTTAGTTTTAGTGCTGGATGGGTCCTCCCCATCACTATGTGGACTCATGATGGACTACTATTGTATTTTTAGTAAAAAAGAAGTGCTTTTTAGCTGTTTTATACTTGAATTGTTAATAAATGGTTTTCTTGCAAAATTAAATGAACCGCCTTATTTGACTTCCCGCCAAAAAGTCTTTATATTACGACAAAACACTATTGCCAGGTCGAGGGACTCTCCTCTAATTTGGTGGTTTGTCAAGGCCATGGGGGGAAATATATGGCGACAAATATTTTAGGGAGAAGATAACTCTATAGACGGTAAAATATAGTATACAGTGATGCCAGACGTACAAATTTCCTGGAATTTAATATTTTTTTTATATAATACATTTATAATACCTAATAATATACAGGATGACTGGTAATATGACGTATTCCTGTTAAAAGCATGTAGATTGGGTCAAAATCATTCGATTTTGTCCCATGAAGATATATCCGGAGCACAATAGTTTTTGAGCAATTTAGGGTTTATTGATACATACATACATATTACATACATATTCACATCTTTTATCCCCAAATCCACTTTTCGCCGAGCGTATTCCGTCCCATTATGTGATAGGGGGCGAGCCTCTCAGCCTATCGCCATATCGGGGACAAATTTTAGACTCCGCGCTGAAAATGAGTAGAAAAAAAAACTGTGGCCTCTGTACTTAGATTTGGGGGGGGATTTCATAGGAGTCATCTGGCAGAAGGGTCAAGGGCAGTTTTACCAACCCTACTGTTTTAACAATAGATTTACTGTTTTTGCTATGTTATCCCTGTTTTCTGTTTAGAGTCGGAATTTTACTGTTTTTTCATTTTATTATTGATTTTTACATGCATTTTTTAGGTCACCACCCTATCCACCGAGGAAAATATCGAAATGGAGGACCTATTTTTTAGGTTTCCACCCTATCCACCAAGCAAAATATCGAAATCGAGGACATTTCTATTTTTTTGCTCCTCGCTCAAAATCCCCGATACACTGTTTTCTCCTGTTTTTTTTATTAGCGAACTGCTGTTTCTTTGCTTCTTGGGGTTGGCAACACTGGTCAAGGGTGTCAAAAATAGTGATGCGACTCGAATAGGATTTTATGACTCGAGTCACTCGAGTAATTTCAGTACGTTACTCGAGTTGTACTCGAGTTTTCGAGTCACTCGAGTTAAAATATTTTGTATTTTCACGCCATGCAACTCGAGTGAGATTTTTATAGCAGTTTTTAAAACCTTTATTAATTCAGATTACTTGAGAAACAACGATTGGAATACAGATAACTAATAACGATTAACGTCCGCGTTTCGTTATCTACGATTAAAGAAAAATGCTAAGGTTAACAAAAAAATCAATAGAAATTAAAAATTATATTATGCTCACTACTATACCGAAATAAAACTCGACGCGGTTATGAGAATTTAACCCTACCTAAAAATCTAAATCGTGATAATATAAGTATAAATATGTGTATAAATATAAATAAAATTTTGGAAATAATCTGAAACAAAAAAGTTAGAGGTGTCAAGGGACACCCGGATGGAACGAAGTTCCTTTCGATTAATTAGTGAAGGAATTGTAATAAAATTTTATTTATATAACAGAGTGTGTATATATATAAATATATAAATATTTTCCTATTTCCGTTCCAATACATAAGTTTCTAGAGAAAAACAAATAAATACGTGTGGCACTCGGAGACTGCCGCGGTAAAGCTATTGCATAGCATTTTTATCACAAATTTTGATTGACTAAACACAAATTCGATCTTACGCTTACCACATAAAGTAGATTTTTAAACGCGAGCAAAGCACGTTTAGTCTTGTTATTGATAAATGTCGGTAACCAAAGTAGAATAAATCAACAAGATTTGAAACAAGAATGTTACGTTCGATTCTTTTGTACTCGTGCCGTGCCAACGCTGGGGAAATAGCTTCTACGCAATGTATTTAATGTTCATATTAGATTAGTAAGAAATCGTTTTAATGACTTAATAAATAAAATAAATAAAAATATACTCGTTTCAAGAATTATAGCTTCTACGCATTGTATTTAAGGTTCATATTAGTAAGATAATAGCAAAAACTGTCGTGACAACTTTTCGTGAGAATTTTTTCCGTCTAGCCCCCTTTCACAACGCGCGATAAGGAACTTCGTTCCAACTAATAATATTATGCGATATATAAGAAATAAAACTACAAATGACAGGTCTTTGTCAATGTTGCCACTTACCAACTCGTACTTTTTAAGATTACTAGGCCTAATAGTACAGGATCCCTGGTCCATTTTTGCACTTGATTACTATCAAGCCAATTTTCCGTGAGTAGCTTCATTTTGTTGAGACGCCCAACAATTTCCTGTACCAAAACTCGATTGTGGTAGGTAATAGGGGTAGCAGGGATAAAATATGTTGATTTGATGATTCTCAAAAAATGATTACTAACTGGATTTTTTTTTGTTACATCTGATGATGATTATCTAAATTATTCGAAAAAATATTTGTCCTACAAAATGTATGGTTTGATCAAAGAGTCCCCTCCTTCCACCATGTATCGATAACGAGGTCATCAAAAATAATTACTAACCAGCTGATTTTTTATTATTTTACTTAGTTAATATTTATATAATTTAATAGTCACATTGTCCTACAAATTGCGTGGTACGTCATCCCGGTCCTACGCTCAGAAATTGTTAATACCACAATACCATTTTTCTCATTACTACCTATAGGACAAAAATATTACATAATAGGTTAGTGTGTTTTCTGCCCAAATGAAACAATGTCCTACTAGAAAACAGGTATGTATCACTAGTCCGACAAGAATTGTCATTTTTTCGTTTTCCTACTTGTAACATAAGATACAGTGAAAACATCTTTCTTAAAATTTAAATAACATTATTTTTTAATAAACTAGGTACAAAAATTTGTGTATTTACATATAAAAGACCAAACTACATATAAAAAGATACAAAAGGACACATATAAAAGGAGCAAACTCACCAATACCAAGGTTTTGTAAGATCCTTAATAATTACAGTGACTTAGTGGACATACACCAGGACAGTATACGCCAATTTATCAAAGTATTCACAAACAACCCAAAACCAAACACTTAATTACTAACCTGCATTTGTTATAAAAGAAATGTACTTGTTATAGTTGCGCTCAATCCTTAATTATTTAATCCTAATATTTGTTACTGTTGATTTATTTCTTATAATGTATAAGTAAGGTTTTTTTTTTCTCTTTAATTTTATGAAAACATTTTAATTTTACTATAAGTTGTTTGATATATTATAACCGTTAGTTGTGCATGCTGTGTTAGCCTGTAAGTGGTTGTTGCACATATTAAAGGAACCAAATAATTTAAGTTTGTTATGAGATGTGTAAACAACTGTTGGCTGACCTTAAATTAATAAATAAATAAATAAAAAAATCTTCATCAGATTCATCTGATAAATCTTCATTATCTTCGCTACTAACATCACTGTCATCTTCATCTATTTTGTCTTCCTCATTCGTGATATCTGACTCTATAACATGAAAAAATTAAGTAAATAATATAATAATGAATAAGCAACCAGTAAATAACAATAGTATTAATAGAGTACCTTGTATGTCATAAGATAATTCTTCAAAAGATGGACTTTGGGGACCATCAAACCAGATGTCCATCCAAAATTTTCTGGCAATTTTTCCGAGGGGTACCACATGTGTGCATTACACCATACATGACAGATGAATGCAGTTCTTTTAATCTATTGCAACAATTCTCGTTACAGAATAAAGACCCATGACACTTAACTGTTTTTATGGCACTTTTTATCTATAAAGTTTAGGATTCGCACACTTTTGCGCCATCTTTTTGCCCACTGCATAAGATCAAATTTCGCATCATAGAATTTGACACCGATCGTTATCGATACATATTGGAAGGAGGGGACTCTTTAATCAAACCATACATTTTATGGGACAAATATGTTTTCAAATAATTTAGTTAATTATCTTGAGACTTAACAAAAAAAAAGCCAGTTAGTAATACATTTTTAAGAATCATCAAATCAACATATTTTATCCTTGCTTCCTCTGTTACCTACCACAATCGAGTTTTGGTACAGGAAATTGTTGGGCGTCTCATCAAAATGAAGCTACTCACGGAAAATTGGCTTGATAGTAATAAAGTGCAAAAATGGACCAGGGATCCTGTACTATAAGGCCATTGCATAAAAAATAAAAATATAGTACATTTCAACTAATAGCATATTATAATACATAGTTTCATGACACTGGCTATTTGTATATGGTAAATTGAAATTTGTCATGCTACATTTTTGATAAAATGCTTTACCCCAGCCACGCTAGGCTAGGGCCTGTAGTGTCCTCACCGGTGAGGATCGCGACGCGTTCCTCCCATTATTTTAATAAAATGATGTCCTTTTTATATCCCCTTTCCTGCCAGCCCGAGCTGTTTATTTGTTTTTGTTTATTTCTTATCATAGATTTACTCCCAATAAAAATGTCGGTAGTTATATAAGTGACCATTGGTATTTATAATAATTATTAATATAATCAATTTAATGTATCTTGAGTTATCATAAGTGCAACTATGTTCGCCTACGTGATGAATAAAGTATTTTATTTTTTTTATTTTAACACTATGTCCCTGCTCACTTCCCTCGCTACTCATCGAGTATTAAAATTAAAAATGTTTACCTAAATAGACAGCACTGACGTTTGTGAAGATGACACTTGACAGTTGACTAGTGAAGTAGAGTTTGGCGAGAGTCTACTCGGTAGGCCGAGTTGACTCGGCTACTCGAGTGCAAATTGACTCGAGTCAATATTTTTTTCACTCGAGTACGAATTTCGCAAACTCACTCGAGTCACTCGAGTAAAAACGAGACTCGAGTCGCATCACTAGTCAAAAATCAAAATACCAAAATTCTATCGACAAAAGACTCGTCGTGTTTCGTTTTTTTGTAAAATTGAATTGTACCGATCAATGGTAAACAATGGCACAAAGTCTACAAGAATATCCTACTGATCACGAAGCTGTATGCCTAATATCCAGCCCAACAGCCTGCGTTTGTTGTCAAGCACAGAATGTACCACTAATCCATTTAATCACTTGTAAACACACAAATTTCCTACAGTTGCAGAACAAACTAAAGGTAATCAACATTGTTTTTTCACTTTCTGCTTAATCAAAGTATTCATTTTGAGTTTAAAAACCACTCAAATACTAATGATTAGTATGCTTTCCAAAAGCTTCTTTATTCCAAGTCATTTTCATAATTTTATACAACACTAGCATTGCGCGCGGCTCCGCCCGCGTGGAAAGTTTTCCGGGATGAAAAGTAGCCTATAGCACTCAGGAGTAATGTAGCTTCCTATTAGTGAAAGAATTTTCGTAATCGGTCCAGTAGTTCCTGAGATTAGCGCGTTCAATCAAACAAACAAACAAACTCTTCAGCTTTATATATTAGTATAGATATATTATTTTCCTTTCTCTATTTATTACAGATTGATTTACAAAATAGTGTTGTCTGCTATCTATGCCATGGTATGTTAAAGAAAATAGAATTATTTATGCGACAGGTGCAAGAAAGCTGTGCCATTTCAAGTGAGAAGGTAATATTTTTTTATTACTGTTGCTAGGTACTGCATTGGTGGTACCGTGGCATTTAGCTGAATGGGAGGCCCATTGTTGGTACAATAATTGCTTTTTATTTTTCTACTTTACATTATAAGATGTGTTTGTGTTTTCTGTGTGCAATATTGTACCAATAATAAACTTCTTTCTTTTTCTTTCTTTTAGGTCTCTTATATTTAAGAGTCCGTCTGGGTGGGTACCACCGCAATGTCTATTTCTACCGCCAACCAGCAGTGTGCATGCACTGTTGTGTTTCGGTTTGAAGGACATTGTAGCCAGTGTAACTACTGGACATAATGAGACTTAACATCTTATGTCTCAGGATAACTAGCGCAGTGGAATGCCAAACAGTACTTTGTAACTGAAGGTGCTAAATGGTGTTGCTATTGTTTATGGGTGGTCGTATTGCTTACCATCAGGCGAACGGCATTCTCGTCTTGTCGTTCAAATCCATAAAAAAAAAGTGATACATTTTTTTCACACAGTCACATTTTTTTTTAAGTGACAAAGAAATAGTGAAAATGTCATTTTTGTCTATGATAGCGCAATAAATAAATATTGTATTTAACCACATAAATACTAATACTTTTAGACTGATAAATAAAGTAATTAGAGCGAAATTATTCCCTAATCATTCCAAAATATAAAAAATGCACAACGTTAATGTTCAAGTTTTCACTTCTGCCGGCACTCCCATTGTTTTTTTGCTGTTGTGTTAGTGTGCTTCATTTTTTGGGATAAAAGTCTGGCTATACTGTCGATTATCTTCCTTAACTAAGCATTCTTTCATGGGACACATGATGCTTTAATATTCGCGTTAATTTTAATTTCCGATTATCTAACGCATGTTAAATAAGAAATGGGTGAAATTGGACCTCAGTCTCATATATCTGATTACAGGCATCCCACCACAAGACGTTCCATTTCCTTCAATACACACAACCCATAGTGTTCTCCGTGGACTCAAACAGCAGCTTCCAGCAGGAGTCTAAAGAGTACCAAGTGATAGGAGTTGAAGAATTTGACACATTGATAAGACAGAGAAATGTGTCGCAGTTTAATAGACCTGAAGTAAGTTAATATAAGGTACATTATTGGGTGCACCAGCCGGAGTTGCTGTCGGCGATGTAGCTGTGCGTACCCAGCGGTCCTGCAGCACTTGGCTCCGCCCGCTACTTTTCCACCTCTGAACACTACGGACAAATCCAGAGGTAATTTTCAATAGTAATCCTATCCAAATTCATGAACTATAAAGTAAGTACATGACATTTTTCGTTACCGACTTCTTTATTGCCTTGTAACATTCAAAACTAGCCAAATCTAGCCTAAATCTCTTAAAAATATTAAAAAATACTAATCTTACTTTCATGATAAATCATGACGGCATAGAAAAGTTCTCTTTTCTCAATTTGGCATAAAATGGATTTGACTACTATTGATAATTACCTCCTGAAATATGCTTAGGTTTCCGCCATTGTCGTGGTCCATATGATTGCTCAATATTATTTCCGGGAATATGGAATATACAGGGTCATTTTGACATTGCGTTAATAAATGAAATCACATACTTATCTAGTCGAAAATAACGCTTTCCATTAATTTATTTTAGCCATAGATTTAAATTAAAAAAGTGTAAGTTTCGAACAAAATAAATATCAATAAAAAGTAACTTTAACTTTACACGCCCTCATGCCACTACTTCTGCTCTAAGATAATTCGTCGCAGCGGAAACATTATACTTTCATTCAGAAACACACTTTCGCACACACCATATTCGCACTAAACTACGAAATTATCAAAAAAAATTAAATTTACAACCGGGATTTTGGCAATAATATTCGTTATTCATGGATGATTTTTGGCAAGATGTTAGAAGAGGTAAAGACGAATATGTGGTATCATTTAGTAATGCAATGTAAAAATGACCCTGTATTTGTTTTCAACCTGCAGGAATTTACAGAAGTGGCCTACATGTATATTGAGGCACACACACACACACACACACACACATACATGCCTTTCATCCAATATCACTTTGCTTGACTTGGGGATCAAACCCGAGACGTTAGCATTCCAGTCGTACCGTAATTGATATTGTATATTGAGGCCAATAACTACTTTGTCTGTACAACACCGCTTTAGTACTGTTAGTAGCAGTTATGGTGTTGTATATATGTTATCAATAAATAAATTAAAATTTTTGATCCTCAAACCAGTACAGGCTTCAGGGTTCCAGATGGTAACCCGCGTGTCATATCCTAGGGGAGCGCCATAAGCTCGATAAATATAATCTAACTTCATAGTCAATCAGTTATCATCAACATAGAGCTTCTATAGTTCGGAAAAATTAAGCTGGCCGGTATGACAATTCAATTTTTTTCCCGAAGCGATAACTCTGTGAGAACGTCTACCCAAAAAATTCAAAACCGTGTCATGTCATACCGGCCATATTAGTTTGTCCCTACTATAAGAGAAAAAGTACTGTGAGCTTAGAATGTGGCAACACGACAAGACTCCGTTTCGTTTTATTGGGATTGTTTGAGAGGGTAACGCGTGGCTGACGTATTGGTCTCTCAATCAATTACAAACATAACTAAACGACATCGGCTTTTTTTTATGGAATTGAATGACGAGACGAGCAGCATGCCGTTCGCCTGATGGTAAGCGATACGATCACCCATAAACAGTAGCAACACCATTCAGCACCTTCAGTTACAAAGTACTGTTTGGCATTCCACTGCGCTCGTCATCCTGAGACATAAGATGTTAAGTCCCTCATCCCAGTGTATTGGGTTTTTGTATAAAAATTTTAATCAATTTTTCCAGTCCCTATTCCAAATATTAATATTCTAAATAGTTGAATAGATTTTGTCTATTTACCCTTGAATGATTGTGGGTTTTCCCCTTGACTTTTTATGTTATATTTTTTTTATAGTACTAAATAGACTAATTCTTTTGCAGGCTCTTGAAACAAATACGCACTTGCCCATAGACAATGAAGAAAAGATCGTATGTTACACAGAGATTGCAAGGGATATGCCTGAAGACGCAAACCCAATAGGTATTGCAAATAAGTGCATCAAATGTCAAATTCTGTATGATGAAATAACACTTACCGATTTAGAGAAAAATAATCAGGTAATCCATAATCCTTCCATATCTATACTAATATTATAAAGAAGAAAGTTTTGATTGTTTGTTTGTTTGGTTGTAATGGATAAAATCAATAACTACTGGACCGATTTTGAAAATTCTTTCACCAATAGGAAGCAACATTACTCCTGAGTGCTATAGCTACTTCTATCCCGAGAAAATATTTTTATCCAGAAAACCTTTTTCGCGTGGGCGGAGGCGCGAGCAGAACTCTAGTTTATTATATAAATAATAACTCTGTCTCTTACGCTTCAACGGCTGAACCATTAAACCGAGTTTGATGAAATTTGGTATAGGGATAGTTTAGGACATAGGCTACTTTTTATCCCTGGAAAATATTTTAAACAAATTTTTATGAAGTTCAGTATGGAATGATGAACCCTAAAAGACATTATAGCGTTTTTTTTTTATAAATATTTAACAGAATAACACATTAGAGAAGCTGCAAGCAAAGGCTTATTATAAATTAATGTTTGCATTATATAGATATTACTAGATATATAATTAATTTGTAGTTTTATACAAGTATATTTAATTTTAAATTATTTTATTAATAGCAATAGATTTTTTTTTTATACTTAGTTATTAGAATAGCCGACACCCTGACAGGGTATTTAGGGCTTTATTGTAAATAAATAAATAAATAAATAAAAATTTCAGCTACCCAACAACCATGTATGTGCGAGTTGTAACTTGGAATATAATCAATTAGAAGATAATGAAAATAGAAACCTTACTTATGGGTAAGACCCAAATTATTATTAAATTTTAAATGACCACTTTACAGAATATTAATTTTTTATGCCAGTGTTATGACAACTTTATATAAGGTTGAAATATACATGGTTTTTACGTGTGTCTAGATTTGCAATTTTATTAACCTGAAATATGTCATCATTGACCAACGGGGTAAAAATAAACCTATTTAGTTTAACCGACTGCCTCGGTGGCGTAGTTGTATTACGGTGCGACTGCAATGCTGAGGTCTCGGGTTCGATCCCCGGGTCGGGCAAAGTGATATTGGGTTTTTCTACTCAGTATCAGCCCGAAGTCTGGAATTTGTGCCCGATATGGCCATAGGCTCACCCCCTATCACATTATGGGACGGAATACGCACGGTGAAAAGTGGGTGCTCTAGTTGCACCTCTGCCTACCCCTTCGGAGATAACGGGCGTGAGTGTGTGTGTGTTAGTTTAACCGTTAAATTCATGTTTTAGCAAGCCGACGTAAACTATAAAATGTAATTTAAATTTTAGTGACATAAAATTGGAGAGAAATACAACAGAATTACACGTTATGTGTCAAAAAGATGGCTGTCACATTAGTTATGATAATGAAAATCAATATAACGATAATGAAGATGATCATGGAAACACTTTTGAATGTTTTGAAGATGGAACGGAATCTGACAATATTAATAACGAAGCAGATAATGCAAAAGATAATATAAGTAGCGAAAAGAAAAAGAAGAGAAAAAAGGAACGCACGGGATTTAAAAAGATAATACTCTCTTTAGAAGAACAGAAGGCAGATTTAGAAGCTAAGAGAAGGGAGAAGAAGTATTTGGACGCTGAGTTTAAGTGTTACAATTGTGCGTTAGGTTTTTTGTTCAAAGATACATATCAAGCTCATATGATGAGGCATGAAGAGGTAAGATATATTTTCTTTACAACTTTATAAATTGTTAAAAGATATTATTGATAATAATAGTTGTAGCCAGTGTAATTACTGGGCATTATGAGACTTGACATCTTATGTCTTATACTGACGATTGCAGTGCACTGCTCTATACCAAAATTCGTGGCATATTGTTTATGGTTGTGTCATTTTTCTAAATCCAAATATTATCAAACCTTAAATATTTCAATATCTTTTTTTCACAAGTATTTTTTGTGTCTGGCTCCACCGGTTTATCGGTAATTACCATTTGTCACTAATTCATAGTGTTTAAATCTGATAAGCGTCCCCAGAAACACGTCGAGCTTCACCGCTTGGTGTTATAATGCGTGCCACTGCCGATCCTGGCTTACGGGAGCAGTAGTAGGGATGAAATAGTATAGTTATTTTTTTATACCGACAGGGCAGTGACTGTGAAGTGAGTAAAGTATTGACCTGATGGTAAGCAGAATAGAGAAGTTGACTACTTATTTAAAATACATTTATTAAAAAATTAAGTCATTTGTCGGATAACGGAAACAGCAGAATGTGACGTCACCGAGTGTCGCCCGCTAGCATAACGTAACGCTGCGTGCGTGAGAAAAAGACAACGCGATATCCCCACCACGCCCCCACTTTAGCTCATAAAAATATTGCAAATAAGAATAACTGCTTTATTTTTCAACCCATTTTGATACTGATTTCACAGAAGATTTTATTTTTCGTATTAATTTTTGTAAGATATAAAATAATGTACAAAATCAAACATAGGAAACTACGCTATTGGGTCCATGCTCACGCCTTTTATCCCCGAAGGGGTAGGCAGAGGCGCAACTAGTGCACCCACTTTTCGCCAAGCGTATTCCGTCCCATGATGTGATAGGGGGCGAGCCATTTCGCCATACCGGGCACAAATTCCAGACTCCGGGCTGATACTGAATAGAAAAATCCAATATCACTTTGCCCGACCCGGGGATCGAACCCGAGACCTCAGCCTTACAGTCGTACCGTAATACAACTACGCCACCGAGGCAGTCCAAATAGTGTTTTTTTTTTGTTTACAGTCAAACGGCGAGTACAAATGCGCGACGTGTACGCTCCGGTTCGCGTCGCCGGCGGTGTTGCGCGCGCACGCCCTCGTGCACGCCGAGCGCGCGCGCTGCCGGCGCTGCGGCGCGCGCCCCTCGCCGCGACACACGCGGCACCACGCCGCCAAGTGTCGCGGCGTTGTTGCGCCGTGTCATCTCTGTGCTAAAGTGTTTAGGTACGGAAAATACACGTCACGTGTTAAAATTGGAGCAAAGTTTAAAAACTGTATAAATTGTTTGAGTTTAAAATTTATGTTACATTATGTGAATAAGGGATAAATAATGTTGTGTTAAATTGTTTAAATATTTTGAGGAAAGTTTATGAAATTAGAAAAAAAAGAAAGTGCATTATATTGTGAAGTCGAAAAGGTGAAAAATGGATTAATGTAAAAAAATATGGAATAACATATTTTTTCTCTGGTAAGTAGTATATCTATTCACCCGGATAGTGTCCGTACACAAGATATAAAACCCGCAATAGCGGCCCACGTGAGACGCGTTCCGAGATCAGCCTGTGTATGTGGGATCCACTTGCAAGGTGGACAGACGACTTGATAAAGGTCGCAGGAACACGCTGGATGCGGGCCGCTTTTGACAGGTCTGTCTGGAAATCTTTGGGGGAGGCCTATGTTCAGCAGTGGACGTCATGTGGCTAATGATGAGGATATGCGATTCAAACGCCATAATTTTATCGAGTCAATGTATAGTCGTCAAAAAGCGGCGATAGCGTAGTTGGGAATGGAACGGACTGCCAAGACGAATGTCTGCAGGTTCAAAACCCAAGAGCACGCACCTCTGACTTATTCTTTGTGAATTATCGCTCGATTTAACGGTGAAGGAAAACATCGTGAGGAAACCTGCATACCCGAGAAATTCTCCATAGGAATTTCGAGGGTATGTGAAGTCCGCCAACCCGCACTGGGCCAGCGTGGTGGACTAAGGCCTAACCCCTCTCAGTAGTAGAGGAGGCCCGTGCCCAGCAGTGGGCAGTATATAATACAGGGCTGGTATGGTATGGTTATCTCTCATCAGACCATACTCTATCTGAACTTCGCTTATCAGATGCAGTGGGGCTACTTTACCATAGTCGTATAAAAAAACCTCAATATTTTTTCAGAGAGTCTCGCGGACTTCAACAGCATTTGAAAAGGTTTCATCAATCGAAAACTAGTATGCGCAGTTATTCGTGCAGCGTTTGTGGCAAGAATTATAATAATCAAGCAGCTGTTAGAACCCATATGATGTGAGTTTCTTTTTTTAAAATACAGTATGGATATTGATCTTTTGAGAAAAGATTATACTATAGGCAATGGTCAATATATAAGTTTTTTTTTAATGGCAATTGTGTTTACATGTTGTCAATGTCAAGTTTGGGATGTCTTTTTTATTATCTGTAGTATGTCGAAGTAATGCAGTGGCTACCTTACAAAGACTTTATCGAGGAGTTTTGGCGACAACAAAAAACACTTGATTAGCACAGTTATTTCAATTGACTTCATTTGAGCTCTTTAATAGAACTATATTGGATAATATACCACCATAATTATGCAATATAACACTAAGTATCACCAAAATAATGAGTTAAAACAAGAGCACCTCATGACACTTCCAAGTTCCCGCCAAAACTCAAATATATAAGTTACTAGCTTTTGCCCGCGGCTCCGCCCGCGTGAATGAGTTTTCCCGGTATAAAAGTCCCGCTTAAAATGTAGCTTATATGACACGTTCGTAGATTTACCATAGCAGCGCCATCTATTGATTACTTACTCAACCCAGTCGAAAGGTATCGACATCTGTTAGAATCATTCATAGCAGCGCCATCTATTGATTACTTACTCAACCCAGTCGAAAGGTATCGACATCTGTTAGAATCATTTGGAGTTAAGATAATTGTGACTGTCAAATAATAACAGACAAATAATTAGCAATAAATTAAAATTGCGACTATAATTTGAGATTTAAACTATCCTATCTCTCAAGTTGGATCGAACTGCACATGGTGTGCGAATTTTATTATAATCGGTTAAGTGGTTTAGGAGTCCATTGAGGACAAACATTGTGACACGAGATTTATATATATTAAGATAAAAAAAATATAATGCCAATCACATACAGCCAAATGTATTTTTTTAAGTTTACTAAACTTTTCTTTAACATAATAAAAATTACAATGCAACTATTTTCTTTTTCTATTTTTAATGTTTTATTAAAAAAAAATGTGCCAAAACATGTTTTTTCCTGCTTTTTACATATTTTTTTTAATTTTTCAGCAAACACCTCAACAGAAAGTTCACGTGTGACCAATGTTCCTCAACATTTAGTAGTCCGTACACACTCAACCAGCATAAGAAGAGACACGACGCTCAAGCGGAGCAGCACTACTGCGAGGTCTGCAAGATCGGTTACTCGACTAGGAAGAGTTTGTTGGCGCATAGAAGGAACGCTTTGGTACATCAGCAGACTATGTGAGTATAAAATAAAATGAAATAAATAAAATAAAATAGTTTATTCATCACGTAGGCGAACATAGTTGCACTTATGATAAGTCAAGATACATTAAATTAATAATAATAGTTATTACAAAAAGTCACTTATATAACTACAGACATTTTTAAATTTTTATAGGGAGTAAAATCAATGAAAAATAAATACAGAAGCCAAGCTCAGGCTGGCAGGAAAGAGAAGATAAAGAGAGAGAAAAAAAATCGATTCATAATTTTTAATCGATATTTATATTTGATGATACATTTTTAATGTATTTTTTTACCTCGGTGGCGTTGTTGTATTACGGTACGACTGCAATGCTGAGGTCTCGGGTTCGATCCCCGGATACAAAATATATTGTACCACTAGCAGTTAGCTGTTACTTTTTTAACCGACTTTAAAACAGGAGGTTCTGTATTCGACCCGTATGTATGTAAGTTTGTGTGGCGCGATTTATAGTCCACCACGCTGGCCTAGTGCGGGTTGGCAGACTTCACATACCTTCGAAATTCAGAGAACTTCTCAGGTATGCAGGTTTCCTCACGATGTTGTCCTTCACCGTTAAAGCGAGCGACAATTCACAAAGAATACACACATAACTTTTTTAGAAAAGTCAGGTGCGTGCCCTTGGGTTTTGAGCCTGCGGACATTTATCTCGGCAGTCCGTTCCACTCCCAACTAGGCTATCGCCGCTTCACACAAATATGTTTATTAAAAAATACTCTTAAATTACACACATTAAATTGTAATATGAACTGTGTACTTTACAAAAGAATGAATTAAAAAATTCTAGTCGCATGCCAAATTAATACAAAAAATCAGGCACCGACTCCAAAGGTTTATTCATTGCACATAAATATAATCACACGAATGGCAGTGTATATAATATTGGTAGTATTTAAATTTCCTTATAACCCATGAGCAAAGTATAAGTTATTGTTTTCATTAGAGTGGTCTTTGAAGTCGGTGCTATTTTTTTTTATTTTTTTATTAATGCAATTCATATGCATAAGGTTTTAAAGCTTATGATTTCCTCTCCAGCTTCGAATGTCCAGTGTGCAATAGAGTGTGCCCCAACCAACGCGCCCTCACCTCTCACATGACGACCGTCCACTCGGCCACTAAGGATCACGCGTGCGATACATGCGGGGCGCGGTACACGAGTCGCAAGTCGCTCGTGAGGCACGTCGCGAGTCACAACCGGCAGCCGGCGAGCGATACTCACGCGTGTCATCGATGCCCTAGTACTTTTAAGGTTGGTGTTGGTGACTCATACGAGAAAAAATTAGGTGACTCATATGTATCACATATTAGTCTTAGAGAACATTTTTGGCTTGTATTAAAGGACCACGTAAGCCATCGACGCCCTAATACTTTTAAGGTAGGTTTAGGTAGGTTTGTGTTGGTGACTCATATGAATCACAGATTGGTGTTAGAGAATCATTTCGGGCATGTATTAAAAGATCACGCATGACATCGATGCTCTCGTACTTTTAAGGTTGGCGCTGATGAGTCATGAGCCACGGAATATTAAGATAATGCGTGTGCTACATGTAAAGGATCGGTATAGGAGCCACGCTCGTGATGCATGTCGCGAGTCACAACACATAGTCGGTTAGTGAGTCGTGTCATCTATGTCCTAGTACTTTTGAAGTAGGTTTGTGTTGGTGAGTCATATGTGTGACGTTGGTAAACCAAACGAGCATCATTTTGGTGACTCATATGAGTCACGTGTCGTGTTGGTGACTCATACGAATCACATGTTGATGTTAAAGTTTCACTCGTGTAATACAAACTTTCTGCAACGCCCTGTATTGTTTTTAATGATTATTTATTATGACTCATTAGCCTGGTGGTTACTGAATTTTTATATATTTTTGTTTTCAGAGTCGAAGCAAGCTAAATCGTCATTTGAAGCAAGTCTGCGAGAAGGATAAGTTAGAAGAAGAATTATCTTGTTATTATGATGGCGTTTATAATGTAAAGGATTAAATATATGTAAATAAGTAAAGTTTTTTTACCATCCTTTTTCCTTTTCAGAGATAAGATGTGTAATCATACCATATTTTTCAAGTTAGGTATTCAATAGACAGTCATATTGGGCACAATATCCGGGCTGATGCTGACTAGAAAACCCAATATCACACACACACTCATGCCATTTATCTCCGAAGGGGTAGGTAGAGGCGCAACTAGTGCACCCACTTTTCACCGTGCGTATTCCGTCCCATGATGTGATAGGGGGCGAGACTATCGCCATATCCAGCGCAAACTCCAGAGTCGGAGCTGATACTGAGTACAAATATACAATATCACGTTGGCCGGGGCTCGAACCCGATACCTCGCCACAGTCATACCTCAATACAACTACGGTACCGAGGCAGTCTTGAACATAATGTCTTATTTAAATAGGTATGAAACTATAATGCTATGATGAGCAAGTATTTGCAGCAATATATTGCGCAAGAACTTCCAGATTCGTAGCGGCAATATTTTATAGTTCTACACATGCAACTTCAAGTCTTGCTTCATTTGCAGAAGTCAGTTTGCCGTGATTTATAATATGTTAAAAGCCGTGGCCTTTTACACAAAAAATTGAACACAAATTACGCGTCTGTCAAAGAGGCATGGAAAGAAGTATGATGAATCTACGGCTCAAAGACAAATGGAATGCAGCAAAAATTAGAAACATAACTAAAGTGGCAGACGTAAGGGTGAAAACGAGATTGCTGAAATGGAAATGGACAGGCCATATAATGCGAACTAAGACAGAAAAATGGACTAAGAAAGTTATCGAATGGTACCCTAGAAACGGTAAAAGACGTAGAGGACGGCAGATTAAAAGATGGGAAGACGATCTGCCAAAAGGATGGAGAACTTTAGCACTGGATCGTAATAAGTGGAGGGAATTAGAGGAGGCCTATGTCACAAGACAGCCTGACCTGAAAGTTGATGTATAAAAAAAAAAAAAAAAAAAACGCATATATATGTTACATACTACATATACTACTAATAATACTAAAGAAAGGAAAAAAGAAGGAAAGAAAAGAAAGGAAAACAAATACCTACACATAGTAATATCAACTATACTAACATAATTAAATTTATGCTAAAAATATTTAAATTTTAATGTTAAGGACGCTATTACATTTTTGACATCTTCGATTTTAGATATTTGAATGACAAGAACGCGCTTTGCTACACGCGCACACATCGAAACCGATTTAAACTAGATTTTCCATTTGAACGAGCTAATCTTAATACTTGAAGTTATTATTTTACTCATCCATATTTATTTTTTTGGAATTGTCGAATGTTTACAATTATGTTTAATAATAATAATTATTATAATTTCATCATGTAATAGACATTTTTTTTATTACATTGAATGACGAGACGAGCATGCCGTTCGCCTGATGGTAAGCGATACGACCACCCATAAACAGTAACAACACCATCCAGCACCTTGACTTACAAAGTACTGTGTTGAATTCCACTGCGCTCGTCATCCTGAGACATAAGATGTTAAGTCTCATTATGTCCAGTAGTTATACTGGCTACAATGTCCTTCAAACCGAAACAAAACAGTGCATGCACACTGTTGCTTGGCGGTAGAAATAGACATCGCGGTGGTACCCACCCAGACGGCCTCTTATAATGAGAGACCTACCACCATTTTTATATAAAAAATAATAATAATTAGGCTATACATATAAAAATATAAAAAAAGTGTATCACCCTCCGATGGCAAGGCTCAAGACCCAAGCTACCGATAGTCAGGGATACAAAATGAGGAATCTCCTCACAATGCGTGTGGTATGCGATACGACCACCCATAAACAGTAGCAACACCATCCAGCACGTTGAGTTACAAAATACTGTGTGGCATTTCACTGCGCTCGTCATCCTGATACATAAGATGTTAAGTCTCATTATGTCCAGTAGTTAGACTGGTTACAATGTCCTTCAAACCGAAATACTACAGTGCATGCACACTGCTGCTTGGCGATAGAAAAAGACATTGACATTGCGGTGTCCAGAAGTACTACTTTCTGCATCTGGCTCTTGACCCAACTACCAATTGAGAGCTTCAGCAGGTGTTGGTCGAGACTCTGGTATCAACCCATGAGCAGAAACGACAAGGCCCCGATAGAACCGACCGTACAGTTCTTTGATCTTCCATATCACATCGCGTTCCCTAATGCCCATCGCCATAGGTTTTCGCCAGTTCTCATTCGCCAAGGAAAGTGGGATAAATCCCTTACCCACCATGACTAAAATCTTATACATGCCTACTTCGCTGTGGAGGAAATAATTCCTGAGATTGCATACCTCGCGGTTATGCAAGTCCATTAAGTAAGCCTCAGCCCCGCATCTTCGCGGGATGTACAACCTCATCACTGACCACCGTGGGTGATGCATACGATATGCAGTCAGTAGGGTCCGGAACTTTCGATCCAGGGCGTCCAATTCAGTCTGAGTCTTTCTTTCTGAGTATACCAAAAGAGTACATGAGTACAGGCATAACCCAACCGTTGAAAGCACAAATCTTGTTACCACCTGACAAAAAACTGTTAAATACTTTTGCCAGGCGGCCGAAGAAACGGTCATTCAGCGATTGTTTTACGTCGGCACTCGTAATCCCCAGTGCCTCAGGCATACCCAGATATTTGTAAGTTTCCGTCTCAGAAAGGGATCTAAGTCTTACAGTCTCTACGACTTGTATGTCACCAGAGACCACGACCTCTCCTCGCTTCATATGGATAGCCGCAGATTTATCTACACAAAACTCCATGTTGAGTTATTTGCTACATCTTTCAGTAATTTTTAACGACTCAATCAATTCTGTTTGTTTTGATGCAAACAACTTGAGATCATCCATGTAAAGCAAGTGAGATATAGGCTCAGGAGCCCCCGTGCATCTCGGGGCTCTCGGCGTCAACGGCAGCGTGAGGCCTACCTACCACACTGCTGTCCATCAGGGGGGTCGCAACAATGTGCTAAAAAGACAAAGCTAGAGACAGCACGCGCCCGCGACGCCCGGGTGGCCACTGTTAGTTGCCTTTTACGACAGGCAGGGGATACCGTGGTGGAATTCTCCAAACACCTTCAATCCACAGGGTGGGAGACGCCGGTCAGTCGTCCACCCGGCGCCTCCTACGTCTCCTCTGACGGCGGGAGGAATCCTCGCGTTCCAGAACTCTCTCAGCACTCTCCTTCTACGAGAGGACTATCTCGCAGAAGTGAGCCAACACACGCCAGACCTCCTGACTGCCGACCATGGGAGCGACCACGGCCGGCAACGGGAGGCCGCCTCTGACGACTGCTTTGAGAGCGCTGCGCTCCTCATTCCAGGCTGGGCAAAACTCAAACGTATATTAAGCCGTATCCAGCGGGCAACTGTCACAATGGCACACACAGCCGACACCTCGGTACCTACGATACGACACAGCTACTCACCGAAGCAGCCATGCCTAGTGAGTAGTTGTGGCTGAACTGTAGTACTGTAGTACTGTAGTATTGAGTGTTTAGATATTTTTGTACCGGGAAAGGCTTTGAACGCGGGCAAAAACGCGAACTAAACCTAGTAAAATTTAAAAATAAATAATCACCGATACTAAAAATTATAAATAGATAAATAGTAAATACCATATACTGCAAAACTTGTCGATTTTGTAAATATAAAAATACTATGCCATTTTAATAATGAAATTTAAATATTTGCATTAAAATAAATGAATGTTTCATTAATTAAATCAAATTTGTATTGACTTATTGTAATATTAAATTTTCATACTTGCTTTTTGAAAAATAATAATTTGAAATAGTATCAACTATTTTATTCGTAGTATAATGACATCGCGATCAATTTATTACGTATTTATTTTTTGAAAAAAAGTTGTACACCCGTGCTTCCTCGGCCGCGTCTCAGCGCGGAATGACAGCCCGAAATTGGAAAATGTATGAAGAAATTCAATTCAGGTTATATTTTTTCTCTTTACTGGAAAAGTATTTAATTTGACTTGAAAATAATTAGTCATAAAGCGAGAAGACTATATAAGCCATTATATTGTTTCGGTTTTATATTAAAATATTCATTAGTTTAAGGTATAATGGTTCCGATTCCGACCCTATTTTTCGTCATTTTCAGCGATTATTGCTCCAGAATAAACGTATTTACGTGATAATGTCGTATGGAAGCATACAATTTCTATATGCTATAAGCAAAGAGGAATGTTTAATCTTTATTTATATACCAAGATCTCCTCATAAGCGTAACTCCTGATTCAATAAATGGTACCTCAAAACTACGGAAATTTGTAAATGCGCCCTTAAAACTAAATATAGTGAAGAGTTATAGTAATAAGTTATTTATAAGAAGTTTGTACTTAGTTAAGCTCTTTGTATAGAAAGGTCAGAGGAAATAAAGGCTATTATTATTATTATTATACTAGTTATCAACTTTATTCTCCCGTGAGAACGGGGTAAAGCCATTTAATGCGGGCTGTTGGGCCAAGCAAGAAAATGGGGTGAAATTATTAATGATTAAGCCAAGGTAGACAGGAATTTTCTAGCAATTCTGCAAGTATTAAGTATTGTTGCTTTTTGAAGGAGGATGTATGAGAGCTTATGCATGCCAAGAGATTGAAGACTACTATGTAGGGAGTGTGGTATGACACCTGTGGAAGATAAAATTACAGGGACTGTTTTAATTGTATGCACTTTCCACTGTTTTTTTAGTTCTATGGATAAATCTGTATATTTGGCTATTTTTTCAGTGTATGTAGATGTGAGGTTATGTGTGTTAGGTATAGCAATGTCTATTAGATATATGATACTTTTAGCCTTGTCGTAGAATAGGATATCGGGTCTATTGTAGTGTATCGTTTTATCAGTAATAATTGTTCGATCCCAGTATAATTTATAATTAGCAGATTCTAATATTGATGAAGGTTTATATTTATAGTATGCAGTTTTGTTTGTGGTAAGTGAGTGTCTAAATGCCAGGTGTTGGTGAATGATGGCGGCAACTTGATCATGCCGGTGCTTATAATCAGTCTGTGCGATTGATTTACAAGCCCCGGTTATATGCTGTATCGTCTCTGAAGCACTGTAACACCGACGACACTGATCAGAAGACAGGTTAGGTATTCGGAGAATGTGCTTTTGATAATTGCGTGTGTTTATTATTTGATCCTGGATAGCACACATAAACGCCTCTGTCTCTGGGAAAAGTTCTCCACGCCGCAGCCACTCGTACGACGCTATTTTATCGACGTGTGTTTGGCTCAGATCGGCTAGGTGTCTTCCATGCAGAGATTTTTGAAGCCACATATCTGCCTTGTGCTGTGCAGTGGTGATGTGATAATGGGATTCCATGTTTCTGTCGTGCAAGTTAAGCGGAGTAAGTTTCTTATCAGTAGCGGCTATGTATTTATGGAGTTGTGTATGCTCAGCTTTGTTGTGAAAATAATGTCGTAATTTAATAATCAAGTTGTTATGTAGGTTCCGTATATCGATTACTCCTCTGCCGCCCATTCTACGTGACATTGTAACTCGTTGTATGCAGGATTTTGGGTGATGTTTTCTATGGGTAGTCAGGTGCGTATTTATCATTCGTTGTAATTTTATAAGATCCGATTGGGACCAGCTTATGATTCCAAATGAATACGTAAGAGTTGGAATAGCGTAGGTATTAATAGCTTTGGTAGTATTACGGGAGTTTAAATGTGTTCTTAAGATTTGATTTAGTCTATGTTTGAATTTCTTAGTGATTTCTAATTTGGCTTGTTTCTGAAGTATATGTTTAGATTGATGGAAACCTAGGTATTTGTATGTAGCGTGTTCGTCCATGGGCTCTACTGATTCACCTGTATCCAGAATGTAGGTATTTTGTAGTGTTTTGCCGCGACTGATGGAGTGGACTTTGCATTTATCAACCCCAAACCTCATCTGTATGTCTGTGGAAAATGATTGTGTGATATCTGCTAGTTTCGTGAGTTCGGTGTTGTTGGTTGCGTAGATTTTAATATCATCCATATACATCAAATGGGAGATAATATGGTGTGTATTTTCGTGTTTTATTTTAAATCCTACCCCGGTATTATTAAGTAATTCGGAGAGGGGGTTAAGAGCCAAACAAAACCATAGGGGGCTGAGGGCATCCCCTTGGAATATGCCTCTCTGTATTTTAATCGGAGGAGTAGTTATAAGTGTGTTGTTTTGATTTAGTTTTAGTTTTGTTGTCCAGTGAGCCATGATCAATTTTAGGAATTCTATTATTTTGGGGTGAATTTTGTAATGCTCTAACACATGAATCAACCAGCTATGAGGCACTGAATCAAACGCCTTCTGATAGTCGATGTACATTGTATGAATGTTTCTATTTTGTATTTGTGCTTGTTTCATAATTACAGAATCTATCGTTAACTGTTCTTTGCAACCTTGGCTATTTTTTTTACATCCTTTCTGTTGTTCTGTAAGTATTTTGTGTTCATCTAGGTGTTGATAAATAATGTCACTAATGCATCCTGTTATGATTTTATATATGGTTGGTAGACATGTAATAGGTCGATAATTAGCTGGATTTTTTATATCCGAGCCTTTCGGTAACATATACGTGATTCCATGAGTTATGAATGTTGGTATTGTATGTGGTGATTGTATGAATTGGGTAATATGATAGTGAATGAATGGGTGAATGCATGTCAGTTTTTTGTACCAATAGTTGTGTATATTATCGGTTCCCGGTGCTTTCCAATTATGTGTGCGGTTTATTATTTTCGTCAGTGTATCTACAGAAATGTTTTCAAAAATCATTTGATTTATATTTGTTGTCTGTGGTACTCTATGTAACCAATCAGCATTTGCATTGTGTTGTACGGGGTCTGCCCATATGTTCGCCCAAAACTGTTGTAAGTGCTCTGGCGGCGGATATTGTGTAGATTCGCCTGGAATATTTTGTTCATTTTTACCTAACATTCTATAAAAATATTTTTCGTTATTGCTAAAGGTTGAGTTTTGTTGTTTGCGTTTAGTGCAGGTAAGGTATCTTTTCAGCCGGGTTGATGCTGCGTTTAATTTCTGTTTTAATGTATCCAAAAAATGTTGTGGCTCTGTATTGGGTTCTTCGTGTTGTGAGTGATTTTTATACTTAGTTTTAATTTCCTCTACAGTTTTCATAGTTTTTCGAGTCCTGTTTCCTAACATGTATTGGGTAAGTCTACCTATTTCTACCCTGTATTTATCTATTCGTAGTTCAATTCTTTTTTGCCACCTAGGCTTTTTATAACCTCTCTTCTGTATATTGGTATCCGGATCAATCTTGGTTCCATTGCAGACAGCCGCTGTAAAAGCTGCCGCATAAATAATTGTGTGTAGTGATATAAAATCTAAATCGTTGTTAAGGTGTTTCGGGAGCAATGTACTATTAAGGTAATGGATTATCTGGGAAAATGTGCGTGATGTCTTCTGTTTGGGTATATAAGGCCTTTGTTCTGGATCAGTGGCGGTGAATCTTGATATTGCTGTGATGAATTCTGTTTCAATTAAATTTAAATCTATCTCATAACCCACTGTTGGGTTAGAAATATTTTCATTATTTGTAGGTAAGTTGTCAATTAATTGCGTATCTGGTTGTGCTAATGTTGAGTCTAATGTACCTACCTTCAGTTTCATTGGCTGTAAGTAAGGATTGTTGTAAGTTTACCGCGGTAATGGCATTGTGCCCTACAGGAGTTTGATGTATATAGCTATTACCGCCAAGTTTTAATTCTACCTGTCTCTTTAACTCCTTAATTCTATTCGCGTGTATCTTATTGCTGAATAACAATCTTCTTTGGTCTGCGATTCTTTGTTGTGTTAGGTGTGAGAGATGTGGGTGTTTTTCTATAAATAAGTCATAAAGCTTTTGCCTATATCCGGTTTTATTTAATTCTAGTTCGGTAACCTCAAAATAACAAACTACGATTTCGTCATTAATATCATTTGACCATTTCATTCTAGTATGTATATTATGTTGTGTATGTGGTAGGGCTGAGGATTTGCTTGAATTGTGTATGAATGATTGACTGTCTCTTTGTGTATGTTCGTTTACTTCCCTACGTATTTCATCGAGAATATCTTGTGATAGTAGTTTTCTTCTTAAGATTGCTCTCCTTTGATCGCCTACACGCTGACGAGATACTTGCATTTCTGGGTATCTAAGATCAAATTGATGATGAAGCGGTTCTAGATAATTATTCATTTGAACTGTCTCACACTTTGTAATTGTCAAGTATGTGTGCCATATAAATCGGTTCATATCTGAAGTCCATTTTTTTCGCACACAATATGAAGGGCCAGCAGTGGGTACAGGATTAGCGGCGTGTGCCTCCTGCACAACAGTTGTTGACCGTGTTGATCTGGCTGAATAAGTTGAAGATGGTGATGAATTGGGAGATCGGAATAAACTATGAGTTGATGATGGTGATGGGATATTTGAAAAGAGTGAGTGGTTAGAGGATGAGATAGATGGGGGTGAAGATGATGGGTCGGCTGTAGTACATTTTTCGAGGGGAACCCGCCTGCTCAGTCCCCCGTCGCCAACGGTTCGCATACTGTGGCATCCAGCGTTGGCTCCAGATGCGCCCCGGCGACCCCCGGGTAGCGGCCGTAAACTGTATCTATTACTTTGACTTTCCATATTTTTCTCCACAGAGTGGGATTGGGATCGTTGGTTGGATAGGTATATATTGTAAGTGGTTAGATGTTAGGACCCTTGTAAAAACCAGTACCCAGTACCCGTAAGCCCCCCCACCGCGACAAGGTGATCCCTTGGGGGGGTTATTATTATTATTATTATAAAAGCCGCTAGCGGAAGTCGACTTTGGCAAGTTTTCTAGCCAATCTAAACCTTAAGAATAAAACAATAATATCAACATAAATTTATTACGGTTGTAACAAGTTGAAACATTTTAAAGCAACAAACGATATAAGGCTGTACTGTTCCATACAATTGACTATCATTTTATTCAAAACTTCACTGCATTTGGTCAAGGCACATTTTTTCTCAACATTTTCAACAACAATTTCTTTTGATAAATTCCATTTTTTCCTCCAAATATCTGTTATAGAACTTCTTTTTAATACTTTCTCCTGTGAATCTTGAGATTGTGAAGTACTCTCCACTTTATATTTTGATAAAATAATCTCTAATATATGGAATATGTAGCACAAGTTCTCCATCTTGGCTGTATGGTTTATTTCGTTTGCCTCTGTGTCTATGGATTCTAGTATGTTTGTGATTTTATCTATGGTGTATTTTTGGATGTGAGCCGATTTGTTTAGCAGTAATACTCTTTGGATTTTCTCGTCTTTTGTTAGTAACTGAAAGAACAAAATATTTGCAAAATTAACGGCTGAATGTTGTCGCTTCCATGGTCTTGTAATGACGTATATAGGCTATGGAGGGAGACGTTCTGAATTCGTTTCCAAAGTCAAATTTTAGAGGTTTTCTAACATACCTCTACTGGACAGGGCCGTAGCTCAGGGGGGGCATTGTGGGGCAATGCCCTACTATTATGATGGAAAAATATGGCTTGACGGATTTATCTTTCAATAAGTCACTTATACCCCGCCCCCCCTTTCTTAAATTCAAGTCTAGCTACGGCCCTGCTAATGGACTTGATGTAAATCAGACGGCACGTCAAACTGTGGATTAATTATAGGGACATAGCAAATTGACCCCAATGCACCTGATTATAAGATTGGGGTCCAGATAGTGTCGACTGACGATTATAGTCTCTCACCAGTCCACACAACTATGTCGGTCTGTTTGAAGTGGGGACAATGTCGAATCTTAAGTGGGGTTTTAGATCGGCAAGAAAACTTGCAGAAGTTACCTGCCGCGAGCTCTTTTAACTGTGTAAACCAAGCCAAGCTGACTTCTGTAAATTTTGGAGCTTGCAGGGCTTTCGGCAGATCGCATTTGTATAGACTAATTAAAAATTAGACTTCTGCTCGCGACTCCGCCCGCGTGAAAACGTTTTGCCGGGTAAAAAATATTTCTGAAAGATTCCTATTAGTGAAAGAATTTTCAAAATCGGTCCATTAGCTTTTGGGTTTATCAATTACAAACAAACAAATCTTCCTCTTTATAATATTAGTATAGATTGACACTAGTGCAATCACGTCTTGAAGCTCTTGCGCAATATATTGCTGCGAGAACTTGCTAGTCTAAACACGGTTTTATAACAACTAGCAAGAAACCGTTACGTTTAAAAAGTTAATAATCTTACCACGTTATTACATTCGTCTTCATAGATACTTCTCAGTAACTCTGTTATGGTTTCTAGAAGGATCTCTAAGAACGATGGGTATATTTCATCTTCGTGTAACTTGTCTATCAGGGACCCTAGGGTCTATAAAATTAATAAATTACTATACAGGGGCGTATAAAAGGGTGGGGTAGGGGTCCGGACCCCCCCTTAGCTTAAAGTTAAACCACGGTACGCCACTGACCGCTGGCATTTTGTGGATCTAGACCCCCCTTAGCTTCTAACTTCTTCGTGACTTGGGTGTATACGGTGTCATGTAAGGCAAGAACCAACGTCACTCATTTTTTTTGTATTGTAGGACCCCCCCATTTGAAATCTATAGCTACGCTCGTGTTACTATTTTATTATCTATATTTGTTGATGGTAGGACAACATCGGGCGGTCGTATCGCTTACCATCAGGCGAACGGCATGCTCGTCTCGTCATTCAATGTCATAAAAAAACTCTGTTTATAGACACATAGATAACCACCAAAAGTAAGCATTTTAACTGTTTGTTATCTAGCGATAGCCTAGTTCGGAGTGGAACGGACTGCTGAGACGAATTTCCGCAGGTTCAAAACCCAAGGGCACGCACCTCTGACTTTCCTAAAAAGTTATGTGTGTATTCTTTGTGAATTATCGCTCGCTTTAACGGTGAAGGAAAACATCGTGAGGAAACCTGCATACCTGAGAAATTCTCCATAGGAATTTCGAGGGTATGTGAAGTCTGCCCGCACCAGGCCAGCGTGGTGGACTAAGGCCTAAACCCTCTCAGTAGTAGAGGAGGCCCGTGCTCAGCAGTGGGCAGTATATAATACAGGGCTGGTATGATGTGGATTAAGTTCGTTATTGTGAGCGGGCGTAAAATAATGGACTTACCCGAGATACTTCTTTAGTTATTTCGTATGTATTCGTTGTTAGAGAACAAGATATAATATAAGTTAGTAAGCTATGTGCTGATTGGTTGACAGAGGTGCTTGAATATATGGCTGAAAATTCATAAAATATGGAAGTCGACTTCATTTCTTAGATTAACTAAACTCTAGCACCCAATTTACAGATATAATTATAAAGATCCAATATCGAAAAGGGCAGGTCAGGAGTACCCTTAACCGACGAAAATGTATGAAAATAACTATGAATGTGGAAGAAGCGAAAGAGGTGTGTCAAGATCGTAGCATATGGCGCTCAATAGTCTCTGCCTACCCCTATGGGATAAGGGCGTGAGTGTGTATGTATGTATGCAATATCGAAAACCTTAATAATAATTCCCAAGTACTCAGATGCCTTTGCGAAATTTTCTGAAGATGTTTAGATTGTAAAAAAACTTAGACAACACTGAAGGAATTTGGATGAATGAATTTTATACAATACTAGACTTCTGCTCGCGGCTCCGCCCGCGTGAAAAAGTTTTCCGGGATAAAAAGTAGCCTATAGCACTCACGAGTAATGTAGCTTCCTATTAGTGAAAGAATTTTCAAAATCAGTATAGAAAAGGATAACCCATACAAAATATTGCATGAGGATTTTAACCCCAAGAGATGTCGAGAGGCGGTAGACAAAATATCTAAAATATAACACACACGCCTTTTATTCCTGAAGAGGTAGGCTGAGTCACAACTAGTGCGACATATTCCGGCCCTTGATGTGATAGGATGCGAGTCTATCGCATATCGAGCACAAGACTTCGGGCTGATACTCATATCATTTTGATCGACCCGGGATTCGAACCAGAGACCTGAGAGCGGAAGTCGTATCGCGCAGTTGCGCACGTATTACAACTACGCCACCGAGGTAAGCAGTATGAAAATATACTCAAAAAATCCTGTATAAATATTAGTCTAATATGAAAAAAAAATGGAATTTAGATAATTACTTGTTTTGAATCTTGTTAGAAACGTAACTGCTGAAGGGATTTAGATAAAATTCGGTACAAAGGAAAACTTTGAATAAAAAAAATGCATATGGTACATTAATTCATAGAAAGGAAAACCCAAAATAAAATACTTGACGTGGGAATCGAACCCAATGTCTCGCTCAGGCTACTGTGGTCTAAAGAGGTTGTAGGCAAAAAAATAAAATACATTTATCCCCGAAGGGGTAGGCAGAGGCGCAATTAGTGCGTTCACTTTTCGCCGTGCGTATTCCGTCCCATGATGTGATAGGGGGCGAGCCTATCGCCATATCGGGCACAAATTCCAGACTCCGGGCTGATACTGAGTACAAAAACCCAATATCACTTCCCGACCCGGAGATCGAACCCTAGACCTCAGCATTGCAGTCGTCAAAATGTAAATGACCTAAAAATAAACTCACAAGTCCTAGAACTTCGTCCTTGACTGTCGCTCCTATACCCCGAATCAGACGAACCATCCACACTCATCCTTCTATCATTCCGCTTCTTCAAATAAGTTTTTATTTTATTCAATTCCTCGATAACTTTGAAGGGAACTATCTCTCTTTGAGAATCAGTCAAGTCATCTGACTCATTCGACTCATTGTCAATGTTATTTGCGAGAATTTGAGAGTTCGTGTCATTTGTTTTTGACTCATTCGTATTTTGGTCATTAGCATAGTTTGTGGCATTGTAATTATTTTTATTTTCTAAAATAGAATCATCCCTTTTATCTTTCTGCCTATCAATGTTTTTATTACCATTAATATTACTATCCATATTTGTATCATTGACATCAGAATTTGCAACAGTGTCATAAGTATTTAAATTATTCACGAAATTCGAGTCAATTTTGTCCACGTTATTAGACTCTGGTTTAAACGTGTTGTTTGTTTCTGTATTATAAACGTTTAAAAATTCGCTGTTTTGTGCATTTTGAGAGAAAGTCATATTAGATTCTAGATTAAGTGTATCATCTATTCTTGTATTATATTCATTTATGCGTCTATCATGTACAGATTTACTATTTTGTGTAAATTCATCTCGTGTTTTAGGTTCTTTTTGATTTTTATATATTAATTTTGGTTCTATGGCTTCATTTTGCACCTGACTTTCACTGTAATGGGTGTAAAATGGAGTAAAATCGCTTATAGAATAAATCTGTGTTTCTTCTAATGTATTGTTATTTAGGATTATTTGTGTATTATGTAAAGTTTCACAGTATGTGGCGTCGGAGTCGGCATCTTCGATAAAATTTTGTGTTTGTGGGTTCTCAAGGTTTCGACATTCTTGGAGTTTGCTGGGCTGAAAAGGTATCGTATTTTTTTTACAATGATCTATACTAGGCGTCCAGTTAAGCCACAGATGTAACCCAATTTTTGTCTTGAACATATTCAAGAGTTGCGATTTTCTTAGAAGCATTATTTATGCAGCACTGAATTTTGACTGGATATAGGAACAAACATTACTTATTGTGAGTTGTAGGCAGAAAAGTGACTTGTTCTCAAAGATTAAAAAGTAACCTGGGTATCGGTTTAGTCTGGACAAAGCTGTATGAATTTTAGAATGATAGATCGTTTCCTGAATTAATATAGCTACTTTTTATCCCAGTCAAGTAGAGACTGAGACTTTCCAGGGCTCACACACAGACACTCACGCTATTTATCCCTGAAGGGGTACGCAGAGGCGCAACTGATACACCCACTTTACGCCATGCATATTGCGTCCTATGATGTGATAGGGGGCGAGCCCATCGCCATATCGGGCACAAATTCCAGACTCCGGGCTGATACTGAATAGAAAAACCCAATATCATTTTGCCCGACCCGGGGATCGAACCCAAGACCTCAGCATTGCAGTCATACCGTAATACAACTACGCCACCGAGGCAGTTATCCCAGGGCTCTTTTGCATAAATAGATTCGTTAACTATACTTAGCCAATTACAAAATCATTTTTTTTACCTTATCTACCGCTGAATTATCAAATTCCTTCAATTCTTGTAGTATTTTAACAAAATCAGCAACTTTATTACTTTTACAGTCATTTTCTACATAGCTCGTTTTTTGCACGTCCATGCTATGATCAATGACATTTTCAGTAAGTTTTTTGTCAATGCCATGGTTATTGATTTGGTCATTGTGAGCTATCTTTTGTTTCATATTAACGTCTATATATCTGATATTGTCAACTTCAATATTAGGAGCATTTGATTCAAAATTCGTAGTGACGTCATCTATGTTATGCGTATCAGGAACATGTACACTAGTGACGTCATCACATTCAATATCAAAATCATCGCTACATATCGTGACGTCACTATCGTACTCCATAGGAGCGATGCTTTTTCTTAATTTCTCTATATATTCTAATGTGTTTAGATTTTTTGGTTTACTTCTTATAACTGCTATTGCTGTTGCCACTCTGATTTTTTGCGATATGTGATTTACTAAAAAAACATTTTCATAATAATGGAACATATACTGCCCACTGCTGAGCACGGGCCTCCTCTACTACTGAGAGGGTTTTAGGCCTTAGTCCACCGCCCTTGTCTAGTGCATGTTGGCAGACTTCACATACCCTCGAGATTCTTATAGAGAATTCTCAGGTATGTAGGTTTCCTCACGATGTTTTCCTTTACCGTTAAAGCGAACGATAATTGATAAACAATACACATGTAACTCCAAAAAGTCAGAGGTGTGTGCCTTGGGTTTTGAACCTCCGGACATTGTCTCGTCAGACCGTTCCATTCCAAACTAGACTATCGTCCACTAAATAAAGTAACTAATAACTTCATAATAAACTTGTAAAGGTCGCAGGATCCCGCTGGATGCAGGCCGCTTCTGACAGGTTGGTCTTAAAATCTTTTGGGGAGGCCTATGTTCAGCAGTGGACTTCTAAAGGCTGAAGAAGAAAAACTTCATAATAAAGTAGACAAAAAGCGAAAGCCTTGTTATAAATGGATTGGATTGCTGAGTCGGGGATCCAAACCCAGCCCCCAAGGCACCTCTGACACTTCTTCATAATCAAACCAATCAAATAAGCAATATGTAGTATGTAAGCAAGTATTTTTTTTTCTAATTTTCTCTCATTATGTCCAGTATAACTACTGTAACATATATATATATATATAACTACTGTAACATATATAGTATACTACACTACTACTACTATACAGTATAACTACTGGACATAATGAGACTTAACATCTTATGTCTCAGGATGACGAGCGCAGTGGAAAGCCACACAGTATTTTGTAACTCAAGGTGCTGGATGGTGTTGCTGTTTATAGGCGGTCGTATCGCTTACCATCAGACGAACGGCATGCTCGTCTCGACATTCAATGCAATAAAAAAAAATGATGTAAATTTGCAATCTTTCCGGAGATAACGATTCGGCTCGTATCGAAATGTTTGTTTAATAGATTATGGAAATCACAACAGTTAGGTATATACTATTTGGAAACTTATAAAATTCACTATTTGATGTTTTTTGTATAATTCTAAATGGGTAATATATTAAACACATTTTAATAGATGTATAGCTACATAATTTGGTATTATTTTAATTAAAAGTCCTGGGTAACCTACTAATTATCTTAATGTACTTTCTAGAACAGAATAGGGTAGGTGATATAAAATTTGTTACCGTAATCGTCAAAACTCATCTTATATTTTGCATGAATATCCATAAAGGTCGATCATTATGCCAAATATTATCACAATTATTTGTTTTATTGAATTTAATTTTAGTAATGAATCAATAAAAATAATTTGGTTTCGCGCCACGATTTAAATTCGATAATTCTTCGAACATGATTCGGCAAAGGTATCTTTATTCATACAGCCTTGACTTATAATGCCTATAAATTGTAATACCTGCTCTTTTTTGGTAAATCATAGTGCTCAACACTAAATGAAAACTATTTTTCTTTACTTAATATAGATGATTATAGCAACATTAATTAATATTTTAAGATATGAATCGAAAATCGAAATAATAAAATTATAAATATTTTATTATTCTGAATTTTATAAAAATACCTATATCAATCGCATGAAAATCGTGTAAAGTCAAACGCCAAAGTCATAAAAATGACAACAATAACAACAGAAATCAAATCAAAATGTTAATTAACGATTTTTTCTCTTTAAATGGCAATTTACACTATATTATTCGGTCTAAGTATTTTTATGATAGCTTTAGTGATGGCAGTAATAAAGAAAATGTTCTTCACATGGACACAAGAGCATAAAATCGAAAGAATGTCTGTGAACGCTGTTGAGAGACCAGGTTTGATATTAATTATTGATTTTATAAAGATTTAAATAATATACTTAGTATTAGATCGCATCAAAGAAGAGGGAACATAACAAATTACAACGTGGCGGAATAAAATTATATATTTTGTGGCACTACGTCGAACAATAAAAAATATCACTTCTTTTTAATATATCACACAACATAATATATAAAGTTGTCTGTCGTGGCAGAATAGAGTTATTTCCATGGTGGCATAACGTTGCCCATTTTTTAAAATCCCAAGTCGCCTTCCTCTTTAATGGCAGTGTAGGTATGTAGGATGTAAATCAAAAGATTCTAGGATGAAGTCCCCGAAAATCAAACCGTAGTAAAAACCTAGGGTTTTTCGAGACTGGATTCTTAGAGAGGGTGGACGCTGAACTGCTGTTGATTTCTGTATTATGCTTGTAAAATTGTTGGGCTGATCCAATGGTGGAACGAGGACTAATTGGATACTTAAATCTGACTTAGCTCAGCATAACTTAGGCGAGGTTTATATTACCAAAAAAACTAGCAAAAATTTACTTCCGCAAGCATTTACCGTGTAAACAATCAATTTGCATGACTCGAAAGCAAATCTCATGTAAATTATTGAAATATACTGCCACAGTAGGTATAGTGTAAACGCATCTAGAAGTTCTTGCGCAATATATTGCTGCGAGAACTTGCACTAGAATTTTAACTATGAAATTCTGCTTTAGGCTTTGGTATGCAACTATTTTGATACTACCATTTTTTTATATTACAGCTGTCAGCGTGATGATAAACATGGAGAAGTGTGTCATTCAGAAAAGAAGATACCCAGAGGACATCAGCATCTACGATTTAATCACGAAAAGCGACATCAGTCTCACGAAGAAAATCACGCAGCATTGACTTAGTTTAGTCTTAGTAATATATATTAATATGCTAAAGTCTTTTTTTATACGGACATAGTAATGTGACCACATACGCGGAGTCGAGTCCAGCATCCCTAGTACGAGTTTACATCATAGATAGGTTTACGCACAGAAGTATAACAAGCAAGGTTTACGCACTATCGTATCTGTTAAAAAAAAATGTATAATAGAGGTTTTAATGTTTGTAACGGCCTTTGTGTTCGGTTACATTTAAAAAGGTAAATAGTGTTCTTGACAGTGGCGTTTCAGTAGTATTATAATTCTCTTTGCAGTGGCGTAACTATAGGGTGGCAAAATGCCACGGGCCCCCGGCCGCCTCAAAAGGCCGCAAACTCAGATATGTTAACTTTACTTCCTCAGAGAGCTGAACCCTGAAAAACCTTCTCAAATCGCGAGGCACCCTTTTTTTCCAAATCCGTCAAGTTGATTTTTTTTCCCCTATATTTTTTCATCTCTACTCGTTTTTGTTTTCTCAAAATTACCGACGTAATTTTTCTCAGTCAAAGACAAATAGACTAGTTCTTGTCCTCCCAGCTTGCAAGTATGATGTATAGATGGCGCTGTGATCTTGCAACTACGGTACATAGATGGCACTGCGATGTGAAGTTGCCAACAGATATAACACAAAATTTTGATGACGGGGGGGGGGGGGGGGGGGCTATACGTGACATTTTGGTTTCCTAGGACAGGTCCTATGTGAAAGCTATAGCTAAGCCCGTGAACGTGACAATTTTTACTGGGGGCCCATCCAATGAATTTGCCACGGGCCTAATATGATATAGTTACGCCACTGGTTCTTGACTGTGTCAGTAGAGTTCTCTCTGTGAAATACGATGTACAACGTATTCCTTTTGCTCCACTAATAAATTTATAGAAATCTTACTAAAACCTAATTTATTTGAAATCCGTAGCCCAATAGTATCGTTAACTCATAGGGGGCGTATCGACATATCTGGCACAAACACCATACCATAACATACCGGCCCTGTATTATATACTGCCCACTGCAGAGCACGGGCCTCCTCTACAACTGAGACGGTTAAGGCTTTTGTCCACCACGCTGGCGTAGTGCGGGCAGACTTCACATACCTTCGAAATTCAGAGAACTTCTCAGGTATGCAGGTTTCGTCGCGATGTTTTCCTTCACCGTTAAAGCGAGCGATAGTTCACAAAGAATACACACAACTTTTTCGAAAAGTCAGAAGTGCGTGCCCTTGCGTTTTGAACCTGCGTACATTCGCCTCGACAGTTCGTTCCACTCCCAACTAGGCTATCGCCGCTGTTCTCAAACACACTCCAGGCTTATTCTGAGCAGAAAAACATAATGTCACCTTGCCCCAAATTCGAATCGGAAACACGAGCGGTGGAAGACAAGATGAAATAAAATCATTGAAATAATTTATTCAACTTCTTTATTATCCATTCTATTTCTTTTAAAACACTTGATTCCGTATACGCTGTTGATTTTCAAAATGTCTAGATCAGAGAGAAGCTCTCCGTTTTGTCCTAAAGACTTCATTACTGAACCATCTGGGTCCTGGAAAAGAATTACATGATATATTTTATGGGAATAGGTTGCAACTGCTGTGTAAGGGTCGTTCCGTCATTTCGTGCAAATTTCATCGTTCCGCGGCATTTTTGAAAAATGACAAAAAATAAGAATTTTACTCAAAAAATCAAATGTAGACTGCCTCTTTAATGATATTCAAAGGAAGGCATTTTTCTATCATATTTAGATTTAGAGATATTGCCGCTGGAAAATTCTGCAGTGGATGGTAATGATCTTTAAAAAGAATGTAATGAAATAGACTAGAAAGGCAATGAAATTGGTTGGAAGGGCAATGAAATAGGCTAGGAGGGTAATGAAATAGAGAAGATGGCAATGTAAAACAGAGGCATAAAGTAATTAAAATAAAATCAAAAGCAAAGTTTTAGTAATAATCAGTCTTTTATTTATTAAGCGTCATCGTTTACAATATTAGTTATATTTTCTCACAGCACTTATCTCTCACAAAATTGTCATAATTGTCGGAAAGTAAAATCAGCATCAAAATAACCATATAAATGAACTATAAAAATTAAAAAATACAGTGTCTTTGGACAGAAGTTTTAAACAATTACAATTAATCAACAAAACATAATATAACTAAAAGTCTATAAAATATTTTTTTTAATTCAGAAAACTAAAGTCACGTGTGAACTAAATAGTATAAGATGAATAAAATTCTTGTTCTTAACGATTAATAATCACAAACCTTTTAAGTATCTATATTAATCTGATACAATGTCCATTTATTAAAAAATCTTGTAATCATCATCGCTATCTTCATCATCATTAAAAAAAGCAAGGGATAGTGAGGTTAAAGAACTGTCCAATGTTATATTTCTATTTTTGCTTCCTTGGTTTTCTTTGTCATCTGATCCAATAAATGACTCAAATTCTTGTTGATGACGAGATGTACTTACGAAACCTTTTTTATATTTTGGTACATATTTAAAGGCCATGTTATCCCAATTTAGGCGTACGTCTGATAAAATTGTTACCTTATTTGATTTAGCCTTACCAGCACTATGTACTGAAGATGTAGTTGCCATTGTTGAACATGATGCCAATAATGAAGTTGTTGGATCGTCTAAAATATGCAAATTTTCTAAAACGCCTGAGTCATTGATATTATTTAAAATTGTTGGTGTGTCAGTTTTAAATGTGGAACTTTCATCTTCAGTGTCATAAGTTTGATCGTTTTCATTATACGGGATAGGCTGTTCTTCCACCGCTTTACCATAGTGTTCAAACTTCAAAGTACCTAAATGTTTATTATGTATGCATGGAGTAAGATAATCTTGACATTCGAAGCAGCTAAGATTTCGCAATGTTATAATTTTATCATAATCATCACTCCATAACACTTGATGGACGTTCATTGTTCCTTTAAATCCTGGAATACCAGGTGGGAACTTTTTATCTTATATAACTTTTCATCGCTTAGGTAGCTAGTGAAAGGCTGGTAGGTTAGCTAGGCTAGGGCCTGTAGTGTCCTCACCGGTGAGGATCGCGACGCGTTCCTCCCATTATTTTAATAAAATGATGTCCTTTTTATATCCCCTTTCCTGCCAGCCCGAGCTGTTTTTTTTTTGTTTTTGTTTATTTCTTATCATAGATTTACTCCCAATAAAAATGTCGGTAGTTATATAAGTGACCATTGGTATTTATAATAATTATTAATATAATCAATTTAATGTATCTTGACTTATCATAAGTGCAACTATGTTCGCCTACGTGATGAATAAAGTATTTTATTTTATTTTTTATTTTTTTTATTTTTATGTGCAATATCATTTTCAGAGACAATATCAAAGTGAATGTTTTTTATTGTATTAGAAACCACAGCAGTAAAGTCTTCAAAAGAACCAATATCTGCTGTACGTTTAACCACCGCTCCAATGCCGTCTGGAGCTCCTTTACCATGACCTGATTCCTGGTAGTTCCAAGTGACTCGTGTGATGTTAGGATTCATATCTTTTAATTTTGTTATCATATAAAATATGTATCTGTTGCGATACTGGCTCGATGGTGAGTCTGACAAAAAGTGGACAACTTTAAAGTTAACCAAATCTTGGGCCATCTTTAATACAGGAGATAGATGAGCCCATATGGATCCTGCGTCATGTTTCAGGCAGTTGCTCATTGTACAAAAAGATCTAGCCACAACCTTGTTTGCATTTACATCTTTGTAATACATTACTCCTGTATGTAGAGATACTTGTTCTCTGCTACCACCAAAATGATAAGATTGTATCTCCTCATTATATTTTAGGCAATAATTTTCGCTAAAATCTACGTGCAACAATATTTCTGAGGCATCCAAATTTTCTTTAACGTTTTTATTTGCTAAATATTGCATTGTAATATTTCTTGTATGGTTTAAAAACAATGTCAAGCTTGACACAAATTTAAATATAATGTTACGTGGATAGTCTTCAAATCTTTTTTTGACGCTAACTATTTTATTTTTTTGTGACCCATCCTTACTAGCATAAGGTTTTTTGTCAACAATCCACTGATCATAAATAATCTTTTTATCATTTCTGAATTCGTGGTAATTTAAGACCTTGTTACAGCATATTTGACAAGTACGTTCAAGACATACTTGCTTAACTTCACAACAGATACTATTTATTACTTGTGTTCCGTTACTTTCAGTTATAATTTTTGCATTTTTCAAAGCTTTGATCAAAAGATTCACATTAGCATGTAATTTGCATTGGCACGTATCCCTATTTAAATTAGGGAAAAGTATCCAGTAAGGCCTATATTTACAGAATGTAGAATAACTAACGCTACAATGCTCCTTCACGAATTTTTCATGAAGATTTTTTAAATTATCATTTAAGTAACGCTTTTGTTTCTTTATGCCATTCTTCTTGATAAATTCTTTTTTACCTGCAGCAACTCTACTGTTTGTGTCTTCTTCGAAAAAAGAATTAATCAGACGTATTATTGTGTCATTGTTCTTCATTGTGATCTTTGGCTTCCTATGAGAAAAGGGTAATTTATGAAGTAGTTTGTGTTTACGTAATCTTTCTTCGTCCTTAATTACAGTCTGCACAAACTTTCTCTTGTCTTTCTTGTTTATAGTTTTATAGCTGTTTTTCAAATTACGAGATATAACTTCACCGAAAGCTAATTGTTTCTTTACTTCATTAATATTATCTGGTCTAATATTCATCACTATTTCATTTACTTTCTTTTCTACGGAATCCTCTTTATTTCGGACTGTATTTTTTTGTTTACGTAAAATGTCGTTTTGTTTTTCTAATAGTCTTATCTTCTCCCTCAATTTCTTAACGATCTTATGATGGTTGTAACGCATTCGTCTTATTATATTCGTGGCTCTTGACTGTTGGGGAACTTTACTACTGCTTGTTGTTGCTTCTATTATTTTTAATGGATCTGCTCTCTGTATATTAGAATCAGCTTTACCAGAAGCAGAGTTTTCTACAAGTACCATCTCAATGCCTTTCTTTTCTAATTTCCTCTTTAAATAATTTTCTGTATTTTTACGCCAACGTTTTCTCTGATCTCTTTGTGCTCTGGGAGTCATTTCCTTAATACTGAAAATTTTATTATTCGCTTTTCTTGCCAAATATCTTGTTCTTTCTTTTTCTTTTTGGATAGCATATAGTTCAGGGTCCCTTTTAATTTGTGCGTATTTTTCACATTTGCGAAGCCGGTCCTTTGCCAGTTTTTCGTCTTTTGTTAATTTTTTTCGGGTCTTTCCCATTTTGCGCTGAACTGTAACAAATATTAATCATTCTTATTAATTTTCATAGGAAGATGCCTTACTTAGGTATTTTATCTTTATTGCAAACTCTAAAAAACCCAACGTATCTATTAAACAGTAATTTGAAAAAAAAAATCATTCACTTCTAAAATCGTTCATTACCATCCTGGGAAAAAATGGATGGGACGGATGGAAATGCAAAGGAAATGAATGAGAATTATCCAGAATTCCCTAAATAACTTTTTACTCCTAGATAGTAACTAATTCAGAATTATATGGGGTTATAATCTATAAAGTAGGCTTAACTCATGAAAAATATAATAACTGTAAGTGCAACATACCTTTTCAAATTCGACGGAATGTGATGAAATAATATTTGGACGAAAACCTCTCAAAGGCACGAAGAACGTCTATAATTTCAATAGCGAGGGAGACACGTGCACTTCGCTTCGCTGACGAGGCTAACTGACCGGTATGAACAGGTTGCGTCACGACTCACGAGTGGGGATTTATAAACGCGCATTATAATGCAAGTATTTTGACTCTGGATGGTGATGATTTTTTTTACATGACAAGATTTAAAGTCCTTTTTTTAATAATTTATAATATGTTTATAATTTTACAAATATTATTAAGCAACTAGTAATTAATTAAACAAATGGATTATCGAAGAATTGGATGTTAGCTAGTCAACCAAAAAATAATAAACATAAAAAATGCAATTTTGACACAGATTGGAAACAGAGCGTAATGAGATTTTTGGGAGTAAAACTATCATAATTCGAAAATAAAAGAAAAAATCTATAATTTCAATGAGACTACTTTTTAAGTACTTGATTTGTTGTCCATTCGAATATAAATCTGTTAAACGCAGGCATTCCTTCGTGGTTTAATTCGGCTGGAAATGTAATTTGCACGAAATGGCGGAATGACTCGTAAGTGATATTTCAAGGAATAAAATTCCTATAGTAGCTACTTTGCAGGCATGCAATGCAATGCAATCAGCCCTGTATCACATACTGCCCACTGCTGAGCACGGGCCTCCTCTACTACTGAGAGGGGTTAGGCCTTAGTCTACCACGCTGGCCTAGTGCGGGTTGGCAGACTTCACATACCCTCAAAATTCTTATGAAGAATTCTCAAGTATGTAGGTTTCCTCATGATGTTTTCCTTCACCGTTAAAGCGAACGATAATTGATAAACAATTCACACGTAACTTCGAAAAGTCAGAGGTGTGTGCCTTGGGTTTTGAACCTGCGGACATTGTCTCGGCAGACCGTTCCATTCCCAACTAGGCTATCGTCCTTTGCCGGCATAAAAAGTAGGATATACAGGGTGTTTCACGATAGAGTGTTCAACTGAAGCAGGTCGATAGAGGACCTCAATGTGCATCGAATTAACCTCCATATATGTTGCCTGGAATTGGATAGTTTAAAAGTTACTTAGATTTTTGATTTTTTTTCATGAAAATCGACTTTGCCACCTAACGTCGTAATTAAAGCGAAACTATCAGTTCTACAGTTATGATATTTTTACTCAAATTAAAGTAACAGTTGGCCTTTCGAATAACCAGAATAGTTAGAATCACACACACACACACACACACTCACTCACCCCTTTCATCCCCGAAGGGGTAGGCAGAGGCGCAATCAATGTACCTATCCTTCGCCACGCGCACTCCGTCCCATGATGTGAAAGGGGACGAGCCCATCGCCATATCGGGCACAAACTCCAGACTCCGGGCTGATACCGAACAGAAAAATCCAATATCACACTGCCCGACTCGGGGCTCGAACCCGAGACCTTCAGCATTGCAGTTGCACCGCAACACAACCACGCCACCGAGGCAGACAGTTAGAATCAGTGTTTTATAAAGGACATGTCCAAAAACGGGCCTGAAATTCTAAACAAGAAAATTTATATATATTTGGATAGAACTCCTGAAAACTAACCTATTGCAATAAATCATTTAATTTTAAAGACCTCCGATTTTGAGATTTATGTAATTTTGTTTGGCTTGAAAACTACACTTAGTATGAACGTTTTAAAAAAGTGGGTTATGAATGGAGGGGTCTAAAAATATTTTTTTAATGGATCTAAGTTCCATGTTTTGCCCTTTTAATATCCCTAAAGTTTGAGCCTTGTTAGATTTTGAGGCCCAGCACTCATACAAAAAGCGGACATCTCCTTTATAAATAAGTTCAATAATCTTTACGAAACTTAATTACGAAAGGAGATGTCCGCTTTTTGTATGGGTGCTGGGCCTCAAAATCTAACCAGCCTCAAACTTTATGTATATTAAAGGGTTCTAAAATATGAATCTTGAATACATTAAAAAAATATTTTTATACCTACTATTCATTACTAACTTTTTTAAAAACGTTCATATTAATTGTAGTTTTAAGCAAAATTAAATTATATAAATCTCAAAATTAGAGGACATTAAAATTATACGATTTATTGCAAAGGCCTAGTTTTTGGGAGTACTATCAAAATATATCGCACCTTTAGGACGAAAACGACGCAATTCAAAAAAATAAAAAATCTGTTTAATATTAATTAAATCGTTATAAAATGACTTAAAACTGGTCCTTTTTTATGAAAATATAATAAAAAAGGGACCGATATAATAGTTTTGTCCTTTTCCCGCTTGAATGTGGCGGTGTTTGAACTATTGTTGTATTGAAAATTTCGTTTTAAGTAATTTTATGACGATAACTCAATTTTTTTTTTAATTGTGTCATTTTCGTCCTAAAGGTGCGATATATTAAGTATCTTGGTTGGAATTTTAAAACCGTTTTTGGATATGTCCCTTACCTGCTCTTTATAAGTAGCTACGCTGGATATCCCAGTCTTGCCGATCTTCCTCCAAAACTGCCACGCAGGGTGTGTGGCGCTTCCATAGTCGTACGGAAGGGGGAACGTGGCGTCTTCGCGGATTTTCTCGAAGTGGTGTAGTTTGTCTGAAATTGTGATCTTCATAAAACTAAATCGGTTTATTTGTTTGGGAGCTACGATACCACAGACAAGCAGACGAATAGGTACCTCATTTACACACACAACCACTTATTTTTAACGCCCTATGTATTATCCATTTCATGTTTTTTTTTATTTTTTTATAATGGCATTTGTGTTCACATTTTGCCAATGTCAAGTTTGGTTTGTCTATTTTATTATCTGTAGTATGTCGAAGTAAAGCAGTGGCTACCTTACCAAGACTTTATCGAGGAGTTTTGGCGGCAACAAAAAAAACACTTGATTAGCACAATTATTTCAATTCACTTCATTTGAGCTCTTTAATAGAACTATATTGGATAATATACCACCATAATTATGCAATATAACACTAAGTATCACCAAAATAATGAATTAAAACAAGAGCACCTCATGACACTTCCAAGTTCCCGCCAAAACTCCCCATTTCATGTTCCACTGTAGCGTCGCTCCTATTGGACCGATTTTGACAAATAATTTATAAAAAAAAAAAACTTGTAGGCAACATTAGTTTTTTTTTATTGCTTTGAATGACGAGACGAGCATGCCGTTCGCCTGATGGTAAGCGATACGACCACCCATAAACAGTAGCAACACCATCCAGCACGTTCAGTTATAAAATACTGTGTGGCATTCCACTGCGCTCGTCATACTGAGACATAAGATGTAAAGTCTCATTATGTCCAGTAGTTACACTGGCTACAATGTCCTTCAAACTGAAACACAACGGTGCATGCACACTGCTGCTTGGCGGTAGAAATAGACATTGCGGTGGTACCCACCCAAACGGACTCTTACATATGAGAAACCTACCACCAGTAAAAGTTTTATATTGAAATGTAAACAAATTGATGTGCTTTTTCATGATTTTCTTGGATTTTGTCTAAATTCCGTGCGATTAGGAATAAAAATAATCCAAATGAATTATTCAGTATTCGTATTTAGTATTAGCTTGTCAAATATTTAGTAAAATGTTGAGAAAGTCGCGTTTTGTTTTTCGACATGGCGACAACTACAGAGAAATAAAAAAAAATCTATTTATTTTTAGGAACTTATAATTATTGTTTTGTATCTGCTATTATTACTTGACAATGGCGAAATTACCGATAGTTAATTGAACCTATAATTTAAAAGAAGAGTAAAAGGTTTGTTTACAATTTAGACACATTATAAAAATATTAAATAAACATAAGTATTTTCCGATCTTGAAATAAAACTATCCTACTAATATTATAAACGCGAAAGTTTGTAAGTATGGATGTATGGATGTCTGGATATATGGATGTATGGATGTTTGTTACTCTTTCACGCAAAAACTACTGAACGGATATCGATGAAATATGGCACACGGGTAGATTTTATCCTGGATTAACACATAGACTTTTTATCCCGGGAAAATATAAAGCGGGACTTTTATCCCGGGAAAACTCATTCACGCGGGCGGAGCCGCGGGCAAAAGCTCGTTTTATATATACAGACACACTCATTCCGCCCCGTGACCATGAAGGCTGTAGTCTTCGAAACGCCGGGAGAAAATATAAATTAAAATCCGCGATTAAATCCGTAATATAGTTTTCATTTCAATGTCTAACACATAAGAAATAATTATTTGCCGATCAGAAAAAGAGGGGAGTAATAAAGTCACATTTAAGGAATGATGAATACATTCAGTTACCTGCCCTCACATGCCTCATGTGAACTCGGACGTGTTTATCCCGGTCGTGGCGTGCCACTTCGAAGTAGAAGCCTAACATCGCCATGGCCATCATGGCGGCGTGCTGGCGGTGCTGCCCGCCGCGAAAGAGCTCGATACTGCCGAAATTCTGCAAGAGGAAGTGACAAAGGGTAATCTTATAAAAACTGTTTATTTTTAATGTACCGGCAAGCACAGCGTTGGACATCTGCAAGATGGACAGACGACTCAACAAAGGTCAGATCACCTGCTGGGCTTATCTGAAGACTAGTTGTCGCTCACGGCTTCGCACATGTGAAAAACGTTTCCCGCTACGAAAGTCCCTAAAACAAAGTACGATGCCAACGCCATCTACTGAAATAATCCGTTTAGCAGTACTTATATTAAACATCTTCTCTGTCTCTTTTAATGAAAGATGCCATGGAGAAACCTAAATACCTGAGAATTCAACATAAAAAGTCGAAGGTATGTGAAGTCTGCACTACAGCTTGGTGGACAAAGCTAAACCCTTAGTAGAGCCGTGTGAAGCAGTGAGATAGTATATAATACAAACTATTATTATCTGGAATGAGTCTAATATGGCCATTGGCTCGCCCCCTTTTTTTGGTTTCGCGGAGAAAGTCTAATAAACTCTTACTATTACCGCCCAACTTTCGAGGGGGGACGACCGAGCGGTTATGTTGGGTTCACCGTGCCTTACGACCCGGCGTTGAGCCGCCTGGAGAGATGGAAAACGTCGGACGACCGCCGCGCCGAGTCCCTAACACTATAGACACGCACGGCATACTAAAACTCCGCGGTGGCCATATTCGGCGCATTAGGGACGGCTGCGGGCTTCCTCTGACGGAGTGTCTAAGTTGTCGTCCGCAACCGCTATGGGCTCAGCCCTTATCACATCATATGGCAGAATATACCCTTTCTAGCCGATTTCGGCCATGGCGGCCAATCTCAACAGAGATCAGCCAGATACGCAGGAGATATTATAGTGCACAAGTGTGTGCGCAATACACAGGGTGCACTCTCTATTCCTTTACTCTCATAGTCCGGTGAGACGGCAATCCGACATGACCGGAGAGAGATCAGGCGCAGGACCAACGGCTTTACGTGCTTTCCGAGGCACGGGGGTATCACACCGCCAACTTCCTGACTCCGAGCTGCGACTGAGTAATTTTAAAGATGGAAAAACCCAGTCACAATGTTTTTGGCCCGACCCAGGACTTCAGCGCGCAAATTGTACTCGTAACGCGTACGCAATACAACTACGCCACCGAGGCAGTCATATATAGTCATATATGGCAGAATACACAGGCGAATAAATGCCCTGATTGCACGTCTGCCTACCCCTTCGGGGATAAAGAGGTGATACATGTGTTTTGTTTTATTACTACAAGCATAAATACAAATAATAAGTACGTGTAGATAACGGCTATGAATTTCCAGATTTTGGCTTAGTGCCGCTAATGGTTGCCAATCTAAATCAAGACGAATGTATTCATTACTTCCGTGGATAGGGTGAAACTAGTATTGGATTTACAAACCGTAGTCGTACCGTAATGCCGCGCTGAGGTCTCGGGTTCGATCTCCAGGTCGGGAAGTGATATTGGGCTTAGCCCGGAGTCTAGAATTTATGCCCGATATGGCGATAGACTCGCTTCGTATCGTGAGTACAATTATGGGTAGGTAGAGACCAGACGCGGCCTTAGGGAGGGGGGCGACTGCCCGCGGCAGTCTCCAGTTCGCCAGAGCTACAGCCAAGCCGCCGCGCTGACTGGAGGTGAGCACTCTTTAAGCCACGTTTAAAAAAGGACAAGTCATAGCGCTCGGGGAACACCGATGCAAGGAGTTCATTCCATAGTTTCCACGTGAGCGGGAAAAAAGATCGTTCATATCGCAACGTGCTGCTTGTAGTTATTGCCACGTTCCACCAGGCGCTAGTGACTTGCAAAGACAATTCAATGTGTGACCTGGAATAAATTAGGTTATTAAATAAAACACAGATCTTTTTATATTTATTTTTATTTTAAACAATACTCAAAATAACCTTAGATACATAATATAATTAAAGTTAAAAATTGAATTACAAACTAGCCTCCTGTTTCATTTAAATTAACACAGCCATTGAAAGGCGGGAAAAATAAGAACCTACGCAAAAATGGCGGGCATAAAAAATATAATATAAAAAATGGCGGCAACACTAAAATATATTTTAACATAGTTAAAATTATCAGCCATGCGGTCATATTACAAAGGCGGGGAAAAATAAGAACCTATGCAAAAATTACGGGCATAGGTAATAATCAGAGTTCTATGATTATATAGAGCGGAATTTGGGAAAATTGTCAAACAAAAATTTTAAGTCTGTCAGTAACTCAATCAACCTGAAATAACAAAAAACCTATGTAAAATCCATTATAACATACTTTGACATGGTCGTAATGCGTTATTGGCATATTTCCTACCAACATATTGTTTTCTTTACAAAATTTAAACATACCGAGACGTCTTGTTACACGAACAAGACAGCGACTTATTACCAACTGGTACTTTTGGACGAAAAATTTGCTCCTGATGTCCGGTCTATAACTATACTGTTTAATGTCTTTGGCAATAATATTTATAATAGAAATGGTGTGTACACTAAAAACATTATACGTATACAGGGTAATTTTTACATTGCATTACTAAATGAAACCATGAATAACGAATATTATGGACAAAAATCCCGGTAGTAGTTTTCAAATTTTTTGAACATTTCGTAGTTTAGTGCGAATATGGTTTGTGCGAAAGTGTATTTCTGAATGAAAGTAGGTATAATGTTGCCGCTGCGACGAACTGTCTTAGAGCAGTAGTAGTGGCATAAGGTCGTGTAAACTAAAAGTTACTTTTTATGAATATTTATTTTGTTCGAAACTTACACTTTTTTATTTTACATCTATGGTTAAAATAACTTAATGGAAAGCGTTAGTATCGACGACTGACGAGATAAGTATGTGATTTCATTTATTAACGCAATGTCAAAATGACCCTGTATAATAGTATCAATATGAGTAATAAAGAGGTAGATGATTAATCTCTTTCGTGCTTTTTATGGCAGTTTTTTTAATGATATTTGCAAATCATTTGTCCAGGCAGTAATTTTCGAGTTATTATGAATACGATTTTGTGCCCGGTATGGCGATAGGTTCGCCCCCTATCATATCATGGCGAAATGATCATGGGTGCACTTGTTGCGCCTCTGCCTACCCCTCCGGGGATAAAAGGCGTGAGTATGCGTATGCGTATTACAAATACGATACTCTTACAACGTACGGCAGTTTTCACTAAACAATCTCATTCGCTTTTTCGATCCATCTTGAAAATAGATGAGTCAGAACAAAGCTTTTTGACATGCTTACAAATGAATTATTTTGATGGTAATTCTCGGGATTGGATCGATTAAGATCGTTTATTAAAACGGCTGGTAATTGATAACCGAGCGATTTTTTTCATTTGGCTCCACAAAAAAAATATAAACAGGCAATAGAATCCCAATTCTATGTACACGCAATTATATTTTGTGCAAATCAACTAGATTTTATTTTTATATTTGTGCAATCTAGCACTGCATGTTCAAATATTCTGCGAACGAGCTGCTTTAAATGTATGGCATTTATTTCGAGACGTCACTTCTTCGAATGCAATGAAATTTCCAGAACCTTCGAGACATCGGTAGAACACTCTAGAACTTTCGATCTGAAAAGGAATTATTATTGAGTTATTAAAATTATAGCAAAAAGTTAAATTCAGATTAAAAAATGCTATAATTATAAAAAGAGATACAGTTAAAGCCTGGAAGAAAAATATCTAGACGCTATTCGTCCGATAGTCGTTATAAATGATACTCTTTCTCTATACATGTATGTATTTGTTACTATTTAGGAACTTGCCATTTACGGCCGGTCTCAATAACTTACCAACAGATAGTAAACAGTTAAATGCTTACTATTGTTGGTTATCTGTGTTTCTAAAAACTAAGATAAATAAGAATTGTTATTAAAACAACAGTAACAGTTAGCATAACTTTTGCTGTCGAGTAAGATCTAGTCTAGTCTACTGGTGGTAGGTCTCTCATATGTAAGAGTCCGTCTGGGCGGGTACCACCACAATGTCTATATCTACCGCCAAGCAGCAGTGTGCATGCACTGTTGTGCTTCGGTTTAAAGGACATTGTAGCCAGTGTAACTACTGGACATAATGAGACTTAACATCTTATGTCTCAGGATGACGAACACAGTGGAATGCCACACAGTACTTTGCAACTCAAGGTGCTGGATGATGTTGCTACTGTTTATGGGTGGTCGTATCGCTTACAATCAGGCGAACGGCATGCTCGCCTCGACATTCAATGCAATAAAAATAAAAAGATATCAAACTCCAGTTAAATGTTGGTAAGTTGTTGAGACCAGCCGTTAGTGTCTATAACCTCGTTATAACCGATGTCGCTTTAAGCGGTTTCTACTGTATTGTCTAATATACTGATAAATACAAAAAATCGAAAAGGATATTTATTATACTATATAATGATTACAAGCTATTTTATAATCGTTCATTGACGTATGATTTAGAATATAGAATTTTAGTGCTAAAAATATCATAGTGCCTTCATTGATGTATAAAAAAACCCAGTGCCTTGTTATTTGAGATGACGTCTATGCAATTGAAAGTATTGTGTTTAAACTGCTATTTATGGGTGTATTTTAGCATATTCAGACGAGCATAAGGTAGGTAAATTGTTTTATTTTGTAACAACTAAAGAGGCACTTACCTAAAATGAATTCTAAAGTGGAATCCAAGTGGAGCGTAGATTGAATTATAAAAGTAAGCTTGTTTGTGTCTACATAAACAACAATAATTTAATTAACTTGAACAAGTTTAGGTACTAAATCAATAGCTATTTATTATCTAAAAACCGTGATAAAAATAATATCACAATGTGTTACAAAGACGATTAGTCACATAAAAAAGCAAAGATACAACCATTTCGCATGATTATGTTCATAAAACTAAAAATGATGAACCCTATACCAATATATATTGAAATGGGACCACTTCGCGACCCTTATTTACTAAATAAAGAAGGAATCAAGGAAATACGCTCCCAATTTTCAGAGAAATCAGTGTACATACATAAAAAAAATATATAAACACACGAATTGATAACCTCCTCCTTTTGGAAGTCGGTTAAAAAACATGACACAGCGAATTATGATATTCAGGACCATTTTGACACTGCGTTACTAAATGAAACCACATACTTATCTCCTTGAAAATAACACTTTCCATTAAGTTATTTTAACCATAGATGTAAAATAAAAAAGTGTAAGTTTCGAACATAATAAATATCAGTAAAAAGTAACTTTAAGTTTACACGACCTCATGCCACTACTACTGCTCTATGAGGATTCGTCGCTGGAGCAACATCACACTTTCAGTCAGAAACTCACGCACACGCCATATTAGCACTAAACTACAAAATTATAAAAAAATCTGGAAAGTAAAATTGAAATTTTTGGTGACCATATTCATTTCTCATGGATGATTTTTGGAACAATGTTAGCAAAAGCAAAGACGAGTATGTGGTTTCATTTATTAACGCAATGTCAAAATGACCCTGTATTATAAAAAAAAGAATATTCTAAGGCCTGTTTCAAATAAAAAACGTCTAATTGGAACTTTAATATAAGTAAGTACATTTTTGACCCCTTTTTATTGCGATTACAATTTCGAATAGCCTAATATTTTGTTATCAATCTTGAAAAAAATCCAGATTTAGGTATAGGTACATATTGATTGATTTACTTTTTCGTTAAAATATATATCAATATCATCCTTGGCATGAATTGTTTGCATTGTCTTTTATTTATTTTGTTTTGGTACTAGTCATTAATATGGCCGCTGAGTTATTCTAGAAAAAAATCGACATAACCGCGTCTGCGCTTGTAGTACCAACATAATTATTCTGAAACAGGCCCTTACATAACAAAAAAAACATACAAAAACACATGACAAACTTACAAACCACTTACCTAAACACAAAACGCACATTTAAAAATCTCGAGATGACAAAAATTTCGCGGCCATTTTCATAACATTCGAACTTATGGTCTTATCTAGATGTCCTAGTTCAAATTGGCCATGTTATGGAAATGCTTCATTTTCAATCGAAATTATTTCTGAAAAATTGCTTTATCATGGATAATTAACATTTTCAAATTCCTAGAAATCTATATCCTCTAGACTTAAATTAGTGTAGCCCTTCCTCAAGACTCAAATAGTAGCCTCAAATTCATGTTCATGGAACTCTTCGATGGTAGCTGCCTCATGCTCGTTGATTTCTTTTTCATAAGTCTCACTTCTCTGCCTCTTAACGCGGTGTTTCAACACATCAGACAATTTCTTCATTATCAAAGACCAGCGGCGCATGAGCTCAGTCAATTTTCTCTCAAATTCTTCCCTTACGCAGTCAGGATTGTCATCTAGCCATGCTATAGCCAATTGGCTTTCTTTTTCCATGAAAGCAGCATCTTCTTTGGTTAATTTTCCTCTGTTCTCTTTAAAAGTGTTCTTTACGTTGAAGATGTAGGTCTCCAACTGGTTTCTACACTCAAGTCTTCTTTTATTCTCTATATCATCTTCTCTAAAGAGTTCGGCGTCTGCTATCATCTTCCCGATCTCTTGCTGACTCAATCTGTTCTCATTCTTTATTGTAATACCATTCTTGTGACCTGTACTTCGATCTTCCGCTGTGACGCTTAGAATACCATTTGCATCTATGTCAAAAGTGACATCTACTTTCGCGACTCCTCTTGGAGCTGGGGGTATGCCACTAAGATCAAAAACTCCAAGCAAATTATTGTCTTTGGTCAAACTTCTTTCACCTTCAAAGACTTCTATAGTCATTGTATTCTGATAATCGTCTAAAGTTGTTAAGTCTTTGGTTAACCGACATGGAATAGAGGTATTCCGTTCTACTATTTTATACATAACGCCTCTAGACGTCTCAACGCCAAGGGATAAAGGCACGACGTCTATTAAAAGTAAGTCTCGTATTTTCCCATGTCTTTCACCACTAAGGATTGCTGCCTGGATGGCGGCGCCATGGGCCACTGCTTCATCAGGATTTAAAGACGCCGTCACTCTCCCTTCGAAGAGGTCGTATAACATCCTTTGCACTTTTGGGATCCTGGTACATCCACCAACTAGGATGACCTTGTTTATATCATTTTTGTCCAATCTAGCGTCGGTTAGCGCTTGATGTATAGGTTTTAACGTGTCATTAAAAAGATCAGAGCATAACTCTTCGAAAAGGGTTCTAGAGATCTTTCCAGAATAATCTATTCCATCGTAAATCGAATCGACTAGAACTGAAGCCTCTGTAGCCGATGTTAAAAACTTCTTTGCTTTTTCGGCAGCTGATTTCAACCTCCTCACAGACTTATGATTGAGTATATTAATTTTGAACTTCTTTCTAAAATCCTCAATGAAATACGCAACTAATCTATTATCGAAATCTTCGCCACCCAAATTCGTGTTTCCAGCTGTAGCTTTCACTTCAAACACGCCATCATTTATGCTCACAATTGATACGTCAAAAGTCCCTCCGCCTAGGTCGTAAACCATTATATTTTGACCTTGGAGGTTCTTGTCCAAGCCATAAGCAAGCGCTGCGGCTGTAGGCTCATTCGTGACCCTCAAAACTTGGAAACCAGCGATCACTCCAGCGTTTTTCGTGGCTTGACGTTGCGAATCGTTAAAATACGCGGGAACAGTTATCACTGCCTTGCTAATTTTCGCGCCTAAAAAACATTCCGCCATTTCTTTCGCCCTGAAAAGTATGAAGCTGCTAATTTCCTCCGAAGTGAACTTTTTCACTTGATTTTTGTATTCGACTGAGATTATTGGCTTACCGTTCATATTGCTGACTTTGAAAGGAAAATGGCGGAGGTGCATCTGAACCCTGATGTCATCGTACCGTCGTCCTATAAGACGTTTAGTGGCGAACACAGTATTTCTAGGGTTCAAAGATGCCTGATGGAATGCTGACTCACCTACTAAAGCTTGTGTCTCCGTAAACGCAACGTAAGATGGCGTCGTCCTGTTTCCGTCTTCGTTTGGTATTATTTCAACACTTCCGTTCCTCCAAACAGCCACGCAAGTCGTCGTAGTACCCAAATCGATTCCGATCGCTACCATTTTGAATTTCAATTCGAAATACGGATTTCGAACGCGGTTTGCCGCGGCGCTTATGTACGAATTCAAATATGGAACGCGGCGTTTCGAATACTGAGAGTTTGCCGCGCTGGGGCGTATTTATATGTTCGGCCAATTAGATTCGAGAAGCTTCGATACCGCGAATGTTCCGACCAATCAGCGCGCGGCGTCGATAAACATCTGACAGGGATGCCAGGTAATGGAAAAAGGAATTTCGAGACGATTCTAATAATTAATATTTATGACGGGATATTAAAAAATCTGTAATTTATTATTTATTTGTTTTTTGTAGAGTAGTGTTTAAAGTACATAACTCGTAATAATGTGGCTAGTATTAATAAAGACATTACAATGTATATATATTACATTATTATGTAAGATTTAGTTTATTATTATTTAGTTTAAAAATCAGTGGTATGTTAAAAGAAAAACTAAAATAAATAATAAAGAATTATAGTTTGATACTTTCGCCTAAGAATAAGATTAATTAATCTTATTATTTTATTATTTTAGGCCCTAGCTTATAATCGCTTATTATGTACATTATTTTGTATTTATATTTAAAATAAATTCTACTAGAAACCAATCCAAATTTTATATGCTAATCGTGATTATAATAATGTGTGTATATTGCCTTAAACTATGAATGGTTGGAAGCAATTTTATGATAGTTATAATAATATTTCTTAATAAACCAATACTTACTTTATTCATTTAGTAACCGTACACCGTACGACTTGATAAACGTCGCAGCGACACGCTGGATGCAGGCCGCTTTCAACAGGTCCGTCTGGAAATCTTCAGGTGAGGGCGCCGTGAGGCGTATGTTCAGCAGTGGACTTCAAGTGGCTGATGATGATGATGATGATGACACCATACAAACCACAATTATAAACACATCAAAAATTGTAGTACAACGATATCACAATAAATAAATGATCGCAAGAAATATTTTCGAATTTAATAATAAATAATACCTACACAATTCAGTTTTTATTTATTACCTGACCACCCCGATCTTTTGATTCCCCGATTTACGTCATTGAACACGTGGATGTTTTGTCCTTTTCTCTCGCACTATTTCTTTCATACTAGTAATATATCTGTCTCACGCTAGTAGACTATTGTCAAGTAAACAAGCAAAGATATTCACGGTTATTCACCTCTTGCGTCAATGCACAGAATTTGGCAGTTTATCAGCTGTCTTATAATATATCGGGCATTGGTCATAAAATACACGGCCTTAGTAAAATTATTTACAAGTTGTAAATAAAAAATTACTGGCCGTTAGCACAAAGTTCTAAGTTCAAAATAAAAATATAAATATATTTTGGCGGCAATATTTGGCGGGAGGAAATCGTCTCTGCAGTCAAATGTCGGTTGCCTTTTAGTTTACTTCGACAAAGGTTTTATTTAAACTAATAATTAATTGTCCTGCATAGTAATTACATTCGTAAACATTAATATGTATTATAAGCATACCTGATTTAGCGATTACATTATGCGTGCAGGTTGTCTCACTTAATAAGTACTTAATGAATTATCTATACCTACTTACTAATCTTACTACATACTTCTGTTGGTTACTCAATCATGGCAGAACGTCTGAACATAATTATCTGGATGAAAGGACATGTCAAAAACGGGCTTAAAATTCTAACCAAAATACTTTATATATATTTAGATAGTACTTCCAAAAACTAGGCCTTTGCAATAATCATATAAATATAATTAAAAAAGTTAGTTATAAATGGTGGGGTCTAAAAATATGTCTTTAATGGATCCTAGTTCCATATTTTGCCCCTTTAATATCCATATCGTTTGAACCTAGTTAGATTTTGAGGCCTAGCACCCATACAAAAAGCGGACATCTCCTTTGGCACGGAGATAAATTATAGCCAGGAATATCACTATCTAAGGCTACTTTTATCCCCAAAATATTGCGGGATTTTTATCCTGGAAAAACTAATTGCATACTAGAATTTGTAAAGAAGGATGTTTGTTAAAAGTAAAGGCCGCAACCGCTGAACGGATTAGAATGAAAACTTGCATACATATAGACCATGTGCTGGATTAAATATAGGTTACTATTTATCGTTTTTTTTTGGGATTTATATATAGGAAGGTCTTTCACAAGAGCGAGTCGCGAAACTTTGTAAAATAAAACTAAACAAAAAGCAGCAGTGTGTGCACAGCTGTGTTCCGGTTTGAAGGACATTGTACCGTAATTACTGAGCATTAAGAGACTTGACTAATGTCTCACGGTGACGAGCGAGGAGTGCCACGCAGTTGTAATTCCAAGTTCTGTGTGGTGTTACTGTTTATGATCGTATCAATTACCATCAGACGAGCGGCATGCTCGTCTCGTCATATCTTACTAAAATTCATTGGTGGTAGGACTCTCATATGTAAGAGTTCGTCTGGGTGGGTACCACCGCAATTTCTATTTCTACCGCCAAGCAGCAGTGTGCATGCACTGTTGTGTTTCGGTTTGATGGACATTGTAGCCAGTGTAACTACTGGACATAATGAGACTTAACATCTTATGTCTCAGGATGACGAGCGCAGTGGAATGCCACACAGTACTTTATAACTCAAGGTGCTGGATGGTGTTGCTACTGTTTATGGGTGGTCGTATCGCTTACCATCAGGCGAACGGACTGCTCAACTCGTCATTCAATGCCATAAAAAAAAATTAAAAATTATAAATTCAAACGTGTGAAAATATTTGGATGTTGAGATGTTTTTGTTTGTATGTTTTATGTTAGAAGTAAGCGCAGAAAGAACTAAACGGATTTGGATGAAATTTGGCACACGGGTAGGTAATATCCTGGATTAACACACATAATTTTTATCCCGGTAATTTGCTCCCATGAGAAATAATGGATAATTGATTCTGATTCTTTATGAAAATGGCGCTGGCGTCGTATTGTGCTTTAGGGACTTTTGTGGCGGGAAGGGGTATTAACACGAGCGAAGCGGCGAGAAACACCTAGTCTAGACTAGATAACAATAAAGAGGAAAGATTTGATTGTTTGTTTGTAATGGATAAAATCAAAAAATACTGGACCGATTTTGAAAATTCTTTCCCTGATAGGAAGCTACAGTACTCCTGAGTGCTATAGGCTACTTTTTATCCCGGTAAAACTTTTTCACGCGGGCGGAGACGCGAGCAGAAATCTATGAAAAATAAATTGAAATAACTTACCTGCCTCCCTCCGACCCTTCCTGTGACGTAGTCAGGGCTCGTGTCTATAACTAAATAGTCATTGTACTTCTTAGCGTCAGCTTCAGATATTTCTAGAAGCTTCACGCACGTCTTCCTCCGAAGAATGCTGTTCACTTGTTCTAGACGATTTCTCATGTCTTCTAAATCATCTGGATATAACATAAAGTCTTACTAATACCTATTTGACTGCCTCGGTGGCGTAATTGTATTACGGTATGACTGCAGTGCTGAGGTGTCGGGTTCGATTCCCGGGTCTAGGGGTAAGGGGCGGGCCTATTGCTATTTACCAGGTACATTTCCAGACTCCGGGCTGATACTGAACAGAAAAACCCAATATCACTTTGCCCGTTCCGGAGATAAAACTAGAGACCTCAGTATTTGCAGTCGTACCATAATACAACTACGCCACCGAGGCAGTCAAACGCTTAGTATAGACATTGAACGTTTCAAACGCGTCGAAAAAAATAGACGCGAACTGTTCCCCTCTAAATGAGTTCGAGTGAATTAATTTTAGTTGTTTTTTATGGATATAATTTACTCCCTGTTTTAATAGAAACCATGTAATAACTAGTATCATTATACGCAGAATGATGCTGCGATAGCGTATGACACAGCTGTCACGAATACTAGCTTAAGAAAAGTTGGCCTGTTTGTTTTAGTTTCATTTCAGCGCGTCACTCTATCTACGTATATACCTAATTAATCAAAGATCACTATGTTATGCACTTGAATTTTAAATTGAAATCTTTAACTACCGCTCCTTATATTTAAATATACTTACATTTCTTAGTATTTTCTTTGCTAATAACGTATCTGACGACACCTTCCGGCCATTTTCTTTCGTCATAGAACTCTTTATTGGCCTTGGACAAAAGTATTGTCTTTGGGTGGAACCTTCCAGGCCTTGGTCTCACTAATCTTGCTTTGTTAACCAGTCTGTAACAAATATAGACAGATTAAATACTTAAAATATTTAAAAGAATATAATATCTAATTAAAAGTCCACCAAACCATTGCTATTGATAAAAAATAAAATTTAAATAACCCCCGACACAAAAAACCTCTAAAAAGTAAAATTATAAAAGTGTCTTTGACGTTTAAGTACCTAAGTATTATACTTTGACCCAAGCGTCGTCGCGTCGGGGGACCGCGTTAGAAGTATTTTCATCTCCCTGGTCCGGAGTTCGGTCCCCCGCTTAGGTCAAAGTATTGCTAGGTACTTAAACGATCTAAGTTTAAGTATAGTATACATCAGAACCATAATTTAAAAAATTGTAATTTTTCCCGCGGAATCAAATTACCGGGATAAAAAGTAGCCAAATATTATAGCACTAGTGGTAAGTCTCTCATATGTAGGTAAGAGTCCGTCTCGGTGGGTACCACCGCAATGTCTATTTCTACCGCCAAGTAGCAGTGTGCACACACTGTTGTGTTTAGGTTTGAAGGACATTGTAGCCAGTGTAACTACTGGACATAATGAGACTTAACATCTTATGTCTCAGGATGACGAGCGCAGTGGAATGCCACACAGTACTTTGTAATTCAAGGTGCTGGATGGTGTTGCTACTATTTATGGGTGGTCGTATCGCTTACTATCAGGCGAACGGTATCCTCGTATCGTCATTCAATGCCATAAAAATATATACCTATATCTTAATATATATAAATCTCGTGTCACAATGTTTGTCCTCAATGGACTCCTAAACCACTTAACCGATTATAATAAAATTCGCACACCATGTGCAGTTCGATCCAACTTGAGAGATAGGATAGTTTAAATCTCAAATTATAGTCGCAATTTTAATTTATTGCTAATTATTTGTCTGTTATTATTTGACAGTCACAATTATCTGTTAACTCCAAATGATTCTAACAGATGTCGATACCTTTCGACTGGGTTGAGTAAGTAATCAATAGATGGCGCTGCTATGGTAAATCTACGAACGTGTCATATAAGCTACGGGTAGATTATGTATACTTTTTATACCGGGAAAACTCATTCACGCGGGCGGAGCCGCGGGCAAAAGCTAGTATATATATATATTATTCAAATCCGTTCAGTAGTTTCTGCGTTTACCTACTTCTAATAAAAATATACAAACGTTTTCACAAACATTGGCATTTATAACAGTAAGGGCTGATTTCACCGCTTGCTGATAAATACTACTCGTCAGATAAACGTACAAGCCGACCAAATACAAAGGTCACACTCTAATCTACTATGTCAAATAAATGCAAATAAAAAATAAAAAACCCCGACCCATTAAATCTCTATAACACCTACTCATTGAGACCATTCTTATGAGCCCAAACATGCTATATCTGCTATAAGTTGCTAAGGAGTTGGGTATCCCGCAGACTACTTGATGCTGCAGCATCAGCTCATGTTTAAAAATATTGCCGAAATCACAATACACCAAATTTAAAATCAATCGGACTTTTTAAGTTGGAAATGAGCTGATAATCTTCAAACGCCTGAACAGATCTTCATAAATTATAGCTTTTTTTTTTTTTTTTTTTTTTTTTTTTTTTTTTTCATGGGGAAAATCCTCTTGGATTCCCGCCTACTGACAGTAAGCAGGGTATGCCGGATTCTTACCGGCTAAAAACCCCATGTTGCTCTCCATCAGCACCTTAGTGGAACTCCGGGACCTCAACATGAACACGCCAGAAACTCCACCAGTGCGTCGCTTGCAAAGCACTGCCTCGGTGGAGGGATAAGAGCACTTGCTCCACCCCTTCCCCTCTTTACTAATAATCTATTGTCTGCTGTTAAGCAGATGTACCAGGTCGATAAACACGATTGCCCCGGCGTCTTCGTCTCCGAACGGGGTCGGCCCTCTCCCGATCCCGTTCTGCGGCCTCCTTCCTAATCATGATAGTTTCACAAAAGGAGGCCACGGCTTTCCAGTTTGATTCCCCCACCAACATCGCCATCACGACTGCCGGCAGGGTAAGGTTACGTCCGATCCGACTAACCAGAGCTCGACGTTCCACATCCCACGCAGAACACTGCGCGAGCGTATGGTCCGCGGAGTCCTGAGCCCTGCTACCGCAGTGGTGGCAGTTCGACGTCGCTTCACGACCTATCTTATTAAGGTAATCACCAAAACACCCATGCCCGGTAATTACCTGAGTAAGTCTGTAGGTAAGTCTTCCAACTTTTCGGTCCATCCAGTCTTTGAAGACCGGCAGGACTGCTTCGACGACGCGTTTATGTACGTAAGGCTCCTCACAAAGCCTTGAGTGCCACGCCGCAAATGCATTTTGTTTTTCCTCCCGTCTAATAGCCACTGCGAAAGCCGTTATTGGCTGATCTCTGCTTGTCTGACGGACAATGCGCATCCGGTCGTAGACCTTTGCATCCATGTCCGCCAGTATATCCATGGGAGGGAATCGCGCCAGAATTGTCGCCGTCTCGAAGGATATGGTACGATACCCTCGTCTTAAAATCAATCGGACTTTTTAAGTTGGAAATGAGCTGATAATCTTCAAACGCCTGAACAGATCTTCATAAATTATAGCTAAGAACCATCTCGATCACATCAGCTTTCAAACAAAAAAAACCGCGTCAAAATTGGTCCATTCGTTTGAGAGTTACGATGCCACAGACAGACATACAGATACACAGATACACACCCTACTTATAACACCCCTCTTTTTCTGTTGGGGGTTAAAAATAAGTAATATCTGCATTAGCTGTTTCATACAATAGCTGTCAAATAAAATGAACTTGAATCCTATGAGACAGGGACCTAAGTAAGGTATAAAAAGTATCACTCCCAAAACATAACAATACCTTTTTTGTTTTTGTTTTAGTTTCCCTATATCTTCTTCTTTTTCCTCCGATATGTTTGCTTCTTCTGGTTCAGGTGATGTTTTCCTTTTCTTGAACCTAAAAAACAACTAAAGATGAAATATACACAACAAAAAACATCGCAAACTCATCCCTGAAACAATATGGCACAATAAAGTAAAATACGCAATTTCATTTACCTAGACAACATACTTATTCCAGTTACTTTGGTCTAACAACCAAACTACTGAAACGATTTTGAAAAACATACTATGGGCTCAATCTGGACGTATATTCTTTCGAATAAAAGAATAATTTTACCAATAAATGATTGAGATTGATGAGAGAAAAAAGGAAATTTTTTCATAGACAAAATATGAAGGACGCGGCTTTGTATAATATTTCCTTTACCAAAGTATAAGAGCAAATGCTCACGCACACAAAACTGTTGTAGTGTGTAATACAGATAAAATGTTTGAGATTTATTTATGTGTGCGTTCATAATAACACAAAACGGTATAGCATGTGGACGATAGACGATAGCCTAGTTGGGAATGGAACGGTCTGCAATATCCGCAGGTTCAAAATCCAAGGCAAACACCTCTGACTTTTCGAAGTTACGTGTCTATTATTTATCAATTATCGTTCGCTTTAACGGTGAAGAAAAACATCGTGAGGAAACCTACATACCTAAGAATTCTCCATAAGAATTTCGAGGGTATGTGAAGTCTGCCAACCCGCACTAGGCCAGCGTGGTGGACTAAGGCCAAACCCCTCTCAGTAGCAGAGGAGGCCCGTGCTCAGCAGTGGGCAGTATATAGTACAGGGCTCATTGCATTGCCTTGGTATAGCATGTGTTGCACTTTCTATGAAGTAGTTACATTGAAAGTGTCATTTTTTTGTTCGGCAATAAGCGCATGGCGTGTTCCTTCTAGATGGTCTAAGATTTATTTGTTTTAGTTGCTCCTTATCGCTTAGGACAAGCGTATATGGGCTAGTGGGAAGTCCTGACTTCGAATCCTAAGTCAGATGACCCTAACTGTTGATGAATTCCAGGGACTCAGTTAATTAGTTAACCAAAGAAGAAGAAGAAGAATTCCATCCCATGATGTGATAGGGAGCGAGCCTATCGCCATATCGGGCACAAATTCTAGACTCCGGGCTGATACTGAATTTAATAAACCCAGTATCACTTTGCGCGACCCGAGAATCGAACCCAAGATCTCCTCACCTCACCTCAGCCTTGCAGTCATACCGTAATACAACTACGCCACCAAGGCAGTCGGTTTATAACCTGATCCGAAAAAACCCGGGTTCAATATTTAAAAGGGGAAACTTACCTTTCTTTTTTCTGCTTTAGTCTCCCTATCTCTTCTTCCTCTATTTTATTCATATTTATATTATTTTTTTCGGTCACTTCCTCCGATATACTTGCTTCGATATCTGACGCAGGCGTTGGTCTTTTTTTCATTCTAAAATAATTAATAGTCTGTAAAATTTGCACACACAACCGACCCTTATCTATATATCTATCTATAGGTATATACAAAAATAAATGTGTGTATGTATGTTCCCTATGGACTCCAAAACAAAGACATTAAAGTTATAAACTGGACATCAGGAGTCAGGACCAAATTTTTCAGCCGAAAGTTATTACTAATTGGTAATAAGTCGCTGTCCTATCCGACACATTCGTGTGCAAGACGTCTTTGTATGCTTAATTTATGTAAAGAAAACAATTTGCGCATTACGACCATTTCAAAGTATGTTCTAATGCATTTTACATCTAGGTGTTTTGCTATTTCACCGGCACAAATATGACAATTTTCCCAATGTCCACTCTATATAATCTCAGAACTCTGCTCCAAAACCGCTGGGGCTTGTATTGACTTAAGTAATCTTCAGATTAGCTCAGCGAACGATTCTTAGAAGTTTAGTCACTATAGTAGGGACAAACTAATATGGCCGGTATGACATGACACGGTTTTGATTTTTTTGGGTAGACGTTCTCACAGAGTTATCGCTTCGGGAAAAAAATTGAATTGTCATACCGGCCAGCTTAGTTTGTCCGAACTATACTAAACTGTTGATCACTATCAACAAATTATTTTTCAGCTTTTTGGTAATTTGTCGTCATCATCGGCATCTGGTTGTATAAATAGTGCTACCCGTACGAAGCCGGGGCTTGTCGCTAGTACATAGTACATACATACATAGTGTCACGCCTCTATCCCCTAGGAGAAGGCAGAGACTATGGATTGCCCTTTGCTCGATTCTTGGACACATCTTTCACTAGTGTTTTATAATATATTTAATAAGCATTGACAGTCATTGACATCCGCGTCTGGAGGCCTAAGCTTAAGAGGGGGCAAAAAAGATCTCCGAACGTTTAGCTGGCAATGAACTAAATTGAAGTTCTCAATACAACAATACTTCAAACACAGCCATATTCAAGCGGGAAAAGGACCAAACCGTTATATCGGGCCTTTTTTATTATATTTTTATAAAAAAGGGACCAGTTTTAAGTCATTTTATGACGATAACTCAATTTTCGATTGTTTTGAATTGTGTCGTTTTCGTTCTAAAGGTGCGATAAGTCAGGCAACACTTTGAATTGATTAAAGCCAAAAATGGTTAACCCATGGACTGCCACTGTATGTGGGTATAAGTGCGTCACGAGAGCGGATTTTTAAGTTTTGTAATTTCTACTTTTTTATTGCCTAGGCAAATCAAAAATGTTATTTTACACCAAAATGTAAAATAAATCAATAAAAATAATTTTAATCAAAGTTGCATTGTGTTAACACAATTTGCTCAGGATTGATATAAATCTCGTCAGTATTCTTCTGGCGTGAGGAGGCATCCCGTCTCGGGCGGAGACTGGCTCCGAGGGAAGTGACGGCCCAATTGGCCTCCATCCGCAGCGCTGCCGTGGAGGAGTGGCATACCAGGCTGGAGAGCCCGAGTGCGGGCTTGAGGACAGTCGCGGCAGTGCGACCTGTCTTCTTAAGTTGGCTAGACAGGCGTCACGGTGCGCCAACATTCCGTCTGACACAGGTGCTGACGGGCCACGGGTGTTTCGGCTCGTTTCTGTGTCGGATCGGAAAGGAGGAGTCTGCCGTGTGCCATCATTGTGGCAACGGCTGCGACGACACGGTCCAACACACTCTTGAGGAGTGCCCAGCCTGGGACCTACAACGCAGCGCTCTTAGAGCAGTCGTCGGAGGAGACCTCTCGCTGCCGGCCGTGGTGTCCGCCATGGTCGGTGGCTGGAGGTCATGGCGAGCGATAGCCTCCTTCTGTGAGTGCGTCATCTCGCGGAAGGAGAGCGCCGAGCGGGACCGTGAGCAGAACGATCCCGCCCGCAGCCAGAGGAGACGAAGAAGGCGTCGGGTGGACGACTGACCGGCGCCTCGTGCCCTGTGGCCCGGGGGCATCTAAAGAATTCCGCCACGGCATTCCCTGCCTGTCGTAAGAGGCGACTAAATGGGGTAAGCGACAGTCGTGGGGCGAGCAGTGGGGGTATAACTGCTCGCTCGACTACTCCAATGTAAGCGACTCCGAGGTGGACGACAATGCGGGTGGTCGTCTCCTGCAGTCGTAGACGTCAAAGGCGTCCTGTAGAGCGCGGGGGCATTTTAGTCCCCTCATTTAGAGATGGGCCGCAATGCGGCATCGCGCAGGGGCGGTTCCGTGCAGCTATCTTCGTGCAACAAGATACCCCGGGGCCGTCCCGTAGGCGCCGAAGAAGGCCACCGCGGGTTTTGGTTGGTATGCCGATGTAGGGTGTACATAGTGTTAGGGACTCGGTCCAATGCTCGCTCGGATGATGCTATACTCCCGAGTGGCGACATTGGACCGTAAGATCGGTGAAACCAACATAACCGTCCACTCACCCAAGGATTGATATAAATACTTAGAAATGGTTGTGGATCAAGACGGCCGATCGTCAAATCTAAGTGAAATCGTTTGTATAACATGCTTAATAGTGTATTAAAATAGCCTGTTATTGAGATAAGGTCTAATGAAAAGATTATTTTTTTACCTTATCAATAACCGTAGTTAATCATAGTTAAGTTAATTAAGTTGCTTTTAAGTAAGCTGCACTTTACTTACTGCCAGGTGTGTGGTTTCCTTATAAAACACATAAAAAATCGCGTATTCGGTCAGATTTATGTATAAAAAACTTTCACCGGTTCATAATTATGATAAATTTTGCAAATTTGTTGATTTCAAAAAGGTTTAAGCGTTGATTAATTATATACCTAGACACTGAACGTTTCAAATGCGTCGAAAATAGACGCGAACTGTTCCCCACTAAATGAGTTCGAGTGAAGTAATTTTTGTTGTTTTTCATGGATATAATTTTCTCCCCATTTTAATAGAAACCATGTAATAACTGGTATCATTATGCGCGCACACAAGAATACGCAGAACGATGCAGCGATAGCGTATGACACAGCTGTCACGCATACTAGCTTAAGAAAAGTTGGCCTGTTTGTTCTAGTTTCATTGCAGCGCGTCACTCTATCTAGGTATATAATTAATCAAAGGGTTTTTAAGCAATAAAGCATAATTTATAGCAGGCACACGATACAAAATGACAGTAACTAATTGATGACAGATTCATTACTAATATTTCAATCCAAAATATGCTATCTTCTAAAATCGTTAGTCGCTAAACTAATCAATTCATTTTGAGCATTTGCCAAATATTTACGTAGTGTCTCCTATAGGAAATGCAGAATGATACTGATAATCAGGAAACAAAATGGCGGATGGAAAAAGGAAAAACAAATTTGATATAACATCATTTATTTTACCTGTATCTGCGTCCATCTATGTCCCTTCTGTCGCCTCCATAAACATCCTTTTTGTACCCCACCACAGTCGTTCCCATTCTTAAATCCATTTTTCCATCATCTGTACCATTTCCATTATCTAAACCTTTCCCATTATCTGTACCATTTCCATTATCTATACCATTTCCTTTATGTGTACTATTTCCATTATTTCCAATTTCTCTTTTATTAATCGTTCTTCTTCCTAAACCTCGCGTGGAATACGCTTCGTCAGAATCTTCTACGTGCCTTCTTTTCCTTTCTTTTACTTGTATATCAGTATCATTTTCATGACCTAATCGTGCATAATACTGAGGTCTAAAACCTTTGCCCTCATGTTTCGTCGATTGTTGATATACAGGCCTATGCTGTGTTGAATATTTTACTAGACCAGATTTAGTAGATTTATAATAGTTTTGTCTACATCTACTCTCGTCGTAGAACGGGCATCTCGCTCGTTGGTATGCGTCAATGGATTTTGAACTCTCGCAGAACTCAGTTAAGTTTCCTAATGCATTATCTACCATGGTTTTGGCGTAATCAGCCACAACTTCAATAATGCCTAGTATATCAGAACTTCTGTTTAATTTAACATCACCGACTCTTAAATCAGGTTTTGTTTTATTGCAATATTTAGCTCTAGCATTACTCAGGGCTAAGGAAGTCACTTTGTACACCTGGTCGACAATTTCTTGAACATCGTCTTCAATGCCCAATTCTTTTAGAACTTCGTCTATTTCTGTAGTATTTAGATCAGGAGGGGGAGTTATCTCAGGATTGACTCTTAAGCTCCTATTTTCCTCTACTTCCACGTCTCGTTTCCTTCTAGCTACGCCGGGGTAGGACTGGCAGAGTTCTATCTTCTCTTGCCGGTCCCGTTTCAGACATTCGGGACCGTAAACTATTTCTATCTTTCGTAAATCGGTTGGTGTGAGTGTGAATCGGTTTTGTTGGGTTTTGTGGTCCTGAAAAATAGTATTGGTTGAGTCCTCGCTTTATGCCTTTAGCATTCTGGCTGAGGAACTATATCATATTTAGGACGAGTCAAAATATAACTAATAAAATCATCCCTGTATTATACAGGGTCATTTTGACACTGCGTTACTAAATGAAACCACATACTCATCTCCTTGAAAATAACACTTTCCATTAAGTTATTTTAACTATAGATGTAAAATAAAAAAGTGTAAGTTTCGAACAAAATAAATATCAATAAAAAGTAACTTTAAGTTTACACGCTCTAATGCCACTACTACTACTCTAAAAGGATTCGTCGCTGGAGAAATATCACACTTTCAGTCAGAAAAATACTCATCCACACGCCATATTAGCACTAAACAACAAAATTATAAAAAAATCTGGAAAGCAAAATTGAGAATTTTGGTAAAAATGTTCATTTCTCATGGATGATTTTTGGAACAATGTTAGCAAAAGCAAAGACGAGTATGTGGTTTCATTTATTAACGTAATATCAAAATGAGCCTGTATATTATCCCACTGCAGAGCACGGGCCTCCTCTACTACTGAGAGGGTTTAGGCCTAGTCCACCACGGTGGCCTAGTGCGGGTTGGCAGACTTCACATACTTTCAAAATTCTTATAGAGTACTTCTCAAATATGCAGGTCTTATGATGTTTTCCTTTTTTTTTTGTTTTATTGCATTGAATGACGAGACGAGCATGGCGTTCGCCTGATGGTAAGCGATACGACCACCCATAAACAGTAGCAACACCATCCAGTACCTTGAGCTACAAAGTACTGTGTGGCATTCCACTGCGCTCGTCATCCTGAGACATAAGGTGTTAAGTCTCACTATGTCCTGTAGTTACACTGGCTACAATGTCCTTCAAACCGAAACACAACTGTGCATGCACCCTGCTGCTTGGCGGTAGAAATAGACATTGCGGTGGTACCCACCCAGACGGACTCTTACATATGAGAGACCTACCACCAGTCAATTTCCTTCATTGTATACCATTGATGGGTTTTTTAATACATCGATGTTGTATACACAACAATACAAGAATACACACATGACTTTTTAAGAAAGTCAGAGGTCAGTCAGAGTCAGCGTGCCCTTGGGTTTTGGACCTACGGACATTATTTATTTATTTATTTATTTATTTATTTATTTATTTATTTCAAGTGAATTACATAATTTATAAACATTAATTGCCAGTGGCACCCAAACTAAGCTGCGCTTGTATCTTGGGCTGCCATTATACAGATTACAACTTGAATAATGAGCCGCATGAGGGATATTGTTTTAACTTATCTAACCTAACGATAAAATATATTATATATGATGAGTGGTGAACATAAAAATAAAAATAAACATAAAATAAAAAATGATGGAATGAGTGTCTGTGTGTAGTGAAATGACTGATTTATCGTTTACCTAGTTGTCAAGTTTTCTGTTGCATTGTAGTCAAGACTTAGTAGAAAGTTGGTCAATTTTCTTTTTGCTGTGTATATGGTGGAGTCCTTAAGGGAACATTTAGAGGAGACAATATTGTATGTGGATGGATGGCTGTACATTGTGAATCGTTTTACGAATGAGGATTTAATGGATGGGAGTGGAATCCTATAGGTGCGTTTTAATTTTATTACGTCATATAGTGGAGACTTTGTGATTGTTCTGTGAGCGGACAGGCAGGCATGGAGAATAAATAATTGCCGGACGCGCAGAACCTTTGCTTCGGCATAGAGAGCATCAGTGGAGTATCGGAAGGGTTTTCTGAGCATCACCTTTAGTAATGCTCGTTGCGCCCTTTCAAGTTTTATTATAGAGGTTCTGGACGCAGAGCCCCATGTTCCTATACAGTAGCCGATGATTGATTGGCATAAGGCGAAGTAAATTGTTCTTTGAGTCTTCCAGTTAGCAGCGTTTCTTAGTAGGCGCATAATGCCAATCAGCTTTCTTACTCTACCAGCGATGAGATTGATGTGAGGTTGAAACGTAAGGCGTTCATCTAAAGTAACTCCGAGGTATTTAATGCTCTCGGTACGATTAAGGGCTATACAGTTACATGGGGATGTAGGTGGGGACGGTGAGCAGGAGTGTATATAAAGATGAGTGGGGTTCTTAGGCTGAGAGGCTGCTGTTTTATGAAAGCAGATGTAGTTGGTCTTGCTAGCATTTAGAGTGAGTAGGTTCCTTTCCAGCCAGTCCTTTATATCCTTTATATCCTTTATATCCTTTATGTCGCGGAAGTCCGCTCCACTCCCAACTAGGCTATCGCCTATCAAAATTCGAACGAATAATTCGTTTCAAATACTTCTTTCGTTCAGATCTAGGAATTTCTTCCTTAATTATATTTGCCAGACAGAGGTTATTGAAAACTGGGTAGACTTTTTTTTTACGTAAATAGGTTGTAATGTTTTTTTTTAACATATCCGTGCAAAATGTAATTTAATCTGATCGCATCCTTATACATAAGATGTTAAGTCTAATAATGCCCAGTAACATGGGCGTACATAAGGGGTGTCCAGGGGGTCCGGACCCACCCATTAGCTTACAATAAACCACGCTACGCCACTGACCGCTGACATTTTGACCCCCCCTTAGCTTCTAAAATGATCGGGCTACCAAACATGTCCACATTCAAATATTTTACATGAGGTGTATACGGTGTCATGCAAGCCAAGAACCCACGACACTAAAAATTTTATATCGTAGGACACCCCAATGTGAAAGTTACAGCTACGCCCGTGCCCAGTAATTATCTAAAATGTCCTTCAAACAGGAACACAATAGTGAATGCTCTGCTGGCAGTAGAAATAGACATTGCAGTGGTACCTACCTAGACGACCCCTTGCGCAGGAGAGATGTACCAGTCCATATGATTTTTAGATAAAAATGATAACTTTATCCAATTGAAATTACCTTAAAAATAATAGTCCTGTGCCCATTCTTGCTGTAATCTCTTGTTCCGAAGTGCATCACGCTATTTGCATCGTAGGGTAGGCTTCGTAACTCCAGCGGTAGTTTAGACTCCTTTGTGAAAAGCTCTATGGCACCTATAACAAAGGTCAGCAGTTGATATCAAGAACGTGCGTCATCCAAAATCGATCTACGGGCCTGAACCCTTTGCCTTCCCAAAATAAAGGGAAAATTAAAAAAAAAAAAACTATGAGCTTAGAATGTGACAAATACGCGACACGACTCCGTTTCGTTTTATTGGGATTGGTTGAGAGACTAACACGTGACTGACGTGTCTCTCGATCAATCACAAATATCAAAATTAAATGGCATCGTCTTACGAACTGCGCCTTTTTGCCACATTCTAAGCTCCCTGAAAACTTTCTAAACACATCAAAAACATCGTACCTTTAGAACGAAAACGACACAATTCAAAACAATCGAAAATTGAGCTATCGTCATAAAATGACTTAAAACTGGTCCCATTTCTATAAAAATATAATATAAAATGCCCGATATAACAGATTAGTCCTTTTCCCGCTTGAATATGGCTGTGTTTGAACTATTGTTTTATTGAGAACTTCGATTTAAGTCATTTTATGAAGATAACTCAATTTTCGATGTTTTTTATTGCGTCGTTTTCGTTCTAAAGGTGCGATATCTCAAATTTATTTTTTGGATATTCAGATGTTTATTAGAAGTAAACGCAAACAGCTAAATTACAAACTGCATCATTGGATTAAAAGAAAAACAGCCAAGAGCCGAATGCATTGATTTTATCAAAAATAACATCATAATTAAATACACCATTCGATAGTGTCGCTAATAAAGATCAAATTCTAGGAAGTGACATACGGCAACCTAAAGGGCTCATTTTCTTATCTATACTAATATATAATCTATACTAATATATAAAGCTGAAGAGTTTGTTTGTTTGTTTGAACGCGCTAATCTCAGGAACTACTGGACCGATTTTGAAAATTCTTTCACTAATAGGAAGCTGCATTACTCCTGAGTGATATAGGCTACTTTTTATCCCGGAAAACTTTACCACGCGGACGGAGCCGCGCGCAATGCTAGTTCGTAATAAACTGCAAACACCTGGCATTGGTTGCGGCCCGTTATTTTTTTTTTACTCTTTAAATACTAAGTTAATAGATATTACAAAGGGTATGTCCGCTTTTTGTATGGGTGCTGGGCCTCAAAATCTAACCAGGCTCAAACTTTATAGATATTAAAGAGGCACAATATGGATCTTGGATCCATAAAAAAAATATTTTTAGACGATCATTTTAAGTGTAGTTTTTAAGCAAAATAAAATTACACAAATCTCGAAATCGGAGGTCTTTAAAATGAAACCTTTTATTATAAAAGGCTAGTTTTTAGGAGTTCTATCCAAATATATATAAACTGTCTTGATTAGAATTTTAGGCCCGTTTTTGGACATGTCCTTTGAAAATAGCTCAAGAAAATATCTTGAACGAAGTAAAAAAAAATTAAAACAAGCTTTTATTTAAATGCTCTAAAAAGAAATAAAATAACTTTAAATTGAATAAAACTTTGTTTAATACTATGTAGAGATAAACGCTTGTCGCGAGATTTACTTTTGTCAAGATCAAATTACTTAATTATTGTATTATCTTCACAAGTAAATCTCGCGACAAGCTTTTATCTCTACAAAGTTTGATTCTATTTAAATAAAAGCTTGTTTTAATTTTTTTTTACTTTTTTCAAGATATTTTCTTGAGCTATTTTCAAAGGACATGTCCGAAAACGGGCCTAAAATTCTAACCAAGACAGTTTATATATATATTTAGATCGATTTGTTGTAAATGTTATCTATTAAATCAAATTTATCATGTTAATTTTTCTATTGCCAGTTGTAAGGATCGTTTTTGGACGATATAAAAGTTGATCCAGGTTAAGAGACCCTATAGAACAAGTTTTATTCGTACTTAAGTACCTATTTTCCGTTATTAAATACGTGAAACGCCATTTTTATAATAATGTTCGCTCATATAGGTTTTTTTTTTAATCTGAGAAATTTCAGGGATATCTCTTCTACAATCTAGGGTAAACTCCAAATGACAAGGTGAAACCACTGGTGCTGCGTTCATTTTGTTTAATTTTCGAGGTGAGCTGCGACCGCGGCTCGACAGACGGATTTTGATTTACAGTATTGAAGCTTCTGTCTAGTCTTACATGCGACATTCCTATGGGAAAGAAAGACAACCAATTTCCAATAATAACCTGTTAACTTCTTTTTTTGGTAGAATCAAAACACAAACGGTAACACGTTCTAATGGTCACTATATAGTAATAAGTAACAACCTGTTATTTTGTAACAGGATTTTGGAACTGGTATTTCAATGTAACTGGAACAGTCAACAGATGTAACAACTTAACAAGTATTTTTTTTTTTTTTTTTTTATAGCATAGAATGACGAGACGAGCATGCCGTTCGCCTGATGGTAAGCGATACGACCACCCATAAACAGTAGCAACACCATCCAGCACCTTGACTTACAAAGTACTGTGTGGCATTCCACTGCGCTCGTCATCCTGAGTAGGAGTGAGGCGTATTTATCGTAACAGTTATTTATAACAGGTATAAACAAATAGCAATCAATAACTGTTTCGAACAAATTGAAAAAAGCAGTTCCAGTTCCACAGCTCACAAAGTGACCAAAACTTTCGGTCCAAAAGTTCCTTTACACAAAATAACAAGCTTCGCTTTATTCTTGCCTATGACATTTTCATTAATAAGAAAGAGATAACATCTGTTACTAGTGACAATCTGTTATAGTCAGTTCCATATGTTCCAGTTTGTTATGATAACAAAACGTTCTATACCCTTTGTCACAAGCTTTTCTCTAGTCTTACTTGCGACATTCCTCTTAGTAAGAAAGAGATAAGTGACAGCCAATTATGCTCAGCATCGATTATAGGCGGGTTGGACCGCAACAGTGTGGCGAGCATTTTTGCGTAGTTGTCAGTGTTTCCACTTTGAGGGATTTATCCCTTTTTTAAGAGGGAAATGGATTAATTTTGTAAGGGATTTTTGCCATAGTAAGGGATTTAGGGAAATTTGGGGTAAAATCAAGCTCAAGGTTAAATTTTTTTTTACTAATATACACCACTCCATTTATATGTTTTGAAGGAAATTCAATCGCTTTGTTGTAAATGTTATCTAATAAATCAAACTGATCATGTTATTTTTTCTATTGCCAGTTGCAAGGATCGTTTTTAGACGATATAAAAGTTGATCCAGGTTAAGAGACCCTATAGAACAAGTTTTATTCGTACTTAAGTACCTATTTTCCGTTATTAAATACGTGAAATGCCATTTTTATAATATTGTTCGCTCATATAGGTTTTTTTAAAATCTGAGGAAATTCAGGGATATCTCTTCTAAAATCTAAGGTAAATTCCAAATCACAAAGTGAAACCACTGGTGCTGCGTTCACTTTGATTAATTTTCGAGGTGGACTGCGAGCGCGGCTCGCGAGACGAATTTTGATTTACAGTTTGAAATGTTTAGAACAAATTGAAAAAACAGTTCCAGTTCCACACTTCAAAAGTGACCAAGACTTTCGGTCCAAAAGTTCCTTCACACAAAATAACAAGCTTCTCTTTATTCTTGCTTATGAGATTGTGATTAATAAAAAAGAGATAACATGTGTTACTAGTGACAATTTGTTATAGCCAGTTCCATATGTTCCAGTTCGTTTGATAACCAAACGTTCTATACCTTTTGTCACAAGCTTCTCTCTAGTCTTACTTGCGACTTTCCTATAAGTAAGAAAGAGATAACATATGTTAAACGGACTGCCAGTTATGCTAAACATCCCTTATAGGCGGATTGGACCGCAACAGTGTGGCGAGCATTTTTGCGTAGTTGTCAGTGTTTCCACTTTGAGGGATTTATCCCTTTTTGAGGGGAAATGGCCTAATTTTGTAAGGGTTTTTTTGCCATAGTAAGGGATTTAGGGAAATTTGGGGGAAAATCAAGCTAAAGGTTTAAAAAAAAATTACTTATAAACACCACCCTATTTATATGTTTTGAAGGAAATTCAATCGATTTGTTGTAAATGTTATCTATTAAATCAAATTTATCATGTTAATTTTTCTATTGCCAGTTGCAAGGATCGTTTTTAGACGATATAAAAGTTGATCCAGGTTAAGAGACCCTATAGAACAAGTTTTATTCGTACTTAAGTACCTATTTTCCGTTATTAAATTCGTGAAACGCCATTTTTATAATAATGTTCGCTCATATAGTTTTTTTTTTTATCTGAGGAATTTCAGGATATCTCTACTAACATCTAGGGTAAACTCCAAATGACAAGGTGAAACTACTGGTGCTGCGTTCATTTTGTTTAATTTTCGAGTTGAGCTGCGAGTTGCGACCGCGGCTCGGCAGACGGATTTTGATTTACAGTTTTGAAGCTTCTGTCTAGTCTGACATGCGATATTCCTATGAGTAAGAAAGAGATAACCAGTTTCCAATAATAACCTGCTAACTACTTTTTTGGTACAATCACAACACAAACGGTAACAAGTTCTAATAGTCACTATATAGTAATAAGTAACAACTTGTTATTTTGTAACAGGATTTTGGAACTGCTATTTCAATGTAACTGGAACAGATGTAACAAGTATCTAATTTTGCCTGTTATGACTCACGCCTAATCCTGAGACATAAGATGTTAAGTCTCATTATGTCCAGTAGTGTACACACTGCTACTTGGCGGTTGAAATAGACATTGCGGTGGTACCCACCCAGACGGCCTCTTACATAATGAGAGACCTACCACCAGTGAAGTGAAGTGAAGTATCTAATATAGCCTGTTATAATTCACGCAGAGCTAATTATATTAATTATTTTATAATTTGATCAAAGCACTGCCCTGTTACGGGAGTTATGCTCTGCAAAAATATCCTAAATTAATATATAATAAAGGGGTAGGTAGGTATGTATGTGCTGGTAATAAAAAAATTGTTTTATATAAAGATTCACCGGTAACAAAACCATAGCGCGATGCAGCAATACTAAAATACATAACCAAAAATATTTTTTTATACAATACGTATTTTAAAAATATATGTAAGAGAATCAATCATTATTATGTTACATTATGATTGCGCAATAATAGTAATTATATAATCGTTATCAATAGAATAATGCGTAAATATTTAAAACTCGTGGAATAAGTGGCGTCATCTATTGGCAATTTACGCAAACATATATGATAACAACATAATAAATTAATAAAATCTTCTGTATTTTTATATAAACAGCTGTACGGATTTCGATACATGATATTTTAAGCGAAAATCTGATACATAGACTTAAAATATTTAACGAATATGATAGGATTTTTTTTTTTATTTATAAAATAAATAAATTAATTACTAAATTAAATTTATAAGAAATTAAATAAGGTCAATTAAAATTCTACGCGCATTAACTTGTTCACTTGTTCATTGCAATTGCTTACATTAGGCGCAGAAAGCGGGTAAGTAGAGAGGTAGGTACTAGTTACGTTCGCGTTTGCAACCCAATGACGTGGTGAGCGGTCAGTGCCGCAACTAGAGTTTTTTGTGCAGACAGCGATTTTTTTTTCGGATTATTTGAGCATTTTTATAAATGAACAAGGTGTTGTCCGTGGCTTCGTCCGCGTGAAAAGCTTTTCCCGCTACAAAAGTCCTAAAACACAGTACGATGCCAGCGCCATCTAGTTAAATGTTGGTAGGTTAGCTAGGCTAGAACCTGTATAGGGAACGTGCACGTCGTAAGCACTGCCATCTAGTGGCGTAATCGATACTTTCCACTGGCACTTGGCGACTCATTTTCAGCCCATCGATACTTGGCATTGACGTACAATATTCATTAAAAGGATGAAAAATAACATTTAATTTGTGGATAATGTATCGCTGTGTATCTCGATGCTCCAAAACATAAAAATAAACAAATCAAATGGTGTGAAATTATATAATGTTCCCAAGAATAGTACCTAAGTACTTACATTCCATGGTTATGTGAAAATCGTCAAAAATAATAAAAGCTGTATAAAATATAAATAATTATGAGTTCTAACAGCATTTAGAAATGTTTCGTTACTTAATTTATAAAAATAAATATGTTTTGAAGATAATATTCAATACAAAAAAATCTGTAATTAAGTGAACACAACCTCCTAATTTTGCTTAAAGAACTAGCTCCCATCTAAAAAAAAGCATATTCTGGACACGCTGGGTATCAATAACATTCGGCCGGAACACATATTTGACCATTTTGTCATATTAAAAGAATATATCAACAAATTATTGTGCTAGTTCTAGTTTCTTTTTTTATCCACCTGTGGCTCTTGTGTCGATTTTGTGCTGCCCCCTATAGTTCGTGCACGCTCCCTATTGTCCTCACCGATGAGGATCGCGACGCGTTCCTCCCATTATCTATACATATAAATAAAATTGGAGTGTCTGTTTGTAATATTGAAATAACCGTTTTTTACTACATGCATATGAATATATATACGGTACATACACCAAAATATCATTTTTTACAATTTTTGTCTGTCTGTCTGTTTGTCTGTTTGTTCCGGCTAATCTCTGAAATGGCTGGACCGATTTGGACGTGAGTTTTATTGGCAGGTAGTTGATGTAATAAGGAGTAACTTAGGCTACTTTTTATCCCGGGAAATATAAAGCGGGACTTTTATCCCGGGAACGCTCATTCACGCGGGCGGAGCCGCGGGCAACAGCTAGTTTTTTAATAAAAATGATCACTTTTTTATATTCCCTTTCCTGACTGCCCGAGCTGGCTTTTTTTTCATCATTGATTTTACTTTCAATAAAAATGTCGGTAGTTATATAAGTGACCTTTGGTATTAATAATAATTATTATAATCAATTTAATGTATATTGACTTATCATAAGTGCAACTACGTTCGCCTACGTGATGAATAAAGTATTTTATTTATTTTTATTTAAAGAATCACATTAATAAATATCCAATACTTCCAACGGGAGCAAATTACCGAGATGAAAAAAGCCTATGTGTTAATCCAGGACATGACCTACCCGTGTGCCAAACTTCATCCAAATCCGTTTAGTTGTTCCGGCGTTTATTTCCAACAAACATCAAAACATTTCACAATCCGTCGCATTTATTATTTTAGTAAGATATTGAAGTAGTGGTATAGTCGAAGGATTAGGCAGGCATTAAGGTGACCACTGAAAATCAGCGTTGTGTAGTGGTTTGCACCACATCACAACATTGTGCTGAGTGGTCACCTACCTGTCACAGCCACGACAAGCCACTGTTATTATTGTTATTTTGCGTCAATTGTTTCTGTTTGTGTCGCGACTGTGACGAATAAATCGTTTTTCTTTCTTTCTTCTTTCTTCAGAGGTGTGACCAGGGCACTCACTTTTCACAAAATTTTCAGTCCTAGGATTTGATAGGGGGCGAGCCTATCGTCATATCGGACACAAATTCTGGTCTCCGTATTGTAGTGAGGTATACTACTTTAAGATTGTTATTTGCATTGTCAGTTCAATTAGATCTTGATATAACACATCTCGATGTGACAACTGCATTCTTGAACGGAACTAGTGGCTAAAGGTTGTTCACAAGTTGAAGGTGTGGACTTTACACGTATTGATACTGAATAGAATAATATAATCTTTGATTAATTATAGGTATACCTAGATAGACACTGACCGTCTTATTACAAAAAGCGGTCTAACTATAAACCCAGATTTAAACTATGGTTTATACAAAAATGATATTACAAAAAGTGGTTTAGCGATAAACCATAGACTATTTGATAGTCTAAAGCTAAACCTCGGCGACCCCTAGTTTAGCGATGGTCTAAATCGTAAATGTCAAAATTGACAAATTATCTGCTTGAAAGTTAGCGTCTGTTTCCGAGTTTCATTGTCTTGTGTTATTAATTTTACCCTAAAATGGATACTAATATGGTAGATTTAATCGATATTGAGGATATTGAAGCAGCTGAGCTATTGGAAACGCCACGCCGACCCAACAGAACTCGTGTTCGAGTCGATCCCTTCACCAATTTATCCGATGAAGATTTCAAGCAAAAGTATAGATTTACTAAACGTTTTGCAATGAAGATAGTGGACTTATTAAGAGAACAATTAACTCAAGATACCCGAGGATGCCCTGTGTCTCCAGAAATCCAAGTAGTTTGCGCATTACGAAGCTGGGCTCGACATGAAGTAAGTAGATACAAAGTCTATATTTGCATGTAAAAAAACAGTGATAATCATTTATACTAAATTATGCCTTAAGTCCGAAACCAATATTTTGTTATTTTTTAATAGATTCAAGATGATACAGCCGATTTACATGGAGTCTCACAGCCTTTTATTAGCAAGACATGTAAAAAAATAGCAGAAGCCATAGCAATAATATCACATAGATTTATAAAGATGCCTGCTACATTGACAGAACAAGAGGAAGCAATTCAAAAATTCCACAGGATTGCAAATTTCCCAACAGTGATTGGTGCAATTGACTGTACTCATATAAGAGTAAAAAAGTTAAGCCAAGATGGTGGTCAAATGTATATTAATCGCAAAGGATTTCCATCAATTAATGTCCAGGTATTGTAATTTTATATTCATATGTATTTTCTAAAATAAGCAAGAACTTATTCGCAGTGCAGTGCTTTAGTAGTAGATAGTACATAATGAAAAGTTGTCTAACCTTATCCAGGGTTCAGGAAATCTTTGTGTAGGGTGAATATTATACAATAAATAAGAACAACCTCAAAGCGGTTTATTATTATTTTTGCTTTGCATTAATGCAATGGAAGATGTAACTTTGTTCATAATAATATGTAATGATAAAGATGAGCATTTCATATTTATGTGACTTGGATACTAATATAATTTAATTTTGTTCCAGGTAGTCTGCAACTCAGATTTAAAAATCATGGACATTGTTACTAGGTGGCGTGGCAGTGTTCATGACTCACGAATTTTTAGGGAAAGTCGTTTGAAGCAGCGATTTGAGGCTGGTGCATTCTCAGGCATATTGCTAGGAGACAGTGGCTATGCATGCACACCATATTTATTTACTCCACTACTGAATACCTCAACACCCCAAGAGGAACGGTACAACAGTGCTCACATCAGCACCAGAAATGCAGTGGAGAGATGTTTTGGGATGTGGAAGCAGAGGTTCCGCTGTTTATTAAGAGGCCTTTATTGTGACATCGAAACTGCAAAGAAAACTATTGTAGCATGTGCTGTATTGCATAATATTGCTATTGACATGAAGGAAGATGTGTTTCCTGGTAGGCTGGATGACAACCAAGTTAACCCTCAATCTCAAGCAACCATGTTTGCCATAGATAACAATGTTCGTGGAAACATTAGAAGACGGCAATTTATTGAAAGACACTTTTAATTAAAATTATATATTTTTAGAATTAACTTAAAATTATTCTTCTTAATATTGTACAATCAAAAGTTTTTCAATCATATCTTCTTTTTTTTGTTAGCAAATAACCTTTTTTATCTTGACTGTAGGGTCCTGAAAAAAATATTAATAATAATATTAGATCATAAATGAATGTGTGTATTACTACAGAATACTGTATAGTACTGTGTAGTATTACTGTGACTCTTTTATTATCATAGCAGAGAAATCTTTTTACATACTTTTATTGGCATATTATTATTCATAATTTTCTTGTTTAATGTAGGGTTTATAACATCTGTATTTTTAATATTATTGAGAAGTAAAATCTTATCTAATACACAGTACCTGATAGCAAACATTCATATTATGTATTTTTATTGCAGAAGAAAAATAACAGACTCCAAATTTAAAAAATATATAATTAATAAAAGTTTGGTAATACAAAATTATTCTTACCATTTATTATAACTGTGTAGTAGACGTCTTCCTATTTTCTAATAGTTCTATTTCTAGATTTAATTTAATCATCTTTAATTTAGCGATATTAACATTATATTCGTGTTCCACCTCTAGCATTTCTAAATGTTTTTTTTTAAATTGAGTGTTGCTCTCTAATATTGATTCTTGCATTGCTACCTTTCTGAAAAATCAAATATTTTCCCTTTGTAATGTTTTGTTCTTAGTAAATAATAATAATATATTCTTATGATAATCTTGCTTACATATTTTGAGGACCCATTTTACTGTGAATGTTCTTTTTTTTTCGGTAGTAGTATTCGCAGCTATAACATTTACATTTGAGGCAACTGAAAAAAGTATTTTAATGATATCAATATAGACTAAAATAAAGTCTTTTAATTTCATGGTATACCTGTCTATTTATATTCTGTAAATATTCAAAATATGATTAAGGTATACCTTTAATTAATTTAAAAAAGAATATTAATTGAATATTATTTTTACCTTGGTCTATTATAACTTCTACCACATCATTGCATTCAGGAGACATGATTAAAGGAGTACAAGCCGTACTCGGCCCAGCTATTGCTTCATTATCTCTTAGGGGTTTTAATTCAACCTTAAAATATTATTATGTTATTCAAGATATTTTTATATTAATTTAAGTAGTATTTACAATAATAAATATAAAACATTTATGCTTACAGTGGTTTTTATTGCATCACTATCATAGTTGTTGCACTCTGAAACAAAATCCTGTGGAGCAATAGCCATAATTGCTAAATCTTCTTGTGAAGGTGACTTAGGCTTCTCACCACCCCCTGTCTGCATCTGATGTTGCCTATATGCGGACAAGTTGGCTTTAGCCGCAAGCTTCATCCTTTTCCACGCCAATTTAACATCGCCATCGGACCTATGCTTTCCCATGAGTACATTTATTCTGAAAAGATATTTAATTAATTTTCGTAATAGCAAGTTTCCCATTTTTTATTCAACACATTCAAAGTTAAATAACTTCGTCATTTTTCAAAATGTTCATATAGTTTTTTTTCCACTATTAATGTAATTTCATAATCTTACGATTTATATAAGAAAAAACAGTTTTTATGTCAGAGGAAACTTCCTCATTCCTTAATAATAAAGGACCACATAATAATAAAAGAACTTACTTCTGTGCTATGTTCTTCCACTCTTGAGCCTTTTTAATATTGGAGGAAGCTTTTGTACTTTTATCCTCTATAATATGGCGTGATTCTGCAATTATTTCACGTAGTATATCCTATAACATTTAAAACATTGGTTAGCATGAAATCATCCATTATAATATAACAACTAAGCTATTTGAAGGAATTTTTATTTACTTACTTTTTCCTCAGTACTCCAATTCTCAGATCGTTTTTTCTTTTGTTGGTCCATCACAATATTATAATATGATTAACAAAGAAGCAATTGTTCAATACCACTCGATTCCGATAACTTCAAATCCAAAGCTAAATGATTTTTTGCGAACTTGCGATAATTTTGCTTATTATGGTTTTTACCGCGCGGAAACGTTACGTTTCGTTACGCGCATTTAACTAGCTAATACAACATGAGTCAAATCCTAAAACCTAAACTAAACTGGAATCAACGAAACAGCTAACGTTGATTTTCAAACAAAATACAATTTTTCAACATTTTTAACACTCCTAAACATTATTTAATCATTAAAATTCAATCAAAACGTTTTCTTTTCTGGGTATATGGAACGTTAAGATAGAATGATATCATGTTGAACGAATGTTGTTGTATGAATCTGTGGTTGAAACATAGGCCATGGTTCAAATGGCGGTACTAAGAAGACCACGGTTTTTATAAGTTTTGTAATACGTACAAATTTCAACCATGGTTCTACAGATAAGCCTGGACTTCTTAAAACAGGTTTAAACCAATGTTTATTTAGTTTTTTGTAATAAGACGGTGAACGTTTCAAACGCGCCGAAAAAAATAGAGGCGAACTGTTCCTCACTAAATGAGTTCGAGTGAATTATTTTTTGTTGTTTTTCATAGATATCATTTTCTCCCCGTTTTAATAGAAACCATGTAATAACTGGTATCATTATGCGCGCACACAGGGATACGCAAAATGATGCAGCGATAGCGTTAGCGTATGACACAGCTGCTGCACTGCACTGCTTAATCAAAGAATCTAATGTTACTTAGCCCGACCCGGGATTGGAACACGGGACATCAGAGCGGTGTCGAGATTGCGCATTGCCGTAATACAACTACGCCACCGAAAGTTTATCATGGGCGTATACTTAAGGTTGCCAGGCGTCCGGATAAAGCCGGACATAGTTTTTTTATATTTTATTTTAAAAAAACCAGCCATAATTGTTACAATAATACATGTAAAAAAAATACAATTTCCAATAACAACTGATTAATTGCACAATTGTATCAGGCGGTTATTACTAATCCAACAAACATTTTAGAAAAAGTAATTTATATTAGCTAAGCATATATTGTACGGTGTGTTTTATTTAACTACACCAAAAACAAGAAAGAAAAAAAAAAAAAAAAATTTACTTCGATATTGCATCCGACAAGCATTTTCGGAAATGATTTAACGGCATTGAGTGGATATCAATTTGGTTGCTGTAATTATTATATAATTTGCACATTCTGGGGATTGGAGAGTTTATACCGAGTACAGTCCTACGAAACGGTGCCACGAGGGGATTTGGCATTCTGAATTTGATGCAGCTAAGAAGTTGTGGGCACTCTACGTAGTTTCTTAATATTTTAAAAAGAAAAACCAAATCTGTAACATCCCTGCGCATTTCCAATGAGTGCATCTTGAATTGCTTAAGACTGCTAGAATAGGAAAAATCTCTTCTGCGGGTAGTTGTGTGTGAGGAGTATGCCAGATGCCAAATAATTCGTTTCTGCAACCGCTCTAGCCTCAGCGAATGAGTAGCATAGTGCGGCCTCCATATCACGCTACAATATTCAAGAGTGCTGCGTACCAAAGCATTGTATAGTAATTTCTTCGTTTGGTACCAAGGTTGGTAGTTAAGTTTTTTGAATGCATGTCCGGCCAAACTACGGCTTGTCCGGCTTTTGCTAGGCTTTTTACATTTGACCAGTGACTTTAGAGAGGCTGCAAAATGCGTAAAATTAAACGGCCATGGAAAGACACTTGGGAGCTAAAAAATCGTATTTATACTAAGACACAAAATCCATAATAATTTAGGGCGCCCGGCCTTTTTACCTAAATGTTCGGCCAAACTGGCCAATTAAAAAAATGTATTATTACTCGCCAATAGATGTCAGGAAGAGTCATTTTTTTCAGTTAATGTTTAAGTTGAATTACTTAAAACACGGATAAAACGACATTTTCTAAAAGTGTATCCTAGCTAGGTCGATTTATCGGCCCCGAAACCCCCTGCATACTAATTTCATGAAAATCGTTGGAGCCGTTTCCGAGATTCAGATTATATATACAAGAATTGCTCGTTTAAAGATATAAGATAGTATAAAAAAGTCGCTTCCCGCTGTGTGTCTCTATGTTCCTATGTATGCTTAGATCTTTAAAACTACGCAACGGATTTTGATGCGGTATTTTTTTAGTTTTTATAGATAGAGTGATTCAAGAGGAAGGTTTATATGTATTATACATGCATAATAGTTGAGAAATAATTTATATGTTCTATTGTGACTGCGAGTGGCTTTCTGACAAATGTCGGGGATCTACTTATACTGGACGGAAAGGCGTTTTGTACCAAAGTGTCGCTGACCGACAGTATTGCAAAATCACTCGATCTGTATCAGTTTATTGTCGCCTGGTACTTGCAATTATAACGGATACTGTTAAAAAATGTAAAGTTTGTATATAAAGTGACTTTTATACAGGAAAATCTCTTTAATACGGGCGAAGCCGCGGGCAATTTATAATAAGATGAAATAGGCCCAATAAAACCAAACACAAAAACACCACTGAAATTGAAAATGCGTAAAATAAAACCATTTATTGGAACGAAGTTCCTTATCGCGCGTTGTGAAAGGGGGCTGGACGGAAAAAATTCTCATGAAAAGTTGTCACGACACTTTTTGCTATTATCTTACTAATATGAACCTTAAATACAATGCGTAGAAGCTATAATTCTTGAAACGAGTATATTTTTATTTATTTTATTTATTAAAGTCATTAAAACCATTTCTTACTAATCTAATATGAGCCTTAAATACATTGCGTAGAAGCTATTTCCCCAGCGTTGGCACGGCACGAGTACAAAAGAATCGAACGTAACATACTTTTTTCAAATTTTGTTGATTTATTCTACTTTGGTTACTGACATTTATCAATAACAAGACTAAACGTGCTTTGCTCGCGTTTAAAAATCTACTTTATGTGGTAAGCGTAAGATCGAATTTGTGTTTAGTCAATCAAAATTTGTGATAAGAATGCTATGCAATAGCTTTACCGCGGCAGTCTCCGAGTGCCACACGTATTTATTTCTTTTTTTCTCTAGAAACTTATGTATTGGAACGGATATAGGAAAATATTTATATATTTATATATATACACACTCTGTTATATAAATAAAATTTTATTACAATTCCTTCACTAATTAATCGTAAGGAACTTCGTTCCATCCGCGTGTCCCTTGACACCTCTCATTGCTTTTTTTTTTTACTTTTGGGAGGGGGGGCGGCCAAAAAGTACTGAACGGTTTTCGATGAAATATGGCACACGGGTAGATCATGCCCTAGATTAACACATAGGCTATTTTTTATCCCGGGAAAAAATAGAAAGCGGGACTTTTATACCGCAAAAACTTTTTCACGCGGGCGGACCCGCGAGCAAAAGCTAGTACTTAATGTTATAAAATAAAAAGATACTGAATCAGAGGTACAATATAAATAAAATAAAAAACATAGCTTAAACAATTTTTATTTCTACATAATATCATTCAAACACTTTTTAATAACTGTAGTTATGTTCACTATCTGATCTCTCATCATCATCATACCAGCCCTGTATTATATACTGCCCACTGCTGAGCACGGGCCTCCTCTACAACTGAGAGGGTTTAGGCCTTAGTCCACCACGCTGGCCTAGTGCGGGTTGACAGACTTCACATACCTTCGAAATTCTTATGGAGAATTCTCAGGTATGTAGGTTTCCTCACGATGTTTTCCTTCACCGTTATAGCGAACGATAATTGATAAACAATACACACGTAACTTCGAAAAGTCAGAGGTGTGTGCCTTGGGTTTTGAACCTCCGGACATTGTCTCGGCAGACCGTTCCATTCCCAACTAGGCTATCGTCCACTTTTGGATTTGATCTCTATTTATAATTAATTAAGGGACAAAATAAATGCAGCAAAACGGGACAAATTTCTTCAATATTGTCATAAATAAACTATTACAATACCTGTTGTATTGTTAAAAAAATACAAAAAAGACGAATTAAGTAACCTCCTCCTATTGAAGTCAATTAAAAATGTATACAAACAAAGCTCATAAAGTTCGTATTTAACAAAGATTTACAAAAAATCATTTATATCCTCGCTTCGTTGTCTTATAATCACCTATGATTCCAATTGTTGTTTCAAAGAATACATAAAAACTTTTTACGTAAAACCAAAGACACAATAGAACTCTTTGGTAAAACATTTGCTTTAGTTACAAATAAGTTTTTTTATCTTGAATTTTTGTTCCCAGTGCCGTATGTATATACCGCCATCTGGTCCTGTGATCATGGCTTAATAAAGGCATTTCTTACTTACTTCTTCTTTCCATAACTTATTAAAATGACACCACAATTTAAGGAAGTATGCTCAAATCTTATGCCGAAAATTACTATGTAATACTTTAATTTACGTAACTGAAGTATTTATAATATATTATTATTCCCTTGTATTTAACACAAAAATAATAACATTCGTTACAACAAAATTCTATCAATAATAATAAGAAAACGGATTATAAGTTTTTAAGCGGTTATGAAATATCAACATTCATTGATATCAAATCGATTATACTTAGTAACTACTAAGATATTGAAAATGTGTCTTGAAAAAAAAAGAGAAAGAAACAATGAACAATTGATGACAAAAAAAGTAAGCCCGGAGTTTCTTTCTGCCTTTCTTCTTCGGGTCGTCATCGCTTAGGTAGCTAGTGAAAGGCTGGTAGGTTAGCTAGGCTAGGGCCTGTAGTGTCCTCACCGGTGAGGATCGCGACGCGTTCCTCCCATTATTTTAATAAAATGATGTCCTTTTTATATCCCCTTTCCTGCCAGCCCGAGCTGTTTTTTTTTTTTTGTTTTTGTTTATTTCTTATCATAGATTTACTCCCAATAAAAATGTCGGTAGTTATATAAGTGACCATTGGTATTTATAATAATTATTAATATAATCAATTTAATGTATCTTGACTTATCATAAGTGCAACTATGTTCGCCTACGTGATGAATAAAGTATTTTTATTTTTATATTCCTATCTATGATTACCTCATACATCAATATATCACATGACAGTTAGGATTCGAAATTCAAAAATTTAAAAATATGACTTTTTTTCTTTTTTTTTTAATAATACATTTATTTATTGCCAACCAGTACATACTATTTACAATATTGTGTTCTGCAGATACCTAAAATAGGAGACCCTGTGCTATAGGTACCAGCAACCTTCCAACTATCACATACTTATCCGAACTTATATAGGTACAATTATGGCAATATACCTTAGAGCACAATATACAGTAAACGAAATAAAAAGAAACTAAATAACTGACTATGAAATAAAATTATTAACGGATTTTTTCGCAATTAATTTGTTTGATTGTTACTGCCAGTGTTTCGAAGACTGCACAGCCTTTATGGTCACGAGAGGGACCGCGAAAATCTGTTAAGTAGTTTTATTTCAATGGCAAACATTCGCGTAACCATAAGAAATCATTATTGAAATAACTGATTTGTAGTTTAAAAAATTAAACCGTTGGTCCTCACGACTCTGAATAAATATTGAGATATACATAAAATGAGGTCAAAATAACCATTTAGATTGACAGTTTTACACAAAGACAACTTTATTATCAAGCTTCATTATTATAAACGTATCCAAGCATTTATTATTGAGTAGATTACACAGTCAGCTTATTTACACAATAATATCAATATTTATGACTTATTTCAACCCTTTCGCCCGTTTTATTAAGATAAAGAGAATGGACTTTACCTTCCCGCTTGCCAAGTCATTAAAAAGGTATTAAAAGATGAAGCGAACAATGAACATACAGCCAATAGTTGTCATTTTCTACTATTCATATTGACAAATAAATAAGACAGATATTGACGTAATTCGCTTTGTCTCTATCTACAAAATGGCTACATGTACTACTCTGTCTACGCTTTACATCTACGGCTTAACTAACTTCGCGATTAAATAATCTTATAGATTATATTATATCCGGTTCATCAAAAGTAATCTACATCCTCATCAAATGCCATTCATAAGAAAACCTTGTGCACATGACATAAGCTTAAAATTGGCACAGCAGTAGGCTCCGAAGGTGGTGACCCAGCAGCTCCAGCGATATCCAAATGAGTATACTTCACATTCTTGTCTTCCAGCCCACTGACCTTGATCAAGAACCCAGCAGCGAGCTGATGATGACGGGATTTCGTATCCATGTCCACTTGGAGAAGATCATCACCCTTGGACTTCCCAACGTTGACTGCCAGATCCTCAGGTCTTACGTACGACACTTCGATCGGTTCTGAAATCCGCGATCCACTGAACTGTAATTTCGTCGAATGGTTGGTCGCTTTCGCGCTGTGATTGTCCATGGCTGCTACGTAGCCGCCATAGCAGGCCATAGCATGACCTGTTAGCGTTGCTATAGTATATAGATGAGGATTCAGCTCATCACCAGCCGATTCTGCCAACTTGTAAAGAGCGTCAGCCATCGCAAATCTTCCTTCAGCGTCAGTATTCGTCACTCGTACAGTCTTACCACTCTTTGCTACCAACAACTCATCAGCTACGTAAGAATCTTCACCGATTGAGTTCCTGCAAAGAACCAGAACCCCAATCACCTTCAGATGTGGCGGTTTGAGAATAGTACAGGCTTTAAGAAAGCCCGCCACAGCGGCAGCACCACATTTATCTCTCGCCATGCCGGCCATTTTGCCAGATATTTTAATATCAGCACCGCCTGTGTCATAAGTAACTCCTTTGCCAACAAGCATGAGAGTTTCTGAAACTCTAGCGAGATCTGAAGGGGAGTAGATAATCTCCAGAACTCTAGCTTTATGCCTGTCTATTCTATTAGCCGCTCTTGACACAGCGGATAGCAACGGATAATCCTTCGCTATAACGTCATCGTCATCAATGACGTTGATCTTGACGTTATTATCGCCATTGAACGATTCTCTGACGTATTCTACTACTTTTGCGGGCGCCATTCTCTCAGGATCACCACCTGCGATGTCTCGAGCGAACACTCTAGATCTTTCTAACGCTATAGCATTCCTCACAACTTTTTCGAATGCCTCAGTTCGCTTTTCTTCAGCATGAAAGCCGATCTTCAAGAAATTCTTGCTGCTGTCTCTTTCTCTCATTTGCAGGGGAACGTACAACGCCTCTAAGGCTCCCAAAATGGCCACTAATTGACAATCAGGGAAGTAAACGACGTTCTGAACCACCAGCAAAGGTTTCTTCGCTCCAGCATCCAAGGCTCTTGTTAGGCCCTTTAGCGCAGCTTCCTTAACAACTCTTGCGTCATGGTAAGGTGTAATTTTTCCAGTAGGAGCCAGTATCAATCTTCCACCAGAGACATAGTCACAGTTCCACACAGTAGCAGATTTGCGTATATGCTTGTCGATCTTCGAAATCTTATCAACGAAGCTTCCGATGTGCGTTGGCAGAGGCACATTCAAGTCTTCAGGGTATAGGATGAAGACCACAGCGTCGTAATCGTTGGAGAGGACGTTGGTCTCAATAAAAACATTTTCGTAAAGTTTAAACTCCTTGAGAGACATGATGTCGCTTCGGTATCGTTGTATCGAATGCCAGTGTTTATAATTAGTACACAGTGTGGTCACTTTGATCGAACGTTTCGGTAATGTGGAAAAAAGCCGAATGTTTTTGCAAAAGAAACGTACGCACTGCATTTTTACTAAAATTCGATTGTTTGACTAATATACTTAATAAATAGAATAAACTGCAGAACTATTTGACATTTGTAAAATTAACACCGCACATTATAAGAGGTAATATTTAACTTTTTAATTATCAACCTGCTTTACGCAAGAGGTTATGTTTTGTGGAGTGAAAGATAGCGCGGTACTAAACGCCCGTGGCCTACTGCACGTCAAAATAAATTTGACCCAAATATTTGTATTTAGTGTTGTCACATTGTCACGAACCAAGTTGATACTAAAACACGTCTTATTTTTTACACTGGCATCACAGGTTAAAGTGTTTTATAGCTTTTTATTTGCAATCTATAAATATCAATGAGGCTACATATCTCTATATAACATCATTGATATATACTGTAAAATATTTTTATAAATGAATATCATTAAATTTATTATTATTTTTTACGACATATTTTTTTTATTATGAATAATAAAAAAAATATTATAAACAAAATGTATTTACCTATGCAAATTCTCAAATTATGTACATTGCTTTAGATTTTTTAAATTGCCTTTATTACGGAACACTTATGGCACTTAACCTTAAAATTTACATTTATTTGATAACCAGTGTTGCCCGCGGGTTCACTCGCGTGAAATAGTATTTCCAGGATAAAAATATTTTCCCAGGATAGAAGTAGCCTATAGCACTCAAGAGTAATGTAGCTTCCTATTAGTGAAAGAATTTTTAAAATTGGTTCAGTAGTTCCTGAGATTAGCGCGCTCGACCAAAAAAACAAACAAACTCTTCAGCTTTATAATATTAGTATAGATAACTATACTGTTTAATGTCTTTGGATAATAAATGATTTCAATTATAATAGCAAATATATTTTTAATTTCATAAAAGACACTTTTTTTTTGTAATTATGTATAACATAACCTTATTTGTTTCGCCCGAATTCGTCCAATATTCACATCACTAATCTTTATCACAAACATTTCCAACATAATACAGTTGTAATTATTATCATCCTTTATCAGTATGATTTCTACACCCTAGTTATCTACAGTTGCGAAATATTATCAATACAGGTATTTAATTAACATAAAAACATTCCTCCTTGATCTAGTGATAATTTTTGTTATAATTTTGTTGCAATCGAAACTCGTAACCAGTCAAAAGCAATTTTAACTGAAAAAACAGGCAAGAGTAATTTTGAATGAACAGGTTGGTCAAAAGTAGTTTGACTTGAAAATTATTGATTGATAATAAAATTGATTTTCGGTTAAAAGTTGTTTTTACTTATCCCTTAGTAAAAACTAAAGGAGATGTCCGTTTTTTGTATGGGTGCTGGGCCTCAAAATCTAAACAGGTTCAAACTTTAGGGATATTAAAGGGGCAAAATATGGAGCTAGAATCCATTAAAAAAATATTTTTAGACCCCTCCATTCATAACTAACTTTTTTTAAAACGTTCATAGTAAGTGTAGTTTTCAAGCCAAACAAAATTACATAAATCTCGAAATCGGAGGTCTTTAAAATTAAACGATTTATTGCAAAAGGCTAGTTTTCAGGAGTTCTATCCAAATATATAGAAACTGTCTTGTTTAGAATTTCAGGCCCGTTTTTGGACAAGTCCTTTACTTCTAGAGCATCAGTCAAAATCACTTTTAATTGGTTAGTTTTTTATATTGATGTCAAAGGAGGTCAAAATCGTTAAAATTCTGGTCCCTGAATATAATAAACTAGCATTAGCTCGCGGCTTCGCCCGCGCGAAAGATTTTTACGGGAATAAAAAACGCGCTGTCCATTTTTCCGAAATAAAAATTAGCCTAAAACCTTCTCAGGGTCTCAAACTATGTCCACGGCAAATTTCATCGAAATCCATTTGGTAGTTTTTGAGATCATCGCGTAAAGACGCGACGCGCGCGAGGTTATGTTTTATAATATTTAGTGATTCAACAGTCTCAAGATATGTCAAAGCACTTTATATAAAAAAAAAATGTGAATTATCGCTTGCTTTAACTGTGAAGGAAAACATCGTGAGGAAATCTGCATACCTTAAAAGTTCTCCATGAGAATTTCAAAGATGTGTAAAGTCTGTCAACCCGCAGTAGGCCAGCGTGGTGGACTAAGGCCTAAGCACTCTCGGTAGAGGAGGCCCGTACCCAGCAGTGGGATAGTATATAACAGGGCTGATATTATAATTGCAATACAATCAGCCTTGTATCATATACAACCCACTACTGAGCCACCAGGCTGGCCTAGTGCGGGTTGGCAGACTTCACATACTCTCGAGATTCTTATGGAGAATTCTCAGGTATGTAGGTTTCCTCACGATGTTTTCCTTCACCGTTAATTAATAAACATTTTACTACACACGTTACTTCGAAAACCTCCGGACATTGTCTCAGCAGACCGTTCCATTCCCAACTAGGCTATCGTACACTTATATTATCATTTTTTTGTAATTATTTATTTTAAAATAAAACAATAAATCTGTCCTTCTGGGAGAAACGAGCGACATGATACATGAACTCACCAGGCTCTATATTCTCCATCAGTACTTCGATGAAGAGTTCTCTATTCGCCTTGTTGTGCTCGAAAGTGAAGCCCAGCGCCTTCATTATCATCATGTCTATTTGCGGAGACTTGAGGCAGTCGTACCCGAGGATCACCGTCTGAAAATATATTACCAATATTTTCCTATGTTAAATTTTGTACATTATTCTATACGTAACAGCAAACAGAATGAAAACGAAGTCTTTATATGAAAACTGCATTCAAATTGGTTAAGAAATGAGGCAGTAATTCTTATTTCAAAAATTGCAATGTGAAGGAGTGGTCGCGTAGTGGGGATATCGTTTCATCTCATTCTTTCGCACGCGTCGTTATTACGTCACTATCGCGTATTGCGCCTCTTTTCTCGTTTCTTGGCACTTACGGTCTTATCCCTTCTACCGAAATTCAAAGGCTTAGGTATAACTTGTTGAATTCGAAAGACTTATAACGTAAAGGACGAAAATGAGTCAAATGACCCTACAAGCCAGGCCGCGGTCATAGGCGTATAAAGAGGGGTCAGGTGGGCCATGCCCATCCAAGAAATACCTGGTGCCCACCTACAGGATTTTGAAGCATCCTACATTAACAATAATTTTTTTTTAATTACGAAAATTATCAAATCTGCAGGAACTCAGAAGTCAGATTATTTTATATTATGCAGAAGCGGTAGGCAGGGTCGCCCAATTAGCCCAAAGGCAAATTACACGACTGCCTGGGGGCCCAGCAATGGCCAGGTGCCTTTCGTCCCGAAAATAATGTGACAATTATATTTAACCACTCATCTAGATATATAAAAGCGAAAGGTCACTCACTCTCATCACGAAATCTCAGAAAATACACGAGCTAGGCGTCTCAAATTTTGCATGGGGTTTCTTTTATGACGTAGGTGCTCACTAAGACGGAATTTTGCAAAACTCAACCCCTAAGGGGGTATAAAGGGGTGGCAAAGTTTGTAGGTACGCGGTAAACTCAAAAACTACCGAACAGATTTCGATGAAATTTGGTATGGAGGTAGTTCGAGACGGTGGAAAGGTTTTAAGCTGCTTGTTATCGCGGGACTAGTAGTAATATTAGTTACTAGAGTAGCCAGTATTTAATAAAACCGTCACCCGATGACCGTATTATTGCCTCGATAATTAATTATCTTTTTACATTATACTTCAATACGTTTTGGAAAATAATATTTTAAGTTATTATAAATAAGACATACCTACTTATTTTTTTTTCAGTCAGTTAATTTGGAATTTCAGGTTATTGTGGAAAAAATATATTTTAGGAAATCAGGAAAGAGAAAAGAGCCTCAAGAGGATAATCATTAGGTGCCCCGACATTCTTAATCCGGCCCTGGGGGTAGGCAGGGTTGCAACCACTAGTTTTATTCACTTCTTTAAAACTCTAAACTCACATGCGGTTCAAATACGGAATGTCCGTTTGTAAGCAGAACGCAGCGTCTCTTCCCCTCAGGGTTGACGAAGACCAGGGCGTGGTGGTCATCAGCAGGTGGCACCATCACGGGAACGAACTTCAAGCAAGTCTTGAACGCGAACATGGAGAGCGCTGTCATTATTGACAATGACTGTTCGTGGTCTATTAAAACGGGGAGAAAATTATATCCATGAAAAACAACAAAAATTAATTAACTCGAACTCATTTAGTGGTGAACAGTTCGCCTCTATTTTTTTCGACGCGTTTGAAACGTTCAGTGTCTATCTAGGTATATAATTAATCAAAGTTCACATACACACTCAGGCCTGTATCCCCGAAAGGGTAGGCAGATACGGAACTAGTGCATAAACTTTCCATCTTTAGGACCTCGGTGTGGATTAATCAATGAATCAAAATGAAATAGTTTTATTCGAATCTATAAAACGTACATTATTTATGTAGATTCCGTCAATATTAACTCTACCAGATCGGAAAGTTCTCACCAAAGAACGGGCAAGAAACTCTAGTGCTGCTCTTTTCAAATTCAAGGTATAAAATACAATGCATGATACACAATAAAAAATACAATTAATTATTTGTTTATTTTGTTTATAGCAGTTCATTTATATACTCGCAAAATAGGTAATACATTTTAAATTTCCATTGGAGTGCACAACCCTCTCAGGAATCTCTCATAATCGTCAATCTCCATATAAGGCACAAATTCCAGACTCCGGTTTGAAATTGAGTAAAAAAATCCAACATCAATATTATTATTTTATATAGCATAGAATGACGAGACGAGTATGCCGTTCGCCTGATGGTAAGCGATACGACCACCCATAAACAGTAGCAACACCATCCAGCAACTTGTCTTACAAAGTACTGTGTGGCATTCCACTGCGCTCGTCATCCTGAGACATAAGATGTTAAGTCTCATTATGTCCAGTAGTTATACTGGCTACAATGTCCTTCAAACCGAAACACAACAGTGCATGCACTGTTGCTTGGCGGTAGAAATAGACATTGCGGTGGTACCCACCCAGACGGCCTCTTACATAATGAGAGACCTACCACCAGTATACCCAGAGATGTGATTTATCTAGATACAAGTATCTGAAATACAGATACAAGATATAAAATACGTATTTAGTATCTTGTATCTAAGATACTTTTTAAATTTTTATTTTGTATCTTGTATTTAGATACAATTTTTTAGTATCTTAGTAATTTATAAATACTTAATTTGCTAAGATACTTTTACTAATTATCTATGCATTTTTTACATTAATGGCTCATTTAAGGCCCATATACACGTTGCAAGTTTCTTGCCTGTTGCATACAATTAAATTGAAGCAATATATGACTTGCATGGTTTCAATAATCAACACGTAACATTCTTGATTTGTTTGTGTAAAAAGCACATGCTATAATTGATTACATTGTATTCATTATTTTCAATGTGTCTCCTGATTCCGATAAATCTCAATGAACTTTATTAAATCAACAGAACCTAATTTTAATACTTTTACTCATATTTTTTAATAAACACAGTAGCTTCTAAAATCTAAAACGTTCAACATTTGATTTTTTTTATGGCTTTGTATGACGGACCACCCAGACGGACTCTTGCATATGAGAGACCACCACCGCAATGTCTATTTCTACCACCAAGCAGCAGTTTGCATGCACTGTTGTGTTTCGGTTTGAAGGACATTGTAGCCAGTGTAACTACGGGACATGATGAGACTTAACATCTTATGTCTCAGGATGACGAGCGCAGTGGAATGCCACACAGTACTTTGTAACTCAAGGAGCTGGATGGTGTTGCTACTGTTTATTGGCTGTTTATCGCTTACCATTAGGCGGACGGCACGCTCGTCTCGTCATTCAAGGCTATAAAAAAATTATTTCAAAAGGTATCTTATTTGAAAAAAAGTATTTAGAAGATACGTATTTTGTATCTAGTATTTAGATACAATTTTCAAAAGTATCTTGTATCTGGTATCTCAAATCCTTTATTTACAAGTATCTTGTAACTTGTATTTCAGATACTTTTATGAAGTATCTTGAACATCTCTGAGTATACCAGACGAGAGACCTCAGCGCGACAATCGACCGCAAGTAGCAGCCCAACTACGTTACCCGATGTAGGCGATGTCTATACTAATATTATAACGAGGAAAGATTTGATTGTTTGTTTGTTTGTTTGCATTGAATAGGCTCCGAAACTGCCAGACGGATTTGAAAAATTCTTTCACCAATATAAAGCTACATTATCAGCGAGTAACATAGGCTCCTTTTTATCCCGGGGAAATATAAAGCGGGACTTTTATCCCGGAAAAACTCATTCACGCTGGCGGATCCGCGAGCAGAAGTCTAGTTATTCATATTTGAGTTTTTCGTTTAACCCTCTCATAAAATAAAATACTTTATTCATCACGTAGGCGAACATAGTTGCACTTATGATAAGTCAAGATACATTAAATTAATATTAATAGTTATTACAAATAGTCATTTATATAACTACAGACATTTTTATAGGGAGTAAAATCAATCTAAAATAAATAAAGAAGCCAAGTTCGGGCTGGCAGGAAAGAGGAGATAAAGAAAACTATGAATAATTTTTATTATGGAGTTTTGGCGGGAACTTGGAAGTGTCATGAGGTGCTCTTGTTTTAATTCATTATTTTGGTGATATTTATTGTATAATTATGGTGGTATATTATCCAATATAGTTCTATTAAAGAGCGTGCTAATCAAGTGTTTTTTCTGTTACCGCCAAAACCTCTCGATAAAGTCTTGGTAAGGTAGCCACTGCTTTACTTCGACATACTACAGATAATAAAATATACAAACCAAACTTGACATTGGCAAAATGTGAACACAAATGCCATTATTAAAAAAAAGCAATGAGAGGTGTCAAGGGACACCCGGATGGAACGAAGTTCCTTTCGATTAATTAGTGAAGGAATTGTAATAAAATTTTATTTATATAACAGAGTGTGTATATATATAAATATATAAATATTTTCCTATTTCCGTTCCAATACATAAGTTTCTAGAGAAAAAAACAAATAAATACGTGTGGCACTCGGAGACTGTCGCGGTAAAGCTATTGCATAGCATTTTTATCAGAAATTTTGATTGACTAAACACAAATTCGATCTTACGCTTACCACATAAAGTAGATTTTTAAACGCGAGCAAAGCACGTTTAGTCTTGTTATTGATAAATGTCAGTAACCAAAGTAAAATAAATCAACAAAATTTGAAAAAAGAATGTTACGTTCGATTCTTTTGTACTCGTGCCGTGCCAACGCTGGGGAAATAGCTTCTACGCAATGTATTTAAGGTTCATATTAGATTAGTAAGAAATGGTTTTAATGACTTTAATAAATAAAATAAATAAAAATATACTCGTTTCAAGAATTATAGCTTCTACGCATTGTATTTAAGGTTCATATTAGTAAGATAATAGCAAAAAGTGTCGTGACAACTTTTCATGAGAATTTTCCGTCCAGCCCCCTTTCACAACGCGCGATAAGGAACTTCGTTCCAAAAAAAAAAAACAATGTGTGAATTTTAATAAATTTAATTATGAAGATACAGACTTACCAAAATGATCTGGGTTTATGTAAAAAGGAATCGTAGCATTCGGCCAATACGCGTAACTTTTCACATTTATGACTGCAAAGAAAATGTTAAAGAATTAATATTGCCTCACGCCATTTCCCCTTAGGGGTAGTCAAAAGCGCCTACAAGTAATATACCTATGTGGCATTCAGTTTTCATTCATTATTCGCTTTATTTTCAAGTTCCTTTTTTTACATTTTTATATATATACTAAAAAAATATTAATACATATTATAAAAATATAAAAAAAAGTGAATCACCCTCCGATGGCGAGGCTCAAGACCCAAGCCACCGGTGGTCAAGGATTCAAAGTGAGGAATCTCCTCACAATGCGTGCCGTGTCCAGAAGTACTGCTTTCTGCATCTGGCTCTTGGCCCAACGACCAATTGAGAGCATTTATTATATTGATTATGTTTTTATCAGTCACATGATGTAAACAGGATGCCTACTTTTTTGCAAGAAGTCAAAAATATTTGTGATCTGAATCTAACAATAAAAGATTTTTCAAAATTCACACGATAATAAATAACTAATTGAAATCTATACTAATATATAAAGCTGAAGAGTTTATTTGTTTGAACGCGCTAATCTCAGGAACTACTGGACCGATTTTGAAAATTCTTTCACTAATAGGAAGCTACATTACTCCTGAGTGCTATAGGCTAGTTTTTATCCCGGAAAATCTTTTCCACGCGGGCGGAGCTGCGCGCAATGCTAGTTTATAATAAGACCTAACAAAACCCAAAGCAAAAACACCACCGTAAGTGAAAATGCGTATAGCCTATAGCACTCAGGAGTAATTTAGCTTCCTATTAGTGAAAGAATTTTCAAAATCGGCCTAGTAGTTCCTGAGATTAGCGCGTTCAAACAAACAAACAAACTCTTCAGCTTTATATATATTAGTATAGATTAGTATAGATAGTATAGATTAGTATAGATTAGTATAGATTAGTATAGATTAGTATAGATTAGTATAGATAGTATAGATTAGTATAGATTAGTATAGATTAGTATAGATTAGTATAGATAGTATAGATTATTATAGATTAGTATAGATTAGTAGGTATAGATAGTATAGATTAGTATAGATTAGTAGGTATAGATAGTATAGATTAGTATAGATGCGAAAGTTTGATAAAATGTTTGTACCTATGTTTCTTAGAAGTGCACATAAGCATTATAATGTGTACATGCTTTGTGGCGCGGGGGGCGGACCTCCCCCCTTATATACGCCCATGCTGTCAAATAACACTACAGTCACGGTATACATAGCTTTACCTTGCTGCAGTGTAAATGCATACTGTGACGTCACCGGCCATAGCGCTGCATGCATGAAAGAGATAGCGCGATAACCCCACCACGCTCTTTTATGCTCACAACATTATTTCAAATAGTAGGCAGAGGCGCACCTAGTGCACCCACTTTTCGCTGTGCGTATTCCGTCTCATGATGTGATACGCGCGAGCCTATCGCCTTTTCAGGCACAATTCCAGACTCCGGGCTGATACTGTGTAGAAAAACCCAATAACCGCCCGACCCGGGGATCGAACCCGAGATCTCAGTATTGCAACTACACCAATTAGGCATTAGAATTAGATTGTAGGTGGGTTTAAATATTTGTTTAACTTTGTGGGTAGGTCCTTATGTTCAAAATGTTAGAGTAGACCTACACTTTTAGTATGGAGATTATGGATGAAAATAAAAATTTACTTACTATCTTCAAAGTTAAATCCAACCTGATTAGAAAATACCAAATATAAATTAAGTATAAAAAAGAACGCCACGAATTCCTTCATTTTCACACTAAAATAAAAAATAATTCGATTTACGAAACTTTATGGTTTTCAATAATGCTAGTTATTGGAGCATTCATAAACATTTTATTGTGAACAGAGATGGATTTCTTATCGTAGATTTTTTTTTATTGCATTGAATGACGAACATGCCGTTCGCCTGATGGTAAGCGATACGACTACCCATAAACAGTAGCAACACCATCCAGCACTTTGAGTTACAAAGTACTGTGTGGCATTCCACTGCGCTCGTCATTCTGAGACATAAGATGTTAAGTCTCAATATGTCCAGTAGTTATAATAAATAAAAATAAAAAAGCCTTTTATTTCCTGATACAAATTACTTAAATTTGTGCTAACTTATTGTACTTAATACTAAATATATCAGGAACCCCTCTCAGGTGAAGGCCTCCTCCAAGGATTGCCACCTTTCTCTATCTTGAGCTATTTGGTGCCATTTTGGACCTGCGATTTTTTTTATATCGTCTGCCCATCGTGTGTAAGGTCTTCCTCTGTAGCGTTTGCCTGATGGGCCTTTCCATGTTGTTACTCGTTTTGTCCACCTGTGGTCTTTTAGGCGCGCTACATGGCCCGCCCATTTCCATTTCAGTTTTTGTGCATGACTTAGAGCGTCAATTGCTTTCGTTATTGACCTTATTTTTGTGTGCCTTATTTTGTGTAATTTTTTAATGTTTAGCATACTTCGTTCTATTGCTCTTTGACATGTAATTATTTTATTTTTTGTTTTATTGGTAAATTTCCATGTCTGGCATGCATATAGTAGTTATACTGGCTACAATGTCCTTCAAACCGAAACACAACAGTGCATGCACACTGTTGCTTGGCGGTAGAAATAGACATTGCGGTGGTACCCACCCAGACGGCCTCTTACATAATGAGAGACCTACCACCAGTAAATTTGTGCCCGATAAGGCGACAGGTTCGCCTTCTATCACATGGGCCTTAACACACATGGCGAAAAGTGAGTGCACCTCTGCCAGTACCTCTTCAGAAATTAAGACATGATTTATATTTGTTTTTTTAAACACAAACATGTTGCAGAAAGAATGTGACTTAATTTATATAGATCACCTGCCTGACGTCTACCCCCTTGGGGATGTAGTTTAGGTTTTTTTTAGAAAATCCACACGATGTTATCAGACTGGGAATCAAAACCAGGACTTAGGGAAACTTAGGCTGATCGAAATCTCTAAATGGATTGCAATATGAAATAACTCCCCCACCTGCACGTTATCATAAGATTAAGAAATAATTTATTGCTGGAAACCCATTGCCTAAGATATTTTTCTATCGAAACGATAAGTAAGTAGATAGTGAAAAATATTTTTACGTAACCCCGAGATTTCTTAATCTTAAGACTATGTAACATGAGAGACCTATAAATCTAATGTGGCTTTTTAGTATTTATTATTTTTACAAATGTAATAACAGAAAATCGAACATAGAAACAATGAACTGCATCGGTGGCGTAGCTTAGTTGTATTACGGTACGACTGAAATCCCGAGATATCAGGTTCGATCCCCGGGTCGGGCATAGTGATATTTGTGCCCGATATGGCGATAGGCTCGCCCCTTATCACATCATGGGACGGAATGAGCACGGCGAAATTGGGTGCACTTAGGTGCACCTCTGCCTACCCTTTCGGGGATAAAAAGGCGTGAGTGTGTAAAAACAATTATTAAAATCTGGTCAAAAATCAATAAGGTAAAATCCTTCAAAATTTTATCAACGAAGTAAATGTCAAAAGTAGGAGTAGCAAAATACTACATAGTGACGTCATCACGAATTATTAATTACCATACGAGCGTAAGAAAGATAGCGATATAACGCCACTAAGCGCGCACTCTTATACACACGTCACACACACACGCCTTTTATCCCCGAAGGGATTGGCAGAGGCACGACTAGTGCACCTACTTTACACCATGCGTATTCCCTGATTCTTCCCAATATGTGACAGGGGATGAGCCTATCGCTATATCAGGCACAAATTCCAGACTCCGGGCTGATATTGATAAAATATAAATCTGCCCGACCCGGGGATCGAACCCGAGACATCAGCATTGCAGTCGTACCGTAAAACAACTACCCCACCGAGGCAGTCACTCACTCTTACACCAATATTAATTTAGTGATGGTAGGTCTCTCGTTTGCCAGGGGCCGTCTGGGTACGTACACGCTGCAATGTCTATTTCTACCAAGCAGCAAGATGCATGTATTGTGTTCTGGTTTGATGGACATTGTAGACAGTGTAATTACTGGGTATTATGAGACTCAACATCCTTATGTCTCGGGATGACAAGCGCAGTGGAGTGCCACACAGTATTTTGTGATTCGAAGTTCTGTATGGTGTTGCTACCACAGGTTGCTACTGTTTATTGGCTGTATTACTTACCATATAAATGCAATTTTAAAAAATTACATAACAATTATTAAAATTTTCAAATAATTTTAATGCTACTTTCTTCATAAAGATTTCTTTTCATATCATTTGAATGTTTTTCATTTTTTAGCAAACTCCACAGCCGCTTAGAAATTTGAATGAACCAATACTAGCTTTGAATTCAGACAGTTTTAGTAATGAAACAAAAATTATAGCACTACGTTTATTTTTACGAACTTAAACAACCTTCTGCGGTAAACCAAATAACTTCCTTACAGCTACATCATAACTCTTCCAAGTTTCCTCACTCTCGCCTTGATTCATCAAATTCGACACAGCCGTTTTATACTCCTCCCCATTGGGTATTTCCTTAACATCATAGACAACATAATCTTCCTTACTCAACTCTTTCTGCTCATTTTGAACTCTATGGTACCAATCAACCAAACTCTTTTTCGAAGCATTTTTATCAAAATCATAATATTCCATATCTTCTTCCATTTTCTCTTTCTCCCACTCCTCAAAATTCCAGGACTCGTGATAACATGCTGTTAGGAGATAATTCACATAGTCAGTATTCTGGCCTCGTAATGGGCATCTATCTGCTGTTATCGTCACAAGATCTGTCTGGTCGTCATATCTCTCACCAACTAGACGTATAAATTTATCTCTAGCGTGCTTATCCAGCTCTAGAGATGACAATTTTACACGCAGAGTGACAACCCTGGCCAAAGGGTTGCGAATAGACGGACTGGCATGACAATAATCAGAAGATATTATCTCCATTGGGTAATGCTTGTCAATACTATCTTCGGAGTTCAGAAGCTTTGGCCACTCGGTGCAAAATTGCTTTAGAGCCTCACACTGGCTTTTAATAACTGGTGGGGTGAGATGTAAGAAGTTTGGCACTTTCATTAGCTCTGCATTGGCTTTCTTGCTTGGTGGTGCTTGACCTTTGGGTACGTAGCCTTGTCTTAGGGGTAGAGGTACGGAGGATGGATGAAAGGTCTTCGGTCCTGGCCAGACGTTGCCCCAGTTCTGAAATGTATAAAGAGAATTATCCTTACATATTATTTAACAAAGTCCTTTATCACATCTATCTATCTGCCTATCTAAACGCGATTATCTCAAAAACTAGCAAACGATTTTTCAATAAAATTTGGTATGGAGATAGTTTGCAAGTTGCAACCCTCGGAAGGACATATCGTCGGGGATACTGCAAAAGCGCGTATCTAGCAGTGGTAAATACCGCGTAAGTGACGAAAAAAGTTTAACTGAAATAGATACTTATAACACTAAACTTATGATTGGACATTTTCGGAGACTCTCGATATAAGTTCAAAAGAGAGGTCGTACGGCTGTTACGGAACCAGTCTAACTCATAGTCCATATTTACAATTATAATTGTTTTTTTTTGTTATTTATAATTTTTTGTTTTATGTTATATTCTTAAAATTGTGTTTTTTTTTCTAGAACTTACCATAATTGTTTTAGTTAGTGAAACATTTTTTTTTATTTTAATATTTAGAATTTATACATTTGTTTTGAATCTGTTTAATTTTTATTAGGTACTTGTGTTTGTTTTAATTCCGATAAGTATGTGTGTTTTTTGCAAATATTCTTTTTTTTTCACAAATAGTGCATGTTGTGACTGCCTTGAGAAGGTGTTACTCTTATATATGATAATATTGTTTTTCTTTTATTTAGTGTAAGCAACATTGTAACAACTACTGGCTGTCCTAAATAATAAATAAATAAATAAAACTATACTTTTTTCAGTGGTGTCGATATTTACTTTGAATTTTACGCACCAATCTCAATTTGACTACTCGCTTCATATACACAGTATTTACCAGTGCTACATGGTATTTTACTATCCTTTACAATATGTATTTTTAGCATGATTTGCATTGCCGTAGCTAGAATCATTTTCCAAGAGGGAGTGGCGGCAGTGTCTTAGACCACAGTCCGCCCCGTGACTACGAAGTGCTGCAGCCTTCGAAACGTTGCGAGAAAAATAAAATAAAAACTATGATAAAATTCGTTATACTAGTTTGATTTTAAAGTATTTTAATTAGTAGAATATGATGCAATGCGTGTGCCAAGTCATTATATTTATAAATGGTCATGGGTGTATATAAGGGTCCAGACCCCCCTTAGAAGGTTTTTTTTGTCATGAGGCAGCAAGAACCCAAGCTACGCCACTGACATTTTGGTATCCTCGGACCCCCCTACGTGAAAGCTAAAGCCCGTGTAAATGTTGATAGGTAATCGATGATAACAATTTATAACAAAATTTGTTGAATAGGTGCTTCCACACACACCAACTAAAATAACCGACTTGGTTTTACATGAGATCTCTCAAACATTAGGTAGTGAAAGAACTGCATTGCGAGAATTGGAACTTTTGTACATTTTACATTTTGGATGGGATTTATTTTTTTCCATATAAAACTATTATAAGTGACAATCAATACAATCTAATATATAAAATTCTCGTGTTGCGGTGTTTGTTGCCAAACTCCTCCGAAATGGCTTGACCGATTTTCATGAAATTTTGTGTGCATATCGGGTAGGTCTGAGAATCGGTCAACATCTATTTTTCATACTACTAAATGTTAAGGGTGGTCCACCCCTTAATTTAATTCATTACTTAAAAAAAAAAAAAATTGTCGTTTTTTTATGATACAGCATTCAAAAATACATACAACCTTAAATTTTGACCTTTTTAGGATGAACCCCTATTTTTTTAATAACTTTTAACCCCGGTCGGTAGCTGATGGCAAAACAATGTTTGCGGGGTCAGCTAGTAGTAACTATAATATTGTATTACTACTTACTGCCTCAGTGGCGTAGTTGTATTACAGTACGACTGCAAGGCTGAGGTCTCAGGTTCGATCCCCGGGTCGGGCAAAGTGATATTGGATTTTTCTATTCATTATCAGCCCGGAGTCTGGAATTTGTGCCCGATATGGCGATAGGCTCGCCCCCTATCACATCATGGGACGGAATACGCTTGGCGAAAAGTGGGTGCACTAGTTGCGCCTCTGCCTACCCCTTCGAGGATAAAAGGCGTGAGCATGCGTACTACTTACTGTGACATATATATTTTACTATATATCTACTCAGTATTGACCTGGTGTATGGAATTTGCCTGATCATGTGATGGAAGATACATAGCAGAAAGTGGGTGCCTGGGTTACACTGCTACCCCTTCATAGATAAAGGTGTGATGTTTGTTTGTTTTCTTTTACAACACAAGCAAGATTTACTAAGTACTGTGCTGTTTTACTGCTATAGGCCATCTGGTTACCATTGCAATCTCTATTTAGGCATAAAGCCAGAGCCTGAAATCTCTTTTTTTGATTTAAGACATTTTAACCAGTGTAATTTCCTACGTATAGTAACTAGACTAACTAGGTATAGCGTCTTTGACATGAAAAAAGAGATTACCAAACCAAATGTTGGCCCAACAGTTTAAAAAATACTAAGCTAATTTGAAATTCGAATATATCACCACTCTACCTGGTCTGTTGCCATCCTATCGGCTCTATCTGGCTGTATATCAGTTCTTCTTGCGAATCTTCTCTGTTGACGATCCCTTTTTTTCAAAATATCTAGGACCCGGAATTCCTCCTCTTCCTCGCCTTTTTTGAGCGCTGTATCCGCCGTAGTGGAATTTAACCGCCATATTTTTGGATTATACGTAGTTGAAATGCAGCCAGGACGGCAGTGTTTGATAAATAAACTCATTTTTTTCGATATGTTTCTAAAATAAATACAAAATACAATCAAAAACTGGGAACCATTTTTAGGTTATGAAAACCAGAGCACCCAGAGACAAATAAAGTATAAACTATGAAAACTTTTTTTTTTTTGTGGTATTTGTATGAACATTTTTTTTTTTTTTTTTTTTTTTTTTCTCTTTGGCAAGGCGCGGTTTGCGCATCTGCCAGTGTCAAAGTTTTTGGAAGTTACATATATAATATTTTTTCTTTGTTATCCTCAGTAGTAGTAGTACTATGTCGAGGTAAAGCAGTGGCTACCTTACCAAGACTTTATCGAGGAGTTTTGGCGGCAACAAAACAAACACTTGACTAGCACAGTTATTTCAATTCACTTCATTTGAGCCCTTTAATAGAACTATATTGGATAATATACCACCATAATTATGCAATATAACACTAAGTATCACCAAAATAATGAATTAAAACAAGAGCACCTCATGACACTACCAAGTTCCCGCCAAAACTCTGTATGAACATTTTGCATTTAAGGCTGAACTCTTCACAGACCAAAGAGGTTTTTTTTCTGATTATATGGAGTTATGTAAAAATCCTATGTTTTTAGTAAAATACATATTTGTTACTCAAACAAAACATAATTTTGATATTTTATTATTTAAAATGATGTCTTACCAAAATTTTAACATATTTTTGAACGAACAAAATTCGCAATCGTAACTACCCAGCAGACGAAAAGAGCGACGCTGGGAAGTTGAACCGCGACCTAAATAGTCCGGCCAAATTAAAACCCCGTCAGTCAGATGTTTTTCATCCGTACAACTTATATAATCTATAACAAATTAGAAAGAGATAAAAAATAATTAAAACGTGTCGAAATTGTCTTTTGCTTTGTGAACGTTACTTTCTCTAGTAATTTTCATTCATAAAGAAACATTCAATGTGATATTCAATTCGTGTCTGAATTCGTGCTTTCAAAGTACTTGTGATTGTGTTTTTCGGATTTCTAGTTTAAAAAGTTTTTGGTGCAAATGGTGAAATGAGTGGAACGAGCAATATGAACAGTAAAAAAGATAAACATGTTGTGGGTGACTGTGTAAAACTAAATGAATTGATAAATGTAGAATTGCAGGTAGGTCCACCATTTTGATTGGCGATCGTCAGAACAAGGTTTTACGTGGTTATAACGAATTGTGCTTTTGGTTATTCTAATTGACCGTTTGTAACGCATATCGTTGAATTTTACAGCATGTGTTCATTTATATTCTTAAATGGGACAATTTTAGATATGAAGGTAGACACGGTTAGAAAGTGGGTAGGCGGAAATGAAATAAATATTTTTCAACAACTGTGTTAGAAAACAGTGTTGTTGCGTAGTTTTGACTAGAATTCTTTGTAGAATCTTAATTTCTTTGCTCACATAGTTTAACTAAGCCATGTAACACCTACTATAAAGAAATCGGCCGTTGTATGCAGAATAAATAAAACGAGGTCGTTACTTTGTAACAAAACCTCATTTATCTCCTGAACTATTTTTGATATTGTTTTCTAAATGGTTACATTATTCGTCCTAGGACATACACGGTAGTCGCTTTAGAAGTCTTATGACTCTCAGATCGTTTAAAAACGTCGTATTTTATTTTTAACTAGCTTTTGATCGCGGCTCCGCTCGTGTGAAAAGGTTTTTCCGGGATAAACGTCCCGCTTTATATTTTCCCGGGATAAAAAGTAGCATATGTTAATCCAGGACATGATCTACACGTATAATTAGTAATTTTGGAGATGTGCAGTAACAAACAGAAAAACAGATAGACACAGAAAAGAATTACAAAAATCGCTAATTTGTGTTCCATTACCCTTTTTTAGTCACCCCCTTTTTATTTTATCACATTTCTTTAAATGTACAGACACCTGTTCTACTGCTTTATATCTATGTTATTCTCTGATAATGTTATTTTTATTGAGCATGCCGTTCGCCTGATGGTAAGCGATACGACCACCCATAAACAGTAGCAACACCATCCAGCACCTTGAGTTACAAAGTACTGTGTGGCATTCCACTGCGCTCGTCATCCTGAGACATAAGATGTTAAGTCTCACTATGTCCTGTAGTTACACTGGCTACAATGTCCTTCAAACCAAAACACAATAGTGCATACACTCTGCTGCTTGGCGGTAGAAATAGACATTGCGGTGGTACCCAGATGGAATGTAGCTTTATATTGGTGAAAGAATTTTTGAAATTGCTCCAGTAGTTTTTGAGTTTATCCATTACAAACAAACAAATCTTTCCTCTTTATAATATTAGTATAGAAATACAGATTATATCTACCTCTATATGTTACATATAAAATAATTTACAAAATCAAACATAGGGAACTACCCTATACTAAAGGAATCATAAATACATTGCCAACTGATGAGATAGGAATAATCTCTGTTCTTGAAATTATGTAAAAAGAAATGGTTATTTTAATCTACTGTAGTTGGTACATTTTGTATTGTTGCATAATCGGAGGGGGGTACTAATTAAATAGCGAAACCTCGCCTTATAAGGTTTACTCAATTTAGATCTGGAATATGATATCAGCTGAGATGCTGCCAACTTCAGGATCTTGAGATAGTCATTCTGTAAAAAACCCATATTAACATCAGCTCAAGTGACATCTTAAGCTACAATATATGACGGATTTTGACAGCCAAGTTTTGTTTGTGAAACAGCACTCACTCAGCTGAGGAGCAAGCTCTTAAATGACAGCTTAAGCTTGGTTTATTAAATAGTTCAATACATTAAATGTCTACTTGAGATTCTACTCAAACTTGAAACTGATTTATGAATACCGCCCTAAGACCCTGTACTAATAACAGCCAATATTATCTATACTAATATTATAAAGCTGAAGAGTTTGTTTGTTTGAACGCGCTAATCTTAGGAACTACTGGACCGATTTTGAAAATTCTTTCACTAATAGGAAGCTACATTACTCCTGAGTGCTATAGGCTACTTTTTATCCCGGAAAAACGTTTCCACGCGGGCGGAGCCGCGCGCAAAAGCTAGTGAACAAATAAAAATATAGCTTGTGTATTTATAAAAAAGTCATATTGTTCTATCTTGTTCCAGAATATCGCACAAACCTCTTCAAAGATGGATGAAATGGACGAAAGTACATCAATCACGGATGTCCAAACAATTATCGACATAGCAAATATTAAGAAAGAGATCACCGAAAGTACATTTGTAGAGAATCCAAATATGAAATTCACTGTCCGAGTGGAGGTAGAAGAATTCAATGAAGATGTTAAACATAAAATAAAAATAGAAATGCACGATATACAACAATATGTTACTCGGGATGAATCTCCGGAACCGGAACCTCCAAACCAGATAGTAATGGAAAATATAAACATAATTAAACCAAAGAAACCAAAACAAACTATTAAATCAGTTGTCGTTGATCTAACAGAATTGTATAATGAAGTAGATAGGATAGCTAGGACGTCTAACAATAAAGCCGATAAAGTATTAGCTAGAGAATTGAAAAATAATTGGGGTTCTGTGTTGCGACGGCCAGTGGAGAACGACCGTATAAACTTAAGGCTTCAGGACGTTATTCATAAATGGAAAATTTGGATTAACGCTTCTAGATACCGCGACGTTCCTTTATTTTATAAATGTTATCTTTGCGAGAAAGCATGGTGGCGCTTAGATCCATTCAGAAATCATCTTAAAACCCATAACATTAACTCATTCCGTATAGAATTAGAAGAGCATTATCACGAAGCGAATGTTATAGCTTATGGGACGGTAGATATACCTGATATTAAATATTTAAAAGCTGAAGGAGATTGCTGGAGATGTAACAAGCCTTTTGAACAACACATAGTTAGGAAAAAGCAGACTGCAACCTACTTTTGCAAGTGCTGTGATGACAGGTTTTATACTTGCACGAATTTGAAATCTCATGAAGGCGTTTGTTGGCAATATTTGAAGCATACAGCGGTACAAAGATATCAGGATATGGTCATATGTGAGCTTTGTCAACGTATGTTTGCAACAAACCAAGAATTGGATACTCATATGATTACCAACCACTCGGTAAGGTCTGACCAACCAGTGCAATCTCAGTCCAAAGTATGCTCATCGTGCAATCTTAGATATTTTATCCATGCGTTACATTCTTGTAATAATAGGCAGGTGACTAACAATTGTGACAAGTGTTGGAAAGGTTTTGCAACAAAATTCACTCTGGCCTTACACACACTTCTGACTGAGGAAAATGTCAAGTGTGAGATATGTCCAGAAATATTGGAGAAACAATGTATGGAGATTGAACATTATCAGAATCATTCGAAAATGTTTAAAGTTGCATATATGTGTAGCGCATGCACAAAGTTTGAAGTGTTTTTTGATGAGAATTCATTTAAGAAACACAGGTTAGATGAGCATAAGAGTAAGAATGATAAAAGGAGGTGTCATCCTGAGAAGGTAAGAATATTTTACATTTAAATAAAACTATTTTACGGATTTTATCTCAGTTTTTTACTTATATTCAAGACACTGTGAGCTCATTCTGCATAGATCGGACCGTCAACAACTAATAATTTATAAAATCTTTTATAATTGTTAAATGCAGGACTGCCTCGGTGGCGTAGTTGTATTACGGTACGACTGCAAGGCTGAGGTCTCGGGTTCGATCCCCGGGTCGGGCAAAGTGATATTGGATTTTTCTATTCAGTATCAGCCCGGAGTCTGGAATTTGTGCCCGATATGGCGATAGGCTCGCCCCCTATCTCATCATGGGACGGAATACGCTTGGCGAAAAGTGGGTGCACTAGTTGCGCCTCTGCCTACGCCTTCGGGGATAAAAGGCGTGAGCATGCGTGCGTAAATGCAGGTAGATATTGTAACTTTTGCTTTTCGGACTACCAACACCTCGGTCCGCCCTGTGACCATGAAGGCTGCAAAGCCTTCGAAACGTCGGGAGGAAATAAAAATAAAAAAACTGCGATAAAATCCTTAAAATAGTTTTTTTTTTTTTTTTATTAAACATTCGCGTAAACATAAGAAATCAATATTTTACTTGTTAATTATACAGGGACATTTTGACATTGCGTTACTAAATGAAACCCCATACTCATCTTAAAAATAACACTGGCCATTATGTTATTTTAATCATAGATATAAAATAAAAAAATAATAGTTTAAAAAAACTAAAAAACCCGCTTTTATAAAAAAAACCAACTGAAAAATAGAAAATCAATTTTAATAAATAAGTAAAAAAATTATTTTGTTGTAAAAAAGCGTGGGGTGATTTTAAGATATTATCAAAATGATAATCCTACTCATATATGTCAACAAAATATTTATAACGATTGACACCATGCACCCCACGCTTTGTTTAACAATAAAATATTTTTTTTCTTATTTATTAAAATTTATTTTCTATTTTTTAGTTGGATTTTCTATAAAAGCGTGGTTTTTAGTTTTTTTAGACTATTATTTATTTTTCATTTTGTAGTTTAAAATATTGAATTGTCATCGACCCTTGATAAGTATGCCAAATTTCTATTTAATCCGACGTTATGAAGGGGGTCAAAATCATGTTCAGTTTCCGTTACATACAGACTAACATACGTATGAAGCTCTAAAAAAAAAATCAGGAAAGAATTGTAATTTTTGGTGAAAATATTAGTTTTTCATTGATGATTTTGGCATAATGTTAACAGAGGCAAAGACGAATATGTATGTGGTTTCATTTAACGCATTATCAAAATAACCCTGGATAATATAATGCTCACGGTCACTCAGCAAGCTATGAAGAGGGCTATGCTAGGAGTTTCTCTACGCGATGGAATCAGAAATGAGGAGATCCGTAGAAAAACGAAAGTTACTGACATAGCAAGCTGAAGTGGTGATGGGGCAAAAAAGTTCTTGAGTGGAGGCCACGTACTGGCAAGCGCAGCGTCGGCTGTCCACCTGCAAAGTGGACAAACAACTTGGTAAAGGTCGCAGGAACACGCTGGATGCAGGCCGCTTTTGACAGGCCCGTCTGGAAATCTTTAGGGGAGGCCTATGTTCAGCAGTGGACGTCATGTAGCTGATGATGATGATGAACATAATGTTATCAACCCTGTATTATTTACTGTCCCAGTGCAGGGTACGGGCCTCCTACTACTGAGAGGGATTAGACCTTAGTCCACCATTTAGTTCTTTGTGAATTATCACTTGCTTTAACTGTGAAAGAAAACATTGTGAAGAAACCTGCATACCTTAGAAGTTCTCCAAAAGAATTGTGAATGTATGAACCAACCCGCACTAGGCCAGCGTGGTGGAGTAAGGCCTAAACCGTCTCAGTGGTAGAGGAGGCCCAGCAGTGGGACAGTATATAATACAGGGCTGGTAATTATAATGCCCGTTAAAATCATTTTTTGTCGCCAGGTTTTGTTACCAATTACATATTTTCCCGACGAAGTAATTGCAGAGGAAGAGAGAGAAGCTGCAGCGGCGGTCGCACAGAAGGGCAGCAGTAAGTAACTGTTAAGCAATAGAATCATCACTGTAGAATTATCAAGGCCCGGTGGAGTCACTGCATACTAACATCATGTTCCAGGGACAGCCAGTGCCCTATACTAAAAAATCAAATGATACAGTCAGCCACATAGGTAGCGGAACAAATTCAGAATTTTATAGGCACACACTTTTATCCCCGGAGAGAAGGGAGGGGCGCAACTAGTGCACCCACTTTTCGGCGTGCGTATTCCGTCCCATGATGTGATAGGGGGCGAGCCTATCGCCATATCGGGCACAAATTCCAGACTCCGGGCTGATACTGAATTTAAAACCCAATATCACTTTATCCGACCTGGGGATCGAACCCGAGACCTCAGCATTGCAGTCGTACCGTAATACAACTACGCCACCGAGGCAGTCAAAATTTCAAATCGCCTATAATCCGCGCGCGAACCAAATTTGTTGGAACTTTGTCATAGTAAATAAAAATTGAACTTTCCGAGCGTAGTAGCGTTCGTAAATTTATGAATTAAATTTTCTTGTTCTTTTTAATTATTATCATACCATACCAGCCCTGTATTATATACTGCCCACTGCTGAGCACGGGCCTCAGTAGTAAAGCTACTGAGGGGTTAGGCCTTAGTCCACCACGCTGGCCTAGTGCGGGTTGGCAGATTTCACATACATTCGAAATTCAGAGAACTTCTCTTCTTCAATTTACTAAAAGTTTTGTTGTGTACCAATCTCGCTATGAACACTTACTTTATATGTGAGAGTCCGTCTGGGTGGGTACCACCGCAATGTCTATTTCTACCGCCAACCAGCAGTGTGCATGCACTGTTGTGTTTCGGTTTGAAGGACATTGTAGCCAGTGTAACTACAGGACATAGTGAGACTTAACATCTTATATCTCAGGATGACGAGCGCAGTGGAATGCCACACAGTACTTTGTAACTCAAGGTGCTGGATGGTGTTGCTACTGTTTATGGGTGGTCGTATCGCTTACCATCAGGCGAACGGCATGCTCGTCTCGTCAATCAATGCCATAAAAACAAAAACTTATGTCCTCTACAGCTGATTTCCCAATCTTCGAAGCCAAGGATGTCAAAAAGACGTATCAAGCCAAGACCAAAGCGTACCCTGAAGAGGAAATCCAAGAGGCCGTGGCCGTGATCAAGCAAGAAATGGCAGACGTTGAGGATCAGAGCCAGGAGGGTTGTGAGGCGTTACAGACACTGGACACCGGTGAAACGAGTTACGCTCAGATGAATGAGGTGAGTGCTTTACCATACATCTACACTTATATTATAAAGAAGAAAGATTTGTCTGTTGTAGCCTTAATAGCCTATGTCCTTCCCAACATCTCAAACTATTTCCATACCAAATTTCATCGAAATAGGTTCAGTAGTTCCAGAGATTATGTCCTACATACAAACTTTACCTCTTAGGATTTTAGTTAAATTTTAGTTTAAAAAGTAATCATAAATACGAAATTGTTAACAAACACCATAATTTGCACTTGATAGAAATAACTTTAATAATGGCAAGGGCAGCGTTGAGTTCCTCCTACAAGGTGGACAGACGACCTTGTATAAGTCGCAGGAACCCGCTGGATACAGGCCGCTGGTCTGGAAATCTTTGGGGGAGGTCTATGTTCAGCTGTGGACTTCTAAAGGCTGAAGAAGAAGAAGAAATTAATTTTCAAAAAGCAGGTCACAAAATATCAGAACACTAAAATCCCAAGATGATGTTCACGGGCGGACGGTTGACGACAGCATGCTCGGACAGACCGATTTCCGCTCCTTTTATAGGGATTTGGTCGGTAATGTCAGTAGTTCCTGCCCACTACAACAAAATTGACAGCTATCACTTTTTAACCGACTTACAAAAAAGGAGGAGGTTCTCAATTCGTGTGTTTGTATTTTTTTTATGTATGTACACTGATTTCTCTCAAAATTGTGAGCCTATTTCCTTGATTCCTTTTTTACTTAGTAGATTAGGGTCTCGAATTGGTCCCATTTCGCCATATCATGGTTTAGGGTTCATCATTTTATGGAACAGCCTTAATTATAAGTTTAGATGAACTTATATTTACTATCCTAATTCCAGAACTTAATACCACCAATGGCAATAAAAACTGAAATAAAAGGGGAACCAATCGATGATGAGTACGAAGCCATCATAGTGACCATAAACCACCCGGACCAATTCATAAAAGAAGAACCTATAGAAGAGATCACCATCGAACCAGAGACAATGTACGGAGAGACGAAGACCGAACCAGAGATGTACAAAGACCAAAAACCAGTAAAAAAACCAAAAGGGCATTCCAAATATCCATGCTTGAGATGCAACAAAAATTTTCATTCGGCGAAGAAATATTTACTACATTTCAGAACACACGGAGTGCCTTATTTGACCTGTCCAATTTGCTATATATCGTTTGAAACTATGTCGCAATTAACGCCGCATGTGTTCAAGCATGTGAAACAGACTTATGTGAAATTAAAAGTTATTGATGAGACGTCTCAATCTACATCGAGAAGGAGGAGCAAGGGGAAGAAATATCAGTGTAGGGTGTGTCGAAGTAAGGTGGAAAACGATAATCTGTATGGGCATTGGGACACCCATTTTAAGACTGGGTGGAAGAAGCATGATGATGAGGGTGTTTTGAATACTGCTCTGCAGTCTGAGGGGTTGCAATTGGTTATAAGTAAGTATTTTACTTAGACACTTCTTGGTGGTAGGTCTCTCATATGTAAGAGTCCGTCTGGGTGGGTACCACCGCTATGTCTATTACTAGCGCCAAGCAGCAGTGTGCATGCACTGTAGTGTTTCGGTTTGAAGGACATTGTAGCCAATGTAACTACTGGACATAATGAGACTTAACATCTTATGTCTCAGGATGACGAGCGCAGTGGAGTGCCACACAGTACTTTGTAACTCAAGGTGCTGGATGGTGTTGCTACTGTTTATGGGTGGTCGTATCGCTTACCATCAGGCGAACGGCATGCTCGTCTCGTCATTCAATGCAATAAAAAAAACACACACCCATGACGCCTTTTCCCCGAAGGGCTTTGGCGTAGCTAGAGTCATTTTCCAGCGGGTGGGGGGCAGTGTCCTAGACTTAAAAAATTAGAATTACTTCTGCGGACTTACCAAAATAATATTCGATTTAAAAAAATATAGTATTAGTAGGTTGTCCCAAAATCTTTGGGGTGGGCACCACACAATTATAGGGTTGGCATGGCCTCCCCCCTCTATATGCGCCTATGCCGAAGGGGTAGATAGAGAACACTAACTTTCCACCATGTATGTTTCCTCCCATGACATGATGGGGCTGAGGCTGTCACCATATCGGGTGCAAATTACTGAACACGGCTCATACTGTGCAGAAAAATCCAATATAATCTGCCCGACTCAGGATCTGAACCTAGGACCTCAGATCGGTGGCGTACCGCGCACGCAACTATTTAAGTATTGCGTCTAATGAGTGCCTCGGTGGCGTAGTTGTATTACGGTATGGCGATAGGCTCACCCCTTGTCAAAATTGGCGAAAATTGCGTGCACTAGTTGCGCCTCTGCCTACCCCTTCGGGAATAAAAAGCGTGGGTGTTTGTGTGTGTTTTTGTGAATTTTACAGAAACCAATAAAATTTCCATTATGGTAATATTTTATCAAAAATAATAAAAAAAAAAACAACTATTACAAGCGAATTTGCTTTTCAGAAAACCTATTGGAAATAGCAAAGGAGATGAAAAAGAAGGACTGTGTGATATGCTTGCGACATTTTGAGCGCACCAACGACTGCAAGAGACATCTCATTGAGCATCTTCTAGCTGATGCGTATTGCAACAGGCCCACATATGGAGGTCTGAGGTGAGATCCTTTTATTGCCTTGGTAATATTGTATTGCACCTGATGATTAGGGGTCGTCCATTAATACAATTCAAATTCAAATTGTTTATTAAAATCAGACTTTTTTTTTTTCGTTATGGCACTTGTATTCACATTTTGCCAATGTCAAGTTTGGGTTGTCTTTTTTTATTATGTGTAGTATGTCGAAGTAAAGCAGTGGCTACCTTACCAAGACTTTATCGAGGAGTTTTGTCGGCAACAAAAAAAACACTTGATTAGCACGATTATTTCAATTCACTTCATTTGAGCTCTTTAATAGAACTATATTGGATAATATACCACCATAATTATGCAATATAACACTAAGTATCACCAAAATAATGAATTAAAACAAGAGCACCTCACGACACTTCTAAGTTCCCGCCAAAACTCCAAAATCAGACTTATACCTGTCAGCTATCGTTTGGCCCAAATGGGGCCATGACGTCTCCTGTCAAAAACGCGGAATTAGTTTTTATTACCTACCAATAAGGTTCTAGTTGAAAAAAAATTGCAGGGTTGCCAGAAATTCGAAAGCTGACATAAAAGCTTAAAATAAAAAAAACATATAAAACTACAGGAAATTGTTGTAACCATCGCAAATTACCAGGGGTCCCCAAACTAGGCGAGGCCTGTATCTTGGGAGACCAATTGGAGTAACGTAACATAGTTAAAAAGCTTTTTTTTTTTTTTTTTTTTTTTTTTTTATTGCATTGAATGACGAGACGAGCATGCCGTTCGCCTGATGGTAAGCGATACGACCACCCATAAACAGTAGCAACACCATCCAGCACCTTGAGTTACAAAGTACTGTGTGGCATTCCACTGCGCTCGTCATCCTGAGACATAAGATGTTAAGTCTCATTATGTCCAGTAGTTATACTGGCTACAATGTCCTTCAACCCGAAACACAACAGTGCATGCACACTGTTGCTTGGCGGTAGAAATAGACATTGCGGTGGTACCCACCCAGACGGCCTCTTACATAATGAGAGACCTACCACCAGTAAACAAGCTTCACAAGTATTGCTAAATATATGTAGAGCATAATACAATGGCGAGAAAAATATAAATAAAATAAAACCGATAGTAGACACTTCAGAAATTGTCAATTTTCAATTTGTCAAAAAATCACAGGATGTTTTTAGCTACTTTTAAATCCTCCCCCCCTTCATGGTTTTAGACTACCCTACCCAAGATCACGAGTATTTTTTTTTGGGAAAAGTATCTAAAAATTGTTAATGTATTATCTTTACATACTGGTAAGTATAATCTATTTTAATTTGAAAAATTTTACAAACATATTTGTACGCCTTAATGGCAAATCATAGAGCTCTAATGTATTCATTTAAGATCTGTAATATGTACAGTCAGCCACAAAAGTAGCTGAACAAATTAAAAACTTCAAAACGCTTCTGCACGTTCACTCTAGTCGAAATATTCTTTTTTCTTTATCTAAAATAAAGTTAACCCTGTGAAGTTTATTTTAGTGAAGAAAAAACAATTGTTGATACTGACGCAAAAGATTTGAAGCGATTTAAAATTTTGAATTTGTTCAGTTACTTATGTGGCTGACTGTACCTATGTTCGACAAGAGACTATCCCGCCCTCACACCCGCCACTGCACCTCCTGTGAGCCAGGATCAGCAGTGGCACGCATTTTATGACACCAAGCGGTTAAGCTCGGCGAGTCTCAGGGAACACTAATTAGTCTTAACCCGCAACGAAGTTAATCAAATAGAAGAATAGGGAGGAGTTAGAAATATATGTTTTTTTTTTTTTTATGAAACTGAATGACGAGACGAGCATGCCGTTCGCCTGGTGGTAAGAGATACGACCACCCATAAACAGTACCAACACCATCCAGCACCTTGAGTTACAAAGTACTGTGTGGCACTCCACTGCGCTCGTCATCCTGAGACATAAGATGTTAAGTCTCATTATGTCCAGTAGTTACACTGGCTACAATGTCCTTCAAACCGAAACACAACAGTGCATGCACACTGCTGCTTAACGGTAGAAATAGACATTGCCGTGGTACCCACCCAGACGGACTCTTACATATGAGAGACCTACCACCGGTCTTTGGCCATACAAGTGAGTTCAAGTTGTCACCCCTGGTGCGTGGAACCTGGGGTAAACCTCCCCTAACGCCCCCTTGCCGATAGTCAGTGCACTAGTTGCGCCTCTCTACCCCTTCGCGGTATAAGTTCGGATAAAAGGCGTGAGTGTGCCTCGGTGGCGCAGTTGTATTACGGTACGACTGCAATGCTGAGGTCTCGGGTTCGATCCCCGGGTCAAATCAAATCAAATCAAATTCTTTATTTGTAAGCATACGTAGTTTACAGGTGTTATTGAATAAGTACATAATATTTTGTTCACTATGCTTTGCCATTGCGTCAGCGTACAAATATATTAGTTTTATGTTGACTATTACATCACATAAAGTCATTTGTTTTTATTACTTGGCTAAACTAAACTACATAAAAAATTTAATAATGAGAATAAAAACGAACTTAAATTCTTTTCTTAATAATAAATAACAAAATTGAGATCATTCATAGGCTACTATCATTTAAATACTCTATAACAGAATAATAACATTTATTTTTAAGTAAATTGAAAAATTTTGTTTTAAATTGTACTACGTCGGGCAATGATATTTAATTTTTCTAATCAGTATCAGCTTGGAGTCTGGAATTTGTGCCCGATATGGCGATAGGCTCGCCCCCTATCATCACGATACGCACGGCGAAAAATGGTGCACTAGTTGCACCTCTGTCTACCCCTTCGCGGATAAGGCGTGAGTGTTTAATAATCAACTCTGTTCCAGATGCCAAGTCTGTTTCGAAATGTTTCAACGTCAGGACAAATACAAGCTCCATATGAGAGATCACGGCTCCCTGCCCGTCTACAGATGTGACTTATGTGACCGTGCCTTCAGTGATTCAAGCAATTTCACCAAACACAAGAAAGTTCACAATCTCCAGGTCGTGATCTGTGACGTTTGCAATAAGAAGTTTCAGTCAAAGTTGTCGCTGATTAAACATTTGGAGGTACGGTTTTTTATTTTCTATACTATTATATAAAGCTGAAGAGTTTGTTTGTTTGTTTGAACGCGCTAATCTCAGGAACTACTGGACCGATTTTGAAAATTCTTTCACTAATAGGAAGCTACATTACTCCTGAGTGCTATAGGCTACTTTTTATCCCGTAGAAACTTTTCCACGCGGGCGGAGCCGCACGCAATGCTAGTTTGTTATATACTTGCTGTTAGGATATGAGTATATTTTAATTAAATTGAGTAAGATTTCTAAATATCAATTTATTATACCATCCATACCACCATACCAGCCCTGTATTATATACTGCTCACTGCTGAGCACGAGCCCCCTCTACTACTACTGGCGGCGGCACTACTACTAGCGGCGATAGCCTAGTTGGGAGTGAAAGGGACTGCCGAGACGAATGTCCGCAGGTTCAAAACCCAAGGGCATACACCTCTGACTTTTCCAAAAAGTTATGTGTATTCTTTGTGAATTATCGCTCGCTTTAACGGTGAAGGAAAACATCGTGAGGGAACCTACATACCTGAGAAGTTCTCTATAAGAAGTTCGAAGGTATGTGAAGGCTGCCCGCACTAGGCCAGCGTGGTGGACTATAAATCGCGCCACAACAACTTACATACATACGGGTCGAATACAGAACCACCTGTTTTGAAGTTGGTTAAAAAAGTAACAGCTAACTAACCCGCACTAGGCCAGCGTGGTGGACTAAGGCCTTAACCCTCTCAGTAGTAGAGGAGGCCCGTGCTCAATTTATTATACGTTCACAAAATTAACAGTCAAACGAATTCTGACACAAGAGAAAGCAACAACGCCACACTGGTGGTAGGTCTCTCATTATGTAAGAGTCCGTCTGGGTGGGTACCACCGCAATGTCTATTTCTACCGCCAAGCAACAGTGTACATGCACTGTTGTGTTTCGGTTTGAAGGACATTGTAACCAGTGTAACTACGGGACATAATGAGACTTAACATCTTATGTCTCAGGATGACGAGCGCAGTGGAATGCCACACAGTACTTTGTAAGTCAAGGTGCTGGATGGTGTTGCTACTGTTTATGGGTGGTCGTATCGCTTACCATCAGGCGAACGACATGCTCGTCTCGTCATTTAATGCTATAAAAAAAAAAAAACACGGCGGAAATCAAAAACAACAAAATAGCATTTACAAAGATACCTTTAGATTCACATATTGAATGCGTTTATAAAGAAACATTATAAAGACACCTTTAAAGGGCATGTCCAAAAACGGGCCTGAAATTCTAAACAAGACAATTTATTGAAATTAAACTATTATAACGGATTTTATCGCGGTTTTTTATTTTATTTTCTCCCGACGTTTCGAAGGCTTTGCAGCACTTCGTGGTCACGGGGCGGACCGTGACGCGATAAAATCCGTTATAATAGTTTAATTTCAATGTCTAACATTCGCGTAAACATTAGGAATCATTAAGACAATTTATATATATTTGGATAGAACTCCTGAAAACTAACCATTTGCAATAAATTGTTTAATTTTAAAGAGCTCCGATTTTGAGATTTATATAATTTTGTTTGGCTTGAAAACTACACTTAATATGAACGTTTTTAAAAAAGTTGTTTATGAATGGTGGGGTCTAAAAATATTTTTTTAATGGATCTAAGTTCCATATTTTGCCCTTTTAATATCCCTAAAGTTTGAGCCTTGTTAGATTTTGAGGCCCAGCACACATACAAAAAGCGGACATCTCCTTTATCTTTATTCAATACTTGCCAAGTGATGGCCTAGTTAGGAGTGGAACGGTCTGCCGAGACCAATGTCCACAGGTTCAGAACCACATCTGACTTTAATAAAGTATTCATACTTGTGAACGGGTGCTGCTTGCGTGGACTGGTCTGCTCTATTTGATGGTTGACTCTATTATTTACACACACACACACACCACATACACACACACACACACACACACCACACACACACACGCCCGTTATCCCCGAAGAGGTGATAGGGGCCTATCGCCATATCGGGCACAAAATTCCCGACTCCGGGCTGATACTGGATTTAAAACCCAATATCACGTTGCTCGACCCGGGAATCGAACCCGAGACCTCAGCATTGCAGTCATACTGTAATACAACTACGCCACCGAGGCAGGCAATTTCATTTTATAGCCATTAATTTCATTACAGTCATGGCTTAACACTTACCACGAAGGCATTTTAGTTTTTTTTGGCTCAGCGCCGTTTGTAGACCAAAAACTATATGATTGGTCTAGCAAGTTCTCGCAGCAATATTGACTGTATGGTATGACTGATACCGTAATACAACTAGGCCACCGAGGCAGTCTCGATAAAAAAAAGTTAATAACTAACCCTTCTGTTCCAGATGCACAAGACAACGAAGCCAATAACATGTCCAATATGCTTCCGCGTATCCCACACTGAGTCCGCTTACAAGAAACACGTGAAACGTTTCCACGATCGTGTGGTCATCAGATTCAGATGTCACTATTGTGGAAAGAAATTTGACAGCGTCAAAGAGAAATGGGATCATCTATGGGTAGAACATAAGGAGAGGAAGTATAAGGCAGACTGTCCGGTTTGCAAGAAGGAATTCAGAAAGGATCAAGATTTGAGAACTCATATGTTGGTGGAGCATGCGATTGTTAAGAAACAGTTTAAGAAAAAAGTACCGAAGAAGGACGACATTGAACAGTTTTTGAGGGACAACTCGCCTTTGGAAGAAAATATTGTCTATGAATGAGTTGTCATCATTGTAAGCCCGTTGCAGTCCACTGCTGGACATAGGCCTCTCCCAAGATACGCACACGATACAGCGTGGTAGACTAAGGCCTGACCCCTCTCAGTAGTAGAGGAGGTCCGTGCTCAACAGTGGGCAGTATATAATACAGGGATGGTGGCATTACAAATACACTAGAACAAGTTGGGGGAGATATCCGAGAAGGGGTTACGATCAGCGGGGTTGTGGCATTGCATGTATAAAACTAATGAAATATTGCCACTAGAAACGTTGGAAGTTCTTGCTCAATATTGCTGCGAGAACTTACTAGACCAATCATATAGTTTTTGGTCTACAAACGGCGCTGAGCCAAAAAAAACTAAAATGCCTTAAGCCATGACTGTAATGAAATTAATGGCTAATGAAATCGCCTGCCTCGGTGGCGTAGTTGTACTGTACGACTTCAAAGCTGAGGTCTCGGGTTCGATCCCCGGGTCGGGCAAAGTGATATTGGGTTTTTCTACTCAGTATCACCCCGGAGTCTGGAATTTGTGCCCGACATGGCGATAGGCTCGGAAAAGTGGGTGCACTGGTTGCGTCTCTGCCTACCCCTCGGGGATAATAGGCATGTATGTATGTAAAATAAAATTTTATATTAATTAATAATTTTAAAGAATAAACATGTATTGTCCATAAAGCCTATGAAAGTATTTTATGTTCTATATTCTAGGCTGTATGCTAAGTTGTCTTTGCCTGAGAATGAATGTATTACTTTCAAATCGATATCCACATTTCCTATGAAATAGACTGAATTTTAATAATTTTTCAAAGCAATAGAATATAAAATGAATAGTTTTAGGACTAAAGATTTTGTGGTGTTTCTGTTTTATAATAGTATTGATTAGACGGAGCAATTTTCTTCTCGCACGTACGATTGTTGAAAGGACGAAATGTTGCCCCGTCTTAACACATGGCGAGACATTTCTTGCACGTGTTGGCGATAGCATAAGTGGCGATAGCCTAGTTGGGAGTGGAACGGACTGCCGAGACGAATGTCCGCAGGTTCAAAACCCAAGGGCACACACCTCTGACTTTTCTAAAAAGTTATGTGTGTATTCTTTGTGAATTATCGCTCGCTTTAACGGTGAAGGAAAACATCGTGAGGAAACCTGCATACCTGAGAAGTTCTCTGAATTTCGAAGGTATGTGAAGTCCGCCCGCACTAGGCCAGCGTGGTGGACTAAGGCCTAAACCCTCTCAGTAGTAGAGGAGGCCCGTGCTCAGCAGTGGGCAGTATATAATACAGGGCTGGTATGGTATGGTGGTATGGTTGGCGAGACTCGCCTCAAAAATTTGCCGCAAGAAACTCGCTTCGTTTAATTAAGAATTATGTCTTAACTATATATTTTTATGTTGGATTAATAATTTGTGCCGTCTTTTTAAATAATCGGAATATAATTAATCTTCGAAAATATGTTACTATCTATAAATCAATATAAACATTTCCATAAGAAAGTTGTAAATAAAATCAAAACCAATAATATTGTATTAATTTTATCATGTTAAGTTAAATCTATTTTGCTTGGCAAGTGTTGCGTCGACCCCATAACCGAGTGAGGTTATGTATTTTATGGTTTTAGAGTTGACCTTACGAATTGAATTCAAAGCATGTTCATGTTATTGTATCGTGAATGGGATGGTATTAAAAAAATAATCTCAAATTTGAGTAAAATCTCAAGTAGACATAATGTATTAAACTATTTAATAAACCAAACTTAAGCTGTCATTCAAGAGCTTGTTCTCAGCTGATTAAGCACTGTTACATTTTTTTTTTTTTTTTTTTTTATTGCTTTGAATGACGAAACGAGCAACAAGATGTTAAGTCTCATTATGTCCAGTAGTTACACTGGCTACAATGTCCTTCAAACCGAAACACAACAGTGCATGCACACTGCTGCTTGGTGGTAGAAATAGACATTGCGGTAGTACCCACCCAGGCGGACTTACATATGAGAGACCTACCACCAGTAGATACTTATACTTAGAAACAGCGAATTAATAGCAAGATTAGTCAAGATCACGACTGTTTTTTTTCTATCTGGCTCTGTCCTTTAGGACAATTTTGCCAATGTCAAGTGAGGAAGCGACTATCTTAAAATGCTGACCTTAATTTGACAGCGTCTCGGCTGTTATCGCACTTCAGAGTGAAATTGAGCATCTATTAATACAGCCCTGACTCCAGGGGGATGAAAATGAACGAAAGTTATATCGAAAATTATTCGTATGTAAAGTAAATAAAAAAAGGCCCGTTTTTTTATTTATTTACGACACAGAATACAATCAAAACCTTTGATTCATTATATACCTAAATAGAGCGACGCGCTGCAATGAAACTAAAACAAACAGGAAAACTTTTTTTAAGCTATGCGTGACAGCTGTGTCATACACTATCGCTGCATCATTCTGCGTATCCTTCTGTGCGCGCATAATGATACCAGTTATTACAGGGTTTCTATTAAAACGGAGAGAAAATTATATATATCCATGGAAAACAAAAATTAATTCACTCGAACTCATTTAGTGGGGAACAGTAGGCCTCTATTTTTTTCGACGCGTTTGAAACGTTCAGTGTCTATCTAGGTATATAATTAATCAAAGGCTTTGTATAATAATTTTGACATTAATTTTTCACCCCCTTGAGACCCATTCACGTTGTTTTTGTATGTACAGGTTATAAATAGGGTCTGTTTCACAAGTTACTAGTAAATTTTATCGTATTAAACAGCGAACATTGGAAGCGGCGCTAGTCTAGTTGGGAGTGGAACGGACTGCCGAGACAAATGTCCGCAGGTTCAAAACCCAAGGGCACACACCTCTGACTTTTCTAAAGTTATGTGTGTATTTGTAAATGATCGCTCGCTTTAACGGTGTAGGAAAACGTCGTGAGGAAACCTGCATACCTGACAAGTTCTCTGAATTTCGAAGGTATGTGAAGTCTGCCAACCCGCACTAGGCCAGCGTGGTGGACTAAGCCAAACCCTCTCAGTAGTAGAGGAGGCCCGTGATCAGCAGTGGGCAGTTTATATAATATAATACAGGGCTGGTAGTGGTATTAAATAGTTAATGTAGATAGTACTCATTTTATTACAATTCATTTGGGAGAATAGATTAATGACTTGTATTTGGTTGTTTTATACATTTGTGTGACGATAAGCGTTTAGCCTTTGATTAATTATATACCTAGATAGAGTGACGCGCTGCAATGAAACTAAAACAAACAGGCCAACTTTTCTTGAGCTAGTATGCGTGACAGCTGTGTCATACGCTATCGCTGCATCATTCTGCGTATCCTGGTGTGCGCGCATAATGATACCAGTTATTACATGGTTTCTATTAAAATGGGGAGAAAATCATATCCATGAAAAACAACCAAAATTAATTCACTCGAACTCATTTAGCGAGGAACAGTTCGCCTCTAGTTTTTTCGACGCGTTTGAAACGTTCAGTGTCTATCTAGGTATATAATTAATCAAAGGCTTTGTATAATAATTTTGATATTAATTTTTCACCCCCTTGAGACCCATTCACGTTGTTTTTGTATGTACAGGTTATAAATAGGGTCTGTTTCACAAGTTACTAGTAAATTTTATCGTATTAAACAGCGAACATTGGAAGCGGCGCTAGTCTAGTTGGGAGTGGAACGGACTGCCGAGACAAATGTCCGCAGGTTCAAAACCCAAGGGCACACACCTCTGACTTTTCTAAAGTTATGTGTGTATTTGTAAATGATCGCTCGCTTTAACGGTGTAGGAAAACGTCGTGAGGAAACCTGCATACCTGACAAGTTCTCTGAATTTCGAAGGTATGTGAAGTCTGCCAACCCGCACTAGGCCAGCGTGGTGGACTAAGCCAAACCCTCTCAGTAGTAGAGGAGGCCCGTGATCAGCAGTGGGCAGTTTATATAATATAATACAGGGCTGGTAGTGGTATTAAATAGTTAATGTAGATAGTACTCATTTTATTACAATTCATTTGGGAGAATAGATTAATGACTTGTATTTGGTTGTTTTATACATTTGTGTGACGATAAGCGTTTAGCCTTTGATTAATTATATACCTAGATAGAGTGACGCGCTGCAATGAAACTAAAACAAACAGGCCAACTTTTCTTGAGCTAGTATGCGTGACAGCTGTGTCATACGCTATCGCTGCATCATTCTGCGTATCCTGGTGTGCGCGCATAATGATACCAGTTATTACATGGTTTCTATTAAAATGGGGAGAAAATCATATCCATGAAAAACAACCAAAATTAATTCACTCGAACTCATTTAGCGAGGAACAGTTCGCCTCTAGTTTTTTCGACGCGTTTGAAACGTTGTGTCTATCTAGGTATATAATTAATCAAAGCGTTTAGTGTTGTGAAATAGGCCCTAAGTTATAATGTGTAAATATTATCTTATCAATTAGTATGTATGTTATTGTGATACTTATAATTGTAATGAATTTTGTTATTAAAGACGTGACTTTTATAATGTGTTTACTTTTCCTGGTAACGACTTTGTGGGCAACTTGTATATATTATCACTGTACAGTCTCAACTGCACATGTTTTGCACGCGGCGTGACGTACGGTGTAACGCACGCGACAATATCGATATATAATTTTATACCAATAATACATTTTTAGTGCAACTACAACTGTCGACTTAGACACAACTATAGAAGAGAGGAATCGCCAACGTTAACTTGTAACTAAACAATATAAATAAACGGTACTATTCCGTCTTCGGTGATTTTTCTCTACGCACTCAAACATCATCAGCTTCAAGTGTAAAATCATTAAAGTGCATAATAAAACATGATACAACAACGTACAAAACTACTTAATAACTAATTAAATAAAACAAAAATTATATATATATACATGTCCACGCATGCTCACGCCTTTTATCCCCGAAGGGGTAGGCAGAGGCGCAACTAGTGCACCCACTTTTCGCCAAGCGTATTCCGTCCCATGATGTGATAGGGGGCGAGCCTTTCGCCATACCGGGCACAAATTCCAGACTCCGGACTGATACTGAATAGAAAAATCCAATATCACTTTGCCCGACCCGGGGATCGAACCCGAGACCTCAGCCTTGCAGTCGTACCGTAATACAACTACGCCACCGAGGCAGTCACACACACAATCACGCACGCACATATTCCATATCTATTTACATAATCACTATGCGTTTGGGCGCACTGTGCGTCCTCATAGTATTGTTTGTGAACACGGATGCAAGTCTGTTACTCAGTACTTTGCTGGCGCTGTGATTGCATAATATTGAGATACAAGTTTATTTTGGCTTTCAGATAAACAAAGCTAAAGAAAACTATTATATTGCCGACAGTATGCGTTCGGGCGCACTGTGCGTCCTATTAGTATTGTTTGTGAACATGAGCATTGCTCCGTACTTAGCTAAGTAACGTTTTTGAATACGGGCTATAAAACACAATCTATACATACAATAAAGCAGTAGAACCGGGTGTGTATACATTGAAAGAAAAATAATAATAAAGTAAGAGGTGGCTAATGAGACAAAAATCACCTATTTTTTGTACTTTTTTCTTTCTGTTTGTGTAAGCGCATATCTCCGAAACTACTGAGCAGATTTCGATGAAAGGACAAGTCCAAAAACAGGCCTAAAATTCTAACTAAGACAGTTTATATACATTTGGATAGAACTCGTAAAAACTAGCCTTTCACAATAAATCGTTTAATTTTAAAGACCTCCGAATTTGGAATTTTATTTTGCTTAAAAACTACACTTTGTATGAACGTTTTCAAAAAAGTTACTTATGAATAGAGGGGTTTAAATTTATTTTCTTAATGGATCCAACTTCCATATTTTGCCCCTTTAATATTCCTCAAGTTTGAGCCTGGTTAGATTTTGGGGCACAGCATACCCAGGCACCCATACAAAAAGCGGACATGTCCTTTGGTGTGGAGATAGTTTAAGACCCTGCGAAGGACATAGGCTACTTTTATCCCGCAAAAACTTTCACGCGGGTGAAACCGCGAGCAAAGCTATTCAGTAATAAAATAGTAATATCAGCCCTGTCTTATACTAACCCACTGCTGAGCACGGGCCCCTACTGAGACGGTTTATCTTAGGACGGTATTAATAAATCAATCTCAAGTTTGAGTTACATCTCAAGTAGTCATAATGTATTATTAGTTCCATACATTGTGTCTACTTGAGATGTAACTCAAACTTGAGATTGATTTATTAATACCGCCATTAGGGTGGTATGAATAAATCAATCTCAAGTTTGAGTAAAATCTTAAGTAGACATTTAATGTATTAAACAAAGCTTAAGCTGTCATTTGAGAGTTTGTTCTCAGCTGAGTAAGGGCTGTTAAATAAACAAAACTTTGCTGTCAAAATCCATTAAGTACATAATGTTACTTAAAATGTCACTTGAGCTGCTGTTAATTTGAATTTATTAAATAGGGACTACCTTAAGATGTCGACCTTAATTTGACAGCGTCTCAGCTGATACCGCACTTCAGAGCGATACCTATTGAGGTGCATCTATTAGTACGGCCCTCCACCACGCTGTAGTATGGCAGACTTCACAAACCTTCGAAATTCTTAGGTAAAGGTTCATAATTTAATAAAAAACAGTACGGACATTAAAATATTTATTATTTTATTAAATACGTAACATTTTATTTGTTAAAGAAATGTTTCCACAAATTTTGCTTAATGTACAGTCAGCCACATAAGTAGCTGAACAAATTGCTGAACTTACCGGTGGTAGGTATCTCATATGTGAGAGTCCGTCTGGGTGGGTACCACCGCAATGTCTATTTCTACCGCCAAGGAGCAGTGTGCATGCACTGTTGTGTTTCGGTTTGAAGGACATTGTAGCCAGCGTAACTACAGGACATAGTGAGACTTAACATCTTATGTCTCAGGATGACGAGCGCAGTGGAATGCCACACAGTACTTTGTAACTCAAGGTGCTGGATGGTGTTGCTACTGTTTATGGGTGGTCGTATCGCTTACCATCAGGCGAACGGCATGCTCGTCTCGTCATTCAATGCCATAAAAAAAAATTTAAAACTTCAAATCCGCCTTAGCACTTTTGTGTTCTTACCAATTTTCGTTTTCTCTTCACAAAAATAAAATAAAAGGGATTAAGTTTAATTCACACAAAGAAAAAAAATATTGTAATTAAACTTAAACTGTTCAGCTACTTATGTGGCTGACTGTACACATATTTAAGGCCTATTTACATTGTTCTAGTAAATATTATCAGCTAGTTCATGTATGTAGTAAATAGTTTTAGTTGACGTACCCATTTAAACACACGGCAGTTCATGCTTGTATGGAAGTAATAAAAATATACGCAAGAAATGATAAACGAGTAAACCTTTAAAAATCGTGTAAATAATGCATGAAAAATAGTTTACAATATACACATTTTATTAAAATGTAGATTACGCATCATTTAATAAAAAAAAGTATACATACAAACACGAATTCAGAACCTCTTTTTTTGGAAGTCTGTTAAAAGGAAAGTATTTCATAAAGATCCTTACGTATCTGTAAATCTAATGATATTAAAAACAGGCTTAAACAATAACAGCAGAAAAAAGCAAGCACCAAATGTATAAAGGACATGTACACGTTCAAAAAGATAAAATATTGTGATTAGAATGTGGCAAAAAACACAACACGACTCCGTTTCTTTTTATTATAATTGGTTGAGAGACTAACATGTGACTGACGTAATGGTCTCTCGATCGACAAAATCAAAATTAAACATCGTCTTAAGAGTTGCGTCTTTTTGCCACATTCTAAGGGCGATATTAATAAATCAATCTCAAGTTTGAGTTACATCTCAAACTTGAGTTGTAACTCAAACTCAAAGTTGAGTTAGTTACATCTCAAGTAGACATAATGTATAGAACTATTAATACATTATGTCTACTTGAGATGTAACTCAAACTTGAGATTGATTTATTAATACCGCCCTAAGCCCACAACTTTTAAAAACGTGTCAGCACGCATTAACAGTACCGAATATTCGAGATAATAGTACTGACTTCCAACTTAGGGGGCGTCCATAAATTACGTGAGGTGTTTTTTTTAATTTTCTGCCCCTCCCTCCCCCCCTGGTAAGATGTCGTGAGATTTTATTCAACCCCCTCCCCCATCCCCCAATCTCACGTGATATTTTTCAAAATGTGAGTTTCTTACGTAAACGCGTTGGATTGTTATTGTAAAAAGAAAAAAACAAATTTGCTGAAACTGAAATTATTTTCTTTCGAACGAATTAGTAAATGATCTTAATCGTATTACGATTACGCTTAAGAATAAATCTTAAGCATGTACAATCTGGATTAAATGGACCAAAATAGTATAATTTTTTTTTGTTTCAATCAGAAAAAAAATTGCGTGATATTTGCCGAGACCCCCCTCTCTCCAACGTAAGATTAGATGAGATTTGACTCGACCCCCTCCCCCCCTTAAACACCTCACGTAATTTATGGACGCCCCCTTATGACACTTCGTTCTCTAACTATACACACAAAATTCTAAAAATAATAAAACCAAAAATACAATTAGGTAGGTTTAAAATATAAAATGTATAATAAACACATAATTTCGTTATTATTTAAAATTATCAATTTTAAAATGACGTGAATAAGACTTGAGCTGTGAAAACTCCAATTTCGTATTTAACATCACGCCAACCTTCTAGGTAGGCAGATGTGTAACATATTCACACTATCTATGCAAGGGCGGAACCAGAGAGGGGCGGCGGTCATTGGGATCATGCCCCCCCCCCCCCCCCCGCCCCGCTATTATTTCTTTTGCAATTAAATTAATTATTGTAATCGTTTTGGACTATGTCCTGACCTCGACGACATACCCAACTTGAAAGCTGGATCTGCCCTTGTAACTGTGTTAGGTGCCACGTAATAGGAGGCAATTTAACGGCCACAATTGCAGACTTCTGGCTGACAAAGCTCAACACCCCATATCACTACCCGAGCCGGGAATCGAACCCAAGACCTCAGCACGGCAGTCGTATCACAATACAACTATGCCACCGAGGCGGTTGAAAATTGACCAGTGAATACAAATTTTAAACCTGCGTTTCCTAAACTATGGGTCGACCCACTAGTGAGTCGCTAGGTAGTAGGTATTGGGTAGGCCCTAAATATAGGATGAATGACGGCCACTGCCGGACGAGAAAGTAACTAAAAGATTCTTTTAAACAACTTTCTTTTTATTTCATCTATACTAATATTATAAAGAGAAAAGATTTGATTGTTTGTTTGTAATGGATAAACTCAAAAACTACAGGACCGATTTGGAAAATTCTTTGACTAATAGGAAGCTACATTACTCATGATTGCTATAGGCTACTTTTTATCCCGAGAAAATATTTTTATTCCGGAAAAATCTTTTCACGCGTGCGGAGCCGCGAGCAGAAGTCTAATTTTTAATAAAAAAATAAAATAAAATATAACCACCCATAAGCAGTAACACCATAAGTACAGAACTTCGAATCAAGTACTGCGTGGCACTCCACAGCGCTCGTCACCCTGAGACATTTCTCCCCTAAGTCCTATTAATCCTTATAGTTCCTAAGGTATATGGTATATTTGTTACTATGGTAGTAAAAAAATAAAACCGACTTCAAAACCACTACAAACCAAAAAAATATTCAACTTTATATTCGCTTAGTATATACGTATATTTGGGATTCGGTACCTAATTTAAATTGAACATTGTATAGATAAAAAAGCACGTAAAGCCGTTGGTCCTGCGCCTGATATCTCTCCGGGCATGTCTGCCGTCTCACCGGACTATGGGCGGTATTAATAAATCAATCTCAAGATTGAGTTACATCTCAAGTATTGATAGTTCAATACATTATGTCTACTTGAGATGTAACTCAAACTTGAGATTGATTTATTACCACCCTAAGACATAAAAATTACGAGATTTTTTGTCCTTATTTCTGCAATGCGAGGATATTGTGTTCACCTAATATAACCAGTCTTTGAATTTTGAATTATCACAGTCCAAATATAAATTTTCATCTAATAAATTATTTTGTCCTTTTAGGACGTTTTTATATCCTATGGCGATATTAATAAATCAATCTCACGTTTGAGTAAAATCTCAAGTACAATATTAATGTATTGAACTATTTAAAACCAAGCTTAAGCTGTCATTTAAGAGCTCGTTCTCAGCTGAGTAAGCGCTGTTACACAAAAAATGCTTAGCTGTCAAAATCCGTCACGTATTGTAACTTGAGATGCCACTTGAGCTGATATTAATATGGGTTTATTAAATAGCGACTATCTTAAGATGCCGACCTTGATTTGACAGCGTCTCAGCTGATATCGCACTTCAGAGCGTTGAGTTGCATCTATTAATATCGCCCCTAGTGTAAATAACATCTCATAATACATACTTAAAAGGAAACTCCAAAATCCAAATACAGAACAGCGTAATTTTGTGATATAGGGTGGTATTAATAAATCAATCTCAAGTTTGAGTTACATGTCAAGTAGACATAATGTATTGAACTATCAATACTTGAGATGTAACTCAAACTTGAGATTGATTTATTAATACCGCCCATAGAGTGGCCATACACACATCTTAACAAAAATCAAAATCTCATCGCTGTATATTTGTGTCCTGTATACTAATATGTCTTAATTTAAATAAAAAAAGAATTCATTTTATATATAGAAACCAATGTTTCAAATAAAATTAAGTAATTTGAAGTTTGGAATTTGTACCGATTTTTTTGCCAACTGTACACTTAAGTATTAGAATATATTCCATGAAAAACACAATCAAATTTCATATAAAAAATCATTAAAATCTCCTTTTTGCATGTCGGTTAAAAATGATGACTAAATATTTTTACAAATTCTATGATCATAACCCAAACATTTCTTTTAAAAGGTTTCTGTCAACTTTTCTGTGTTCCGTCACTTCTTCTTTTGGCTCTATGTTCTTCTTCTTCTTGGGAGAGGGGGAAAAGCTGAAATGAAATAAAAATCGTTGATCACCACAGCATATCAACCCTGTATTATGTATTGCCCACTGCTGAGCACCAGCCTCCTCTACTACTGAGAGGGGTTAGGCCTTAGTCCACCACGCTGGCCTAGTACGGGCAGACTTCACATACCCTAGAGATTCTTATAGAGAACTTCTCAGGTATGTAGGTTCACACACGTAACTTCGAAAAGTCAGAGATGTGTGCCTTGGGTTTTGAACCTCCGGACATTGTCTCGGCAGACCGTTCCATTCCCAACTAGGCTATCGGCCACTTAATAAGCAAATGCTAGAATAAAATATACAATATAAATAAAACTTTCGATTGACTTTTCAGATCAAATGATTCATTTATAATTGAAAAATTCAGTAACATCATAATCAATACTTTGCAACCGACTCTATTGGTAACGTATGCAGTCGCACAGACGGGTGATTAGTTCACCTCCTTGGAACTATTTCACCCTTTGTCCCAAGTACCCTACATTGTATTGAGTGGTCTGTGATTGGACATAATTTAGCAACTTTGTATATTGAGCGATATGCATAGAATTGAAACTTTTTTGCAGAGTTAGATCCCTGGGAAGGGCTTGGTTGAAAACCATTTTACCTAACGATACCCAGTATTTTTCAATGAAATGAAATGAAATTTGTTGATTACAGGTAATTAAATAGATCTTCTGATAATCAGATATAATAAAATAATAGGATAGTTAATATAAAAACAAAATCCCCACAATAATAAATAAGTTATAAAGCTTTGAAATTTGGTGGAAGGGGTAGCTGTTACAACAGTAATAAACTGTGACGTCACCGAGTGTCACCGGCCATAATGCTGCGTGAGTGAGAAAGAGATAGCGCAATATCCCCACCACGCGCCCACTTTTGCTCACAACAATATTTGAAATATGAATAACTGATTTATTTTTATGATCTTTTAATGCTCTTATCACGGAAGAGTTTATTTTGTTATTATTTTCTAGTACAGTCAGCAGCATAAATATCGGTATAAAATCAAAATTTCTAATTGTCTATATATGCGTTAAGTTAAACTGAATCATTTTTTTCTTCGTTTGAAGTGAAGTAAATCTCTTTTATTTTATTTTTGTGAAAAGAAAAAAAAAGATTAGTAAGAACACAGAGGTATGTAGGCAATTTGAAATTTTGAATTTGTTCAGCTACTCATGCTGCTGACTGTACATATTAAATAATATACAAAATTAAACATAGGAAACTACCGTACTATTTATTCTATATTTTTTACTAGACTTGCTGGCTGATCCACCCGCGTTAGTTAGATATCCCGGGATTAAAGTCCCGCTTTATATTTTCTTGAGATAAAAAGTAGCCTTTGTTACTCGCTGATAATGTAGCTTTATATTGGTGAAGAATTTTTTAAATCAGTCCAGAAGTTTTTAAGTTTATGCATTACAAACAAACATATAAAAAATGTAACATTTCCTCTTTATATTATAGTATAGATTTAACAAGGTCAAATAGCTAAAAAGGTATTGTGAACCATAAATATTTATTTCTCTCACCTGTCCGTGAACCTTGTCTCCTTTATCCTAGGGTTGTAAGGGTTTGGAAAACCCACGACCTTAACAGGATCCAAATAATTGACAAAGTATAGCAATTCACTTCTGCTACAATGGGTAGCATAGCACACTTTTACTGTATCAGGGCTAGAATCTTCACAGGACTGTGTCTCATCGTCATAGTTCCTCCAAGACATTGCGGAGAATAATACGGATAGAAATGTCTTGTCCGTGTTATTGTGTTCACAGTCATATTTCCATTTAATCGGTCTGCAATAGTGTATTTTTGGATCTATTTCCTCTTTAGTCAAGGATGGCAGTAAATCTGGAAACTGCCTGAAACAATTTTTACTAATTTACTTATTGAATATATATAACCTTTTTTATAATTGCAATTAAAGAACGAGACGAGCATGCCGCTCGTCGACAAGTCCTTAACAGTAACAACACCATACAGTGGGCTTAGAATGTGACAAAAAAACACGACACAACCAATGTCCGCAGGTTGAAAACCCAAGGGCACACACCTCTGACATTTCTAAAAAGTTATGTGTGTATTCTTTGTGAATTACCGCTCGCTTTAACGGTGAAGGAAAACATCGTGGGGAAACCTGCATACCTGAGAAGTTCTCTGAATTTCGAAGGTATGTGAAGTCTGCCAACCCGCACTACGCCAGTGGTGGACTAAGGTCTAAACCCTCTCATTTGTAGAGGAGGCCCGTGCTCAGCAGTGGGCAGTATATAATACAGGGCTGGTATGGTATGGTAAACTAATATGTACAGCCAGCCACATAAGGCGCTGAATAAATTCATAATTCCAAATCGCTTATAAATTTTTAGTTCAATTTAAACTTTATTTTTTCTTTTGTGGCGGCATAATTAACAATATCGCCACCTATCAACACGGCTGGGAACTACTTAAGTAAGTTGTCAACTAGATGACCGGTATCGACGATTAGCAGATGAAGCCCAAAAATTGCACCAGATGGCAATGCACGATCCGGAATTGCGAGAGCAATATTCGCGCGAAGCGAAGTATATATATCTCCTCCGAGTAGAAACCATCGGAGAGGCCGCGGCCGGTCGGGCGCGACATCTGCCTGACTGGGAATCTTCCCCCTGTTATAGAGGAACGTATCCATCTGTTCCTCTACAGCGGCAACGCCCTTTCGCCGCTAAACTTTGTTTGAAGTAAAGTTAATCTCTTCTAATTTATGACAGAAGAATGAAGAGAAAATAAAATTTGGGTCTGTTTTGAAGTTTTAAATTTGTTCAGCTACTTATGTGACTGACTGCACCTAATTACTTTACAATTGATGTTGCATATTTGACGTAATACATATAATCCTAACTATATTTATAATTTACTTACTTATACAACTCCCATATTCCATCATTCACCGACACTTTCTCCCCCAAACGCTTGTAAATTTTATTGAAGACGAACTCATATCCATATTGCGCTGAAGTGTGGAGCGCTACTCTGTTATTTGGATCCTCTTTTAACCACCTATCAATCTTCACCAACATTTCTTCTACACTATCGCTCCGTTTCGCGAATTCAGGGTGCTCATCATCTATAAATGTTGTATCAACATACATTACATCTATTTTGATTGGATCTCCCTTCTTATCATGCAGTTGTAGGTATTTATGTACGTCGTTCTGCCGTATTCTAAAATCTCCGGTGTATAGAATGGTTTTGTTCGGTATTCTGAATAGAAACATCACTGAGCCGATGCAGTGGCCAGCTGGGATTAATGTCACTTCTATGTGTTGATCACCGATTGTAACGGTTGTGGTTCCTGTTACAATAATTATTACATACATAAATAACATCACGCCTTTTCTCCTTTTCAGGGGTAGGTACAGGTGTAATACACCCACATTCCGCCACTGACTGACTGACTTGGCAGCATAGTTGTATTACATTACGAGTGCCGTGCTAAACTCCCGGATTTGAACCCCAGGTTTTTTTTTATGGTATTGAATGACGAGACGAGCATGCCGTTCGCCTGATGTATGTATGTCTAATGGGGACGTATGCAGTCGCACAGACGGGTGATCAGTTCACTTCCTTGGGAACCATTTCACCCTTAGTCCCAGTTTGGGTGGAGCTGCCACTTTCGCTTTGGTTCGGTTCGCTTCGCAGGTATCATTTCCAGGGGCCGCATTCACCATAGGGAGTTTCGGCTGTGGCACAGCTAGACCTTGGAGGCATCGTGGCTCCCTTCCAGGTGTGAACCTTCCAGGTTGCCGATCTCTGCCCAGCACCGCCTTCCACTGAGGGTCCCGCCACTTTGACCGTGAACGATCATTGCAGCAGGAGCCAACAGGGGGGCAGCGCTCAGCCTATGCGGTGAGGGCCACACAGGCTGCCAGGCCCAGTCTGCCCACATACTCTCCCACCCCCCAGGCGGCGTCCCCCAGTCTGACATAGCGTCGCTCCCCTTTCCTTGGCTATTCGTGACAGTCTCCATCCTGAAGCACTGGTTTTACTGGTGCTCCTGCAGTATGCCCCCTTCTACTCTTACAAACCTTTTTGTTACCTTACTGAACCTGATTATGTCTCCTAGCTTTACCTCCTGTAGTTGTGCTATTTCCAGTCTGTCTGTTCCCAGTATCTCCCATCTTGGCAGAGAGTACATTGAGCACTCCGCCAGAAAGTGGATGCTGGTCTCCTCTTCTCCGCATTCTGGACACGAGGCGTCTTCGGTCTTACCTATTATTTTTAAGTGCCTGTTCAGCGTACCGTGTCCAGTCATGATTCCTATAATGGTTCTTATGTCCTCCTTCCTGTATTGGAGTAGGCTTCTTGTTTTCTTCTGGTCTAGCGTCTTGATGAAGATTTTAGATTGGCGACAGCCCTTCATGTCTCTCCATCTGACGTTTGTTTCTGTAGCTATCTTCCTGCTGATTACTCCCTTCGTGATTTTTGCCGGTATAGGTAAGTACGGCTCCGGCCCTATGAATGTTTCATCAGCTCCCTCTCTTGCTAGCTCATCGGCCTTCTCATTTCCTGTGGTTCCTTGATGGCCAGGTACCCAGGCGACGATGACCTCTTTGTCGGCTGCTAGTGTGTTCAGTTTGCTTTTGCATTCTTTCACTAGGGCCGACGTTGTCTCTGGTTTGTCAAGTGCCTTTAAGGCTGCTTGACTATCACTATAAATCAGTATTGTGCTGATTTCCTTATTGGTTATTTGCTTAGTGCGATCAGCGCATTCCAGAATGGCCATTATTTCCGCCTGGAATACGCTCGCATATCTGCCTAGCTTTATTGTGGTTTCTTCTGTGTTGGGTGGCGTGGTTATAAATATTCCTGCCCCCGACAATCCTGTTGATTCCTTCCTGGATCCATCTGTGAAGCATTCCACCGACTTATCATGGTTGTGTGGAAGCTCCCAGTTTTCTCTTTGTCCTATATGTATTCTGTATTTTTTGTCGAAGATCTTTTGTTTCTGAATTAGATCATTGTTTCCCAAGATCATCGACATTTTTCCTTGAATTGTATTGATTACATCTTTGTGTCCTTTGTTTGTGGAAGTAGTTTTCCATAGTCCATAGGACTTTAATCTGTAACATTGTTCTAATGCTCTCTTTTTAGCCTCCAGATCCAGCGGTGTAAATCCTAGAATGATGTCTAGTGCCGCAGTTGGAGTAGTTCTTAGTGCACCTGTTGTCATAAGCCCAGCGAGTCTCTGTACCTGGGCTAGTTTCTTGTAATTTGCCTTTATGGTCGCCCTATGCCACCATACCAAGGCTCCGTACAGTAGTCTTGGGAGTATGATGGCCTTGTATATCCAGTAGGTTATATTCGGCTTCATACCCCAGGTCTTGCCTATCGCTCTATTGCATTGCATCATCGCTATTTTAGCTTTTGTGCATTGCTGGCTTATGTGCGAATTGAACAGTAGTTTGTCATCCAGCACTACTCCTAAATATTTGATTTCTTTAACTATTTCTAGATTTCTGCCATCTATTACAATTGGTGACAGATCTTTGTTCTTTCTCTTTTTGGTAAACAGAACCACCTTAGTTTTGTCTGGATTGAGGTTAAGTCCTCGCTCCCTACACCACTGTAAGGCTATCCTAATTGCCATATTTAATCTGCTGCACAACATATTGAGGTCCTGTCCCACTACTAGGATAACCCCATCATCGGAATACGCCTGCATGTATATGTGCCTGCGATTTATTTCCTTGATGAGGTCATCCAGCAGCAGGCACCACATTAGGGGAGACAGGCAGCCCCCTTGCGGAAAGCCCCTGTTCGCCCTAACCGTGTATGTTATGTCACCTAATTCAGCTGTTATTAGTCTTTGATTCAGCATGTTTATAATCCATTTTTTTATTAACGGATTGATGCCTTCTCTATTTAATGAGGATTCTATCGCGTTTGATGTCGCCGTTCGCCTGATGGTAAGCGATACAACCACCCATAAACAGTAGCAACACCATCCAGCACCTTGAGTTACAAAGTACTGTGTGACATTCCACTGCGCTCGTCATCCTGAGGCATAAGATATTAAGTCTCATTATGTCCAGTAGTTACACTGGCTACAATGTCCTTCAAACCGAAACACAACAGTGCATGCACACTGCTGCTTGGCGGTAGAAATAGACATTGCGGTGGTACCCACCCAGACGGACTCTTACATATGAGAGACCTACCACCAGGTCAGGTAGTGATATGGAGTGTTGATAAATATCAGCCCAGCGCGGAAATGTGCCTGGTAAATGGTAATAGGCCTGCCCCCTACATGGAACCTAACATAGCTGGCAAAATAGATGTGTTACACATCCACTTACACCCTGAATAATTATTATCTGTTTATTAATAATACTTATATTATACTGCACCACTGCTGGGCATGGACCTGTACCACTAAGAGGGTTTAGACTAGTCATACTCAATCTTTATTTATACCATAAAATGTCTTATGGTGCTACTACTTCAATTCTTAAAATGTTGTTTAAAGGAGATGTCTGCTTGTTTATAGGCCTCAAAATATAACTGGGCTCAAACTCTAAGGATATTAAAGGGGAAAAAATATGGATCTTGTATCCATTAAAAAAATATTTTTAGACCCCTTCATTTATAACTTACTTTTTTATAAATGTTCAGTTTGTGTAGTTACTAGTTAAGTAAAATAAAATTACATACAGGGTCATTTTGACATTGCGTTAATAAATGAAATCACATACTTATCTCGTCGAAACTAACGCTTTCCATTAAGTTATTTTAAACATAGATGTAAAATAAAAAAGTGTAAGTTTCGAACAAAATAAATATTCATAAAAAGTAACTAAGTTTACACGACCTTATGCCACTACTACTGCTCTAAGATAATTTGTCGCAGCGGCAACATTATACTTTCATTCAGAAATACACTTTCGCACAAACCATATTCGCACTAAACTACGAAATGTTCAAAAAATTTGAAAACTACTACCTGGATTTTTGGGCAATAATATTCGTTATTCATGGATGATTTTTGACAAGATGTTAGAAGAGGTAAAGACGAATATGTGGTTTCATTTAGTAATGCAATGTAAAAATGACCCTGTATATCTTAAAATCGGAGGACTTTAAAATTATATGATTAATTGCAAAAGCCTAGTTTTTGGGAGTACTATCCAAATATATATAAAGTATCTTGTTTAGAATTTTAAGCCTGTTATTGGACATGTCTTTTTATATTTTATTTATTTTAAAATAAAATGTATTCATATTTAACAGAATCATTTCATTCTAATAGGGTTAGCATACAGTTCAGGTGATCCTGAGAAATTTTCTTTAGTTTTGGTGAAATTTATAAAGTCATTTGGACGGTAGGTTGCGTAGGTTTAGACCTTAGCCCACTATTCTCACCTAATGCGAGTGAACTTTACATACCTTTGAAATTATGATTTACATCTAGATATGTAGGTTTTCTCACTATTTTTTCCTTCACAGTTAAAGTGAATGAGAATTGATTAACAATACACAAACTTCGAAAAGTCTGAGGTGTGTGGTTGGATTTTGAACCTACAGACCTTTGGCTAAGCAGTCCATTCCATGCCCAACTAGGCTATCTCACACTTAATACTTTTTAATTAAAAATAAAACTTGTCTCAAATTAATGTAATACATGAAGTTTAGTTTCATGCATTTTTGTTCAAGTTCCATTTAAAGCTAAAAAACTTACCAAGTTTCAAAGTATGTATGTAATCACAAATTTCATCATTTTCTTTCTGTTCTGCAGTATATCTAACAATTTTCATTGACTCTTCAGTCATATATATTTTGGCGCCATTTCTCGCCATATTGTTCACCAATTTATATCTGTATAGGCCTTCGGTATGGTCGGTGTGACAATGACTTAAAAAATATGCTTTCTTATTCGTATTCATGAAATTATCCACGTGAATATCTGGAATATCTTCTATAACACCGTTAAAGGAGCTTGCGCAATACATTTCAAAAATAGAACACTATAAATCGTGTTACTTTAAATTTTCACTTTCCGTATTTGTCTTCGCGCACTTTATCTTATAAAAAAATATATATAAATGCCATCGCGATCACAACTCACAACATATGTAGCTTTTCAGACGAAACCGAGCAGAGTACAGTTGACATTAATTAACAGATATAATATGCTCTTTTCCAAAGTAACGACGAAGCTGTACCTCTGAGTCTGTGCTCTTGACTCGAGTTTCTGGTTTGCAATTTGCAAGGCGCAAATACTTGAAAACTCCAGTACATAGAGCGTAAAATTGTAAATAGTTCTCAGTTGTCAACTTGTCAAGATAAATAATAACAGTGAGGTTGCTAGACTATAATTAAAAATTATGCAGTAGACTAATATATATTATTACTAATATAATAGAAAAAAAAGCGGATTACTTCTTTAAAAATCTTTTATTGTTCACATCCGCATTCGTCTTCGAAAACATCGTACGACCGTTCTTTGACATTATATTTTCATATTTATACATAACTAGCTTTTGCCCGCGGCTCCGCTCGCGTGAATGAGTTTTCCCGGTATAAAAGACAAAAGTCCCGCTTAAAATGTAGCTTATATGACACGTTCATAGATTTACCATAGCAGCGCCATCTATTGATTACTTACTCAACCCAGTCGAAAGGTATCGACATCTGTTAGAATCATTCATAGCAGCGCCATCTATTGATTACTTACTCAACCCAGTCGAAAGGTATCGACATCTGTTAGAATCATTTGGAGTTAAGATAATTGTGACTGTCAAATAATAACAGACAAATAATTAGCAATAAATTAAAATTGCGACTATAATTTGAGATTTAAACTATCCTATCTCTCAAGTTGGATCGAACTGCACATGGTGTGCGAATTTTATTATAATCGGTTAAGTGGTTTAGGAGTCCATTGAGGACAAACATTGTGACACGAGATTTATATATATTAAGAAGATTATTGAATACATCGTCTAACTAACCAGCAACTTAAAACAGAATAAAAACATTTTATAGGATCTTAATTATATACCCGATATGGCGATAGGCTCACCACCTATCACATCATGGGACGGAATACGCACGGCGAAAAGTGGGTGCACTAGTTGCGCCTCTGCCTACCCCTTCGGGGATAAAAAGGGTGAGTGTGTGTGTGTGTGTTAATTATATACAGAGGGTCATTTGGACATTACCTTACTGAATGAAACCATATACTTATCTCATTGAAAATAACACTTTCCATTAAGCTATTTTAACCAAGTATGCAAAATAAAAAGAGCAAGTTTGAAAAAAAATATTACTAAAAAGTAACCGCTTACACGCCTAATGCCAAAGAACATTCGTCGCAGCAACAACATTACACTTTCAGTCAGAAAAACACTCATACACGCCATATTCGCACTAAACTACTAATTCATAAAAAAAATCAGGAAAGTTATACTGATACTTTTTGTGAAAATATTAGTTTTTCGTGGATGATATTTGGCATAATGTTCGCAGAGGCAAAGACGAGTAGGTGGTTTCATTTCTTAATGCAAAGTCAAAACAACCCTGTATAAAAAAGTGCTTTCTTATGAAAACCTAATAACATTACTCGTTTTGAAAAACGATTGATGGGATTGTTGATATCTCTTATAGTCGAAATCGACACTTATTATCAAGAACAGAGCAGAAAAATGTAATTTTAACACAAAGTGATCCAAATACTTTTATTTCTTTATCAAATGGAAAACTTTTATTTTATTTTACCGCCCTCAAAGAAATTTGAATTATTTTACTTATTGAGACTAAATACACATTATTTTTCTTTTTGACAAATCTAAATACATTTTCTTTTACTGAACTAACTACTTCGTAATACTAAAACAATATACAAATACCATACATCAGCGATTAATTCAATAAGGCCCACTTGCGCGCGATACTCGGGTTAAATAAGCAAATGCAGAGCTTGTAAACTCGAGGTTAGATAATTCAATTTTAACTCTTGTTGCGCCTTGCACACCTAAAAATAACACTGGGTTAGCAAACCTGACATTTCTTCTTTTTTAGCTGTCAACATTGAAATGTGTATTCGTTTCCATTGTAATCCGACTAAAGATGAATGAATAAACAAAAAACTAAACTTTTATGTCTATATCTTTTACACTACAGTACAATGTATATTAGGCTGTCTTTTATGTGCTGCAGTTTATGACAGTTAATGACGTTTTATTTTAATCGTATTATTTCGTGTCACTTCACTTCTGTGGTTTGGTGTATGTTTAGGAAGTGTTGAAATAATTTGTTTTTAAAGAAATGGATAAAAATAATAATTTCAAACCTAGTGATAATATGCTCCTTTGTGATATAGTTGCGAAATTAAAAAATGTGACTAAAAATAAAAATACTGATGTAGCTATGCAAGTAAAGTACTATGCAATGGTATTCACACCACAAAACATTTTAGTAACAAGTAATTAATGACAAATAAATGTATTAATCCGTATATGTGTACAGTTTATTGCTCCTAAAACATGTGGAAAGGAAGATATTTGATAAAAAATCGTCGTAGCTTGTCTCTGCTCTTCTTCAGTCCTTGGCAGAGATATAAATACCTTATACAACCTGGCTATGGCATCAGTTACACTGTAGATTTGTGCACGCAAGTCAATAGCTGGCTTCCAGTAGCATAAACCCATAGTGCACATAATAATTTATTCATGAGTGATAAAGCCCCAGTGAAAAAAAACTTTGTACCTACCTCTGAAATTCTAACATTTATGATAAAATTGCAAGCTGGTTGGAAATTAACTACACAATATCTAATAGATTACTTATATTGGTACCCAAAAATATATATAAAATTATGTAACTCACATATGATTGTGTGAGTACTGCAATTTATATTTAATTTTGTTTAGTTAATAGAGCACGCTTTCTTTTTTAAGTCGAAATCTTTTATAAAACTCTTTGTCCCTTTGTGAATTACAATAATCTGACCGTTCTTCGACCCTTCTGTAATAGAAGCTTGAACTAATATACTTAATACTTCGTCATCATCAGAGAATAAAGAATCATTGGTCATTTCAATATTTTAACTAAACACATCACAAAATAGAATATTATACAGCGGAACATAGCCTCAATGCTAGCGACTAACCCACTAACCATAGCGAAAACCACAAAAGTGAAGTGACACATAATAATACGATTAAAATAAAACGTCATTAACTGTCATAAACTGAAGCACATAAAAGAAAGCCTAATATTTATTTATTTATTTATTTAAAAATACAATTGTGAACTTACAGCTAAGCCAAAACGCACACAATGTTACACTATACTAAGAACAATTTACAATTATAATTTACTTAAATGAAATATGGCATACTACATGTACAATATACATTGTACTGTAGTGTAAAAGATATAGACATAAAAGTTTAGTTTATTGTTTATTCATTCATCTTTAGTTGGATTACAATAGAAACGAATACACATTTCAATGTTGACAGCTAACAAGAATAGGTCCGGTTTGTTAACCGTGTTATTTTCAGGTGTGCAAGGCGCAACGAGAGTTAAAATTTAATTATCTAACCTCGAGTTTACAAACTCTGCATTTGCTTATTTAACCCGAGTATTGCGCGCAAGTGGGCCTTAATGTTTTCAAGTCATTAATTAATAATTATAAAATGTGTCTCACAATTATTACACTTATTTTGTACTCATTATTTACTTAGGTAACCCTGAGCTATGCTTCTCGGGGTCATTTGAGAATTGACATTTCGAGAATGTTTTACATTGCGCAAGAACTTCCGGAGCGTCTGTACTAGCGGCAATATTTTACATTTTAGAACCGAAAACAAAATAAATTTAAAAAACATTTACTTCCAACACTTACTACAGCATAATATATGAATATACTAGTTGTTCCTTGCGGCTGCGCCTGCTTGAAAAGCCTTTCCTGCTACAAAAGTCCCTAAAAGTCTGTAGCGATGTATAGCGCCACCTGCACTTCGCCAGCGCTATCTTCTTAAAATAATGCCATTATTTCCCATGGAAGCAAATGACCGGGATAAAAGTAGCCTATGGACTATCCAGGACCTGTTCTACCTGTATGCCAAATTTCATCCAAATCCCTTCAGTTGTTTCTGCGTTTACTTCTAACAAACATCTGAATATTTTTATAAGTAATATTTATATAGTTGGTAATTCAAGTCGCTTTGTTCCAATAGACTATATTTACTATTTAGAATATTACCAATTGTAAAGCCAAAAACTTTATCATAGCTTATGTTCATTTACCTAGTCGATGCAAAATTTGTGTTTTTTTTTATTGCATTGAATGACGAGACGAGCATGCCGTTCGCCTGATGGTACCTAAGTGATACGACCACCTATAAACAGTAGCAACACCATCCAGTACCTTGAGTTCCAAAGTACTGTGTGACATTCCACTGCGCTCGGCATCCTGAGACATAAGGTGTTAAGTCTCACTATGTCCTGTAGTTACACTGGCTACAATATCCTTCAAACCGAAACACAACAGTGCATGCACACTGCTGCTTGGCGGTAGAAATAGACATTGCGGTGGTACCCACCCAGACGGACTCTCACATATGAGAGACCTACCACCAGTGATTAATGTAATTAATTAATTGAAATCGGCCGTCGTTAGTCAATAGCCAGAATAAGTCATAATATTATTACTAAGCACCACGGGCGTAGCTATAGCTTTCACATGGGGCGGAGGTCCTAAGATATAAAAAATTTAGTGACCTGGGTTCTTGCCTTGCATGACACCGTATCCCCCCCCTCTTATATACGCCCATGCTAAGCACTACTGTTTGAATGTTGAAAATTCTTTCATTAGAAGTGAGTATAATCGTCTACGCTTATTTTTTTTGAAACCACAAGTTGGAACTTCGATTCTCAAGCCGAACTATAATTTTTTTTTAGCTTTTAAACTCTTTTGGCTCGAGTAATCTACTGATCTACATCTTATTATGTCATCATCATATATCCATGGCATATCCAACTACATTCGTAAATCTTTGGTGATAGTTTTGTCAAAAAGTGTCAAATAAGGCACATTTAAGTTTATTGATTTCAAATTAAAATTAAGTTTATTTTAATTACACTATTTTAATAAATTAGAGATTTTCTTTGTGAATCATCTACAAACTTATTTTTTCACAACCGGAAATGACTCAATAACGAGGCAAACAATATTTAATTTAATGTGAAGCAAACAATATTAGAACAAATTAAATACGTGTATAACATTATTAATTTACTACTATTATTCATAATGATTTTAATTAAAAGGATAAAGAAGAAATAGCCCGCTAAGATAATTTATGGATGCCAGCATTACATAATCACTTCTTGACGCTATACAGAACATAATATTGTCTATAGTATGAAAAGGGCGCAGCATAGCAACACTGGGTATCGATTACAATATAAAATGTTTTCACTATCGGCCAACAGCAATCTAGTCATTGGATAATATCATTTATGTTGTTAAAAAAGTATAATAAATATACCCATAACTTCGATTATTTAATTATAATTATTGGTACAAAAATATCAATGTAAAATTTACGAATATGTTAGATACGTACTATATTATATTTAATTTTATATAATTATAATTGATATTTTGGACATGTGAGTTCTTCTATAATCGTAATATATTGTTTTTAATTGGTGAAAGTTGTAAGTTTGCAATTGGTGGCAAATATTTTACTAGAAATAATATGGCATCTACTTTCAGTGAATCATATTTTTTTTATTTTATAAATGAATTATCGGCTTATTTACACAGTAACAATGTTTTAAAACTTAATTAATACGTTACAGTATTTTATATTGAATTTCGAGTCCCAGAAATTATTTAATAACAATATGATCTAATGACAAATATTATTTAGGTTACTTCGAATGATTACTTTCAAATTCGATTCGAAAATTAAATTTCCATATCGATTTTAAAAACCGTGCTGCCACGAACAATGTTGCAAGCATCTTTACCGCGCAAATTACATCACCATGTCATGGCAGACATTTGACGGCGTTTGCTAAAATTTTCGACTTTTCGTGACATGTACGTCATTACGACATTTGATTGATAAATTTCCAAAGGACCCATCAAAAATAGTTTGTTTGAAAGTTAGTTTACGCGCTAAATGTATTTGTTTTAATAAACTTTATATCGTATTACAATGTGATAGTTTTCTGGCCATATTTGGTGACGCCGTAGGGATAATCCAAAATGAGCGACCAAAAGTGCGTGGTTGAAGGCTGCAATTTAGAATATGATGTGGTGTGCAGCTTTTCGTTCTATAAGTGAGTATTTTGTGTGTTTTATTTCGTTATTACGCCCTTTGAATGTTAGGGGCGTAATGGTGGACTTAGTCTATGAATGTCGCCTCGTGACCCCTTCGAGAATTGTGAAATTTCATTCGTAAACACACTGTGTTCTATACAACCTTGTCGTATGTTTATATTTCTCATTTCTGTTTATAACCAATATTATTGTCTTATGCGTGTCATTTGGTGGTTTTCTTGTATACTGAATAATTACACTTCGTAATTAGACCAAAAATTACTGAAAAGTGCTACTTTTGTGAGGAAAAATGGGGTGTAGAGGTAAATTCGTATTGGAAAATGATTTTTTTATTGCTAATAAACTATCTTCGAATTGTATATGGCTATTTTAAAGTTTGTTTTAACATGTTCTTAAAATTAAAGTATATTAAGGTCACATTACTAATTATAATTGTAAACATAATATTGTGTTTGATAAATAAATTATTCAAAGTGTAACAAATTAACATAAGAATAATTTGATAAATAATTCTAAATAGGTATTACAAAACTACAGTTTTACAAATAGATGACACACATTACATGTTGGATTTTTAAAATGGTTATTTCTTGCAAAATGTTTGTTTTTTTGCAATATTTGACCTTATAACTACTCAAACCTCTAATGGTCCCATAGTCTTTTGATCATTATAATCAAAAGGACTTATGCATCAAAAAAGTTTTTGTATATCGCACCTTTAGAACGAAAACGACACAATTCAAAATGATTGAAATCTGAGTTATCGTCATAAAATTACTTAAAACGAAGTTCTCAAGAAAACGATAATTCAAACACACCCATATTCGAGCGGGAACAGGACAAAACTGCTATATCGGGCCCTTTTTATTATATGTTAATAAGAAATATACCAGTTTTAAGTCATTTTATGACGATAACTCAAATTTCGATCATTTTGAATTGTGTCGTTTTCGTTATACAGGTGCGATATATGCTCATTTTCTTGCTGATCGTACATTCTATTCAAAATCTGTGAATGCAGATCTTAATGTCTTCAAAAATGATGGACAGTCTCCTTAGAAAATTTTCTTGTAGCTACAGCAGTCAAGGTAGCTGCCCTTACTGCCCCATCTCAATAATTCACTGTATATACATAGTATGGCCTAAAGGCATATCACACCTTTAGGACGAAAACGACACAATTAAAAAAAAAAATGGGTTATCACCATAAAATGACTTAAAACTAGTCCCTTTTAATGAAAATAAAAAATGGACCGATATAATAGCTTTGTCCCTTTTCCCGCTTGAATATGGTGGTGTTTGAACTATTGTTGTATTGAAAACTTCGTTTTAAGTAATTTTATGACGATAACTCAATTTTCGTTTTCTTTTAAATTGTGTCGTTTTCGTACTAAAGGTGCGATATATCAGATATATATCCATTGATATATATCCTCGAACACTGAAAGGTTGTTGCAAAATATGTGATATTAGAAACCGAATCTACTACATTGATTATTTACATTAATCGGTAAAATTGGCTCTATATTAATAACAAATTTTCTAATTCTAAAACTGAGTCAACATTAGCTGGTAAAAATATATGCTGGTAGTAGGATTTCATCTGCTATATGTATAGTGTGTAATAGTGACTAGAGTTGAGTTATGGGTTCAGCCTGTGTATCCAAACAGGCCGGGATTTTCAACTGAGGGATTATCTTCTCTCTTCAATCTATACTATCTATACTAATATGATAAAGCTGAAGAGTTTGTTTGTTTGAACACGCTAATCTCAGGAACTACTAGACATATTTTGAAAATTCTTTCACCAATAGAAAGCTACATTACTCCTGAGTGCTATAGGCTACTTTTTAACCCGGAAAACTTTTCCACGCGGGCGGAGCCGCGCGCAATGTCAGTCAATAAATAATAATAAAAGTAGTTCTGGAAAATGTGACATAACAATAAATGTACTAGCTAATAAGTAATTGATATTTTGTTAATTTGATTTTTAATATGTATGGATTATGTAATCTGAATTAAATATATTAAATAAATAAAATACTTTACCTTTGCTCAGACTGGCATTGTATCCACTGAGAAATTATCATTGTTTGTCTCAAAAAGCAAAAACAACATATTAATGTGTTACCGTTATTCTCACATTTATAACTATTTTTTTCCTGTGACTCCGCCGGCATTAAAAAAAAATCCGAGTTAAAAGTCCCGTTTTATATTTTCCCGGGATAAAAAGTTGCTTATGTGTTAATCCAGGACATGATCTACCTGTGTGCCAAATTTCATTGAAATCCGTTCAGTAGTTTTTACGTGAAAGAGTAAAAAACATCCATACATCATTACAAACTTTCGCATTATAATATTAGTAGAACTAGGTGGTGCTCGCGGATTCACCAGCGTGAAAGCCCACTACATAAGTCCCTTAATCACTGCAATGATCCATAACGCTGTCTGTACGACCCTAGCAACATCTATTTAAAAAATCATTCGTAATTTTTATATATGTCACAGGAGCAAATTACCAGAATGAAAAGTTAAAGCTGTAGGTATATAAATTCCAGAATCTGGACAATCCATGCGCTAAAGGTCATGTCCGCTTTTTCTATGGGTACTGGTTCTTTACTTCCAACAAAATCTAACCAGCCTCATATTTTATCTATACTAATATTATAAAGAAGAATGATTTGACTTTTTGTTTGTTTGTTTGTAATTGATAAACTCAAAATCTACTGGACCGATTTGAAAAATTCTTTCATCAATATATCTACATTATCAGCGAGTAATAGGCTACTTTTTATCCTGGGAAAATGTAAAGCGGATTTTTGTGGATAATAAAGTGGCAAAAATGTGGAACTATTGCAAAAGCCTAGTTTTTGGGTGGTCTATACAAATATACAATAATAATTTGGTTCGATTTTACGTTGAAATATATCCGTTTTTGGACATGTCCTTTCATGTAAATCCTTTCAACTGTTTCTGGGTTTATTTCTACGATTCAGATATTTGCACAATTTTTTCGTAATAGGGAATATGCAAGTGATTTAAATTAACTTGATTATTTTTTCCTAGATACTTTGTGGTCCTGATGTTACTCCTAAACCATTATTTTTTATTTAGTTTGTATTTAATGGCATAAAACTTTATTCCAAAAGCGTAAATTATGCGCGCGAAATATAAATTCACGAAACGCATCACCATTGGTCGAAATGTAAAGTGACGTCACAGAGCACATTATGGGATTTATATTCATGCTTTGCTAGTCGTATTTGAGAGAAAAAATGATTTTATTTATATTCCTGTAGTGTTTTCTATTACCTATTGCGATTTTGATACATAATTATACTAGGAATTATTAAGAACAGTGACAGAAAGTGGTTTTGTCAAAGCAGAACCGGATCATCTACCAAAATAAGTATATAATTTTATGATGACAACATATTTTGCATCAAATTATGATTTTACGTCTACCTCGGTCAAAGGAGTAAAAGTGGAAAAGTAATTATTGTATATATCATATGTTTTTATCTATTAAATCGGTTATTATGCATATGTGCACACAGCAATACTTACCTAAACATAACCTTAAATGTTGTTAACATTCTCCTAACTTTATTACATTTTAATAGATTTTAATGAATGTTGTGTGTGTGTGAAATGTTAAAGTATTTGATGAAGAAATAGATACCTAACGAATATTTTTTGTGTGTTATGCTCTACTGAGTTTTCTTTCACCTTTTATTTTTACTTCTGACCAATTCACACCATTTTAACTGACAAAATATAATATACTTACATTAAAATGATCTTCACAACAGCGTAAACGCGATATTGAAGATACTTTATCGCTTCTCATAAAATAACACCATTGTTTACATATTTTCGTATCTCTTAGAACAGAAAAAAGCACTTTATCTGGTGTACTTCTAATAGTTTTTTGGCACATTGGTACCATGCAATATCTATAAAATGTTTTTTTAGCTTCTTTCATAACTTAACAGCGATTGAAACTGAAAAACCTTCAGTCGTAACTCTCTATGCATACAGTAAATAACACTGAACGTGCTCTGTGACGTCATCCGAAGCGCGCGAAAATGGAGGCGTTTGAACACGTCAAATTTAATCGATATTTTAAATATTATTTAAAAAAATAATTAGTAAACTTTCAAAAATATTTATGTTTTTTACTTTATTATAACGAAGTAAAGACTGGATTAAACAAATAAAAAAAATGTATGCATATTCCCTATTATAATAGTAAGAGGGATAATATGGGTAAATTATCTATTGCATATTTTTGTCCCCAGTGCCAACATCTCTTCGGACAATGAGGGCAAGAGACAGGACTGGATCGATGGGGCTATGCATGAGCAGAGCGAGTGTCTGTGGCGACACGTCAGCTTGCAGTTATGTGGGTGAGTGTCAGGGGCGCCATGGTCCTCGACATTTATTTATTGGTACACCAACAGTAACTACTGGTGGTAGGTCTCTCATATTTAAGAGTCCGTCTGGGTGGGTACCACCGCAATGTCTATTTCGACCGCCAAGCAGCAGTGTGCATGCATTGTTGTGTTTCGGTTTGAAGGACATTGTAGCCAGTGTAACTACAGGACATAGTGAGACTTAACATCTTATGTCTCAGGATGACGAGCGCAGTGGAATGCCAGACAGTACTTTGTAACTCAAGGTGCTGGATGGTGTTGCTACTGTTTATGGGTGGTCGTATCGCTTACCATCAGGCGAACGGCATGCACGTCTCGTCATTAAATGCCATAAAAAAAAAATACATAACGTGTTTGGAAGAGCCGGTAGGGGTCGACCGCAGCGATCCTTCGAGTGTCATATATCTGTCATTCTTGGTAAGGGCTAGGTCAAAAGTATCCTGAACCGGCGGAAATGCAGGAAAACATTGATGAAGGTGGGGGGAAGCGAGAGAAGTATGCCAGAATCGAGCAAGTGATAATCCATAGTCTCTGCCTACCCCTATGGGATAGAGGCGTACTATGTATGTTTAGTTGAAATAATGTAAAGAACTAGTCTAGTCACCAGTTGGCTACTTGACAAGATAAATTTGATTTTGACAAATTAGTAGTAGTAGACTGTTGACTGCCTCGGTGGCGTAGTTGTATTGCGTACGCGTTACGAGTACGATTAGCGCGCTGAGGTCCGGGGTTCGAATCCCAGGTCGAGCCAAAAACATGGTGACTGGGTATTTCCATCTTAATAATTACGCAAAATTAGTCGCAGCTCGGAGTCAGGAAGTTGTCGGTGTGATACTCCCGTACCTCGGAAAGCACGTAAAGCCGTTGGTCCTGCGCCTGATCTCTCTCCGGTGAGTGAAGGAATAGCGAGTGCACCTCTGTATTGCGCACACACTTGTGCACTATAAAATATCCTGCGTATCTAGCTGATCTCCGTTGAGATTGGTTGCCGTGGCCGATATCGGCTAGGAAGGGATTAGTAGGCTGCCTCAATATTTAGTCATCTTGTCCGCAGCTACCACTTCGAGCTGGACAACCAGGGACTCTGGATCGATTCCCCGATGCTCCCTGAACTGCTCACGGTCCAGGAGAAGGCTCCAGTTGTGGTGCAGACACCAGCAGATAAGAAAAGTGAGTACATCTTGTTACTTTCAATATTTGAATTGATGTTCTCGTAATTTATATTTTAACAGTGAAGGAAAACATCGTGAGGAAACTTGCATACCTGAAAAGTTCTCTATAAGAATAACGAAGGTATGTGAAGTCTGTCCGCACTAGAGCAGCGTGGTGGACTAAGTTAAGGCCCGTGATCAGCAGAGGGCAGTATATCGCACCTTTAGATCGAAAGCGACACAATTCAAAATGATCGAAATATGAGTTATCGTTATAAAATGTCTTAACTCTTAAAACGAGGTTCTCAATAAAACAATAGTTCAAACACAGCCATATTCGAACGGGAACAGAACAAAACTGTTATATAGGAGTGAGGCGTATTTATCGTAACAGTTATTTATAACAGGTATAAACAAATAGCAATCGATAACTGTTTCGAACAAATTGAAAAAAGCAGTTCCAGTTCCACACCTCGCAAAGTGACCAAATCTTTCGGTCCAAAAGTTCCTTTACACAAAATAACAAGCTTCTCTTTATTCTTGCTTATGATATTTTCATTGATAAGAAAGGGATAACATCTGTTACTAGTGACAATCTGTTATAGACAGTTCCATATGTTCCAGTTTGTTATGATAACAAAACGTTCTATACCTTTTGTCACAAGCTTCTCTCTAGTCTTACTTGCGACATTCGTCTTAGTAAGAAAGAGATAACATATGTTAAAGTGACAGCCAGTTATGCTCAGCATCTATTATAGGCGGATTGGACCGCAACAGTGTGGCGAGCATTTTTGCGTAGTTGTCAGTGTTTCCACTTTGAAGGATTTATCCCTTTTTGAGGGGAAATGGCCTTATTTTGTAAGGGATTTAGGAAAATTGGGGGGAAAATCAAGCTTAAGGTTTAAAAAATATTTGACTAATATACACCACTCCATTTATATGTTTTGAAAGAAATTCAATCGATTTGTTGTAAATGTTATCTATTAAATCAAATTTATCATGTAAATTTTTCTATTGCCAGTTGCAAGGATGGTTTTTAGACGATATAAAAGTTGATCCAGGTTAAGAGACCCTATAGAACAAGTTTTATTCGTACTTAAGTACCTATTTTCCATTATTAAATACGTGAAACGCCATTTTTATAATAATGTTCGCTCACATAGTTTTTTTTTTTAAATCTCAGGAATTTCAGGGTTATATCTTCTAAAATCTAGGGTAAACTCCAAATGACAAGGAGAAACCACTGGTGCTGCGTTCATTTTGTTTAATTTTCTAGGTGAGCTGCGCGCGGCTTGACAGACGGATTTTGATTTACAGTTTTGAAGCTTCTGTCTAGTCTTACATGTGACATTCCTATGAGTAAGAAAGAGATAACCAGTTTCCAATAATAACCTGTTAACTACTTTTTTGGTACAATCAAAACACAAACGGTAACAAGTTCTAATGGTCACTATATAGTAATAAGTAACCACCTGTTATTTTGTAATAGGATTTTGGAACTGTTATTTCAATGTAACTGGAACAGATGTAACAAGTATCTAATTTTGCCTGTTATGACTCACGCCTACACTAGAGCAGCGTGGTGGACTAAGCTAAGGCCCGTGATCAGCAGAGGGCAGTATATCGCACCTTTAGAACGAAAGCGACACAATTCAAAATGATCGAAATATGAGTTATCGTTATAAAATGTCTTAAAACGAAGTTCTCAATAAAACAATAGTTCAAACACAGCCATATTCGAACGGGAACAGAACAAAACTGTTATATCGGTCCGTTTTTACACGCTTTATATTAGCTTCACTTGTATGTATGTATGTTTGTAACTCTTGACCCACTTTAGTTAATCACAGTATCAAACTTCACCTACCCACCTAAGCTATCGACGTTTACCAAACGATTCCGCGATGCAGAGGCCGAAACGCGCAACACTCCGCCACACGCGCAACATACGACGCGTGACATTTTATCATATGCTAATATGTTGAGAAAAATATACAGAATTTAATTGTATTTTCAAAAAATATATATTTCGTTTTTTTATTGAGTTATGAAAGAAAATGTGAAAATTTTATGCTATACTAGCGCCATCTGTTGGCGTGTTTGTTAAATTGACAATAGTGAACAGAACTAAAAAATTAAAAATAAATAATAGTTTAAAAAAACTAAAAAACACGCTTTATAGAAAATCCAACTAAAAAATAGAAAATAAATTTGAATTAAGAATAGTGTAAATAAGAAAAACATGTATTTTATTGTATAAAAAGCGTGGGGTGCTTTTTAAGATATTATCAAAATGATATATAATACTTCTACTCATATTATCTGTCAATAAAATATTTATAACTATTGTCACCATGCACCCCACGCTTTTCTTACAATAAAATATTTTTTTTTCTTATTTACACTATTCTTAATTCAAATTTATTTTCTATTTTTTAGTTGGATTTTCTATAAAGCGTGTTTTTTAGTTTTTTTATTATTATATTTTAATTGAAAATATACCAGTTTTAAGTCATTTTATGACGATAACTCAATTTTCGATTTTATTGAATTGTGTCGTTTTCGTTCTATACGTGCGATTATAACACAAGGCTGATATTATTATTATCACCAGTGTAATAGGAATGTATAGACGATTTTTTTTATTTATATCAAAAATGTACAGTCTGCCTCAAATATATGTAACCGTGTACAGAGACAAAAAGTATGAATTACTGAGTAATTAATATAAAACATCTTGTCAACGTATGCATTTGTTTGAGGCTGACTGTCTGTCATTCAAAACGTAGCAAGTAACGAATTTTAAAAATCTACTGAACTAAATAAGTTGTAATCTTCAATATCCATGGATAGCCAAATGACAGGAAAGAGATGCAGATAGTAAGGCGTGACGTCGGCGGGCTTACTGTGCGGCGTAAGAAAGAGACAATGATATAACCTAGCTATGTAACCGCTCTTACAGCAATATTTTAAATGTGAATTAGTTAATTTTTATGCTGATGACCCAATAGGGTAGTTGACTACCTTTTTTAAAATACATTTATCATATAGTAGCTTTTGCGCGCGGCTCCGCCCGCGTGGAAAAGTTTTTCCGGGATAAAAAGCCTATAGCACTCAAGAGTAATGTAGCTTCCTATTAGTGAAAGAATTTTCAAAATCGGTCCATTAGTTCCTGAGATTAGCGCGTTCAAACAAACAAACTCTTCAGCTTTATAATATTAATTAAGTATAGATAAATTAATGTCATCAAAAATCTAACAAAAAGAATTTTCAAAATTGGCGCATTAATAAGTAAGGTATAAAGCTTTGTTTGGCGGAAGGGGTAGTTGTCAAATAACGGTAATATTAGACTGTGACGTCACCGAGTGTTACAGGCCATAACGCTGCTTGCGTGCAAAAGAGATAGCGCGATATCCCCAACACGCCCCCACTTTTGCTCACAACAATATTTTAAATATGAATAACTACTTTATTTTACAACCAGTTTTGACGCTGAATTTACAGAATGATTTCTTTTTCCTGTTATTTTCTGTTACATATAAAATAATGTACCAGGCATGTGGCAGGAACCGGTGAAACTGGCCCGTAAAGATTTGGGCTTGATTGCTAATGTTTATCAGAAAGAGAGCGAAATTGCGTCTCTTTCAAAACCTGTAAAGAATATCTAGAACTTAAAAAGCGTTTTCACTATAAATACGTAGAGATCAAAACGAAGAAAACGTTTTTTGAGTGGCATCATCCCAGTTAAGTTTAATACAGAACAGATTATAATGCAGATTTCTCATACTTGTGATTTTAGACAATATTTGTCGAGGAATACAGCGTGTATTTACTGGTGGATTTGAAGATTATTTACTGGTGGTAGGTATCGTACGCGAAGGGCGGACTGGGTAGGTAACACCGCAGTGTCTTTCTACCGCCAGCAGAGCATGCATTGTTGTGTTCTGGTTTGAAGGACATTGTAGCGTAATTATTGGGCATTATGAGACTTAATATGTCTTAGGGTGACGAGCGCAGTTGAGTGACACGCAGTACTTTGTAATTGAAAGTTATTTACGGTGTTTGCTACTGTTTATGGGCGGTTATATGGCTAGGCGAGCGGCATGATCGTCTCGTCATTCACACACACACACACACACACACACATACACGCGCGCCTTTTATCCCCGGAGGGGTAGACAGAGGCGCAACCAATGCACCCACTTTTCGCCGGGCGTATTCCGTCCCACGATGTGATAGGGAGCGTGCCTATCGCCATATCGGACATAAATTCCAGACTCCGCGCTGATACTGAATAGAAAAACTCTATATCACTTTGCCCGACCGAAGGAGCGAACCCGAGACCTCAGCACTGCAGTCGCACCGTAATACAACTGCGCCACCGAGGCAGTCTTGGATACTAGAAAGATTTTAGTGTATTTTATAAAGAAATATTTATTAGCTAATTTTAAGTAGCAAATTCTAGATATCTAGAAGAATCTATATTTTTTACTACCAGAATTTAGGGGTTGACTCCACCAGGTATGTCGTCAGTGTAATAGGCAAGTAAAATTGTTTGAAATCATAAAAAAAAAATGTGTTGCGCCGACCCCAAGTTTAGAGCAAGTAGATTAAGGAGTTCTTTATCAATGACATATTAATTAGGACCAAAAAAAAACAAAAAAATACTTTGTAATAATCTACTTCTATTTGAAAAATGATAATTATTTTGAAATAACATTATTTGGGCAAGAATAATAAATATCCCGCACAGATTCGAACCTATATGCTAAACTATTGAGGTTTGATTCTCACAATAATTAAATAATTGCAGGGCGTGACGCGGGCGCGACATATCAGAGCCTTTACGAAAAGTTCATAGATGGAGGCCCAAAAGGTACAGTCCTTTCGTACCTTATTAATACGTAAAAATAGTTTTTTTAATATTAAATCGATTATCGATTAGTTAGAATCGATTTTTTAAATCGATAAGATCAATTTATAAGTTATTTGGAAGTAAAACAGAGTTTTTAGGTGAAAATAATGACTTTTTATGGAAAATCGTATTTTTTTATCGATGCAATTGATTCGTATTTTGCTTAGTTTGATGTAAAATCAAATGCAGTTAGAATGTTTTATTTTTAAATCGTGTGTAATTACTAATTTACTATTTAAGATCTATTTCGTAATGTATTTATTGCGACAGTAAAGCGTCATTTACACAAGAAGAGTTTCTCGAATGCGAGCGGCGAAAAGTCGTAAGCGATTATCGTATGCGAGAACTCTCCATGCGATTCTCTCCTGTGGTTACATTAGGACAAAAAATCGTAGCAATAAAGATACTCGGATACGAGTGTCAAAGGCGAGACTCGCTCCTCTTACATTGTTTACACTACAGGCAAGTATTCCTAGGGTGATATTCGCATACAGCTTGGCAAAAAAGAGTGTGGATTTAATGAGGGCGCCTAAGTCTAATATAATACTAATATGGCAACCCAGTATACTACGACGTAAAGAGTTTAGATACTTGTTATTTTTCATTAGTATCACGTGGCACATTATGTTTGACCAGAACAAAGGACTCACAATTAACAAAAAAAAGCAACTTGTTGATGAATTTTTTTTTAACGAAAACCTCTTGTTTGATGTAACTCACAGGTTTGTTCATTTATTGTTGTTTACCTACTGAGCCTTTAGGGACGATTTCCGAGCGTCAGGTAAATATTATTTGTATGAAAGAACAAAGAGATTTATAATACATACAAAAGAAAAGAGGTCTATTCTTTGCACTAGGTCTTTGATACGTTGAATTTATAAGTGGTACTGAGTCTATTGAATCTTACTAATATTATAAACGCGAAAGTTTGTAAGTATGGATGTCTGGATGTATGGATGTTTGTTACTCTTTCACACAAAAACTACTAACGGATTACGATGAAATTTGGCACACGTGTAGATTATGTCCTGGATTAACACATAGGCTACTCTTTATCCCGGGAAAATATAAAGCGGGACTTTTATCCCGGGAAAACTCATTCACGCGGGCGGAGCCGCGGGCAATAGCTAGTTATGAATAATATTATATACGAGCATCTGCTCACTTACGGAATTATGTGTTTTCAAATAATTTACTAGCCCTTCTTATTCTTGCGAGGATATTCGAGCAGGTCATATCATCGTTAGAAAATACTATTGTAGTATAAATATCCGTTCATCGTATATTTAACAGTTTGGAAAATTAAACATTTTTATAACTTCATAATTTATTTCAATAATACAAAATATCTATTAAAATTAATCCGATTCTAAAACACTTTCATCTAAGTATTCTACCCCAGAAAACTGTATTGTGTCTTGGCTAGATGTTCCTGCAACAACAGAATCATCTGACTCTGAAGCAGTGTCGCTGCTGCTTTCTTCTCTGAGGTTAATAATCAATTGTTCAATATCCTGATACATAGTCATACCCCTATCATAATATTCCTTTTCAATTTTCATAATATGATGGCATGAATTCTTCCAATCTTCAGCAGTAATAGCTAGAAATGCTTGTTCAGCTGCCATCTGTTGGAGTAAAATATTATTAATTATGAGTTCAAGTCAATAACATTAAGAAAAAAAAATTATGAACTTGATCTACCTTTATGTCAATGGACCCTACATTGACCGAGGCAATTTTATGTTTTGCAATTCCCCATATCAATTCAATCGGATTAAGATCACAATGATATGGTGGAAGCCGTACAACCGTGTGACCATGATCCCCCAAAAGTTGGTCTATTTCATAAATGACCTCTGGTTTATGGCGTTTCACCAGCATTAATAATTCAGGTTTGCGCATTGTTTCATCAAAAGGTATATTATTTTGAAGCAACCATAGCTTTACATCAGCAACCTTTGTTGCGCTGGTTGGTGCCTTATTGACAACTACCGAATGGTAAGGTGCATTGTCCATTACAATAATGGAAGGTTCTGTTAAATTAGGTATTAATTTCTCAGTAACCCATTTTGTAAAGTTTGCTTTGTTCATTTCAGAATGATAATCTTCATTTTTGTTTGTGCCACTGAAAATTAGAGGTGCATTGGGCACAAACCCCTTTTCACTACCAGCATGCACAATAATATATCTTTTGCCTTTGGATATATTGTGTCTCACTCCACTGATATCAATGGATTGCCAACATTTTTTGAGCTTGTAAGATGAGTGTATATAGCTTTCATACAAATAAATAATTTGTTTTTGTAATTCTATAGGCAGGTTTCTATTATGCATTATTATTTTTAAATATTGCTCTCTCTTTGCAGCTATGTTAGGTTTTTCCATTAGTGCTGATCTATCTGTTTTACATTTCTTGTATGAGAAGCCCAAAGAATGCAATATCTTTCTTAGATGTTCACGGCTTCTATTAAATCCCAATTCTTCTTTAACTACAGGTAATAAATTTCGTAGTGTAGGCACCTGGGAAAAAAATAATAAGCGCTTATTTATAACTTAATAATACATTTTTATGGAAGAAAGAAAAAATTATCTTATTACTATTATAAATGTAAAAGTTCAGATAAATGTTTGTTACTCAATCGCACCAGGATGGCTAAATGGATCTGGATAAAATTTGGCACAAAGATAGGAGTATAGTCTGGAATAGCACATAGGCATACTTTTTAACTCGAAAAATATATAGTGGAACCTTAACCCCGCAAAAGCTTTTTACAATGGGCGGATTCGGAACAAAAGTCTAATATCAAATATAATACATACCTGCTTTTTTACGGTGTAGAAGAAATGAACCTTTTGTCTAATTGCGCATAAGTCAAAATCATCGAGATCTTTCTTTGGTCGACCTTTCCGATGTTTCCCAGGTGTAGAAAAAATTCCATTATTGTGTTCACCTTCTTCAACAATTTTTCTTATAGTATTGACTGATTTACCTAAAATAAATACCAAACATGCATGAACTCGTGTCAAGTATCAAAAAATTAAGTCAGTGTATAAGAGGTTTGTAAACATAACCGTATTTGCTCCTTTGTCAACAAAGACAACAAAAATCTAAAATATCGTAAATGTTATGTTACCCATATTATAAACTAGTGCAAAATGTATGGTTCGACTTGTAGAATGTAAATAATTTGCATAAATACCTGTCATATCGGCAGCTCTCTGATAAACATTGTTAATTTGAGACAAAATTTGTCCCGCTTGAGATTCAGCCAAACATCGTAAAAAAACTTGATATATCACTGCTCTACCACTACTACGAATCGTTTTATTCATTTTAATTAATAAAACAAGCAACGAGCGTAGAAGAATTTACAGAATTCCGTCGAAAATAACTTAGCGTAAACAACGATGACACAGAAGCTACTAACAATTTGACAGAAGTGCCAAGTCTAATAGTGTTACCACAAATAATTAGTTTTAGTTCTTATTTTCACCGCGTCATACTCTTTTTTGCCAAGCTGTACGTGTCTCGCCTAGTGTAAACAGTAATGAGGCGAGATTCGCAAGTATTGATGCGAGCCTCGAACAAATCGGTCTGCACTGGTTTCGCACGAGACATGCCATTCGTAATTTGAATGGCGAGACTCGTGCGATTTGTTTACACACGCGGTGACCAAGGAGTTTTTTTTTATTACATTGAATGACGAGACGGGCATGCCGTTCGCCTGATGGTAAGCGATACGACTACCGATGAACAGAAGCAACACCATCCAGCACCTTGAGTTACAAAGTACTGTGGGGTTTATGGGGCGATACTTGCTTTCGAGACGATCGCACCGTTTGTTTACACTAGGCGATAGATTATAGCATAGCAAGAAACTGCCGCTCGTATGCGAAAAGCTCTCCTTGTGTAAATTCGGATTAAGGGCCGGTTTCAAACGTTACAAGTAAATTTTATTTGACATTTATAGTATTAAACATCTAAAGTAGATAGTACTCATATTATTACCATTTGTTTGGGAGCATAGATTAGTTTGACTTATGTATTTGGTCGGCTTATACATTTATGTGACGAGTAGCATCGGCCCTAAATCAGTTAAAATAGTAATACATAATCTAACGTAACTCGTACCTAAAGAAATTACTACATCGCGATCTCAAGATTCTCTTCGAAAAAGTGTAGCATACCATAATATTTAAACTGTTCACGCTTGTCGACAATAGATGGCTCTGTACAGTTTCACCTAATTACTACATTGCGATGTCAAGATTCTCTTGGAAATAATGGCCCTAGAAGATAGCGCCGTGACGGTCCAGTGACAGAAAATGTGACTATTTTAGTGTGACGATTTTTTTTTACATAGATTTCTCCCGTACTTCGATAAAGAAGTTTCACTTAAATAATGGTAGACACTAGACAGTGATACAAGGCGATACATTAATATGTAAACGAAACTGGGAATAAAACGCGGCGATAGACTTTAGGGGACTTTTCATCTTTAGGGGAGGCCTATGTTCAGCAGTGGATGTCGTGTGGCTGATGATGATGATGATAGACTAGTTGGAAGTGGAAGGGACATCCGAGACGAATGAACGCAGGTTTTAATTATTCCATATGGGTTTGATTAAAATATGTACTTGATTCTCACCAATCGTTCTGGGTCTCAGGCGTTCGACCGAAAACCTTCTTTTAGGTAACCCTATTTACAACGCATCTTTAGTATCCACCTATGAAATCTGGGACCTTTTTCCTGCCACCCGGGGCCTCGTTTGGGTTCTGGTAAGGCGCACAAAGAAAAAAAACCTCTCAAAGACCTACCGCCTGGAGTTAATTAAGTACCACTGTACCGACATCAGTCATAAACGCCATTTTGTAAATCACAATTTTTGAAGTAAACTTCTTTTGGTGCGTTAGGGAAAAATTATGAGAGTAAATTTTTACGATGCGCGCGCACACAGTCACGAAAAACCGACACCCTGAAGCTAGCTATAGTCAACATTTTTGAATTTTGAACGTAGAATAAGGCGAAAGATAATTTTTTTAAAAAGATTTTTATCTTGTTACGTCAAAGAAGTATAACTTCTAACGCGTGTACATAAGTACACACACACTTTTTGCCCCTGAAATAGTTTTATGGTTTGTCGGTGACTAGGTGTTCTCGGCTTCGACCGCGTGTATACTTTTCCCGATACAAAATTCTCTAAAACACAGTTCGACGCCAGCGCCATCCACTTAAGAATGAGATTAAAAATAGCCATTATTTCCCTTTAGCCTATATAGCCTTTTAAAAAGTACCCTATCCAGGATATGATTTACCAGTGTGCCAAACGAAGGACACGTCCAAAAACGGGACTAAATTCCAACCAAGATACTTTATATATATTTGAATTGCAATAAATCTTATAATTTTAACGTCCTCCGATTTTGAGATTAAGGTAATTTTACTTTGATTACAAACTTATCTTAAAACGAACGTTATTAAAATAGTTAGTTATAAATTGAGTGGTCTAAAAATATTTTTTTAACAGATCCAATATTCATATTTTATACGCACGCATGCTCACGCCTTTTATCCCCGAAGGGGTAGGCAAAGGCGCAACTAGTGCACCCACTTTTCGCCAAGCGTATTCCGTCCCATGATGTGATAGGGGGCGAGCCTATCGCCATATCGGGCACAAATTCCAGACTTCGGGCTGATACTAAATAGAAAAATCCAATATCATAATAATATCATATTTTATATCCCCTTTAATGTCCATAAAGTTTGAGCCTGGTTAGATTTTGAAGTCCATCATCCTTTGATTAATTATAAAGGGTGTAAAAGACAGCCTACCGAAAACTGATACCAGGTGTTCAGTACATGATTCTGATACCCCCTGCGTTTGAATTTTTCGTCGGTCTTTTCATGAATTTTTGTAAATTTTTTTCAATGATAACGCAATAATATCGATACTATTCACTAACACAACCCCACTTTCATTAAAATAACAAGAAGTACATTATTTTCATAATAACAGAAATGTATGTAGAAAAGATAAAATGTACGCACGCGCCCCCAGTCAGCTGTTTTGAAATAGGTATACAGCGCCACGCGCGCCGCGTGCAATGGCCTCGCTGCGCCGCGCCGGGCGGCCGGCCGCCGCGCCGGCCCTAAGGCGCGCCGACGAGCGCGGCGTCCTTTGACTACGAGCGACGAGCGTTGCGAATTTCGGATTATAGAAAATGTGGATTGGACTTATTTAATTCCACTCGTCAATTCATTACCTATGAACGCGAAGTTGTGTTTTTTACGAAAGAATAATGAAATAACGATTTTTATGAGTCCTAAAGTAAGCCTTCTTTTAATTATTTTTTATTAAACATTAAAAAGTATTTACAATATCAGTTGTAGGAGTTTAAAAAAATAGCTTTGTTAGCTAGTATTAACTGTGAAGGAATATCACAATTTTCCAAAACTCGTAAATGTGATGAACTACCATACTTACCACATCATTACAAAACTTGGGTGCACTAAGCAATAAAATCTTTTCATTTGTGACGAAACAGGGAGTCCTCTTTAGTAAATGCCCAAATATGGATCCAGCTAATTATTCGTTATTAGGTACTTCAAGACGCAAATAAATTTAATGGAAATGACCGATCCAAATGTTATACGTCTAGGTAATTTCTTTGAGCGACGCGTGCGACTCGCAAGTACATACTTTTGGCCCCTGGCGGGTGGCGCGGCGCCCGGCGGTTTGTTTGTTAGTTCCGACGCACCTTTCGTCTTGTGCGGATCGTATTTTTTCCTGACGTTCTTATTAATGAGGATTTGTGGTTTTTGAGTTTGTTCTTTTCTCAGGATTTCCAGGAAGAACAAGTGTTTTTTTAATGTCTCGCGAGCGGAATAGTGAAATACCTTAACAGTTTCAGTGCACGTGAATATGGACAAATGATAATGTGTTACGGTGAAGCTCTAGGCAAAGAGCAACAAGCTCTTCGACTTTATGAAGAAAATTATCCTTATAATCGGCACCCAATTGATAAGCGTGTAATAATTCGGGGGTATCAACGTACTTTGGATAACCAGCCGGTAGTACCCAGACAAGAAGGGTTTGGAAGACCCTTGTGAAGTCGTACTGAAAACCACATTCTGGCTGTAATTCGCGCAACCCCACGGTTGGGAACACGCACGGCTGCTCGTGTGATACGTATCCGTTATGAATGTAGATTGTCGCATACGAATATGCATAAAGTGTTACGGAAAGACCAGCAGCGAGCGTATTACATTCGCAAGGTACAAGCACTGCTCTTCGCTGACAGAAGTCTACGTGTGTCGTACTGCCATTGGTTCCAAGACCAGCGGCGCGCAATTCCCAATTTCGCTGCGAACGTGATATGGACTGATGAGCCCACATTCACAAGATATGGGATGTGGAACAGACGTAATTCCCACATACGGGCACACGAAAATCCTTTTGCCATCCAAGAAAGAGGATTTCAGACTCGGTGGAGTGTAAATGTGTGCGCCAGTATTTACATAAAAGAAAGTGTATTTACTAGTGAGTGCAATACCGCAGAAGAAATGCGAGAACGTATTTTAGGAGTTTTTGAGTAGTGTGTTCGTGACCCTAGCTTTATGTCCCGGCTTCATGCCGAGACACTACGACGGGCTCGTCTCTGCAAACGAGTTGGTGGGGGCCACTTCGAACCTTATATCATTAGAAGCGAGAGGACTTGATGTAAGCCCAATGAAATTGTGCTATTATAATCGTAGAGTGGACAGTGCCGTCGATATTATTTTGTCGAGTTGAGTTGTGTTAATCCTCGTATCACGCCGCGGTGCTTTAACGTAAGAACGTATTCGCGCGGTACCCCGCGCCGGCTACTGTAGAGTGTAGGTAGATTTCGATAACTACGCAATGGATCACATACACTTCTGGCCCAAGAATTACGAAATTGTTATGCACACATGTCCGGTACCCGCGGACATCTTTATTTTAATATAGGCATATAATGCTATTTTACTTTAAAATTTTCGGTAGGCTGTCTTTTACACGCTGTATACCTAGATAGACACTGAACGTTTCAAAAGCGTCGAAAAAAATAGAGGCCAACTGTTGCCCACTAAATGAGTTCGAGTGAATTAATTTTTGTTGTTTTTCATGGATATAATTTTCTCCCCGTTTTAATAGAAACCATGTAATAACTAGTATCATTATGCGCGCACACAAGGATACGCAGAATGATGCAGCGATAGCGTATGACACAGCTGTCACGCATACTACCTTAAGAAAAGTTGGCCTGTTTGTTTTAGTTTCATTGCAGCGCGTCACTCTATCTAGGTATATAATTAATCAAAGCCATCACCCATACTAAAAGCGGGCATCGTTTACTTTTAACAATCATCAATTTTCAAAAAAATCGCGTTTATAATATTAGTAATAACATTTTGTGACCATCAGCCTAACAATGGATTTCTCTTGTTCACAGTGGCCGAAGTGATCAGAATGGATCACAATTACAGCCAGGAGCCGCCTGCCAAAGAGCCTCAGGATAATGTCTCCAGACTCAATGTGAGGCAACTGGTTGACACTCTTGGATATTTGTGAGTATACTGTTGGCATACACTCACGCCTTTTATCCTCGAATAGGTAGGCAGAGGCGCAACTATTGCACCCACTTTTCGCCGTGCGTATTCCGTCCCATGATGTGATAGGGGGCGAGCCTATCGCCATATCGGGCACAAATTCCAGACTCCGGGCTCATACTGAATAGAAAAATCCAATCCGACCGGGGATCGAACCCGAGACCTCAGAATTGCAATCGTACCGTAATAAAACTACGCCACCAAGGCAGTATACTGTTGGCGTCTTCGTTAAGTTAACGATCGTTAAAGTCCTATTGATTATAGCGAAAATAACTGTCTAATGCCTTGTTGTGTTGCGGTTGGACTGTCGTGGCCAGGTCCCGGGTTCGAACCCAGGGTCGGGTAAAGTGATAAGGTGTTGCTCATTATCAGCTCAGGTGTCTGGAATTGTTTGGTAATAATTGGTTTTCCTTGGGTCTTAAATTTTTTTTAGATCATATTATTTTATGATTCCTGAGAGTTAGGTTATCCGCAGGGTTTTTTTTAACAGTTTTAAACAAAACAAACAAATAATTGCCTTTTCTGTATCATGCCGTCTACTTTTTACTTGAACTGATTTTTGAAAAAAGCAACACAAGAGTTTCTTGCCCGTTCATTGGTGAGAACCTTCCGAACTGATGGTAGAGTTATTGACTGAATCTAAATGTATAATATTTTAGTTCGAATAAATTATTTCATTTCACAGATCCATGAAGAATCTGCAACGTAAGCAACTATGGGTGGTGAAGGTGGAGACCGATAAAGCTGAGGCTTCCATCACTCAGTCTGAGCAGGTGATCACCAAAATGGCTGATACCAAGCAAATGATAGAGGTAAGCATTAAACATCATCGCCGTTCATGGGCCGTATTAATAGCCTTTTAATACACACGCCTTTAACCCCCGAAGGGGTAAGCAGAGGCGCAACTAATGTTACCCACTTTTGGCCGTGCGGATTCAGTGTTAAAAGTCAACGCAGCAACTACTGGACAGATTTGGGTGAAATTTGACACACGGGTAGATCATGTCCTGGATTAACACATAGGTTACTTTTTATCCCGGCATTTTGCTCCCATGAGAAATAATGGATGATTTTAATCTGATTCTTTAAGTAGATGGCGCTGACATCGTACTGTTTTAGGGACTTATGTAGCGGAAAAGGCTTTTCACGCGGGCGAAACTAGTTTAAAATGTTAGTAGAATTCAGAAGCGATTTCGATTTAAATAAAAAAGGATCTACCACTGATTTTACAGAAATACTTTCACAATGATATCATCAATTAACCGACCGGTAAGAGAGTCAATGCACAACTTACTCAACTGACACTAAGACTACGACTGATACCGACTGGGGCCAACTGACCGAAAGAGCGTACAGTCAGCAGCATAAGTAGCTGAACAAATCAAAATTTCAAATTGCCTACATACTTTTGTGTTCTTACTAATCTTTTTTTTCTCTTCACAAAACAAAATAAAAGAGATTAACTTTACTTCAAACGAAGAAAAAAATGTTTCAGTTTAACTTAACGCATATATAGGCGATATAAAATTTTGTTTTTGTACAGATACTTATGCTGCTGACTGTGCATATTGGCACCCTTTTATACACCCAACTGTCACTTCCACTACTAGTTTGATATCTCGACTGGTTTTCTTACTTAATTACAAATATGCTCACAAAACATTTTATCATAACAATATTCTTTCACAGATCATCCCGCAAACATCAACATCCGTGCAACCAGCCAACGAGGTCCTTCAAATAATGGAGGACTCGACCATATCCGATAACTTCATCTACGAAATAGCTGAGGAACAGGAAATTACAATGGAAGAGGTGAAAGAGATACCCGCAGCTGAAAACAAGGAGTGGATAGTGAACATCCTGCCGGACGAATCTAAACCCAAATACGCTTACATAAAGCACTGCAATACTGGCAAGAAGAAACGACATTTCACCTCGGACATGAACGAGATAACTTTACAAGGAGATTTTGAGAACTACTACATACTACCTGACGTAGATCCGTCAGTAGGTGTGGAAATAACGACGAGTTACGAACCAGAGAATTATATAGTGGAGGAATATCAACATTTAGTATTGGACGAACGTCCGAAAAAGCGATCGAAGGACGACAAGAAAAAGCGGAAGCGATTATCGTCAGGCAGGGAGCAGAAAAGCGATTCGCCTGATTGGGTGATCCAGAATTCGTATGATGATGACGATTATGATGATAAAAAGGCCGCGTCTAGGGTGAGGCGGAAAAATAAGAAATATCTAGGTTATGATTTTGTAACCTAACTTCGTGTCGGTGGTTGGTTTTTTCGCTGCCAAGATCTTTCTGATAATGGTGTTATTGTAAAATAGTAATTTTACGGCATTGATTCCTTTTTATTAACTTGAGGCTGAAATTATGGCTACGCTGAGCCAAGCGAAATTGATCCATATATTCAGATTAAAATAATTGCTTACTATTGTATAGTGTTGACGAACGACACTTATGAATACTTGGAGACCATTTGTTAGTAAATCAAGTAAAATTTAGATATTTAGGGGAGAATGATCTGAAATCTAAATGAATGTAATATGCTAACGGTAAATCTTTAAATGAACCGACAGATCTTGTTAGTTACACTATTGAATGATTCCGAACCAGCAGAAGACAAAAATGAACCTCCGAGTTGTTCCTCGAGTGCTTCGATTAACCAGAGAAAGTCTAGACACAGAGCAAATATCTCGTCTTCAGTTAAATGTTTTATGGTCTCCATTATTTCACGTTATTTATCATCCAAAGTGTCATTCGTAAAAAACAAAACATTGATTAAAATAATAATCATTTTAGCGTATTTAAATTATTTTAATCGTGTATCTAAATGTCATTTTAAATGTAAAAGATCTTGGTAGGTAATTAGTTTAAATTATTTGGAAGGGATATCATTTTCTGCAAAACAGTCTATTAAAGTTTTGACTTGTTTAGTATCCTTAGTCCTTTAGTAGTATAAACTATTAAATGGGACGGAAATACCATTGGTAATTAATAAACTTGTGTTTCTACCTACCCCGTTGGGTATAGGCTTGATAATGGATGTAAAAATAATAAAATATAGTCAAAATTGTTCCAAGTTCTTTGATATCCCATTTATGCTATAAAAATAGCTTATTGTGGTAAAATTTGTGCTTTTCATGGTCTTAATGCGGGTTTCAGAATCCTATTAATATGTATCCGTTTTTCGACCATTAATCGACTTTAATAAAACATGCCTTAAAAGGCATGACTAATAATGATTTTTTTCAACTATAAAATATTCTGTAAATCAGAACGTCTTAGCGATGCACTCATTTTGCCGAAAAAATTAGGAAAGTTTTTTTTTTAATAAATAACGAGTATAAATCAAATATCGATAAAAATATATCTGCAATATAGTGTTTCTAGTTGTATTCTTTTTTTGTAAATTTTAATATTAGTTTATATGCATTGAAAGTTTAAGTTGGCGCCAATCGTGCTGAAGTTAGTCGCAAGTTGAGTCTAGAGGCTTGGGCGGAAGTGGCTAGCTTCAGACCGGAAAATTGACGCTGACATTGGTGGAGTCATTATAATTTTGAGGGTAGTCGGTGAAATTTTAATTTTCGGTGACTTTAGCAATAAGGTACACTTTCAAGTTCTATTCTCAGGAAAAGTAATATCCCTTTAATTTAGACATTTTGCCAAAAGTATGTTTTAAAAGAGGGTAGTTAAAGAAAATAGAATTTCACCGATTACTCTATAGTTTGGATATTCGGTTGACTTCTGAATCCGTCGGCCGTAATACCCTTGTTATGCTTAAATCAGTTTTTAAAATGAATTGTATTATAACTACCAATAGATGGGCATTTAATCGAAAATCTGGCTGGAAGGACCAAAACAAAGGCTGGCGTCGACTGAATTGAATCGTTATTTTGTATGTAAACTGATATTTTTTTTTATTTAATACAATGAATAACTCATCTGAAAATCTAATCGAAATGAATTATAAAGCCCATGCAGTACCCAGCAATTTAAAGTTAGTGGTATAACCATTCATCGATATCCTAAAACGCTTTGCGTGTCAAGTTGCGCTGAATCGAGGTACGCCGAATTGAAACGCATTTTCTCTGCGCTGTGGATCGCCTGGGCTCCTAATGGACGTAGTTTAATAACAAATGCATAGTAGAATTAACGACTTGATAGGGTATATGACTTATTTTTGTTTTATCAAATACTAGACTTCTGCTCGCGGCTCCGCCCGCGTGATGACTTTCTGGGATAAAAGTCCCGCTTTATATTTTTCCGGGATAAAAGTAGCCTATGTTACTCGCTGATAATGTCGCTTTATATTGGTAAAATATTTTTTCACATTGGTCTAGTAGTTTCGGAGCCTATTCAATGCACATAATCAAATCTTTAATCTTTATATTAGTATAGATTTACCTCATATGAATTCATATTACTCATATCGATTGAAATCCGGTAAAAAAATCAAGCAAGCTATAAGCCTTTGAATTTCGGGAGAACGGGTAGTGACAAACAAGAAAAGAGGCGCAATAGGCGACCGTGACGTCATCGGAAATAACGATGCGTGCGAAAAAAAGAGATGAAGCGATGACCCCACTACGCGCCCACTCCTGCACACTGCAATATTTGAAATATGAATTACTGCCTCATTTCTTAACCAATTTAAATTCAGTTTTCACGAAAGGGCTTCTTTTCGTACTATTTGCTGTTACAAATGAAATAATGTGCAAAATCAAACTGGAAAATTGAACCCTATTTGATTGGACTGGCGCGTCTAGTGGACGCTGGTCATATTTAATGATTGATGCGCCATCTATTGGTTATTTCTTGCATAGAAATGCGTTTGGTCGTATTTTTAATGTCCAAAAATTGTGTTTATGTTTACAATACATTGAAGTATGTTAAAATTGTTTTTTATTTTAATCCAATTTATTACGATATTCCAATAATTATAATCGATTCCTGGGATTTATTTAATGAGTACTTACCAGATAATATACCACCATAATTATGCAATATATCACTAAGTATCACCAAAATAATGAATTAAAACAAGAGCACCTCATAACACTTCCAAGTTCCCGCCAAAACTCCGTTCCTTACTTATATCCAACTAAATACCTCCTCGGATGTCTTGGATACAACCTCCTTGAAACAAGAAGAGCTTCCACCCAGATGTTATTCATGCTCAAAGTATTTCGCGGAGCAGTTGATTCCCCTGAGCTCCACAGTGAGTTAGTTCGGTTCTATACTCCAAACAACTACATTTGGACTAGGACACACAATGTAATAACTGAAAGATGGTATTTTGGGTAAGTCGAGGATAGATAGCAAAACAGGGGAAGCGGGCCGTCGCGTCGTTTTGTTCCCTGTGATAAAAGTAGCCAAGAAATTTACTATAGTTTCCTGTTGGTGAAAGAAATTGCAAAATCGAAATGTTACTTCCAGAAGTACTTTAAAACACCTTTTGAGATCAAATATTTTTTTTCATGTGTTTCTTATATGTTCATTACGAAATAGCTAATTTCTTATTATTTTATGATTTGTTGAAATGAAATGAAATAATTTATTCGAACCCATAAAATGTTATACATTATTTAGATTCCGACAATATTAACTCTAACACCAGTTCGGAAAGCAGTTCTCACTAGAGAAGAACGGACAAGAAACTCTAGAGTTGCTCTTTTCAAAATCAGTTCAAGGTATAAAATACAATGCATTATGTAGCGAAAAAAAATATACAATTCAGTAGTTGTTGACTTATGTTTAGAGCAGTTCATTTATATACTCGCAAAATAGGTAATAAAAATTTAAATTCCAACACGAGTGCATAACTATCTCAGGAATCATGTAATAATTTGATCTGAAATCTTCAAGATGTCGTTATTAATCTAAATTTAAGATATACACCCAATACTTATATATAGTAAGCGAAAAGGGCAGACCAGTCCACACAAGCAGCACTCGTTCACGAGTATGACGCATGTGCCAGCCATCGGCCTCCTCAACCATATTACAGGGAAGTGGCCGACCCGGCACACGACGCCGCCGCAGGCACAGACAGTTAAGGAGTATGTCATACCCAAGCCGCTCACAGATGGAAACAAAGAAACTTTATTAAAACGAAAGACATGATTCCAAAGAAAATCACATGAAAAAAAAAAATCCCAGGCTTTTTTATCCTCTATGTATTCTGAAATCTTGTAATAAGCTTTATTACATAACTTTCGCTTAATAGTTGTTTGGAATTTACCAATGTTTAAACACTTAATTTCAGTGGGAATTTTATTATAAAAGTGTATAACCCTTAAAAGATTTGCTGATTTTTTGGAGCCTTGTTTTGTGATTAACTAGATTATTTTTGCTTCTAGTATGTAAGCCATGGATATCGCAAACTTTTGGAAAGTGTTTTATATTCTTATGTACGTACATTAAATTAGCGAATATAAATTGTGATAAATTGTGTTTATGTAGTTATACTGCCTTAGTGGCTTAGTTGTATTGCGTGTTCAGTGTGCTTAGAATGTCTCCAAAAACGTAAGTCGATGTCGTTTAATTGTAATGTTTGCGATTGATCAAGCGACCAATACGTCAGTCACGTATAATAAAACGAAACGGCGTCGTGTCGTGTTTTTTGTCACATTCTAAGCACACTGAAGTCCCGGGAAGAAGTCTACGGAAAGGGGCATCGACAGGGGTAAGAGATAGGCTGATAGATTAGATCCACACGACGTTGTGTTGTGGGTACAGTCAGTGACAAAAAAAAATATTAAGAAATATCTAACCATACACACTAGCACGCCTTTTTATTCCCGAAGGTGTAGGTAGCGAGGGGTATCCAGTGCACCCACTTTTCGCCGTGCGTATTCCATCCCATGATTGGGGTGAGCATATCACCATATCGGGTACAAATTCCAGACTCCGCGCTCATACTAAATAGAAAAACCCAATAAGACTATGCCCGACACGGGATCGAACCCGTGACCTCAGCATTGCAGTCGTACCGTAATACAACTACGCCACCAGCAGTCTAAGACAAGTCAAGACAAATGATTAAGGTACAGATAATTGGTTTAGAATTTGGACCATACATAATCTAAACAGTATTAAGTTATGTTAGATCTCTCGTATGCCAGTAGTGTGGGTAACACCACATTTAAAAAAAAAACATTGTGTCATTTGAAAGATACTCCTTTATTCCCTGTTTCAGGGGTAGACAGAGGTGCAATACACTCACATTTAGCCATCTGTTAGGTCACATTTAAGGGTTGAATTACTATTTAGCGGCCATAATGCCCTACTCCGGGCTAATGCTGAGCAGAAAAACTCTAAATCACTTTGCCTGACCCAGGAATCGAACCAGACAGCGCGATACAACTACGCTAATGACGCAGTTAGGGCAACAAAGGAAATTTGTTTTGATCATGTAGGCGAACTAGTTCTTGAAATTAAACTACTATAACGGATTTTATCGCGGTTTTTTATTTTATTTTCTCCCGACGTTTCGAAGGCTTTGCAGCACTTCGTGGTCACGGGGCGGACTGAGGTGTTGGTGGTCCGAAAAGTTAGTGTTACAAATCTACCTTCGATTTAAACTAGTTCTTTCAGTAAAATAAATAGAAAAAATCAACTATCGATATAATATCATCAATACACTTCAAATAACTTACCATTTTCAATTTGTTTTGTAAATAAAAAACGCATTGGTTTTTATAATTAATTTATTTATCAATATAATAATATGTATATAATATATAAGTTACAGCCTTAAGGTACCGACGCGGGGCCCGGACCCCCCGCCTCCTTACCGCCACTTACGCTAAGCATTCGTTTTTACAACACGTCCGGCCGTTAGACCATTGTCCCGACACTGATAAACACTTAACCTACACTTAATGATAATTTTTTTGTGTTTTCGTTTATACATTTCATCAACTCTCATCCAAATGACGCGGATTTAGGGAGCACAGTTATATGAATACAATTTTGGCAAACACTCACAATTTCAAACCAAACTTATCCGAAACTAAATTTATACATACGACCGTAGAAAAAAACAATTTTTACATCGCTTAAAGCTACTCTAAAAGGCAAAACACAACATACTGACAAAAACGGGACCTTAGAAAATTAATGACCACACAACGGTTCCCCAAATCCGCGCCTGCATACAATTCACATGTTTCAATGCATTGTATGTGGATTTATGTTATGTGTAGTATGTTTTGGAATCGCCCGCGTGAAATACTGATAGTTCTGCTGCCTACTGCTGCCAAGTTATTTACAATTTTGCAAATATCTACAGAATGTTATCAAACAATTGCAATTGCTATGCCGGCGTCAAATGTTGTAGTCAATTTTATCAGTGACAAATTACCAAGTCGACAAGGGCAATAGAGACTTGATCGATCGACTAAAGAAAAATAGCTGAATAATTAGATTCAAATAAAAATTTCATTGATGACAATTATATAACTTCATTTCTGTTTGCTGAATTATAATGAAAATCCTGCCTGACTGACGTTTTATTTTCAAATTTACAAACTCAAACAGTTTCGCAAAATCCATTTATCAACGCACGCGATCCCCAAACAAACAACTCCAACGCAACTAAAATATAATTAAAATTTAAAAATAACCTCACGCTTACGTACTAAGTTAATAATTCATACGTACCGACAAACGTTAACCAACGGTTAACCGATGTTCAAACAGATTTAACCATTGATTAAGTCTGCCGGTATGCCTTAATTTTGTGGTTCGAAGCTACGTCCACTGTCAATAATATGACCTTTAACATAAGTTGACAGAATTTGATTTAATTAATAGGAGTGGATGAAGATGTTATACTGCTTAGTTATTTATGAAAATTACTAATGGCAAAATTATATAAACATAAGCCAAAAAGGTGTCGCTATTTCTTGATGTTTAATCTGAATCAACTATCAAGATTTTAGGGCCATGGTTGTGACACTGCATAAAATGGTAGGTGTTTGGGTGAAATCTATATCTTGTATGTTAATACAGTTGATATTGACTGCTAAACTACATTTACTTACACTCTCAATACAGTAAAGTGCCCAACAAATCCAGCGAACACTATTTTGGCAGCAATTTTTAATGAATTTCCCCCTTCCAGCTTACCTTAGTACCAGAAAGATGGCTATAATCACCATATTTGTTAAATTTTCTATGCATTTATAGTAACACCTTCATCCACTTTAAAATAAAATGCAGATGAAAATGTATTTGAGTTTAAGCAGCATGAAATGATTTCGGGCGTTTTACAACCATTTCCAATGATCCCAATCTTCGATCCAATCCCGAATATGAACTAATCAAAATGTCATGTCAAAAATCATTGTTCTGATCAAGTTTCGCGATGGATCGAAAAAGGAGATCGGGTTTTTTTTTTGAAAACGGTTTGAAATTTATTTATATTTTGAGAACTAGAGTGTGGCAAATTTACATTGTGAAAAGCGTTCATCGTATTCAGCCGATGTACACAAAAGTAAAACAACTTCAAATCTATACATCATTTGTCCAATATAATTAAACTTTTGTAGTTGAACTCATTGAAGTTATTGCTAAGAAAACCAAAATTTCGATCTTATGAATTTGTCCACCTATTTTTGAACTTTCAACTGACAAGCGAAATAATGTCTAGATATTTTTGGCCATACTAGTCCACAAGTAATTTTAACGTGCCCTTAAGCGAACATGTATAGATACACAAAGCACTCTAGTTTTCACCAACCTTTACTTAACGTATGGCGACCCCTAACCACCGAAAATTTGTATATTGGCCAATTATTGTGACGTAAATTTTAGATCGTTAGTTATCAACTTTGTTAAGCGAATTTTGGTGAGAACCGAAATCTGCCAACTTATGCTCGAATATTAAATACAGTTACATTGGCATTATAATAATATCGTTAAGGCTCAATTTTCATCGCGTAAAAGCTTGCGTTCAACAATTGCGTAAAACTATATTCAATATTTCGTTACATGTTTAATTTGACTCAACATTTTTATATGATTAAAATCGGCAGTTCAAGATTAGATACATTTAACGGCCGTCTTCATCAACATCCCCCTAACTTAGGCGACCCCTAAATATTGAGCGCACCTTGGAGGTGAAACATAGAATATTATCCTCATATTTACACCCCACAAATTCGGCGAAGCCTAAGTTAGAGACAAGTTGGTGAAAACGGTTTTTTTAATATATTCCACGACACATACTTATCGCTGTATTGGCAGTTTCATAAGCGCCCATTGTAGTAATTTAAACAATTTATAATAAGGCATGTCCGATTAAGTCTATTATTGGTCTGCAGCAGTATTCGATTGCTTTATCACCCTTATAGCAATTAACATACGGTTTAGAATGGCAAGGCATTTCGTGGACATTAAATTGTTCAGGTTGTTGCATAAATTGAGTATCAAATTCCGCCACTAGAATACAAATACGTGGTTTAATTTTGACATCTCATTTTTGCAACATCCTGCATTAGTTATGACGGATTTATGCAACATTATTAACAGTATAGGAAGCCTAGCATTTGAAAATCGAACGAACGTCCAACTTTTAGTGTTCCGATAAATCGTACGACAAAATCGTATACTATGACATTATTTTATAACGAGCATATCACTTAATAGCTAACTCTATGATTATTTCTAAACACTGAATTACTGATAACTGCATCTAAATCTAGAGACAAACAAGTCTCGTTAAGGCAAAAGTCAAAACCGTAGTCCCTTACAGGTAACGCGACAGATTTTATCGTACGATCAATCGTGTCCATCGTTACATAAACTACACAAAGATAATAGTTGAGCAAGTCATGTCATGTGCATAGTTGAAATTTAACTGGCGAATTTAACTGTTCAGTTAACTATAGTTTAGTCTTGTATAGAAATGTAAACTACTTATATCCTATTATTTTTCTCTCCATTTAAAACTATAACTATGTATGCAAACCGTCAATATCAATGAACTCAATATGATCGCGAAATGGACAAATCAGAATAAAGGTCTTTTAGTCTTACAAATCTTATTTTACTGGTTTACATTCAGGATCGACGATTAAGTTTTTTTTATTGCACTCGAATGACGAGACGAGCAAGCCGCTCGCCTGATGTTAAGCGATACGACCATAAACAGTAACACCATGCAGAACTTTGAATTAGAACTGCGTGGCACTCCACTGCACTCGTCACCCTGAGACATTAGTTAAGTCTCATAATTACGATAGAATAATTAACTTTACCGACCGAGGTTAGTTCAGTTAACTATAGTTCGTTATTTCTAGTTAACTCGTCAGTTAAATTTAAACTAAGCACGAAAGTTACGGAGTTCCGGATGCCCTATTGTGACTTGATACAATAAATGTTGATATTAAAAAATAAAACTCTGGATTAAAATGTCCATGGACAAACGTAGCTGGAGAAATACGTTACATCTCTATCTACCCTTCAAAAGGGAAATAAATGATGCTATGTAGTAAGAAAAATCAATCGTGTAACCAAAGTATTTTCTTTAAATATATATTTACTTATGACCCATTTCACATCAAATACAGATTTTAGTAGTTTACATTTTTTTCTTCTTTTATATTATGGTTTCCACCGATTATAATCTATTTATTATGCCATTATCGATAGCAAATACAAAACAATAAATGCGAATTTCTAGATATATAAATATGTCACTATGACTAAAAAATATTTGTTGACATGTTGGCTGTCAAAGTGACATATACGTAAAATGCACTTTTGAGCTATAATCACCCAATTTGATGCTAGTTCACTTTCTCAAGATAAACCGACCATTTTTCATATTTAACCAAGCAGGTGCCATCGTTTCGGAGATGTACAAAGGAAACATCAGATAACTCTTATTGTAAGTTGCATGTTGCTGACAGACGACGCACAAGCGACTTATTTAGAACCATAAGGTGGTCGAGCATACACTTTTGTGACTGTACTTTTCACTCGATGAAAATGGATTGATATTAGAAACCCAAATCGATGCTATGGTTACTTAATTTTTTTAAGTAATTGTATGACGAGACGAGCACGACTCTCGCCTGATGACAAACGGCCACAAACAGTAGCAACACCATAAAGAACTACACAAAATATTTTTTTATTGTATCAAGTCACAAGGTAATTTAATATTCGTAAAGACTTCACAATACAAGAATGGCATTTAGTTCGATTTCTGTTCCTTAAAATGACTTCTAGGGCGTCTGAGAATTTATTTCACAATTAAATGCTTTATCATAGACTTTTACTTCATTTATAAACAGCTTATAAACCTATTTTAGTTATCAAATGTTTTGTCTTCTTCGAACGAATTTTGGATTGAGTTTGAAGGAAGGAGATAAAACATTCTATAACTCAAATAGATTTATAAATTGTTTACAAATAAGGTCGTTAGTATTTTGTCTTAGGAAGACACATTGTATATTTATATCCCATAGTGCCCTGATTAATAACAGACCAAGAACCGCCATCTTGGATCGAAAATGGAACAATCATAATGAAATTTTAACATGTTTAGATATTATTGAATATCTTTTTCAATGACCTAGGTTAAAATATAAGTAGGAAAGCCCAAGCGGTCTGAAAGAATTTTATTTCAAGTAATTTTTGGCTTTCGACTAACTTATCTACAAAACAGTTTAACATATTCGTCATATCTTGAACTATTTAGAATTTCCATGAGTGTAATACGTCAAGTATTATTGCTTTAATTTGAACACTTGCGAAATGATGTTATCGTGTCAAAAACGGCAGTAAAAACGCTCCGATTATTTATAGTTATATCGGCGTTTTTAAAAACGCTCGTACTTTTATGAACTAATGCGACTTTCCATTCGATCACGTAAAATCCACTATATCCATAATAGTCGATAGATTGTGCAAACTACATAAAAAATAAGCTACTAACGCGGCAAATCGTATGTATGACTATCGATAAAAGCATTAATCGACTATAAATACCGTAAAATTAATTAGCAACGTGTAGATTTACTAAACGATAGGGATTACCTCTCCCTCTTAGAATGAAAGGGCGTTATGAACGAAAAAATAACATGCATAACATTATTGTCTATTTCCTGATGGGCCAGCCAAAGATCGCCTCTTTCATTCTAAAGAAAAATGAGTGAGCGAGACAATATTCCTGCATATTAAACTAAATATCCACCACTGTACGTGAGTTAGCTATATTGTCATTGTGTACGCAACGATGACATGTGCTATGCCTGTTGCGATAATAAAAACGCTAGAACAGAGTGGCGTTTTTATAAACGCTTCTTCACCTTATTTACCACGGTTACAAGTATCGTATCTAAGTTATTTACACATCGATACGGAGAGACTGCCTTACGGACGAGCTTGTGTTATTTATTAAAATAATCATTTATATTCCATTTGTATTTTTTCCATACTTGCCAATATTGTGAAGTGGCATAAATTTTATTTTCTACCAAATTAATAGAAATTAATTTCGCTAACTACTTGATATTAATCATTGCTGAACTACAATTTAATAATGTCTAAACATCACTTAGACTTGACACTTAAAAATTTATCAAAATTATTGCTCTTTAAAACAAAAACATCCGACAAATCTTTGAATTAACTTCAGTGTTGCCATATAATATGTAAATTTTTTAGCCAGTCCTATAGAACAGCTCTCCACGATTAGACAATCCAAGCCTTGCTCCACACGTTGAAAATTACTATATTCCCTGTTAGTAGCGAAAAATACACACATGTAAGAGTTTTGATGTACAATCTTTGTAACTACTTTCAGACTCAGAAAATTACTATCCGCGTTTTCTCTGAGTTATTTAGTAATTGTAATTCAGTTATACAGGGTCATTTTGACATTGCGTTAAAAAATGAAATCACATACTTATCTCGTTGAAAATAACGCTTTCCATTAAGTTAGTTTAACCATAGACGTAAAATAAAAAAGTGTAAGTTTCGAACAAAATAAATATCAATAAAAAGTAACTTTAAGTTTACACGCCCTACTGCCACTACTGCTGCTCTAAGATAATTCGTCGCAGCGGCAACATTACACTTTCATTCAGAAATTCACTTTCGCACACACCATATTCGCACTAAACAACGAAATGATCAAAATATTTGAAAACTACCACCGGGATTTTTGGCAATAATATTCGTTATTCATGGATGAGTTTTGGCAAGATGTTAGAAGAGGTAAAGACCAATATGTGGTTTTATTTAGTAATGCAATGTAAAAATGACCCTGTATAATTGTTGAAAACATTTTGAATTGAATACTAGAAATTTTCATCCCCAATTTAACTCGTTTAGAGGATGTTTTAGCAAAAATATATTTTTACGTAATAATGACATTTTATTACTTTACAGGTTTAAGCTACGTGTTGCCTTTGTGAATAACTTTATTAAATGAATAGTACTTTCTGTCAAATCCTTTTGTGTTTAGAATTGACTATCTGAATCTCTGATCTTAACTATTTTTATGTTTAAGATTGCCTTTCAGAAATTCTCTTTGACATATCAGGCTATATATTTTCATGAAAACCCAAAAAAATAATTAACTATGAGGGTAGTTCCGAATATTTTTCACTACCAACAACAAACACCGCATAATCTCGTGTAAGCAAGATTTCACCTCAGTTATCATTTTAGCGGACGCGTTGTGTTTGATGTTGAACTCGTGTACAGTCAGCTTCAAATACTCAGACATTATAGAATTACTTGTGAAACGTCTTACTATAAATTCGGGGCTGACTGTACATTCGAAATTGAATTTAAATATTGTCAAAGCCATAAGCTGGTGCTATTATTGTCTCTATTTGGCCGTTTTACAAGCAATGAAATCCGTGATTTTTGGGTAAAATTAAAATAATTTCGTTATATTTTTTATAATTACATAGTTTTTTCATTTTTTTACAAAACCCTATACAGCTTAGTGTAGCACACAACACGCCCACCATTTTCATTTTCACCATTCAAGTTTTAGGGTCAGTGGCACCTCAGCGAGTCCTGTGAGGTCTACAACCCTACGCTATTTGAGGAGCCATAGACCCTGCTACGTCAGTTAGATGTCGTTGGACGCGGTTATTTTGACTCTTATTATTTTAGTCGTAGAGGTGAATTTAGTACTTTTATTTGAACAATTCATGAAAGGGTTTTTTATGGACTTTATATGGGATTCGAATCAATTAAACTATTAATTTGCAACCAAACAGCTCTATCATCAACCGAGACTGCAAAAAAGGAAAAAAAAACTACAATTAATCAAAACAACCACAACCAACACATCCCGCGTATCCCCGCGCGACTTCCAACAAAAAAAAAAACACGAAAAAAGAAAAAAAACCTAAAAAAAATACCAAATAGCACATCTCGACCATAAACACTATCATTTAGGAACTTACCATTTTAATGAATAATAATAATTAATAAATGTAAAAATTTATTTAGAACACTGCCATACTTAAACTTTGCGATTAATGACCATTTTTTTTTTTTACTCAACAAGCAACCATAACAATTGAGTCATATTTACAAAAGAACGGTGAAATAACTAACGAGTCCTGAGACTTGAGAGTCCGTGGACTCTACGAGTAAATTCTGTCCGAGACTCATCAAGTTCAGACGAAGACTCAGCTAGTCAGTCTTGATGAGTCTAACCCGCATTCACAAACGATACTATGAGGACGCACAGTGCGCCCGAACGCATCGTATAGGCAATTTCGTGGTTTTCTTTGGCTTTGTTTATCTGACAGCCAACGGAAGTAAAGTTGTGTCTCAATATTAGCCAATCACAGCGCCCCTTTGCCTACCATGCCAAAAGCACTGAGAAACAGACTTATTGATAGCATTACTCCGTACTAAGCAAAGTAACGTTTATGAATACGGGCCGAAGACTCAAACTCGCGAGTCCTGAGACCCAACCAGGAATCGACGCGTTAAAACTATGTTTCATAATCGGATATCTAAACCTAGAAGGCAGTCCGACCTATTGTAAACACTAAAACAAAATTAACCGACCAAAAAAAAATATCATAATTATTTTTAGAAAGCGCACGGCGTGCCCGCGGCGTCGCGACGTGGACTCGGGTTCGATTCCTTGAATAGACCGTTTTAACAACATAGTTACAATCTTGATAAACGATCTCTCAATTTTCGATCTATCGCAAAAATTTACCAATCAGAACAATGTATTTTACACGCTTACAAATCATTTATTTTGGTTGGTTCAATCTCGTGATCGAAGATTAAGATCGTTCATTGGTAACTGACGTAAGACATTCCAAAACAATTTGATTTATACCTTTGATCCGTAGTTATTGAATTATTGAAACCTGCAGTTATTTTAGTCGTATAACAGGTGTTTATTATGGATTATAACGACGTTTTCAGCACGCTGTATTACATCAGTTATCAAAACCCCCAGCTATATCCGATCGTCTATAGCGGCCATTTTGGCTGATCCATAATTGATACTGTTTTAATTCATATGTTATATATTTATTATTTTATTGATGTTTACACTACAAAGAGTATCGTTAGATAAAAATATAATATTTTCTAGATACGAAATTATTAGCATCTACAAATCAGCCAAAATGACTCAAGAACCTCCTAGTTTGATTCTCACAAACTCAAATCAATAATTTTAAGACAATTTTGGTCCTTCGAACCCGATAACATAAGCACGTATATCCAATACAGTTGATGTAAGTTAAAAATCGTATGCCTACCGATACGATTTATAGCGACACGATGACGCGACCCACTAAAATTAGTGGGTCGCGTCATCGCGTCAAGTGTGAGTGATTAGGTAAATACCTAATCACTCACACTTTCAACCTTCCTCTTGTGTTTTAGTTTTGTTAATACATTAAACACCTACAATGAATAATTAACGTCCCAAGACCCTCCGAAACGTCCCCTCAAAAATTTATAGGTCGCGTCAACATGGATGCCATTATCTATAATTATCGATGTAATTTTGACAATCGTATCGGTACGACTTTACGATTTATTGAGTAATCATCCTTATTGCTAACCCGTACTAGGCCAGCGTGGTGGACTGAGGCCTGACCCCTCTCAGTAGTAGAGGAGCCCCGTGCTCAGCAGTGGGCAGTATATAATACAGGGCTGATTGCATCCTTATTAAACTATAAAGTATCTCTACGCCGATCTCTAGGTATCGAACCGAGTCCCTAACGCGACCCGCGGGCGTGTGACGTCACGTTACGAGCGCTGTGACGTGTTCCGGACACGTCGTGTGGTGGCTCACGACAATGTCGTGTCCGTGTCGTCGCGTCGTGTCGATTCGTTGACGCTGTAACAATGGAATACGTCATGTTATTATTTTGGTATTTATTATACCAAAGGACATGTCCAAAAACGGGCCTAAAATTCTAACCAACATACTTTAAATATATTTGGATAGTACTCCCAAAAACTAGGCCTTTGTAATAAATTATATAATTTTAGAGACCTCCGATAATGGCATTTATATAATTTTACTTTGTTCAAAAACTATACTTAAAATGAACGTTCATAAGAAAGTTAGCTAGCTAGCTAAGCTATAAATGGAGGGGTCTTAAAATATTTTTGTAATGGATCATAGAATCCATATGTTTGTCCCTTTAATATACCTAAAGTTTGAACCTGGTTAGATTTTGAGGCCTCAGCACCCATACAAAAAACGGACATCTCCTTTAAGGCAGAAAACAAGTAAACAGTTATATGTTTGAAATTAGGTGCATGCTTTTTTACCAACTGCAATTTTTTTCAGAAAATCTCATAGATATATTTCATGTGTGCGTCCGCGAGAAAACAACGCTCAACGGTTTGGCTGCGACACAAAAAAAAAGGATAATTCGGGAATTATCACGGCTTACCACACGATAAGCGTTTTGGCACGCACTCGTAGGGAATACGAATACCAGCGTGAGATTATAATTATAATCGTTACGAGTATGCCAGTTGCCACAAACAAAACTTTTAACATATTTGAGTCAATACTTTTTTTTTCTTGAATGACTAGACGAGCACGCCTTTCGCCTGATGGTAAGCGATACGACCACCCATAAACAGTAGCAACACCATCCAGCACATTGACTTACAAAGTACTGTGTGGCATTCCACTGCGCTCGTCATACTGAGACATAAGATGTTAAGTCTCATTATGTCCAGTAACTACACTGGCTACAATGTCCTTCAAACCGAAACACAACAGTGCATGCACACTGCTGCTTGGGGGTAGAAATACGACATTGCGGTGGTACCCACCCAGACGGCCTCTTACATAATGAGAGACCTACCATAAAAAATAGTATAGATATTTGATAGCATTTTTTTTTTTTTGTTACTCACCGCATCACGCCGCATCCCTCACGCACACCACACACGCGTCGACACGTCTATATAAAATGCGTAACGAATCTAATTATTTAAGTAGCACACATCACTTGCGAGTCCCGATTTCACTACATAAAGTTATATACACTAACTGCGCTGTATTACTGCGTCGGTTCCGACTGGCGGTCGGTCTTCTTGGATGCCACTGGAAAAGGAAGTTTATTGTTAGCGTTATAGAGTATAGAATTCAGTAACCGGTAAAGCGATTTAAGGGCGGTATTTATAAATCAATCTCAAGTTTGAGTTACATCTCAAGTAAACACAATGTATGGAACTATTAATACATACATGTCTACTTGAGATGTAACTCAAACTTGATATTGATTTATTAATACGGCCCTATGACACCTGAGTAGTGAAGCTTTTAGAGTTTCTTAGAACATTTTAATCAGTTGCTCTACAACGGTATACATAAGGACGTTAGGGTGCGTTTTTGCCCAGATGGCTAGACGGGTTAGTTTTAAGCAACTTTATAACCCCCTCCCTGGTGACATGTGGTGAGGTTTTAGACTACACCCACCCCACCCAAGATCACGTGTTTTTTTTTTAGTACAGTCAGCAGCATAAGTATTTGTACAAAATCAAAATTTCAAATCGCCCGTATACGCGTTAAGTTAAACTGAAATATTGTTTTCTTCGTTTGAAGTAAAGTAAATACCTTTTATTTTATTTTTGTGAAGAAAAAAAACAAGATTAGTAAGAACACAAAAGTATGTAGGCAATTTGAAATTTTGAATTTGTTCATCTACTTATGCTGCTGACTGTACACTGTATCTTGAAAATTGTAGTGTATTATCTTCAAATACAGGTTAGTATAATCATTTTGAATCGCGAGTTCAACGAAGAATAAATACACGTGATATATCAGTGTACCCCCAAGTGATATTTTGAGACTTTTTACGGACCTCCCCCCCCCCCCACCTTTCGAGCCTCACGTGATTAATGGACGACCCCTTAGGTTGGTTCATTCAAGACCTGATGTAAGCTATAGTGTCGGTGATAATTGGTCGTGTTGTGACACAAGTAGTAGTGATTGGTGAGTGTTAGTTGTATTAATGAATGTTAGTGGTGGTATTGAGTGGTAGTGATAATGGTGATTTGTAATAGTGACAGTGGTGGTAGTGGTGGTGGGTGGTAGCTGTGGGCGTGAGTGGTAGTGGTGGTGGTGAGTGTTAGTGGTGGTGTTGGTGAGTGGTAGTGGTGGTGGTGAGTGGTAGCGGTGATGGTGAGTGGTAGAGGTGGTGTTGGTCAGTGGTAGAGGTGGTGTTGGTCAGTGGTAGTGGTGGTGTTGGTGAGTGGTAGTGGTGGTGGTGAGTGGTAGCGGTGAAGGTGAGTGGTAGCGGTGAAGGTGAGTGGTAGCGGTGATGGTGAGTGTTAGTGGCGGTGTTGGTCAGTGGTAGTGGTGGTGTTGGTGAGTGGTAGTGGTGGTGGTGAGTGGTAGCGGTGATGGTGAGTGGTAGTGGTGGTGTTAGTGAGTGGTAGTGGTGGTGTTGGTGAGTGGTAGTGGTGGTGGTGTCGGTAGTTACCGCGTGGTCGTGCTTCAGCGACAACGCTTTGCGCGCCGCAGGAGCCGGCGCGGCCGCGGTTGCTGCTCGCCGCCTGCGCCGCCTGCACCGCGCCGTGGGGCTGCACGCCGCCTCCGCCACCAACACTACCGCCGACACTACCGCCGCCGCCGCTGCGACTGAACACATTACTGGTAAGCATGGTGGCTTTGATTAATTATATACCTAGATAGACACTGAACGTTTCAAACGAGTCAAAAAAATAGAGGCTAACTGTTCCCCACTAAATGAGTTCGAGTGAATTATTTTTTGTTGTTTTTCATGTATATAATTTTCTCCCCGTTTTAATTGAAACCATGTAATAACTGGTATCATTATGCACGCACACAAGGATACGCAAAATGATGCAGCGATAGCGCATGACACAGCTGTCACGCATACTAGCTTAAGAAAAGTTGGCCTGTTTGTTTTAGTTTCATTGCAGCGAGACACTCTATCTAGGTATATAATTAATCAAAGCATGGTGGTATAACACTTTACTCAAAATAATACATATTCAAAGGACAAAATGGATACAAAAAATCATATAAAAACAGCAATGTACAAGAAACACCAATCAGCTGACAAGACCAGGTCAACGATCTACATGGACTGAGCTTTAATCATTAATTCATTAGTAAAATAATTACAATCATTTGATCGCGATTTTTTTGGTGTCATCTGATCGGGGATCTCCAACATTATCACTAGTTTTCGTTATCGTAAGTGGTGATCTTACACCCTGTAGATGGTGAGTGGTGGGTGGTGCCGTTAAGCCTGTTCATCCAGTCAGATAGTTCTTTATAGTAGATGGTGGTTTAGTATTTCCGTGGAAAGGGTTCTTTCTATGTAGTGTGTGTTCTGTCTATGCGATTCAGCAGTTTCCATCATTTCGGGCGGTTCAACGCCGCGCCGGTCAAAAAGTGAAGTTCGACTCAAAAGTCTTCTTGCGCAAACAATTATTACATGCCATGTAATGGGGGGCGGGTCTATTGCCATTTGCCGGGAAGCACCCAGTATCACTTTGCATGACCTGGGTGTTTTATAGCTATAAACCTACGCCACCGAGGCAGCTGTAAAGATACACACACTCAAGCCTTTTATCCCCGAAGGAGTAGGCAGAGGCGCAACTAGTGCATCCACTTTTCACCGTTATTCCGTCCCATGACGTGAGGGGGTGAGCCTATCGCTATATCGGGCACAAATTCCAGACTCCAGATTGATACTGAATAGAAAAACCCAATATCATTGTCCGACCCGGGGATCGAACCCGAGACCTCAACATTGCAGTCGGACTTTAATACAACTACGCCATCGAGGCAGCTGAAAAAAATACGACATAAATAACAATACAATGTGTGTACTCTTTGTGAATTATCGCTCGCTTTAACGGTGAAGGAAAACATCGTGAGGAAACCTGCATACCTGAGAAGTTCTCTGAATTTCGAAGGTATGTGAAGTCTGCCAACCCGCACTAGGCCAGCGTGGTGGACTAAGGCCTTAACCTCTCAGTAGAGAAGGCCCGTGCTCAGCAGTGGGCAGTATACAGGGTCATTTTGACTTTGCGTTAATAAATGAAACCACATACTCGTCTTTGCTTATGCTAACATTGTGCCAAAAATCATCCATGAGAAACGAATATTTTTACCAAAAATCTCAATTTTACTTTTCTGATTTTTTTATAAATTGTAGTTTATTGCGAATATGTCGTGTGGTTGAGTGTTTTTCTGACTGAAAGTGTGATGTTGCTCCAGCGACGAATCCTTCTAGTAGTAGTAGTAGCAATACTGCATGTAAACTTAAAGTTACTTTTTATTGATATTTATTTTGTTCGAAACTTACTCTTTTTATTTTTTTTATAGCATTGAATGACGAGACGAGCATGCCGTTCGTCTGATGGTAAGCGATACGACCATACGGTAGAAATAGACATTGCGGTGGTACCCACCCAGACGGCCTCTTACATAATGAGAGACCTACCACCAGTGAGTGAGAAGTTTTATTTTACATCTATGGTTAAAATAACTTAATGGAAAGTGTTATTTTCAAGGGGATAAGAAAGTGGTTTCATTTAGTGACGCAATGTTAAAATGACCCTGTATAATACAGGGCCGGTATGGTGGTACGGTAAACAATACAAATGGTAGTGGTACCTGTAGTGCGCGCGCCGCTCGCTCTCGGACACGGAGCGGTGCCGCTGGTAGCGGCGCGCGTGCGGCCGGCCCGGCGCCTGCCCGCCCGCCGACGCCAGCAGCTCGTTCAGCGCAGGCTGCGGACGCGAGGGGGGGGGGGCGGGGGGAGGGGGGGGGGGGGGGGAGAACAAATTACTTTCATTGTATGCTCACTAAATACCCAATGAGGTGTCTGACCAGTGGGCTTAGAATGTGACAAAAAAACACGTCACGTCTCCGTTTCGTCTTATTGGGATTGGTTGAGAGACTGACGTATTGGTCTCTCGATCAATCACAAACATCAAAATTAAACGACATCGTTTTACGAGTTGCGTGTTCGTGACACATTCTAAGTCCACTGGTTCATTATGTAATAACTAGCATTGCTCGCGGCTCCTCCCGCGTGTAAAAGTTTTTCCAGGATAAAAAGTAGCCTATAGCACTCAGGAGTAATGTAGCTTCAGAGACATGCACACACCCACACACATACACACACACACTCTCACACACATACACATATACACATTACACCCTGTTTTGTTTTTTCTTTCTAATTTCAAGCATTTTGAAATATTGTATAGAATTTAAGTTACTGTAAGCCGTCTATTCTTGTTTTGTTTATTTTAACACAAAACTAAATTTTACGTCAATGTTTTTCTTTTGACTCCCATAGGGCAGGCTTAGCCTAGTTTCGGAGTCATTGTAAAATAATGTCATTGTATAAAACGTTTCTATTTTCACAATAAATTCATTTCTATTTCTATTATTTCTATTAGTGAAAGAATTTTCAAAATCGGTCCAGTAGTTCCTGAGTTTAGCGCGTTCAAACAAACAAACAAACAAACTCTTCAGCTTTATAATATTAGTATAGATAAGTAATAAGATATTATAGTCACTATTGTATCAGTTATTTACCAGTAAAGTATGTGTATGTGGAAAAATGGTGGTATATATGCAATATCTAATTGAAGCTAATGGAACGCCTAATTGAGTAGACGATCAATACGCATACTCACGCCTTTTATCCCCGAAGGGGTAGGCAGAGGCACAACTAGTGCACCCACTTTTCGCCAAGCGTATTCCGTCCCATGATGGGATAGGGGGCGAGCCTATCGCCATACCGGGCACAAATTCCAAACTCCGGGCTAATACTGAATAGAAAAAATCCAATATCACTTTGCCCGACCCGGGGATCGAACCCGAGAGCTCAGCCTTGCAGACGTACCGTAATACAACTACGCCACCGAGGCAGTCTGCCTTCCCTTGCACGCATGCCATTATATTTTTTATCCCAACAGAACGTTTAATGCGGAAATTGATCCACAAAAAGGAAGGCAACGGCAACGGCAATGTCATGTCATAGTAAATGTTTCATTTTATCTCACCTCAAGCACGCGGAAGTCCTCGATGCTCTGGAATTTGTCCAGGAACCCTTCCAGCTTGGGGTCCACCTGCAGCGCGCTGGCGTGCTTGTAGTACTTCAAGAACGCCCAGAACTTCTCCAGGCCGTATAATTGACCTGGGGACGATGACAATAGATGAAAATTTGTCTAGACTCTAGAGTTTACGTTCATATTCCATGTATTAAATTATGTTATATTGTAATAAAAACATTTAATCGTTCAGCATATTCGAAATAATTTAACAAGCTCAGATGGGCTCATTTAACAAGCTCAATCGAGCTCATTTAAAAAGCTCAGTCGAGCTCATTTAACAAGCTCAGTCGAGCTCATTTAACAAGCTCAGTCGAGCTCATTTAAAAAGCTCAGTCGAGTTTATTTAACAAGCTCAGTCGAGCTCATTTAAAAAGCTTAGTCGAGCTCATTTAACAAGCCCAGTCGACCTCATTTAACAAGCCCAGTCGAGCTAATTTAACAAGCCCAGTCGAGCTCATTTAACATACCCAGTCGAGCTCATTTAAGCACAGCTATGCACGTTAATGATCTAAAGCCAAATTAGTTATATCAAGTACCTATACTCAGTCACAAACGGACTACCCTAAACCAACCTTTTTCGTAATCAGCCATAGTCTCCTGCTGGAAGTGCTGGTACAGCTCCGGTCTGAACTTGCGCTCCAAGCCGTACGAGTAGAAGCGGAAGAGACACTCGAGACCGTAGCGGAAACCTTCGGCGGCGTCTTCGTTAGCTAACGTCCTAGGTGATTGAAAGTCGAGGTTATACATCAAGCTAAGTTTTGACAAGCAAGTTTTCGCAGCAATATAATATTACCAACCCTGTATTATATTGTGCGCACTGCTGAACACGGGTCCTCTCTATTGAGAGGGTTTAGCTTAGTCCACCACGCTGGCCTAGTGCGGGTTCGCAGATTTCACATACATTCATAATTCTTTTTTTTTTTTTTTAGATAATTCTCAGGTTTCGTCACGTTAATTCTCTTCATCGGAAAACGTACGATAATTGATAAACACAATCTTTGAAAACTTAGAGTCGTTTGGGTTTCGAAGCTGCGGACATCCGTCTCGGCAGACCGTTCCATTCTCAACTAGGCTTTCGTGCACTTCGCAGCAATATATTGAGCCGGAACTTCGACAAATATCGACAAAATCACTACATTATAGGATCGGTTAAATAAAGTTGGCACGTTCTCAGTACTCACACAAATATAATTTTTTTTTTTTAGTCCATTAAATGACGAGACGAGCATGCCTTTCGCCTGATGGTAAGCGATACGACCACCCATAAACAGTAGTAACACCATCCAGTACTGTGTGGCATTCCACTGCACTCGTCATCCTGAGACATAAGATGTTAAGTCTCATTATGTCCAGTAGTTACACTGGCTACAATGTCCTTCAAACCGAAATACAACAGTGCATGCACACTGCTGCTTGGCGGTAGAAATAGACATTGCGGTGGTACCCACCCAGACGGACTCTTACATATGAGAGCCCTACCACCAGTAAACATTTATAAGTAACATTTTATAAGATTCCTTGTAAATCGACCGCTGACTCTTATTTCTATGTACTCACCTAAATTCATTGTACATGGTCCTATTGAAGTGATCCCTGAGGAAGAACGACCAGAATCTGAACAGCGTGTTCATCTCCTGAGACTGCCCGATGCCGAGCTTCTTGCGTTCTGCGAAATGGGAAAAATTAGCCTGACATTACAGGATGCAATCATATAATACGAAGTGGAAAACACGAGAAATGTATTTAATGCCTGAAACTACAGGCAGAAGTAATCTATGAATTTTATATAAAACGATGAAATAGCGTATGAGACATAAAAAAATTAACGACATCAAGGAAAACAGGCAAGACTAAAAATGATAAAAAAAATCTGAAATTACATTAAAATGTGTAGCGCGCGACCTTTCTCGGAATATTTTTTTTTACTTTTCAAAGACAAAAAGAAGGCAATTTATGTATAGTGGAATTGCTGTGTGGCATCCCGCACTTGCGTGATAAACTAACGCCAATACTGCTACACACACCTGGCGTGTGAAATTGAGAGCAAAGACGCGATGTGTGCGCATAGTTTACACACACATTTATATTTTGCTGCACTACCGTAGCGCGCATTTCAACACTGTGGACTTAGAATGTGACACGAAGACGCAACTCGTAAAACGATGTCGTTTAATTTTGATGTTTGTGATTGATCGAAAGACCAATACGTCAGTCTCTCAACCAATCCCAATAAGACGAAACGGAGACGTGACGTGTTTTTTTGTCACATTCTAAGCCCACAGTTTCGTTTTATAGTGATTGGTTGAGAGACTAACACGTGACTGACGTATTGATCTCCCGATCGACAAACATCAAAATTAAACGACATCGTCTTAAGAGACCGTATCTAAAATTTTAACTATTTCAGTCAACTTTTCATCGTGATTATTCAAAAATTAAACTGATCTGATTAATTTCTAATACATCATCGGAAAGACTATTTCAACACGAATAAAATAAACAAGCCACATTTTTCATAATATCTTTCTTTAATTCAATCTATCCACCAAGTTCCAACGTCTGTTTCAGAAATTTTGTTGTACGGAGACTCAAACATGTTGCCGTTTTCAATCAAAATTGTGCCTTAAACTAACGAAAATTACTGTTTATTGGTAAAGTCGCTTTAATTATGAAAGAGACAATTTCTGTATTTTCAATGTAAAATACATTAATGACAAAATACGTACTTGTGGATTTTTATCAGACGCCTATCGCGAGATGCCAAGCTGTTGCTCGCATAAAAACACAATAGGTGTATAAGCCACAATTAATAATTAAATAAAACATCTTCGCTCACCTTTAAGGCACCTAGAGTGATATTTATGATACGCCTGTTGCGTGAAGTGGTTCTCGCGGAGTAATCCATGGCTCGGGTGGTGGAAAGTGGGTAGGGATTGCGGGACGGAGCCGCACGACGAGCCTAGTGTTGGCGATGTTCCGAGCGATGAGCTGTGAACAAAGTCTTATACATTAAAACATGGTTTTGACCAATTCGCAGAGCTTATATCTCCATTATAGTATATATTAGTGTTTTTGATTCATTTATCTGGCTATTTTTTTTTTAAATTTTATTAAAATGAAATAATAACTTTATAAAGGTCATCTTGAATAATAATTGCACTGATTTACTTCGAGTATGCTTTGGGTTATAATTGTGAAAAAACTTGAGCCAGATGGCGGGTCACTTTACCATACCAGCCCTTTTTTATATACTGTCCACTACTGAGCACGGAACTCCTCTACAACTGAGAGGGTTTAGACCTTAGTTCACCACGCTGGTCTAGTGCGGGTGGGGTCACTTTGACGTGATCGAATTCAAAACAAAAGCGGTGATGTACAGTCAGCAGCATAAGTAGCTGAACAATTTCAAATTGCCAACATACTTTTTTGTTCTTACTATTTTTTTTTTCTCTTTACAAACATAAAATAACAGAGATTTACTTTACTTAAAACGAAGAAAAAATGTTTCAGTTTAATTTAATGCGTATATAGGCGATTTGAAATTTTGATTTTGTACAGATAATTATGCTGCTGACTGTACAGACTCTACCAAAGCGAACTTATAACTATACATATGATGCACTGGTCCCAACTGTGCTGTCTAAAATGCAATCTCATTTTTAAATCTAAGTTCGCCTTCGCCAGCCACATTCAGGCGCACTCCAGAGGCAGGTCGCAGGGCCACGGATACGTCTTGGAGGACATCATTATCATCATCAAAAACAAAAGTAGTGGTATACTGACCCGGTGCTGTGGGTCCTGGGCCGGTGCTCGCGCACGTCCATGATCCATCCGATGTGGTGTTCCACTGGCGGGTTCAGGCTGTGGCGGGTCTTGTGCTTTCTGCTGCTTCTGTACGACAAACGACAAAATTCAGTGAGGAAAAGTTATTGATGAGATTGTTGATAATATTTTTGTTTTTGAAGTTATACTTCTTTTGGCGCGTTAGGGAAAAATGATGAGAGTTAATTTTTACGATGCGCGCGCACACCGTCACGAAAAACCGACACCCTGAAGTTAGCTATAGTCAACATTTTAGTTTTGAATTTTGAACGTAGAATAAGGCGAAAGATATTGAAGTTATACTTCTTTTGGCGCGTTATTAAAAAAGATTTTTATCTTGTTACGCCAAAGAAGTATAACTTCTAACGCGTGTACATATTTTTTTGTTATTTTGATTGCGACTTTTATGCTATTCAAAATGAAAAACACATCGTCTTGGACAGGGATTCCCAAACTATTTTGCGCAAGAGACCCATTTACCAAAATGAACTGATACCTCAGACCCCCATAGCAAAATTACTTTCAAAATCTTATCTCTAGTTTTTTCCTATTGATACAAAATACTTACCAATTTAAAACCTTTTTCATATTGAACTTGTGAACGCCTATCGACTTGAGTTTTTTAAAAGTACAAAAATGATACTTCCTACTAAAATATTAGTCATTCTTATAATAAGTTGGTAACTTATTATAAGAATGGTATGGTACACGTAACACAATTTAGATTTTAGACAATATCTTGAAAGTTTCAAATAAGAACGAGTATTCATTAATAGGAGTCGATTTTTAGACCTCATCGACCCACAAAATCAATTTTCGTTTATCCAAGGGGTCGATATCAACCACTTTGCAAGTTCCTGGTCTAGGACATAGTCCAAATTTCATCCGAATCCTCCGCAGCAGTTACTTTTGACCTAGATTTAACGGTCCTTCGAGCTGGACACCGTAGTATAAGGGTACTCACATGACGTCGGTGGCGTGCGGGTCTTTGCTAGCGGCATAGAAGCGCGCCGTGCGACGAGGACGCTTCATCGGGCCGCCTGCTTGATCAGGCAGCTCCATGTTCTGTGAGAAATGGGTACAATAAGAGACTGAATGAGACAAACTATATCGACGGATAAATCTGTGGCGAGAAGGTGCTTAGCCCTCGATTTCTTTCGTTAAATGGTTTTTTTTTGTACCCGTTATTTTTCGTTTTGTTTGTTTTTTACTTTATTTAACTTATTTATTTTAATTTTTTGTCAAAAGAGCTATGCTCACACTCAAGTAACGTAATTTAATTCTATAAGTGAGAACTTGTTATTGGCTTTTTGACACCTAAATTGTTGCTATTCCTAATATAATTATTAGCTGTAAGTTTTCCATGCTGAAAATAAATAAATAAAAGGTCAATTGATTTATAAGTGATACAATTTTGGAAAACTTTAAAAAAAGTATTTTATTTATAAAATTACTGAATGTCGCAAAAACTTCGCTTATGTCAATAATTGTTTATATAATACTGAAGTATATATATGTGTGTGTGTGTGTGTGTGTGTGTGTGTGTGTGTGTGGTGGTTACCCTGTGTGGGGGCGGCGGCGGCGGGTCGGGCGGGTTGCGGTGGCGGCCGGCGGGCACGGCCTGCTCGAACTGCTCGCGCGAGATCAGCGACACCGTGCGGTACGACGAGCCGGCGCCCACGCTCTGCGGATAGCGGAACACAATCGAAATATACAAAAAACGTAAAAAAAATACTTTTTTTAACATTTTTTTTTATTAAGATAGAAAAAAAATTAATACAATGTACCAGAAAATCTAAAACATCCAAGTCTCACTTTTTCTTATTTTTTTTATGAATAATGTTGATTTTTTATAGTTCACTATTAACAACGGAACTCACCGATGTATAATCTGTATCGTTCCATAAGTCCTCTTCGTATCTTCTTAAGCCGTCGGTGATCACCTGTTTAAAAAAAAAACAGTAATTTTAAGTTTTTTTTATATATCTATGTTTAACTACACTTCAACTTTCATACTTCCAAAATATAAAAAAAAAATTGTACGATTATCATACCATATTCAGTAAACCACTCATAAAAAGAATGATCTTTTGCCTTTTTTACAATAAAAAGAAAAAAACTCGTTTCGTTTATATACACCACTATTTAAGGACATCCTTTCATTGTTTTATATAATAAAAACATCAAAAACTCGCATACCACTAACAATTATCGATTTTTTTTTTTAAATCTATCATCTCACCTGCTCCAGGTCCTGCGTGATCTTGGTGCGCGTGGTCCAGTCGCCCTGGCGGTCGTGTCCGTCGTGCTTGTGGGCGCGGGCGGTGGTCTGCGTCACGATCAGCAGCCGCCCCACGTCGCCGTCCGTGAACTCCGCGTCCGACTCCTCGTCAGACCTTGGGAAAAAAAATATGAGATATAACAGTTTTTTTTTTCTATCACTTGCCATGGTCCACAAATATACTGCAATTGTCAATTGTTTTTTTTTATTTTATTTTTCTTCTCTGCAACTCACCAAGCATCAGTGAAAGTGTTGTGCCTCGGAGGCGGCAGGTCTAGCTCCTCATCAAGCTGGAAGTGCAGCTCCTCGCGCGGCTCCTCGTCGGCTGGCTCCACGCCCGCCGCGGGAACCGAACCCGGGGCCGGCGCGCGCTCCCGAGACCCGGCTTTTGTACGACGTTTCACCTTTAATAAAATGTGATCGTGTGGTAACAAAATGTTTTTTTTATATGGTATAAATATTTACTTTTTTTTTCATATGAATATGAAATTTTCAAGATTGATCTGTGTCCTTCGAACCAGATGGTGTCCAAATTACAACCAACGTATTAAAAGGTACAGTCATAACATATTTTTCAGCGCCAAAATTAAAAAAAAAATATACAGAAATGAAACTTTAATTTTGTCTATTTTTTTATGATTTATCGTTTCTGAAGTCATAAAAATATCTTTTTGCGTTCAAAATTGTTTGAAAGGTGTTTTTTGCGTTAAAAAATACCTGATCGGTATTTTTATATGGTGATTTAAAACTTATAAACAAATTTATAAACTAAATGCAAGTATATATTCTTTACCTCAGTCCAAGCATCGGTATTCTGTTCAGAATTGGGGCTCAGGGGTCCCGAGCCGGAAGCGCCATCGCTGTGGTCCATTTTATCGCTGCCTGGCTCGTCTGTGAAATAAATATTTTAATGAATTAAGTAATTAATGTTTATATTATTGTTTCATTATTGTTTGATACTTCATATCAGATTTAAAATTGACGGTACTTTGATTGATGGAAATAGACGAAAATATCAGACAGATGTATAATTTTTTTTTAATACAAACAAACAAACTCTTCAGTTTTATAATATTAGTAAAGATAAGTAAAGAATAACTAATAGGTATTCCGTATTTTATTACAAAAATTCAAATGTTATTTACAATGAGGATCATGAAAAGCGGTATCCATTCTTTTTTCTTTATCACAGATACAAGCTTCCTGTTCTCATAAATAATGTTATTACCTTTCCTAGTGCCCTGAGGTACGAACTCAGGCACGTCCGGGTTCAAATGGTCGTTGTGTGCCGCAGCGGCACTCGAACCCGCACCGGCCGGCACCGGCGCGCCGCGAGCGCTGCGGAACATCCTGCACAAGGCAAAACAAATCATGAATTTTTAGGAAAAAAATAGTTTAATAAAAATAATAATAATACATGTCACAAAAACTAGTAAATCATTAATGAAAGTAAATTTTTTCGCTACGTTAATAGCCTTTAATTTGAAAAAAATACTATTTTAGACAAATAACCCAAGAAACAAAAAAAAAACAATACAATGTTTGTACCATTTGTAAACTGTAAATTAGTACGACGTCTCTGCCTTTATCATTTCAAATACAGTATATTATGGTGTACAATAAAGTGACTGCCTCGGTGGCGTAGTTGTATCACGATACGACTGCAAGGCTGAGGTCTCGGGTTCGATCCCCGGGTCGGGCAAAGTGATATTGGATTTTTCTATTCAGTATCAGCGCGGAGTCTGGAATTTGTGCCCGGTATGGCGATAGGCTCGCCCCCTATCACATCATGGGACGGAATACACTTGGCGAAAAGTGGGTGCACTAGTTGCGCCTCTGCCTACCCCTTCGGGGATAAAAGGCGTGAGCATGCGTATGCGTACAATAAAGTTATAAATGAATAAATATATTTCAATCGCAAATTCAGATTAATACGATTAAGAAATACCAAATTCTACTTTATATACACACACAGTCACGCCATTTATCTCCGAAGGGGTAGACACAAGCGCAACTAATGCACCCACTTTTCGCCGTGCGTATTCCGTTCCATGAAGTGATAGGGTGCGAGCCCATCGCCATATCAGGCACAAATTCCAGACTCCGGGCTGATACTGAATAGAAAAATCCAATATCACTTTGCCCGACTCGGGGATCGAAACCGAGACCTCAGCATTGCAGTCATACCGTAACACAACTACGCCACCGAGGCAGTATTTATCCACATATAAAACACTAGATTACACACCTGGGCAACGGCGGTGGGGGCACGGCCCTCAGTAAACTCGACACGGGCGCGACCAGCGGACCCCCCATCGTGGCCAGCGGGAAAATGCCCACCATTTGCTTCTTTCGCCTGTCATAAAAAAAATTACAAGTTAGGCTTCATTAATCTAATGATAGCGTATTTAGACCCTTCCCAAATTGGAGTCGGTACAACGCAAGTTTTCAATTATCAGGTTCGAGTACTATGCAGGGCACAAACTGTTTTTTTAATTGAAAAAAAAAAACACTTTTGGATTGCCTGAAAATAGAATTTATTTCCAAAGTTAACCTCTAAAGCAGCATTTCTCAGATATGGGTCACGAGGGAATGCTGGATTGGTTTTGAAAAATAGGCTAATATCCCACCGGATCAACAGCCGTACGAAAATATATAAATAAACTTTACAGATTTTTTCGGACGTAGAGTCCGCCCCGTGACCGGGAAGGCTGTAAAGTCTTCGAAACGACAGGTGTAAATACTGAACCACCTTTTTTGAAGTCGGTTAAAAATCACTGGTTTTACTGGTGGTAGGTCTCTCATATGTAAGAGTCCGTCTGGGTGGGTACCACCGCAATGTCTATTTCTACCGCCAAGCAGCAGTGTGCATGCACTGTTGTGTTTCGGTTTGAAGGACATTGTAGCCAGTGTAACTACCGGACATAATGAGACTTAACATCTTATGTCTCAGGATGACGAGCGCAGTGGAATGCCACACAGTACTTTGTAAGTCAAGGTGCTGGATGGTGTTGCTACTGTTTATGGGTGGTCGTATCGTTTACCATCAGGCGAACGGCATGCTCGTCTCGTCATACAATGCCAAAAAAAAAAAACCAAGGTTACCATGTCTTAAAAATATTGCCGAAATCACAGTACACCAAATTTTAAATCAATCGGAGTTGGGAAAATTGAAATCAGTTGATAATCTTCAAACGCCTGAACAGATCTTCATAAATTATAGCGAAGAACCATCTCGATCACATCATTTGAAAGCCCAAACAAAAGAACCGCGTCAAAATCGGTCCAGTCGTTTGAGAGCTACGATGCCACAGACAGACATACAGATACACACCCTAAACTTATAACCCCACTTTTTCTGTCAGGGGTTAATTGATCGTGAAAAAAATCCGTAAAGTACATTCATTTCAATGTCGGACATTGGCGTAAACATAAGAAATCATATTATTAATCTAACCGTTTCTCTCCTGGTTTTTCTTCAACGCTCTCCGACTGCAGCGGTGGATCTTCGTTGGAATCGGATTTCTTGTCTTCTGTCTCTTGTTTGTCTGTCTTTTCTTCTTTGTCTTCCTTTATCTCTTGGGGTGGTGGAGTCTATAGAAAGAGGTATGGAATAAGAACTAATTGATATTCGGACCTATGAGACAATAATGTAATAGGGGGAGCCTGTCGACAAACTGGGCCAGCGACTATATAACCCCTAGACTCCTAATGTTCAATATTTCTCTTCAAATTAATTCTGTCAACTACCTGAGGTATGAGGAAGCGGGGTACTGCATTACGATTGGTTGGAAACATAGCTTAGGGATGGAACATGTTAAATTAAAACACGATGTTTTTATCGATATTACTTTTATTTAATAAGGTTTTATAGTAATATAATTATTTATTAAACATCTTTTTACTCAAAGTAAGTAACATATTATAATCTAAAAATAATTCTGTTTAAGCACAAAAGAAATAAAAAATCTGTCAAGGTACCTATTTAATTAAAATAAATACTGATGGCATTCTTCTTCTTATTTTTTATTTATTCTATGATGTATGCCATTATCAAGTATAATAAAGTTAATCTAATATATAAAAATCTCGTGTCACGGTGTTTGTCGCACGCCTCCGACTCGATCGATATTTATGATGTTTTTTATATAAATTTTGTAGGTATGGGAATTGGTCGTTGGTCGCTAAGTGATTAGGGTATCCCTATCCAGTGTTTTTTTTTAAATATTTTAATACCTATTTCCCAAATTTTCACCCTCCTACCCTCACCCTCCCATTTTTTTATCGCGATTTTAGTATTTTTATATGAACAATATCCAAATAATGTAACTGTCGTTCATATTTCAAAAGGTACGAAGTTATTTATGTTGTCGAATGACAGATGGCGCTAAGTAAGCCTCATCGATATTAACAAGAATATTTGGGCTGGCTTGTAGGAATAACACAAATAAAGTTATTAAAAACAATCGGTAAAATCAACAAACAATAAAATAAAAAATAATCCTAATAACATTAATTTTATCGATATAACTATCGACAAATCCTTTTGGTGCATCACTTACTTATAATGTTCAACAACAAAACGAAATACAAAATTTAAAAGTACTTTCGTCGGAAAGAGATGCAAATATAATAAGATGGCGCGGGCCTCAATGCTTGGCCGGTATAAGATGAACTCCGTAAAATTTTAAATAAAATATGATTATGTGTCATTATTGACATACCTGTGAAATGTAATGCCATTTTTTTGAAAATTTGAATTATGGCTATTTTTACCACACCATCGTATTGTGCATGGGGCCATTGCAATATTTATTCATTCGCCAACACGGAAGTATTTACGGCTCACAGTTCTGGGCGCAACTGACTTGAAGATTTTGAACGGTAAGCTACATTGGATCTTTTTGTCAGATGTGTTGCCCGAAGCGGATCGTCTGTTATTAGGAGTCTAGGGGTTATATAGTCGCTGAACTGGGCACATCTTCTAGACTCTGATATGGAGCAGAAAACCAAATATCCCGTCCTGGAATTCGAACTTGGGACCACAGAGCGGTGTCATACTGCGAATGCAACATAACGACGCCACCGAATAAGTCCGCCTACTATAGTACCAGCACGCTATGATGGCCGATTTAACGTTTGTCCGCTCATCAAGTTTCGTATTAATTCATAACTACGCTGAGGGAGATAATTACTGTACATTACTATCAATCGTGACGTGCAGTAAAATTTATTGGAATGTATAATTAATGTGAAACATCTATAGCCGCACGTAAAACCGATTTCTGGCGTGGAGACGCATGCCGTGGCGACGCGTCGCCACGCTATATGATGGTATTTTATCCTACTAATATGAACCTTAAATACAATGCGTAGAAGCTAAAATTCTTGAAACGAGTATATTTTTATTTATTTTATTTATTAAAGTCATTAAAACCATTTCTTACTAATCTAATATGAACCTTAAATACACTGCGTAGAAGCTATTTCCTCAGCGTTGGCACGGCACGAGTACAAAAGAATCGAACGTAACATTCTTTTTTCAAATTTTGATTTATTCTACTTTGGTTGTGATGACCATTGCATTTCTGACATTTATCAAGACTAATAGTGCGTTGCTCGCGTTTAAAAATCTACTTTATGTGGTAAGCGTAAGATCGAATTTGTGTTTAGTCAATCAAAATTTGTGATAAAAAATGCTATGCAACTAACCACACTAACCTCAATTTGATCAATTTTAGCACCACTGTCAGTCTCTAACTCCACTTGTTTCTCAATCTCCTCCCCATCTATGCTCGGAGCTTCGATCTTCTCACTCTCTTTCGCGTCTCGCACCAGCTTCTCCTCGACGGCTTCGGGCTCTGGGCTCTTGTCTTTAGCGTCTTCGGCTTTCGGCTTGTCCGCCTCGATCGCTCGTATCTTTTCGTTTTCGTTTGTTGCTATGTCGAGAATCGGCCATTTTAACGGCTCGAAGGCGGTTCTTACCTGAACGGAAATTATATAAAAATTAGGATCAAATAAATAATTACTTTTTCATTTACTATGAACACCATGCCATATCAGCCCTGTATTATATACTGCCCACTGCTGAGCACGGGCCTCCCCTACTACTGAGAGGGTTTAGGCCTTAGTCCACCACGCTGGCCTAGTGCGGGCAGACTTCACATACCTTCGAAATGATCTTTGGGGAATTCTCAATTATGTAGGTTTCCTCACGATGTTTTCCGTCACCGTTAAAGCGAACGATAATTGATAAACATTATTAAAATAATTGATTGACCATGAATGGACCACTATAACTGGTGACTCCTCTAAGATTACCAGGTGCCAGATATTTTATACGAGAATCTAAGCGGAAACCATTGCAAATTTCTAATTGTAATGCTAAGCTGCAGTGTACAGTCAGCCACATAAGAAATGAACAAATTTCAAATCGCGTTTAAACTTTTGCGTCAGTATCAACAATTGTTTTTTCTTCACTAAGATAAACTTCACAGGGTTAACTTTATTTTAGATAAAGAAAAAAGAATATTTCGACTGGAGTGACCGTGCAGAAGCGTTTTGAAGTTTTTAATTTGTTCAGCTACTTTTGTGGCTGACTGTACATGCAGTTAAAATTCAGATTTGACGGACATTGTCGTCTGAATTACTGTGCATTATGAGATTTAACATCTTATGTCTCAGGGTGGAGTGCCACGCAGTTAGTACTTCAAAATTCTGCATGGTGGAATAAAAACGGTCCTCTATGTAGAACCCCCCAAAAACGAGCTTTTTTGGCCGGCGATCGACTTGCACCTCTTGGGCTCTGCGCCTGGGTACCACGCACCCCTGGCACCTCCAAAGTTGTCACCCCCTGATGCTTGGTACCCGGGGCGGACCGCACACACTGCTCACCATCAAAAGCGTGATCACCGTGCTAATAAAAAAAAAACCAACTCACATTGAACCCGCCAATCAGCTGCAGCTTGTCAGAATCCCGGATCGCCTCTATGATCAGCTGCATGTCCCCGGTGAGCGCCCTCACGCGGTGGAACGAGGCGATCAGCGTCACCGGGATGGTGCCGTCGGCGGCCATCTTGCGACGCAGGAAGAAATCGCGCGCCAAGTTGTCCGGACTGAAGTAGTATTCGCTGCGGGAAGGAATGAGTTTTATTGTCAAGGAAAGGTGAAATGGCGTAATATCATCAGTGATAAAATATATTTAAGTTTATTAATATTTGTTGGAAAAGCTATAGTGTTAAGGATTTGTTTCCGAAAATAAGTGACAATTTTAGTTTGGTACATATTTTTTTTAAATAAATCAATATTTTCTAAATATACTGAAAGTATTTTTTTCTTAATTAGCGAAAACCATTAGCATCATCCCAAGATTAAAACCACGAAAACGGTAAGAAAAACACAATTTTGACCGTTTTTTTTTACTACCAACCTTCACCGTTACCCATAAAAAAAATATTAAAAAAGTGACAAAACACTCACATCTGCTTCTTGATCAAATCCTTCAGCGTGCCCTGATCGAGCCCGATCCCATACGGCGCTGCGGTTGCCGCCGCCGCTCCGTAGTAGTACGCCTGCGCCAGACCAGCGCCGAGACCCGCTCCGAGCCCAGCGCCCAGCGCCAGGCCAGGGTACGGCACCACCAGACCCTGGGTAACGCCGCTGACCGTTTGACCGACGCGTACCTACGTACGCGGGATGGGAGGGGAAACCCGGTGTTAGAATGGTGATGGGGTGTGCGGAAGTGGAGTTTCTGGTTTTTTTATTAAAAAAAAATATAAAATAGTTTTTTTTTACTGTTTGTATGAGATTTATGCGCGCGTCTTAATAGTTTACATTTGAAAAGTAGATAAAAAATAAATTGTATTAATATGCGTTGAATTTCTGAACGCGATATTTTAGCTATCCCTATCACCGAAAGGCACTAAGTGCATTCTAAAATGATAACTATAATCCAAATTCCAATTCAGGTATCTATCACAGTAAAAAAATAACTTATTGGATTACATTCTAAGTGAACGTAATTTAAGAAAATGACAAACTCCATTTCCACCCAAATATGTACAAATTATTAAAAAAATCCCATGAAAAATTACAAAAAAAAATCCTCCATTAGTATTCATAATATTCACTATCGCATTAATAATACCCAAAATAAATATACCAGCCCTATAAATCGACAGCTCAGTGTCATAGTTACCTAAGTCAAAAACGTGGAAAAACAGGTCCATCAAATCAGACATCAATATAAGTCAACATAAACCTGATTTATGCCCATTTCTACATTATTGATTACACCACTTTCCCTCAGAATAAATAATATAATCAACATAATATGGTGTCATCTTGCGAGTTTAAATGCAAATTAATTCCCCATATTAGTAAAATCATGCATATATTATAAATTATTATAGTGTTGCAGATATATCGTCCCAAAAACCATAGCTTTTATACTACTTTTCTTCCAACAAATTTACATCGGCATTATTTATAGTATGAAAAACGATAGTTCATAAAATATATAATAAAATACCAAATTGACCCGTCAACGCTCGCGGCGGACGCCGGCGTCCGTGTGTATATAGGGCAACCACGTATCTATATATCGCAACTTTATGACGAAAACGATGCAAGTCAAAAAAAAATTGTGTTATCGTCATAAAATGACTTAAAACTGGTCCCTTTTTATGAAAATATAATAAAAAAGGAACTAATATAATAGTTTAGTCCTTTTCCCGCTTGAATATGGCGGTGTTTGAACTATTGTTGTATTGAAAATTTCGTTTTAAGTAATTTTATGACTACATTTTCGATTTTTTTGAATTGTGTCATTTTCGTCCTAAATGTGCGATATAAACGAGCGTTGACGGGTTAAATAATAAGCAAAATTATACCGTCAAGGTAAAGATAAAAATGTCACAAATCAGTCTACGTATCGTCGGGAATAGTGCAATACCGCGTAAGTGAAAGAAAAAAAGTAGAGCATTATCAATCATAAGTTTAGTGTCGTAAGTATCAATTTCAATTAAACTTTTTTCGTCACTTATTTCGGCACTATCCCCGACGATATTTTTTAAACTCTAATATGTAAAATAATGACTTATCACTTTATATCATTACGCTAATGTTTTTATTCCCAAAAAAATATTCCAAAACAAATTGATGATAAAAAATAAAACCCATTACAATGACAAAGTATTCAGGAAAAAGGAACAAAAGGATTCATGGCTTTTGTATTTCTCTAACACTGGTTATTTAAAAATTATCATATTTCGTTGACATTGATATTTCTTATAAACTTAATTATTTTTGCAAAAGACAAGCTATAGGTCAAAACAATGATTCCATTATTATAATCATGTGTACAGTCAGCAGCATAAGTATCTGTACAAAATCAAAAATTCATATCGCTATATATGCCCTAAGTTAAACTGAAACATTTCTTTTACTTCGTTTGAAGTAAAGTAAATCTCTTTTATACTATTTTTGTGAAAAAAGATTAGTATGAACACTAAAGTATGTAGGAAATTTGAAATTTTGAATTTGTTCAGCTACTTATGCTGCTGACTGTACATGATAAATTGTTAACATTTAGGGCCGATTTCACTACTTTCTGATAAATGTTACTCGTCACATACATGTATAAGCCGACCAAATACCAATTCACTGGTGGTAGGTCTCTCATATGTAAGAGTCCGTCTGGGTGGGTACCACCGCAATGTCTATTTCTACCGCCAGGCAACAGTGTGCATGCACTGTTGTGTTTCGGTTTGAAGGACATTGTAGCCAGTGTAACTACTGGACATAATGAGAGTTAACATCTTATGTCTCAGGATGACGAGCGCAGTGGAATGCCACACAGTACTTTGTAACTCAAGGTGCTGGATGGTGTTGCTACTGTTTATGGGTGGTCGTATCGCTTACCATCAGGCGAACGACATGCTCGTCTCGTCATTCAATGCAATAAAAAAATAAAAATAAAAATACAAAAGTCACACTCTAATCTATGCTCCTAAATACACATACATAGTGTCACACCTCTATTCCATAGGGGTAGGCAGAGACTATGGATTGCCACTTTGCTCGATTCTGGCATACTTCTTTCGCTTCCTCCATCATCAATATTTTCATGCACTCCCGCCGGTTCAGGTTACTTTTTACCTGGCCTTTACTTAGAATGTCAGATATCTAACATTCGAAGGTTCGGTGCGGTCGACCCCTGCCGGCCCTTCCATCCACACTCGCCTTATATATCCTCTTTGTCATTCTCCTATCATCCATCCTTTCCAAATGCCCAAACCACCTTAGCATACCCTTCTCAATTTTGGTCACTACATCCTCTGTCACTCCACACATGCAATGGCACTAAAATAGTAAAAAGTGGACGAAAGCCTAGTTGGGAATGGAACGGTCTGCCGAGACAATGTCCGCAGGTTCAAAACCCAAGGCACACCACCTCTGACTTTTCGAAGTTACGTGTGTAATGTTTATCAATTATCGTTCGCTTTAACGGTGAAGGAAAACATCGTGAGGAAACCTACATACCTGAGAATTCTACATAAGAATTTCGAGGGTATGTGATGCCAACCCGCACTAGGCCAGCGTGGTGGACTAAGGCCTAACCCCTCTCAGTAGTAGAGGAGGCCCGTGCTCAGCAGTGGGCAGTATATAATACAGGGCTGATTGCATTGGATTGCAAAATAGTTATCTACATTAGCTGTTTAATACGACGACTTTAAAAAAAATGGACTTGAAACTTGTGAAATAGGCCCTTATAATATGATATTTACAAATTGATAAAGTTTTTGAGATTGTAATGTAAAGATTTAAGAAAAATACAAAAGCCAAACATGATAGAAAAAATTTCAAATATTATTTTGCAAATTAAGACTTAATACAATAAGAAACTCATATAATTGCCCCAAATACAATTGATGTGTTGTTGGTAGGGGCTAACCTCAGGAACTACTGAACCGATTTTGATAATTCTTTCACCAATGCGAAGCTACATTTCATTTAGTGACGGTCTTTAAAATTGCGTTTTAACATCATCCAGCTATATTCACCTGCGCCAAGTCGTGGTGGTGCGTGAAGTCGTGGTGGTGGAACATGTGGTGATGGTGGTGCGCTGGCAGGGCCGGCAGGGCGGAGGCGGGGCGAGCGGCCGGCCGCCGGGCTCCCCCCCGCGCACCGCCCCGACCCGCACCACGCGCGCGGCCTGACCCGCGTGTACGCTCCTCACCGTTGAGGGATACAGTGTCTGAGGGATGAGGATCATTGTAAGGTTGAAGTCAGACACACACACACACACTCACGCCCGTTATCCCCAAAGGGAAGGCAGTGACGCAATTAATGCACCCACTTTCCGCCGTGCGTATTCCGTCCCATAATGTGATATGGGGCGAGCCCATCGCAATATCGGGTACAAATTCCAAACTCCGGGCTGACACTGAATAGAAAAATCCTATACCACTCCGCCCGACCCGGGGATCGAACCCGAGACCTCAGCATAGCAGTCGCACCGCAACACAACTGCGCCACCGAGACAGTCTAATTGGAGTAAAATAATATAAAAAACAAAACGAAAACCATTCGTACAAATATCAATTCTTTAATTGTAAAGCATGTCCAGTGGGCTTAGAATGTGGCAAAAAAACGCAACTCGTGGGACGATGTAGTTTAATTTTGATGTTTGTCGATCGCGAGACCAATACGTCAATCACGTGTCAGTCTGCCAACCAATCTGGTGGTAGGTCTCAAATATGTAAGAGTCCGTCTGGGTGGGTACCACCAGACTTAACATCTTATGTCTCAGGATGACGAGCGCAGTGAAATGCCACACAGTACTTGGTAACTCAAGGTGCTGGATGGTGTTGCTACTGTTTATGGGTGGTCGTATCGCTTTCCATCAGGCGAACGGCATGCTCGTCTCGTCATTCAATGCCATAAAAAAAAAATCAATAAAACGAAACGGAGTCGTGTTCTTTTGTCACATTCTTGGCTTGACATAAAAAATACATCTTATAACAAAAAAAAACCGATACTGTAATCTCAATATAGATTTTAAACACGTAGAACAAGCCACAGAATAATTTAAAACCAAATATGTAGTTCTCAATAAAATTCCAAGAATCAATTTATATTCTCAAACGACATAGTAAGAACGTTCAATTTCCCCGTATTGCGTAACCCGAAATCTCTATAATTAGAGAAGCGAGGCCTAAATTACGGGGGTCTGAAGTGCACAGGTTCGAATCCCGAAAAAACTTCTTATGTATTTTTTGCTGGGAATTGAACCTACGCGTTCGTGATTCGTGACTGACTATACTGCCACGAGGCCAGGAGAGCTGGTGCAAGTGCCATTCGAATTTTAGAACACTATGGGTAGAGATGTTAACTCAAACAAAGATACTAAATTATTTATTATTGTAACAAAAAAAACTAGGTTCGAAATTTTCTTTTTCTAGAAACGCATCAGACGAAACACTATAGTACTGGCAGGCTATGATGGCCGTTTTGACGTTTGTCCGCTGATCAAGTTTCGTATTTATTCATAACTACGTTGATGGAGCTAATTGCTGTAAATTATTGTCAACAGTGACGTGCAGTAAAATTTATTGGAATGTTTAATTTTACGACAAAACTCGTTTTTCAAATTTGTTTTTCGAAATTTTAAAAAATTCAATTTTATATTTTTTTCGATAGTGAATTAAGATTTCACTTCACTGTAATCTGTCAAAACGGCCACCATAGCGTGGCGATACAATAGTTTGTGGAATTAGGCAATAAAAAAAAACATGCTTACAGGTGATTGTTTTTGTATAGTTAATTTCCAGATTGATCTAAAGATAGCTTGGGGTCGTTATTGATATTGTTAGGACATTCGAAGCCCGCGGTATAGTTTATTGAAATCGGTGGTGAATGGTGAGATGATAGGATTCTCCTGGACTCACCGTTGTCGGGTCTGGCGCCGTGAGGCGGTCCGTGCTTGCCAGGTCTGGCAGCTTTGACGTCGATGTCCAGGGGAACCCATTTGTGCTTGCCCGATTTGCTGCCACCCTTGCCGGCGCCTGGAAATGAGTTAAAATCTATACTATAATATTATAAAGCTGAAGAGTTTGTTTGTTTGTTTGACGGCGTTAATCTCAGGAACTACTGGACCGATTTTGAAAATTCTTTCACTAATAGGAAGCTACATTACTCCTGAGTGCTATAGGCTACTTTTTATCCCGGAAAACCTTCTCCATGCGGGCGGAGCCGCGCGCAATGCTAGTATTACTGTATATCGTGCTACTAGCTTTTTCTAGCGACTTCGCTAGCGTGAAAGAGTATTCCTGGCATAAAAGTAGCCTACAACCTTCCCAGGGTCTCAAACTATATCCATACCAAAAATATAAAACTGTCCTGTTCGTTAGCTTACTCCCCTCCCCTTGTACGAACCATGGACTAGGGGAGTCCATTTTTTATTTACTTGTAACGCAGTCGCGTATTCAGAAAGATAAAAAAACAACGTATTGATATTATACAAATTTAGTTTTTTTGTTTCAACAAGTTTTTTTTGCTCGCGGCTCGGTCAGCGCCTAATAGCTTTTCCGGGATGGCATAAGTGACCTTTGTGCTACTCCAGACTATAATCTATCAGTGTACCAAAGAAGTCCGCTTTTTGTATGGCTGCTGTGCCTAAAAATCTAAACAGACTCAAACCTCATGGATATTAAAGGGGCAAAACTAAGATCTTGGATCCATTAAAAAAAGATTTAGACCCCACCATTTATGACTAACTTTTAATAACATTCATTTTAAGTGTAGTTGTTAAGCGAAATATAATTACATAAATCTCAAATCGAAGGTCTTTAAAATTAAACGGTTTATTGTGAAAGGATAGTTTTTAGGAGTCCTATCCAAATATATACATCGCTGCTTTGCATGAATAACCGCACAATGTAAATTTTTTGAATTTGCGTTTTATAACACCATACAATCCATAATAGTCCACATTTTATGGTAAATAAAACTCACAGTCATATCGGCAAAAATGGCGCAGTGGTATGACAAAATGTCTTTATGTCATCGGTTGATTTTTGGAGAAAAATCTACAAACCGATTAAAAGCCGAGCACATAACAATCAGGATTTCAGCAAAACATTGATGAATGCCCTTTTGGTTAATACATTCTTTGATTATATATCGACGCTTGAAAGGCAATAATATCTAAGCGACATTTAGCAAATTTTTCAGTAGAGCGTTTTAAAGTTTTGATTTTGACAAAAAAAATCATAACTAATTAACCATTTGCTGCATAAAAATAATTGTAACTGTTTTAGGAACCTCTTAATTTTTGACGTTTTTTGAGTTAAATTAACAGCCCTGAAGATTATAAATTAAAAAGTTAACGTCGCTTAGTTAAAAATTACCTAAATTTACAAACAGGTAAAATCATCTAAATGGATCATCTTATGAATACCGTAACAAGTAAATTTAATGAAAAACAAATATTTGAAAATGCACAGTTGGTAAAAATCATATAAGGATATCTAAACATATTAATAAAATCAAGTAAAAATATCTATATCTAAATTATTGGGTCACACGATCGTGGAGAAACATAAATACGTGCATATTATTGTAAATCTTGTTATTCCTACAAACATTGAACTATTTAATAATCAGTCAATTTTAATAATAATCAACATTTTATTGTTAGATAAACATACTTACATCCAAAATATAGCATAATGATATAGAATTTGTTAATAGCCAACACTTATTTCTTTGGAGGGAGTTTCTCGCCTCAAATATACGATGAGCGGAAGGACATACAAAATTGCCTTATCTGAACATTTACAACGGCTTGCTTAAATATCTCTGTGTAAGCATAACTCGAAAGCAATAATATTATAATTTATTCATTGTGTTGGAAACTCATAATTTTCTCTCTAAATTTATTTTTGCTGAAAGCAAATACATACGTACACACCCACGCCCTTAACCCACAGGGGTAGAAAAAGACTATTGAGCACCACATTCTACGATCTTGACATACGTCTTCCACAAAGGTTTTTCATAGTACTTCGCAAAGACAAGTAAGTGTGTATAATGTATAGTGTATACCAAAATGAAAAAGAGAGTTCAGAAAATAGTTGAGCAAAAGAAAGAAAAAGGGACTAGATCACAAACCTCGTGAATCCAAAGCGAACCTTTCACTATTCTGGAAACAAATATGGTTGATCAGGGGAGAGTCGGGGACTTCAAAGATAGGAGTCATCAGAAATGAAGATGGAAGGGTGTTTAGAGATAAAAGGGAAGTATTGCTTGGAAGGCCTACTTCAAAAGACTTTTTAAATGAGGCGATGGGGATGTAGCAGGTGGTTAAGAGGCTATAGACCTGGCTTACTCTCAAAACGAGGCTAATAATGAGATTACGGAAAATGGAATAGTGAATGCGATGAAAAGTATGAGGTTAGGCAAGGCTGCTGGGTGTAACCGTTAAAATGCTGAGATACGGCAAAGGCTTAGTAGCAAAATTGTTATGGCTACTTTTTAATATCTGGTGCAAAACCATTATTATATCCATATTCAAGAAGAAATTTTCACAGCAAGAATATAAAAGCTACTGCAGAATAAGCCTTCCCTGTGCTGCCAGTAAATTGTATGCCAAGGTCCTCATTAAGAGAGTGATTAATGAGACTGAAAAAAAGTGTGGAATGTCCAAGCAGGTTTTAGAAGAGGAATGGGTTACACACATCAAGTCTTTTACATAAGGTGCATAGCGAAAGAACATTTGGCTAAGTCCAAAAAAGTCTTTTACACCTTCGTAAACTTGGAAAAGGCTTATGATCGTATGCTGAGGAATGAACTGTTGTTAACATTGTTATTTATTTATTTATTTAAGCACTTCATATACAAATGTATAAAGGCGGACTTAATGCCGTAGGCATTCTCTCCCAGTCAACCTTAGGGTGGTGCAGAGATTGTTAACATTGTCTTTAATATATCGGATTGAGAGTCACCTGGTGAGGACTTTGAAGTATCTGTACGAGAACATCGACGGGAGAGCTGCAAGGCACGAAAAATTATGTGAATGATGTCTTTAAAGAGAAGGGAATGAAAATTAATGTGAGCAAGATAAAAGTGTTTGTGATAGAAAGAGGTCTGGGCACGTGGAGAGGATGGATTCAAGACAGGTCATGAAAGGTTAAATACCTTTCGTAAGCTTTCGAGCTAATGTGGATGGTACGGCTGGAAGAGGGCACCCTACGAGAGCGTGCATTTATCAAATAAATTATCTCCAAAAAGGGTAGGTCAGGATTAGCCTCAACCGGCAAAAAAGTATACGGAGAGAATAGGGAAAATTGGAATTAAATTATTATTAACATATTGTAATACACAATAATGCAACATAAATATATTTATTACAAAAATAAATGTTATTAAAATTATAAAAGTCTATTTATTTGTAAAAAACTCACCATATCTACGTAAAATTGAGGCAAAATCATAAAAACGTCGGACGGCTGTCCTCTCTTAGCGACAACCAATACGCGCTGTACAGGATCGCGCGCATATACAAATGACACTTTCAAAACACTAGGTGGTTCGCAAGCGGGTGTATTTACTTTATTATGAACAGGTAAATATCTCTTAGCAATAAGTATAACCACCTGAACATACCTGGTAAAATTATCTATGCGACATGACTGAAGTTAAAGGTTGTCAAGTAAAAATATCTAAGTATAAAAAATAGAACTTATATTATTCAGGTAAAATTATCTAACCGACTAATAATTATTTATTTTATTTTAGGTAAAATTGTATAAATGTACTATTAACAAAATATTTTATTAAGCTGAAAATATCTAAGCACATAAATATGGAGAGTATGGGTCCAGGTAAAATTATATCTATGCCAAAGTTATAATTTTTTGTGTAGGTAATAAACAACTAATTAAAGAGCGAGCAGTTTTTTATTTCAAGTTAACATATATTAATGCAAAACAGTAATATCATGATTTCATGTAAAACACACTAAGTTCAAAATCAATTTCCTTAAGCGTACCAACTACTGTAAATCCAAAAAGTCGTAAAAATTTTGGCGTTAAGTGAGAAAAAAAAAGTGAAATTTACCAGAATCATCTAGTATCTAACCGCCAAAAAAGTTGTCCTAGAGCTACGAAACCCGGATCAATCGACGCAGAAAAATCTGGCGATTCCAAATATGTATATAACTCATTTTAGGTATTTTTGTCGCTTAGATATTATTGCCTTTCAAGCGTCGATATCTTCAATAAGTACAAAGTTACAAAAAAATAATAATAAAAATTTTCAAATGGCTGTACTGTAAAATTTGCTTTCTTTTATTATTTCTTTATTTCTTTCTTTCTTTGCTTTTATTATTCATGCAAAGCAGCGATATATTAACTGTCTTGGTTAGAATTTTAGGCCTGTTCTTGAACATGTCCTTTCATCCAGTTCCATTCGGCCGTACTGGTGTCATTGAGTCATAACCATACATCTCAACTTTCGCATTTATAACAGTTGTAATATTATGATACACTGACTGCCTCGGTGGCGTAGTTGTATTAAACCCTGCAGTGCTGAGGTCACGAGTTCGATCCCCGGGTCGGGCAAAGTGATATTGTGTTTTTCTTTTTCTACTCGTCAGCCCGGAGTCTAGAATTTGCGATAAGTGGAATAGATGCGTCTCTGACTAACCCTTCGTGAATAAAAGGCGTGAGTGTGTGTGTAATATTATACATGCGTAAGAATCGAGAAGTCAGGTACAGTTAGCCACAAAAGTAGCTGAACAAATTAAAAACTTCAAAACGCTTCTGCGCGTTCACTCCAGTCGAAATATTCTTTTTTTCTTTATCTAAAATAAAGTTAACCCTGTGAGGTTTATTTTAGTGAAGAAAAAACAATTGTTGATACTGACGCAAAAGTTTAACCGCGATTTGAAATTTTGAATTTGTTCAGTTACTTATGTGGCTGACTGTACAAACTAAAAGTTCAAGGCGCGTTTTTTGAGTCCTCATTGAGACCGGTTTCAGAGGTAACGTGTTATGGAATCGATTTTTACATTTTATTTACCTCTTCGAATAAATCATTTATCTTTGGCTAATTGTACAAAGAGAGAAGGCTTGATTTTTTTGTTTGTTTATAATGGATAAACTCAAAACGATGTAGGACCAACATAGGTAAGCCCTCCCCTATACCTCGACTGTCTACATTATATAATCAGCTATCGAAGAAAACTAAGCTTGACATATTTCATGATTCACTATACGCATTTAGGAAAACACTTTTAGGTGAGATTGACTAACAGAGGCCCTAACATTCTGATAAATATATTCTTTTTTGTCCAGCCATCCAGCACCTTGAGTTACAAAGTACTGTGTGGCATTCCACTGCGCTCGTCATCCTGAGACATGAGATGTTAAGTCTCATTATGTCCAGTAGTTACACTGGCTACAATGTCCTTCAAACAGAAACAACAGTGCATGCACACTGCTGCTTGGCGGTAGAAATAGACGTTGCGGTGGTATCCACCCAAACGGACTCTTACATATGAGAGGCCAGTATATGTATATATCTAAACAAAACATTCATTTGAACTTAACTTATTCTTCCTTTACATATTGTTTTTTCCTTTCCTGAGTATTGTATAACAGTACATACACACTCACACCTTTTATCCCCGAAGGGGTAGCCAGAGGCGCAACTAATGCACTCACTTTTCGTCCATTCCCCGCCCCATGATGCAATAGGGGGCGAGCCTATCGCCATATCGGGCACAAATTACAGACTCCGGGCTGATACTGAATAGAAAACCCCAATATCACTTTGCCCGACCCGCGGATCGAACCCGAGACCTCAGCAATGCAGTCATACCGTAATAAAACTACGCCACCAAGGCAGTCAATATTATTAACGGTCAATGAAAACATAAAGAAACCGAAATACCTGAGTTTTATAAGAATATCGAAGGCATGTAAAGCCTGCCAATCCGCACTAGGCCAGCGTGGTGGACTAAGGCCTGAACCCTCTCAGTTGTAGAGGAGGCCCGTGCTCAGCCGTGGGCAGTATATAGGGCTGATATTATGATAAAGTTCTTCACCAACCTGAACTCTTAACCTTGTCGTGGTGTTTGTCGTTATGTCCTTGGTGGTTCTGCGTAGGTTCCACCTTCTCAATCTTGGGCTGGTTGTGCTGGTGTTGGGGTTGGTGCTCCTCTAACGGCTTCCGCTCTTGATCCTGGAAAATGGAAGATTCGCGTGAGTTGGTTTGTTTTCTGAGACGAGCAAAGCCGATCGTCTGATGGTAAGTGACTACCGAAAAATATTGGCAACAATATTACACTGTTCGCGACACTTTGAGACATGAAACAATAAAAAACAAACACCATTCACGCCTTTATGTCGGAAGGGGTAGATAGAGGTACAACCAGAGCACCCACTTTGCGCCAAGTATATTCCGGCCCATGATGTAATGGATGTATCACCAATTTCATACTCCAGGCTGATACCGAGTAGAAAAACCCAATATCACTGCCCAACCCGGGGATCGAACCCGATACCTCAGCACTGCAGTCGCACCTTAATGAGTAGAACAACCCAAAACCACTTGACCCGACATTGATCGAACCCGAGACCTCAGCACAGCATAAGGTGCGACTGCTGACAACTACGCCACCGAGGCAGTACTCGAATCCCTAGATTAGTGTTCAAAATAATTTCCGTTCACCAGTTCATTCTCAGTTTTTAAACCTATTTGTAAATGCAAACGTGGCGACATTTTGATTAACGACACGTCGGCAACGTGTCGCAAAATATTAACCTGAATAAGAAGGTCGACATTGCCTTAGTGCATTTTCAATATGCATCGATAAAACTAAGGCGCTTTGGGCATTTGGAAAGGATTTTTTTTTATTTATTTTTTATAGCGTAGAATGACGAGACTAGCATGCCGTTTGCTTGATGGTAAGCGCTACGACCCATAAACAGTAGCAACACCATCCAGCACCTTGACTTACAAAGTACTGTGTGGCATACCACTGCGCTCGTCATCCTGAGACATAAGATGTTAAGTCTCATTATGTCCAGTTGTTGTACTGGCTACAATGTCCTTCAAACCGAAACACAACAGTGCATGAACACTGTTGCTTAGCGGTAGAAATAGACATTGCGGTGGTACCCACCCAGACGGCCTCTTACATAATGAGAGACCTACCACCAGTAAACTAGGATGGATAATAGGAGAGTGACGAATCGGATATACAAGGTCATTTTGACATTGCGTTACTAAATGAAATCACATATGTAACTACTTGAAAATAACACTCTCCATTCAGTTATTTTAAACATAGATGTAAAATAAAAAAGCATAAGTTTCGAACAAAATAAAAAACAATAAAAAGTTTCTTTAAATTTACACGACCAATTGTCTCTACTCTACTACTACTCTAAGAGGATTCGTCGCAGCGGCAACAACACACTTTCAGTCTAAAATACACTCACGCACAAGCCATATTCGCACTAAACTACAAAATTATAAAAAAAAAGATCAGAAAAGTAAAATTGAGATTTTTGGGGAAATATTCGTTTTTCATAGATGACTTTCGGCATGATGTTAGCAGAGGCAAAGACGAGTATGTGCTTTCATTTATTCACGCAATTTCAAAATAAGCCTGTATAAGGCAAATGTGGATGGAAGAGCCGGTAGGGGTCGACCGCACCGAACCTTCGAATGACAGATATCTGACATTCATAAAGGCCAGGTCAAAAGTACCCTGATCCGGCGGGAGTGCATGAAAAGATTGATGAAGGAAGGAAGCAGGCCAGAATCGTGCAAAGTGGCAATCCAAAGTCTCTGGCTACCCCTATGCTCTATAGCATAGGGGTAGCCAGAGGCGTGATGCTATCTATATTTATTTATTTATTTATTTACTAAAAATCTAATATAAGCTTACAGTGAAGAGTACACCAAAACACTTATATGATAGTTATAGACATTACAACAAGAACATTAAATTATTGTAGGTACAGTTGACTCACTATAATTAATATTACTTAGGAACAAGTACACTTTCTTACTAATAGTATGAACTCCATCAGCAAATATGTCGGCATCCAATCCGCACTCCAAAAATAAGTTTATCAAAGTGATTGCCTTCGCGGTCGGGCTACTGCTAGTACGCGTTAAACTCCATGCAGGGGGGCATGTCAGAAGACGATGCTTCCTTCGCCCCGTAGCGCGCATATAATGCTCCGGAATATACATATGTATATGTTCTCGCACAGATGGATTGTCTATCTTTTGCGACAACAGTAGAAAATAATGCATAATTAGGGTTGATTTACGCCTTAGTTCCAAGGTATCATAATCAACCATTCCTGACACAAACAGCTATGTATGTATCGATAAAACATAGTGAATATGACCTAGAGGGAAGTGGCAAAATTACTTCCTATCTTCTGCATAAGGTGCCATGTCCTACCATGTCTTAAAAATATCGCCAAAGTCACAGTACGTCAACTTTAAATTTGTGAAAGTAGGAAAAGAGAATGATTATCTTCAAACGCCTGAACAGATTTTCATAAATTATAGCTAAAAGATATCTCGATCACATCATTGGTTTGAGATCCACGATGCCACAGACAGATACACAGATACACACCCTAAACTTATAACACCCCTCTTTTTCCGGCGAGGGTTGATAAAGTATTAAAGAAATAAAGCATTATTTAGACGAATCAATTGTTTTAAGGAATTCCTGACCTTAAAAATACTCAAACCTGAATTAGCCAATAACAAACCCCTTACCGCATTGCCGTTGTGATGTGAGGAGTCTCCATCATGAGGGGGTGTGGAGTGACATCTCGAAGCTGCTACAGCGCCGAGCGTCGGCCAGTCGCCAATGTCGGTGAAGTCTGACGCCTGTGGACAAGCAAATGTACTATGTATACTAGTGGTAGGTCTCTCATTATGTAAGAGGCCGTCTGGGTGGGTACCACCGCAATGTCTAATTCTACCGCCAAGCAACAGTGTGCATGCACTGTTGTGTTTCGGTTTGAAGGACATTGTAGCCAGTATAACAACTGGACATAATGAGACTTAACATCTTATGTCTCAGGATGAAGAGCGCAGTGGAATGCCACACAGTACTTTGTAAGTCAAGGTGCTGGATGGTGTTGCTACTGTTTATGGGTGGTCGTATCGCTTACCATCAGGCGAACGGCATGCTCGTCTCGTCATTCTATGCTATAAAAAAAAAACGTACAATTAATGTGCATATCTATACAGTTTAATGATGACATGGACACTATGCTGTGTACGCCTATTTATTAGCATTTTGCATTCATAACTATTTTTAAAAGAGAAACCGATACTTAGGTTTCACTTTTTAGTGTTTTGTGAAGCATTTCTGAATGACAGTGGCAAGGGATAAAGATTTTGTAAAGGGAAATGGACATTTACTATTTTGCTTTTAAGTAAAAGTAAGCCGGTGGGAATCGAATACAACCCTTCGCCCCTGCTGAACTACGGGACAAGTAAGTCGTTAATCGACTGATGGTAAATCACGACTGTTTTTACTAGCAGTACCACCCAGATTTTTTATTACGAAGCTCTGTATGGAACTGAAATGAGCTAGCTGGTCTTAACTCGATAATATCAGCAAATTAAATTGCCTTCACTCCTTCACCGTTTTTGGTGAAATTTTGAACACGATGAAATATTTGAGGTACACAATATATCAAGGTAGTTTTAGGGGATATGTGTCAATTGCACAAAGAATTAAGCATGGAAATAAGACTTTTCTTTTGCTCGTAAAACTACACCATTCGAATCTAAACATAATAATATTTCTATTATTATTATGTTTTGTTTTAAATCCGTTTCAGGCCGTAAAAAATCCAGTATCTGGCAACACTACCACCACATTACCTGAGCCTCGTTCTCCACCTTCGCCCAGCTTCTGCGCGCGCGCGATTTGCGCCGCGCTGTGACACCGGCCGTCATTTTACACTCGTAATTACACTTGCACACTCAATGCACCATTTTTGACACTGTTTTGACACTTTGTCACTTTTAGTTTAAGATTAACTAAGAGACATCATTTTGTAAGTTTCGCTAGAATGGTAAACACTTTAACAGATTTTTCTAATATCCTTTAAGGTTTTTTTATGGTGTTATGTATTACTTAGGTTAGGTTTAACTAGTTATTCAGTCAACTTTCATCATCAGCTACAGCCCACTGCTGAACACACACCTCCTGCAAAGGTTTCCACACCGACTTATTGGAAACGACACGTAGCCAGCGAGTTTCTACGACCTTTATCAGATCATCCGTCCGTGGACGTCAAGCGCTACGCTTGCCGGTATATAGTTCGATCAAATAGTGCCATTTCGTCATCCTGAGACAAAGGCTCGGCTAATTATAGCTTGCTTTATCAACACAAACACACTTCACGCCTTATACCCGACGGAGTAGGCAGAGGTGCAACTAGAGCACATTTAGCCATCTGTGTTCCGTCCCATGATGTGATAGGGAGCGAGTTTATCGTCAGATCTGGCATATTTATTTACATAATGACTTCTTATATTTACGCGAATGTTAGACATTGAAATAAAACTATTTTGCGGATTTTATCGCGGTTTTTTAAATAATATAAAAATAAAATGTATAATCAAAAATGAAGGTAGATATTTTAACATTAACTTATCGGACCACCAACACCTCAGTCCGCCGCGTGACCACGAAGTGCTGCAAAGCCTTCGAAACGTCGGGAGAAAATATTAATTAAAAACCGCGATAAAATCCGCAAAATAGTTTTATTTCAATATTTATTTACATTATACTAGCTGACCCGGCGAACCCTGTTCCGCCTTAGAGGCAATAAATAAGCAGATTTTGGATTTTATTAAGTTCAATTTTTTATTAGGAAATAAATACAAATAAAAAATGAGTATTTTAATGATTCTTTATTTTTTTTAAATATAATTAAGTACCAGGACATCATAAAACACAATACTCAAAGAAAACTATTTTTCAGGCTAAAAGTCCCGGTTTATATTTTCCTGGGATAAAAAGTATCCTATGTCCTTCTCCCGGTTCTGAGGTACCTCCCTACCAATTTTCAGCCAAATCGGTTCAGCCGTTCTTGAGTTATAAGTGGTGTAACTAACACGACTTTCTTTTATATATATAGATAGCTTTTGCCCGCGGCTCCGCCCGCGTGAATGAGTTTTCCCGGTATAAAAGTCCCGCTTAAAATGTAGCTTATATGACACGTTCGTAGATTTACCATAGCAGCGCCATTTATTGATTACTTACTCAACCCAGTCGAAAGGTATCGACATCTGTTAGAATCATTCATAGCAGCGCCATCTATTGATTACTTACTCAACCCAGTCGAAAGGTATCGACATCTGTTAGAATCATTTGGAGTTAACAGATAATTGTGACTGTCAAATAATAACAGACAAATAATTAGCAATAAATTAAAATTGCGACTATAATTTGAGATTTAAACTATCCTATCTCTCAAGTTGGATCGAACTGCACATGGTGTGCGTATTTTATTATAATCGGTTAAGTGGTTTAGGAGTCCATTGAGGACAAACATTGTGACACGAGATTTATATATATTAAGATTATTAGCGGCGATAGCCTAGTTGGGAGTGGAACGGACTGCCGAGACGAATGTCCGCAGGTTCAAAACCCAAGGGCACGCACCTCTGACTTTTCTAAAAACGTTATGTGTATATTCTTTGTGAATTATCACTCGCTTTAACGGTGAAGGAAAACATCGTAAGGAAACCTGCATATCTCAGAAGTTCTCTATAGTAATTTCGAAGGTATGTGAAGTCTGCCAACCCGCACTAGGCCAGCGTGGTGGACTAAGGCCTAACCCCTCTCAGTAGTAGAGGAGGCCCGTGCTCAGCAGTGGGCAGTATATAATACAGGGCTGGTATGGTATTATTATACTGCTTTTCTGTTTGGGGTCTTCCATTCACGTGATGTTTATTACCAACTTTTTAAAATGTTGATTCGCGCTTTCAAACGAAAAATAATACGTGATATATTACTAGACCTCCACCCCCCTTGTGATATTTCGTGATTTTTGTCGAACCCTCCCCCCCCTTTCGAGCCTCACGTGATTAATGGTCGACCCCTTCGCCAAGGTTGGCGACACTGCCCCTAAGTAATAGAACCCCGTGCAGTATATACATTATACACGACTGATATTATTACACTGTTGTCAATCGACATCAGCCGTGTGCTCATATATTGGGCACTCGTCCAATCACTGACCCAAGACAACTCCGAGTTAATGTGCATTCCTTGCCCACTATCAAATTCTATTGCGTTGTAAATGTAGTGGCGCATCGAGAGATTTGACGAGATCGATTCTCCGCGATGACAAATCTAATTGTGTAAACCAAAGAGAATAATTTCATATGTTATGTTTATTTGTAACTATTGCCAGCGGCTCCGCCCGCGTGAATGAGATTTCCCGGAAAAAAAGTCCCGCTTTTTATTTTCCCGGGATAAAAGTAGCCTATGTGTTAATCCAGGACATGGTCTACCCGTGTGCCGAATTTCATCGAAATCCGTTCAGTAGTTTTTGCGTGAAAGAGTAACCAACATGCATACATCCATACTTACAAACTTTCGCGTTTATAATATTAGCAGGATTAGTAGGATGAATAGACTCAAAAACAGGAACACGCTGGATGCAGGCCGCTTTTGACAGGTCCGTCTGGAAATCTTTAGGGGCTGCCTATGTTCAGCAGTGAACGTCGTGTGGCTGATGACGATTATTTTACTCAAAAAGCAATTTTGAAATTTTTTCACCAATAGGAAACCACATTTCCTGTGTATGCTATAGGCTTGGAAATGGAACCTACTACCGAACCTTTGATTAATTATATACCTAGATAGAGTGACGCGCTGCAATGAAACTAACACAAACAGGCCAAGTTTTTTTAAGCTAGTATGCGTGACAGCTGTGTCATATGCTATCGCTGCATCATTCTGCGTATCCTTGTGTGCGCGCATAACGATACCAGTTATTACATGATTTCTATTAAAACGGGGAGAAAACTATATCCATGAAAAACAACAAAAATTAATTCAGTCGAACTCATTTAGTGGGGAACAGTTCGCCTCTATTTTTTTTTCGACGCGTTTGAAACGTTCAGTGTCTATCTAGGTATATAATTAATCAAAGTACCGAACGTTCGCAGGTTCAAAACACAAGTTACATGACATTTCTAAAGGCGTGAAAACTTGTATAAAATCTGACTAATTGCGAAAGTTTGTGAAAACGTTTGGATGTCGATTGGAAGTAAACGAAGGAACCGCTGAACTTATTTGGATTAAAAGACATGTCCCAAAACGGGCCTAAAATTATAACCAAGACAGTTTATATATCGCACCGTAGGTTGTCTGGAAGAGATCGCTTTTTAGCGATAAGACCGCCTATTGTCGCACGATTCAGTTCTAAATCTATTTTTTATTTATTTAATTTTTGTATAATGTGGTGTGCAATAAAGAGTTTTCATTCATTCATTCATTCATTCATTCATTCACCTTTAGGACGAAAAAGAAAGCGATAAAAAAAAATGTCATAAAATGACTTAAAACTGGTCCCTTTTTTATTTTAAATTATAATAAAAAAGGGACCGATATAATAGTTTTGTCCTGTTCCCGCTTGAATATGGCTGTGTTTAAACTATTCCTGTATTGAGAACTTCGTTGCTACAAACATCGTGTGATTAATAGACGACACCTGGTCCTATAGATCGCTATAGGACCTTTTGTGGCAGGAAAGGCTCCTAACGCGGGCGAAACCACGAACAACACAGTATCACATGAATGAGGAAGACGACACGGCCATTGCAAGTCATTAATTATATAACTAGAAATGCGTAATCTAAATTTAGTAATAATCATTCGATAAAACTGACTTAATGATTTCCTTCAATCATAAAGGTCAATAAATATTCATGTCGTGCTGGCTGACTTCACATACCTTCGAAATTCTTATGGAGAATCAGGCATGTAGGTTTCGTCGCGGCGATACACGCGTATCTTCTAATATTCTTAATATTTTAACAGATCGTGTTGCTAAGGGAGCTTTTTGTGCCGTTTCTTCTTCCCAGCGATAACACATTTCAAAGCAGTTGCAGATTCATGAGGATTTAGGAGCTTTGAAGAATTACTATGTATGTTTACTGGTGGTAGGTCTCTCATATGTAAGAGTCCGTTTGGGTGGATGCCACCGCAATGTATATTTCTACCGCCAAGCAACAGCAATCGCGTTTAAAGCCCCAGCACACAATATTCATTGCAAACCTAACTGTAAAATGAACTGTAAAGATGCTTCAAAAAACTGAACGATATTTAGTTAAAGTTTAAGTTGCGCTTTGGTTAAGCGATTTTGATTGTATAGAAAAACCTTGAACTCTGTATACTGAGACGGCATTTTTCTCATGTATGTAACATCGCAATGTCTATTTCTACCTCAAAGCAAGCACTGTTATGTTCCGGTTTGAAGGACCTAGCATGTTTCGCTGAGCAGTAGAAGTCTGAGTTATTGGGACTGGATTCCTCACGGCAGACCGTCCCATCCGCGCTGGTCTGACTTACAACTTAAAATCAAATGTATTCAACAATCTATTTGTCTTGAAAGCTTAATTAATTATATCACCTATATTATAATTATGCAATGTATAGCAATAAATCATTATAATTTATTATCTTCTTACGTCAAACGCTGGCATAAATGTGTCCTTTACGAGATTCGAATTGCAAAAAAATAAAAAATAAAGTGACGCGTTGCCAACCGCGCACAACGTGTTCCCGCGTGGCGACAAATCAATCGATATAATGTCACATAACCTCAAAAGTGTAACCACGTTGCGTTTTGCGCCCGCACCGGTATATGCATCCCTCTCGCACTCCAAAACAACGCGTCTCGCGTCCTTGTCGCGTCACTGCACCACTCAATCGCCGCGTAATCAGATATCTACGTTTCGTTCTTTCGATAATTAACTATCTCGCTCAAACACGCGCTGGTTGTGTACATCTATCCCGCTCGCACGAACAGTCCCGTTCACCAAGGCGTCAAGGCCACACAATTATTAATATTGTTACTTAGTTCCAATCACGTGATGTTTTTGAACAAAGAACACAACTAAAAATCCATGTATTTTCACATTCGCATAGTGATGGACATGCGACGTGACGTTCCAAATTCGAATCGTAATTCGAACGTTTTGAAAGCGAACGCGAACGTTGAACTACGTCCGCCCGTTATGTCCAATTATGTAACGTGATTACGAAGTTATTATACGAATAGATATAGGTTATGAGAGTAAAAGGTTTTCAACTATGTTAATGGCTTGAATAAATAATGTAAAAACGTGTTGACTCTGTAAACGTAATTTTTCCTTATTTTGACATGCGACGAGGAAAAGTAACAGACGTTGTAAAAAATTATAAATTCGACGCGTAGCGGGCGAATAACCGGACGAGAAACGAAAGGTCGCTTGTTCGTATCAGTTTTTACATCATATTTTTCTTGACGTGTAAATGTAATGCGAAAAACTATATTACTCCATAATGAATTTGGTTGGGTTGTAGAAGTTATTAGACATGAAAGCGATTGTTTTCAGAGAGAACTGAAGGATGAACGAGCAAGTTGCCCTTAGATGAACATAATTTATATAGAATTTAGTTAATTTTCAAAGAAATTAATTTTAGCTTGTACTCAGAATAATTCCTATATAGAAAATTTATAAATTCCGATAGATTATGCTTAGTAAATACTTAAGTACTGAAGTTTGAGCAAACTCGTAAGTGTTAGTGATCTCTCCCTTACACTTCCCACACCGCAGTACGTTGACCGCGATGTCGCCCACTCACATGCGGTCAAGTCAATGATACAACAATAAAAACCCCTTTCCATTGCTTGAGTTATTTCCTTTAGTATTAACGTCATTATTTTTATGTCCTTTCATTGCATATAGTATTTAAATAGTTTTGAGTAAATTAGATGTTGGGGTTTTTCTTTGAAGTTATACTTCTTTTGGCGCGTTAGGGAAAAATGATGAGAGTATATTTTTACGATGCGCGCGCACACCGTCACGAAAAACCGACACCCTGAAGTTAGCTATAGTCAACATTTTAGTTTTAAATTTTGAACGCAGAATAAGGCGAAAGATATCGAAGTTATACTTCTTTTGGCGCGTTATTTAAAAGTTTTTTATCTTGTTACGCCAAAGAAGTATAACTTCTAACGCGTGTACATAAGTACACACACACTTTTTTTATTCAGTTAAACAGATCCTGTCCACCACAGACGACTTGATAAAGGTCGCAGGAACACGCTGGACGCAGGCCGCTTTTGACAGGTCCCTCTGGAAATCTTTAGGGAGGCCTATGTTCAGCAGTGGACGTCATGTGGCTGATGATGATGATGATCATCATCATGGGGGTTATATTGGGACCTAAACAAGCCTCAGTTGTGAATTGGAACCATTGTAATCATGATAAAATATCAATCAAGTCCCTTGTCATAATGTGGGACTTTTATAAACAAACTTGGTGTTGCTGGCGTGAATTCTTTTCCGATATAAAAATCCTACGATGTACTTTTTCGGGATAATAGTATTCTATATGCTATACCAAGAAATAGCCTATTTTGTGACCAATTTCATCAAAATAAATTTAAACAATTTGTACATTTATTTCTTACAAAAAACCCAACAGCTTCACAAGCTTTCGTATTTACAAAACAGTTACAAAAAAACTCTTCCAGGATAACTATCAATCAAAAACACCCTAATCTACATTTCAATCTAAACTAGACAAAATCAAGGCAGACGCGAGATAACTCCGAAGACGCTTCGTGATATAATAGCTCGGGTGTAGGTGGTGCGGGGAGTCGAAACCGAAGGTCACCGGTTGCGCAACACACTATTTACATGCTTACAACGCACGCCGTGACGTATCACTGGCTACGTACACGAATTGAGATGACACCTTGTACGGAGTATACACGGAAATGATATACGGCCGATTTCTGCTGGTGGTATTGTACACAAGATGTAAACTCCATAGTGGCCGACGTGAGTCGCTTTTTTTTATATTGACCCTAACTGCCAGTAGCCTGACGCGAGTCGGCTTTTCTGGCCACACCAGTCTTTAGGGTGAACTCTTAAGGCGCTGGCAACCCTTTCAATTAACTGACCATGCTGAGGGCAACCCACTAACGGGTTACGAACCTCGGCTCAGGACGGTCGCTGAGGGGAGAATGAGACATTCAACGATTAGTGGGGGAAGCTTGGTGTTTTGAACTAATCCTATTCATTTGTATCATTTTCATACGCACGCGGGCCGGAACTGTTAGCGGGGTAAGTGAGTCGCGTTCCGTGACCAGTGTATATTCCAAACAGGCCCGCATTGTACCAACTGAAGCTGATCATCTCTCATCAATCGATACTCTGGACGTCATGTACCATCAGGTGCGGTGGAGTCATTACCGTGCTAGTATAAAAAGGCAGCTGTAAGCATGTCAAACTTGATAAAGGTCGCAGGAACACGCTGGATCCAGGCCGCTTTTGACAGGTCCGTCTGGAAATCTTTGGGGGATGCCTATGTTCAGCAGTGGACGTCATGTGGCTGATGATGATGATGATGATGAAGCACGTCAAACAAACTTTATCCTGATTATTCTATATCGAATATCGAAACGGATATCTTAAGAGTTGACCAAGTCTAATTAATCAATGGTAATTATGGATTTAAATTTTATGATCATTTTTTCAACTCTTACGTCCAGCATGAAATGTGAACCGTGAGGCTTCAGGTTCAATAATCTGATTGGGCAAATAAAATTTCTGGGTATTCGATTCGATAAATATGGATCGCATAATATCACCCGAGATGTTGTCATTCACCTCACTTCTCGTTGTATTTTTTACAGAACAGGGTTGAAAATTGTGCTCGATGTGGCGTTAGGCTCGTCCTCTATCACATCATGGGACGGAACGTAGTATGGGTGCACTAGTCGTATCTAATTTTTCGGAGAATAAAATGAACTAATGTTTTTTCAACTGCCCCAGTGGACGATAACGTTCTTTCATGTATACAACAAAATCAAGACATTTATTTTTTTATTGCATTAAATGACGTGACGGGCATGCCGTTCGCCTGATGGTAGCAACACCATCCAGCACCTTGAGTTACAAATTACACTGCGCTCGTCATCCTGAGACATAAGATGTTAAGTGTCATTATGTCCAGTAGTTACACTGGCCACAATGTCCTTCAAACCGAAACAGACAACAGTGCATGCACACTACTGCTTGGCGGTAGAAATAGACATTGCGGTGGTACCCACCCAATTACTTCACCGGGAATGGAACTCCGATTCCCACGATTCAAATCACCACTGGACCAACGAGACGCTATCCGTTACCATTTACCACATAATAATCGTCCATTTAATATGAAATACCAACGAGCGTAATTAAAAACGAATTACGGTGCTTTGATACTGGTTGCACACAAATTCCTCTAACACAAGGTGAGCCGAAAGTAATGTCATAATTGTTACTAGTGGTCGAAATTTGACCGGAGAATTGAATATATTAACATTTAACACATATATTATCTTTCTTATAATCTAATAATAATACCAGCCCTATATTATATACAGCCCACTGCTGAGCACGGGCCTCCTCTACTACTGAGAGGGTATAGGCCTTAGTCCACCACGCTGGCCTAGTGCGGATTGGCTGACTTCCTTCACATACCCTAGAAATTCTAATCGAGAATTCTCAGGTATGTAGGTTTCCTCACGATGTTTTCCTTCACCGTTAAAGCGAACGATAATTGATAAACAATGCACACGTAACTTCGAAAAGTCAGAGGTGTGTGCCTTGGGTTTTGAACCTGCGGACATTGTCTCGGCAGACCGTTCCATTCCCAACTAGGCTATCGTCCACCTACTAATATTATAAATGCGAAAGTTTGAGAAAATGTTGGGATGTTTGTTAGAATTAAACGCAGAAACAACTGAACGGATTTGGATGAAGGAAAATGTCCAAAAACGCGCTTAAAATCCTAACCAAGATACTTTATATATATTTGGATAGCAGTCCCAAAAACTAGGCCTCTGAAATAAATCCTATAATTTTAAAGTCTTCCGATTTTAGGATTTATGTAATTTTATTTTGCTTAAGAACTACGCTTCATAAAACGTCTTTAAATAAGTTAATTATAAACCGAGGGGTCCAAAAATATTTTCTTAATGGATCCAAAATCCATAATTTTGGCCCTTTAATATCCATAAAGTTTGAGCCTGATTAAATATTGAGGCCCAGCACCCATACAAAAAGTGGACAAAAAGCGGCACACGGGTAGACTGTCCTGGATTAACATATAGGGTACTTTTTATACCGGTAATTTGCTCCTATAGGAACTAATGGATATTTCTTATCTGATTCTTTAAGTAGATGGCGCTGGCGTCGTACTATCGTTTTAGGGACTTTTGTCTTTTTAGCGGGAAAGGCTTTTTACGCGGGCAAAGCCGCAAGCAACACCTGGTACATAAACAAAAATGTATTTTTCTCCGCTATATGAACTTTAATTATGCCAAATCTCGCACTCCGTGTGCGCAATGTGCTTCAAAAGAGGTACAAAGAGTTTTCTTCACATCTATACTTATAATATTACTAGCTTTTGCCCGCGGCTCCGCCCGCGTGAATGAGTTTTCCCGGTATAAAAGTCCCGCTTAAAATGTAGCTTATATGACACGTTCGTAGATTTACCATAGCAGCGCCATCTATTGATTACTTACTCAACCCAGTCGAAAGGTATCGACATCTGTTAGAATCATTTGGAGTTAAGATAATTGTGACTGTCAAATAATAACAGACAAATAATTAGCAATAAATTAAAATTGCGACTATAATTTGAGATTTAAACTATCCTATCTCTCAAGTTGGATCGAACTGCACATGGTGTGCGAATTTTATTATAATCGGTTAAGTGGTTTAGGAGTCCATTGAGGACAAACATTGTGACACGAGATTTATATTAAATTAAAATTGCGACTATAATTTTAGATTTAAACTATCCTATCTCTCAAGTTGGATCGAACTGCACATGGTGTGCGAATTTTATTATAATCGGTTAAGTGGTTTAGGAGTCCATTGAGGACAAACATTGTGACACGAGATTTATATATATTAAGAAAATAAGATAAGATAAAGCTGAAGAGTTTGTTTGTTTGAACGCGCTAATCTCAGGAACTACTGGACCGATTTTGAAAATTCTTTCACTGATAGGAAGCTACATTACTCCTGAGTGCTATAGGCTACTTTTTATCCCGGAAAAACTTTTCCACGCGGGCGGAGCCGCGCGCAATGCTAGTATTAATATAAACTGGTAGTAGGTCTCTCGTATGAGAGGGGGCCATCTGTGTAGGTACCACCGCAATGTTTATCTCTACCGCCAACAGCATGCACAGTTCTGTTCCCGTTTGAAGGACATCGTAGCGTAATTACTGGGTATTATGAGACTTAACTAATGTCTCAGGGCGACGAGCGCAGTGGAGTGACATGCAGTTTGTAATTCCAAGTTCTATATGGTGTTACTGTTCATGGGTATTACTATCAGGGGAGAGGTATGCCCGTAAGATTCAGAAGCATCATCATCATCAGCCACATGACGTCCACTACTGAACATAGGCCTCGCCTAAAGATTTCCAGACGGACCTGTCAAAAGCAGCCTGCGTCCAGCGTGTTCCTGCGACCTTTATCAAGTCGTCTGTCCACTTTGCAGGCGGACGTCGGATGCTGCGGTTGCCAGTACGTGGTCTCCGCTCGAGAATTTTTTTGGCCCATCTGCCGTCAGTTCTTCGAACTATACCCTGCCCACTACCACATTCAGAAGCATAACAACCCGCTTTCATTTACCACCTGCAGTTTATCTATTGATTTCACATAAATCATACAACACATTACCCAATATAAAATTATCAGTTTCTAAATGTCAATATTGAATTATTTATTTGTTTCGTACACAAAATTAACGCTTCGGTCGAATGATGCAACGTTCAAAAGTTCATTCATCGTTCGTTTCATTATCTTTTGCAATAACTGATATAATATTTTATTTACAGCTTTATTATTAAAAGTCTCGCTTTATATTTCCCCGGGATAAATAGTAGCGTATGTCCTACCCAAGATCTCAAACTTATTCCATACCAAATGTCATCGAAATCCGGTCAGTGGTTACGTTGTAGAAACAAACTTTATCTCTTTATATACCATACCCTTTCTAGCCGATTTCGGCCACGGCGGCCAATCTCAACAGAGATCAGCCAGGTACGTAGGAGATATTATAGTGCACAAGTGTGTGCGCAATACACAGGGTGCACTCGCTATTCCTTTACTCTCATAGTCCAGTGAGACGGCAATTCGACATGACCGGAGAGAGATCAGGCGCAGGACCAACGGCTTTACGTGCTTTCCGAGGCACGGGGGTATCACACCGCCAACTTCCTGACTCCGAGCTGCGACTGAGTAATTTTAAAGATGAAAAAACCCAATCACAATGTTTTTGGCCCGACCCAGGATTCGAACCCAGGACCTCAGCGCGCAAATTGTACTCGTAACGCGTACGCAATACAACTACGCCACCGAGGCAGTCACTCTCTTTATAATATTAGAGTTGATAATATAAAGTCTTACGGCCTTGTTCATAAACAGTTCATAAACCTATTTTAGTTATCCAATGTTTTGTCTTCTTCGAACGAATTTTGAATTGAGTTTGAAGGAAGAAGACAAAACATTATATTATAACTCAAATCTATCTATACTAATATATAAAGCTGAAGAGTTTGTTTGTTTGAACGCGCTAATCTCAGGAACTACTGGACCGATTTTGAAAATTCTTTCACTAATAGGAAGCTACATTACTCCTAAGTGTTATAGGCTACTTTTTATCCCGGAAAACTTTTCCACGCGGGCGGAGCCGCACGCAAAAGCTAATTGTTTATAAATAAGGTCCTTAGGGTATCTTTTGCATACAACCTTGGGATATAGAGATAGCAAAATAGTGTTTATTGTTTTGTTCGTGTTAGTTCCATCTAATTGAAACCAATACGTAATAATCGATACGACACCTCTGACCGGTGATGAAATTCTCTAGCGATCCTCCGACGAGACGAAGTTTGGATCATATTACTAGGTACTTATTTATTTATACATATATAGAAAACCATTACAGATATCGCACCTTTAGAACGAAAACGACACAATTCAAAATAATCGAAAATTGAGTTATCTTCATAGAATGACCTAAAACTGGTCCCCTTCTTATAAAAATATAATATATAAGGGACCGATATAACAGTTTTGTCCTGTTCCCGTTTGAATATGGCTGTGTTTGAACTATTGTTTTATTGAGAACTTCGTTTTAAGTCATTTTATGACGATAACTCAAATTTCGATTATTTTGTATCGTGTCGTTTTGTTCTAAAGGTACGATATACTAAAGCGGTGTTGTACAAAGTTATTTGCTAATTGCTATTAACCTCAATACACCTGTAGGCCACTTCTGTTATAATAAACTTCTATTAAATAAAGTTATAGTTGTGGCTGATGATGATGAATAAAGTTATTCTACCTACACATTTTTATAACTGTTCACGAGGTACTGGACTGCCTCGGTGGCGTAGTTGTATTACGGTACGACTGCAATGCTGAGGTCTCGGGTTCGATCCCCGGGTCGAGCAAAGTGATATTGGATTTTTCTAATCAGTATCAGCTCGGAGTCTGGAATTTGTGCCTGACATGGCGATAGGCTCGCCCCCTATCACATCATGGGACGGAATATGAACGGCGAAAAGTGGGTGCACTAGTTGCGCCTCTGCCTACCCCTCCGGGGATATAAGGCGTGAGTATGCGTTTTTATGCGTTTACGAGGTGTTTTTGACGGTGTTTATTTTTTATTTTTTTATCTCGGCAAAGGAGTATGCCCACCTGTGTACGGGAATGATATTCTATTAAACGAAAATAAGTACACACGGTCACGCCTTTTATCCCCGAAGGGGTAGGCAGAGGCGCAATTAACTCACTTTTCGCCGTGCGTATTGCGTCCCATGATATGATAAGGGCGAGCCTATCGCCATATCGGGCACACATTCCAGACTCAGGGATGATACTGAATAGAAAAACCCAATATCATTTCTCCGGACGCGGGGATTGAGTCAGAGACCTCAGCATTGCAGTCGTACCGTGATACAACTACGCCACCGAGACACTCACACCGACAATAAGTAATTTCTATAAATATATCATGAATTTATATGAATAACACTTGTAAGATGAATGCCCTTGTTTTAAACTAACGTAATATTCCAATTGGCCAAAATTTTATCAAAAGTAGTCTCTATTCTATTTAATTGAAAAAAAAAACCCGAAACGCATTTCTCTCAAATGAATTGCAGTAATTTTTGAAAACATTTCATAAATTATGATTAATTTCACAAGGCCATACACTCCCTTTAGAGAGACCAGATTTGGGCATTCTCCGTTAACGCGTCAAAGCAAAAGCTACCTTAAATGCTTTAGCAGTAAACTATGATTAATTTTACACTCCCTTTAGAGAGAGACCAGATTTGGGCATTCAGCGTTAACGCGTCAAAGCAAAAGCTACCTTAAATGCTTTAGCAGTAAATTATGATTAATTTTACACTCCCTTTAGAAAGATACCAGATTTGGGCATTCTCCGTTAACGCGTCAAAGCAAAAGCTACCTTAAATGCTTTAGCAGTAAACTATGATTAATTTTACACTCCCTTTAGAGAGAGACCAGATTTGGGCATTCAGCGTTAACGCGTCAAAGCAAAAGCTACCTTAAATGCTTTAGCAGTAAATTATGATTAATTTTACACTCCCTTTAGAAAGAGACCAGATTTGGGCATTCAGCGTTAACGCGTCAAAGCAAAAGCTACCTTAAATGCTTTAGCAGTAAACTATGATTAATTTTACACTCCCTTTAGAGAGAGACCAGATTTGGGCATTCAGCGTTAACGCGTCAAAGCAAAAAATACCTTAAATATCTCAATAAAGAGGACATTTTCTATTCCACGTGTAACTTATTTAAATACAGTGTGCAAAACTTTCTTAAACAACACTTGATACAATACAAAATGTCGAACAAAAGATTGCTAATTAAACATTACATTCAATACTTGTTTTCGATTTCCTGTACGGTCCATTGTAACCGCGTGGAAAATATTATGATATTACACATAGGCGGCGATAGCCTAGTTGGGAATGGAACGGACTGCCGAGACGAAGGTCCGAGGGTTCGAAACCCAAACAGACCTCGGAATTTTCGAAGTTACGTGTATTGTTTATAAATTATTATCGTTCGCTTTAACGGTGAAAACCTACATACCTGAGAATTCTTCATAAGAATTTCGAGGGTATGTAAAGTCTGCCAACCCGCCACTAGGCCTGCGTGGTGGAGCAAGGCCGAAACTAACTGTACATACACAGGTCTCAGATAAACTTGCAAACGATCTACAAATAGAACAAACGCAAAGACTCACAAAATCATTTCGATAAAGACAAGATTATATAAAAAATGTCACAGACACACCTCTCGGCATCCTCTTATCCGTGCCGAAATAGCCACGGGGCCGGTTTGAAAGGTCAAGGCTGGCAGGCTATCTATCTACACTGTTAGCGTGTCACTATGTTAATAACTGTTCCAGTCTGCGAGAGTTCGCGTAATAGTAATAGATACGTGTTCAACTTCCCTTCACTCATTCCTATCTCATCGCTTCTCTTCAGTCATTAGTTCCCATGTCATTCATTCCCGTATCATTTCTTCCCGTGTCATTTCTTCCAACGTCATTACTTCCCATCACATCTCCCCTTTTCCATAGTCATTGTTTGTCATTCATCTCTTCTCATCCCATTTTGTAGTCCATCAATGTCTTCCCTATTTCATTCCATTGTCATGACATCTCTTGTCATCCCATATTACCTCACCCCATCTCGTCTTCTCAGCTCAACATCCGTTGAGATCACCTTTCTCATTCATACCAATGTGTCACAGCACACAAGCAACCCAATTGATCAATATCGACCTCATCATCTTCAAACGAGGTTGAGATTAGAGAGAGAGATAGAGAGAGAGAGAGAGAGAGAGGCTTTGAAATTTGGTGGAAGGGGTAGTTGTCAAACCTTGTAGAGCGGGTTGGACTGAGCGCGGCGTGTGGTGGACTTGCAGCGGCCCATCTCCATGCCCAGCGAGCTGATGAGGCACAGCTTCACGTACGTGTCCAGCGACGTTTGAATTTATATATATTCAAACGGCGCGTCCGTCCGTCTACGGACAACTTTTGATTTTATTCTTCGTTTGATTACGGAAGTGACGCGCGAAAGTTTTCGGCGCTTTGCATATTGATTGCTGTGTCGTGTGTTGTTACGTGTTGTTTGTAATGTTTATTAGATCTGTTGTTGATAACTTCCCTCTTCCTTACATAGTATAAAAGAGTCGGCTGCCGCATCTGTACGCGATTAACTCAAAAACTACCGAACGAATTTCGATGAAAGGACATGTCCAAAAACGGGCCTATAATTCTAACCAAGACATTTGTTAAATATTTGGATAGAACTCCTAAAAACTAGCCTTTTACAATAAATCGTTTAATTTTAAAGACCTCCGATTTTAACATTTATGTAATTTTATTTTGCTTTAAAACGACACTCAATATGAACGTTTTTAAAAAAGTTAGTTATAAATGGTGGGGTCTAAAAATATTTTTTTAATTGATCCAGGATCCATGTTTTGCCCCTTCAATATCCCTAAAGTTTGAGCCTGGTTAGATTTTAAGGCCCAGCACCCATACAAAAAGCGGACATCTCCTTTCGTATGGAGATAGTTTGAGCACCCTGGGAAGGTATTAGGCTTATTTTTATCCTGGAAAAAGGTATAGCGGGACTTCTAATCCGGAAAAACTCATTCACGCGCGCGAAGCCGTGAAATAAGCTACTACTAATGCGAAAGGTTGTAAAGATTTTAACACTTCCAAAAAAGGGGGAGGTTCTCAGTTCGTGCGTTTTGTTCAGAAGTGAACGCCAAAACCACTGAACGGCTTTGGATGAAATTTGGTACACGTATAATCCACGTCCAGGATTACCTCGCTATGTTTTCCTTCACTATTAATGCGAACGATAGTTGATAAACAATACACACGTACTTCAAAAACAAGCGGGTTTTGAACCTGCGGACCTTCGTCTCGACAGTCACTTCCATTAACAACTTACGTCAAAATAAAAATTAATTATTGTCTGGACTGTACCCGCGGCATATTATCATTCCACTGTCGACTCATCAATTGCGGCACACCCGCCGTCTGACCTTTACGTAACATTGGAGTCTATAATTTACCTATGACCCTTTTGACCTATGTCTTACATAGTTATGAGGAAATGTGACAACTATAATGCCAACTGGCACTACAGCATAATGGACTAAACTAAACTCTCGGTAATTTTTTTCTCTGTGCCATTAGGTGAACCGTATGCTCGTTTGCCCCCTATATCATAAAAAAAAGAAAAATTGTACAGTCAGAAAAGTGTATGCTCGACCACCTTAACGTTATAAATAAGTCGCTTGCGTGTCGTCCGTCAGTAAAAAGCAACTTAGAACTAAAGTAGGGAATAAAATGTATATGCTGTTTTCTTTGTACATCTCTGGAACGGTCGCACCAGCTTGGTAGATTGAAAAGTGGACGTTTTTTCTTGAGAAAGTGTACTAGCACCAACTTGGGTGATTGTACATTAGGATAAATATTTTTTTTTTTGGTATTGCTGTTAAGTGACGAGACAAGCATGCAGTTCGCCTGACGGTAAGCTATACGACCACCCACATACAGTAGCAATACCATTCAGCACCTTAACTTGCAAAGTACTGTGTGGCATTCCACTGCGCTCGTCATCCTGACACATAAGATGTTAAGTCTCATTATGTCCAGTAGTTACACTGGCTACAATGTCCTTCAAACTGAAACACAACAGTGCATGCACACTACTGCTTGGCGGTAGAAATAGACATTTCGGTGGTACCCACCCAGACGGACTCTTACATATAAGAGAACTACCACCAGTAACCTTAAACACCCTACAAAACGGAATCAGACCTTCAACAACTTCAAACGAAATACATTTCAAAAAACGTGTCACAAGCTCGCCAATTCAGCATAAATTAATACAGAATCCAGTTCAGAAGCATTAATAATATATAAAGTTCCAAATGTCAGTGCGTGTTTCACTTTTTCGATGTAAGCACCTGACTGACCGGTGGCCATTTTATAAACAGGTTCTCGGCTGTATGCGCGCGCGCATAACGACCGATGCTAATGTTGCGCGGTTTGGTCCAATGGTTGGAGGTGGAAAATTACCAAACTATTAATTTCTGGTAATATTAAAATACTCACTGAGATACAGTATTCAGTATTGATTAATTATATAACTAGATAGAGTGACGCGTTGCAAAGAAACTAAAACAAACAGGCCAAATTTTCTTAAGCTAGTATGCGTGACAGCTGTGTCATACGCTATCGCTGCATCATTCCGCGTATCCTTGTGTGCGTGCATAATGATACCAGTTATTACAATAGAAACCATTAAAACGGGGAGATAATTATATCCATGAAAAACAACAAAAAATAATTCACTCGAACTCATTTAGTGGGGAACAGTTCGCCTCTATTTTTTTTCGACACGTTTGAAACGTTCAGTGTCTATCTAGGTATATAATTAATCAAAGACAGTAGGGTTGCCTGTACTTTACTATAATGAAAAAATTATATCATTTTATACCGTTTTAACTTTACTTATCAAAGACACACATTTCGCCAGCTATGTTAGTCGCAAGTCTATTGCCATTTATCAGGCTGATCATGATCATCGGCCACGTGTAGTCTACTGCTGAACATAGGCCTCGCCCAGAGATTTCCAGACGGACCTGTCAAAAGCGTACATCTATCGTGATCCTTCGATATTTATCAAGTTGTCTACCCACCTTGCTGTTACTGGATACTGAACTGTATGTATTTAAAAAAAATAAGGCCGTTTAAAACAGTTTCGTAAGCACAAAACCACATACACAAATGCTAAGCTACTTATTAATTAAGCCAAACATTTGATCAAACAACGCCGTTGGAGTGCATTCGGGTGCGAGCGAGACAACAACACGCTAATGTAATTTGTTCTGGCAGCGAATATGTACACGTTTTGGTGAGTTAAATGCATGTGCTTGTCAGGGTTGGCAGTATTGAAAAATACTTGAGTGTACAATGTTAAAATAATATTTTTATAAAACTGAGAAGAAGACTGCCTCGGTGGCGTAGTTGTATTATGGTACAACTGCAATTGCGAGGTCGGGCAAAGTTATATTGCATTTTTCTATTCAGTATCAGCCCGGAGTCTGGAATTTGTGCCCGATATGGCGACAGACTCGCCCCCTATCACATCATGGGACGAAATACGCACAGCAAAAAGTGGGTGCACTAGTTGCGCCTCTGCCTACCCCTTCGGGGATAAAGGGCGTGTCTGTGTGTTAGTAAAGAATACACCCGAATAAGCTGTTTACACACTCGTATTGGTCAACCTGCAAAGTGGACAGACGACATGATAAAGGTCGCAGGAACACGCTGGATGCAGGCCGCTTTTGACAGGTCCGTCTGGAAATCTTTATGCCTATGACCAGCAGCCGACTTGATGTGGCTGATGATAATTCGTGACGATTGTCTGTACTCGGCGAGTATCTAAATCAGTGAAACTTCCCGCTAACAGTACACTTGGCGTTTTCGTCAAAATATTTGCGCTTTTTGTGCAAACCAATATCAACTTTGTGTTCTTTTAGTACAAAGTTGACGTTGTATTGGCCAAAAAACGCAAATAAGCCAAGTTAGTGCCAAAATTACACATATTTTCGTTTTCCGACCTGAAACGTATTTTCAACATCAGCATAACATTCAGTACGCGAAATATATTATCTACAAAGTGTTGATCGCAGCTTCGTCCGCGTGAAAAGCCTTTCCAGCTACAAAAATGCCTAAAACACAGTACGACGCCGGCTCCATTCAATTAAAAAACCAGATTATCGGGATAAAAAGTAGCCTATGTGTTAATCCAGGACATGATCTACCCGTGTGCCAAATTCCATCCAAAACCGTTTAGTTATTTCTGCGTTTACTTCTAACAAAAATTCAAACATTTTGACAAACTTTCGCATAAACATTTTTTTTTTTAAATTTTTTTTTTAATTGCCTGTATAGGCAGACGAGCTAGCGGCCCGCCTGATGGTAAGCGGCCACCGCTGCTCATGGACTCGGCGATGCCAGGGACACAGACAAGCCGCTGCCTACCTATACCTATACCTATTTAAGTAAGATAATATTTTTTCGCGTGACAACCTTAACTTTCAACGACTTTGATAACGTCATCTGTCTTTATCGCGCATGCAGTTTACATACATTTTTATCTCTCTCTGAACCATTACGTATACCATAATATTCTTGTATTTTTATATTATTACCAAGTATATGAACTGCATACAATATTATACACTGCCATACTTGATTGCACCTAAAGATGAGTTACGACCCAGGGTTTGTGGACTGGTTTTCAACAAAATAAAACATAAATACACATATCGTCTTTATGCCCCGAAGGGGTAGGCAGAACTGCAGACAGGGCACCCACTTTTCACCATCTGTAATCCGTCCCATGATCTGATAGAGAGCATATCTATACTATAATATTATAAAGCTGAAGAGTTTGTTTGTTTGTTTGAACGCGCTAATCTCAGGAACTACTGGACCGATTTTGAAAATTCTTTCACTAATAGGAAGCTACATTACTCCTGAGGCTACTTTTTATCCCGGATAAACTTTTCCCCGCGGGCGGAGCCGCGCGCAAAAGCTAGTAGCTACATAAGGCACAAATTCGGGCTGATACTGAAAATTAAAACCCAACATCACTTTACCCGATCCGGGATTCGAACCCGAGACCTCAAAGCTGATGTTGAACCACTATACCAGCCTTGTATTATATATTGTCCACTGCTGAGCACGGGGCTCTTCTACTACTAATAGGGGTTAGGCCTTAGTACACCATGCTAGCCTAGTGCGGGCAGACTTCACATACTTTCGAAATTCTTAAAGAGAACTTCGCAGGTTTCCTCACGATGTTTTCCTTCACCGTTAAAGCGAGCGATAATTCACAAAGAATACACACATAACTTTTTAGAAAAATCACGAGGTACGTGCGCTTGGGTTTTGAACCTGCGGACAATCGTCTCGGCAGTCCGTTCCACTCCCAACTAGGCTATCGCCGCTTATTGATAATATTGTACACCGGACGCAATACTATTATGCCACCGAGGCAGTTCGAACAATACGTTTTCTATAATACACATAACACTTTATTTAAAGGCTAATAAGGACCTAATTTAATAATTCAATGTCTGCCTCTGTGGCATAGTTGTATTACGGTACGACTGCAACGCTGAAGTCTCGGGTTCGATCCCCGGGTCGGGCAAAGTGATATTGAGTTTTTCTATTCAATATCAGCCCGGAATCTGGAATTTGTGCCCGATATTGTGATAGGCTCGCCCCCTATCACATCATGGGACGGAATACGCACGGCGAAAAGTGGATGCACTAGTTGCGCCTCTGCCTACCCCTTCTGGGATAAAAGACGTGAGTGTGTGTATGTCCCTGTTTTCCGTTTCGAAAACACTATCAAAGTAGCTCTTTCTGCTCCGCATTATGAGTTATAATCGTAAAGCATTATTTTAAGGAACCTGTAAGAAATGTCGACCTTATAGATAATAAGACATACAGTCCGCTACATGTCGCTGCTTTGCATGAATAACCGCACAATCCAAAATTTTTGTATTTCCGTTTTATAACACAATTTAATCCATAATAGTCCATATTTTATGGTAAATAAAACTCACAGTCATATCGGCAAAAATGGCGCAGTGGTATGACAAAATGTCTTTATGTCATCGGTTGATTTTTGGAGAAAAATCTACAAACCGATTAAAAGCCGAGCACATAACTATCAGGATTTCAGTAAAACATTGATGAATGCCCTTTTCGTTAATACAAAGTAACAATTTTTTTTAAGCTATTGCATAGCTTCTATCGCGGGCCTTGAGCGTGGAGACCGAATCCAGAAATTCCGTAACGAAATAACCTCACATCTTTTTTATCTTACTAATATGAACCTTAAATACAATGCGTAGAAGCTATAATTCTTGAAAAGAGTATATTTTTATTTATTTTATTTATTGAAGTCATTAAAACCATTTCTTACTAATCTAATATGAACCTTAAATACATTGCGTAGAAGCTATTTCCCCAGCGTTTGCACGGCACGAGTACAAAAGAATCGAACGTAACATTCTTTTTTCAAATTTTGATTTATTCTACTTTGGTTGTGATGACCATTGCATTTCTAACATTTATTAATAACAAGACTAAACGTGCGTTGCTCGCGTTTAAAAATCTACTTAATGTGGTAAGCGTAAGATTGAATTTGTGTTTAGTCAATCAAAATTTGTGATATAAAATGCTATGCAATAGCTTTACCGCGGCAGTCTCCGAGTGCCACACGTATTTTTTTATATAATGATTCCTTATGTTTACGCGAATGTTAGACATTGAAATTAAACTATTATAACGGATTTTATCGCGGTTTTTTATTTATTTATTTTTTCTCTCCCAACCTTTCGAAGGCTTTGCAGCACTTCGTGGTCACGGGGCGGACTGAGGTGTTGGTGGTCCGAAAAGTTAGTGTTACAAATCTACCTTCAATTTACATTTATACAATTTTAAGATATTAGTCATTGTTTGCGGTTCGGTTTACGCAGATTTTTTTTTTAATTTTCAAATCACTGTTCTGTAAAATTAGCTTTCTTGGGATTGTGTGCTTATACATGCAAAGCAGCGATGTGTACACTAACAAAATTAAAATGTCACACACACGACACGTTTTCAAACGTATGTAGCAGGTTTGTGAGTTTAAAATATTATATCATTAGGAAGTAGAGACAAGTGGATGTCAAACTCGGCGGGAGACAACGATATGAGGACGGATAAATGTCAGCGCGGAGCTGGCGCAGCGATGCGATGCGATCATGAAGTAGTTAAAAGTGGAGGCCACTTTGCAAATATCCATGTGAAGGATTTTATATAAAGTATACTTGCCCTAATTTCGAGCAAGACGTTCGTCGCTTTCTAAACACTTTAATTCGAAAAGAAAAGCTCTTGAAGCGATACAATCGAAAACTTCAGTCTTTAAACTCCTTTGAGAAGGCAACAAGTCAAACGATGTTTAGTCTTTAGTCAAACATTCGTCACTTTCTCGCTACGACTGTCTCATGTCAATCGAAAAGAGAAACTTCGCGTCTTGTTTTTAGTCTATTTTCCCGATTTAACTGGCTCGGGACCCTGAGAAGTGGCATGTTAACGATTTATACCTAGCAGTAGCCCCTCCGGGACGCCCTCTGGCCAGATGGCGGGACGACTTGCACAAGAGGGCCGGCAGCGACTGGATGCATAAAGCAGCAGACCGGGCTCTGTGACGTATCTTGGGAGAGGCCTATGTCCAACAGTGGACTGCAGCGGGCTGATGATGATGATGATGATGATGAGTAGCCCCTACACACTGTGGAAGATTCTGATGCTAAGTTAAGGCTAGCAAGTTCTCGCAGCAACATATTGCGCAAGAACTTGCAAATGCATTTACACTACGCAATATTTCAATAGTTCTATACACGTGCACTGCCGTAAGTCCTGTATGCTTCAAAATTTGCATAAGAATTTGCCGTGATTGTTTACACGGTAAAAATGGCGGAATTCGACTTCTGCAAGTTTTCTTGCTAATCCAAACATCGCTTGACATATCTTCGCTTCGCAGGTAGATGTGCGCGCGGCAACATCTCCCGCATGGCGGGCGCGTGTCGAAACCCATTGGGCAAGTGTTCAAAATTAATTTCGTTTATTGCCGGACAAAATATTTCACAATAGGTCCGTCGGTGCCAATGATATTATATATAATAGATACGTTTTACCGCGCTCTGCTTGGCAAATTCAACACAAGGTAATCAGCTTGAGTCAAGTTAGTTCCAAACTGTCCGGCAACGGCGCAGCACGTGAATAGACGACTCAACATTTGTAAAAAATGCCATCTTGTGTATTTAGAAAGTGCAAAACATATACGGGGACGAGTGTAAAAAACAAGAAGGATGTATCTTTTCATTTGTAAGTATTGTTTAATCTATTTTATCAGTAAAAATGGAAAATCAACATTTTTATTTAAATCTGAATAAACTTCTGTGTCGTTGCCGCTTCGCCGCTGACACGAACGAGACATTATAGCGCATTACGTATAAGAGCGACAGAGAAAACGATAATAGCTCGCGATAATGGCACGTGGCGTTATTGTTCGTAAGAAGCTAGAGGATATTGGGGCAAATCATTCCGGTCAATATAATATAATTCTAAATATTCTTTAACACTATAAAAACAATTAAATATTTATTAGTATTCATGATATTTGTAAATATTATATAATTTGTCAAAATAACAGCATTTTGTGGCAGTACAAAATCGACACAAGAACCACATGTAAATAAAAAAAGCTTTTTAGACCTATAATTTATTTACATATTCTTTTAATATGACAAAAAGGATCAAATATGGGTTCCCGCCGATTATTATTGATACCGAGCGTGGCTAAAATGTGTTTTTTTTAGATGGGAGCTAGTTATGTTGATGTCATTGAAGCAAAATTAGGAGATTATGCTCCCTTAATTACAGATTTGTTTGTATTGAATATTATCTTTAATTATTTTTGATTTTTATAAATTACATAATGAGACATTTCTAAACGCTTTTGGAACTCATACTTATGTATGTTTCATATATTGTTTCACATTCACCCCCCAATAGATAGGATAAGTTATTTTTATTTATCTTAATTAATAGAAAAGCAGATAACCACCAAAAGTATTCATTCTGTTTGTTATAAAGTTATTGAGAACGGCCGTTGAAATCTATTGACTTTTGATATGTTTTAGATTTCCTAAAGACGGACTGGTGAAAGAAAAATGGATAAAAATAGTCAGAATTCAGAGACGAGAAGATGATTGGATGCCAACGGCATACTCGACTATTTGTTCTCAACACTTTGTGGAAAGTGACAAGTATCTAACAAAAAAAAATATTCGCAGACTGCTAAACACAGCAGTTCCAGTAATTAAGGTAATTGAACAAACTTATAGGTAATATTATAATGGGATTGAATGACGAAAAAAAAATGGTTTGTTGTTTGTAACTATTCTAAGAGTGCAGTTGTACATGTAGGTACAGTCCGTTTTATACAAGCCCTTTATTTAAATTACACTATTAATATGTGTACTGTATTGCTTTTTCTAGCACGAAGAAAATTTGGATAAAGTAAATGTGACTGATGATGACTCACTAAAAGATGTTTATATTTCGGACCATGACTCAATATTTGATACGCCAAGAAAAGCTTATTTCAAAACTAAAATCATGAAAATAAACAAAGCAAAAAAGAAGTTACAAATGAAGAATTATAATTTGGCTAAGCGAAATAAGAGGCTCAAAGAAAAATGTGTTAATTTACAAAAAATAGTATCACAGCTAAAAAAAAAGATTTTTTTTAGTATAGATCAGTTCAATGAATTGAAATTAAAAGCTGAAGCGGTAGAACTGACAAATCGTCTAATTGCTAAAAGCAAATATAAAGGTTATCGCCAAAAATATTCACCAGCATTGAGAAAATTTGCAGTGACTCTACATTACTATTCTGTGGCAGCCTACAAATACGTCAGACAAGTATTTAATTTATCACTACCACATCCACGTGTCATAGGTAAATGGTACGAAAACAATTCGGGAGAGCCAGGATTCAGTAAACAAGCCCTGGATATTCTAGAAAAAAAGCACACGTCTAGTGGACAGAGAATACTATGCACACTTATAGCTGACGAGATGGCTCTTCGTCACCAAACTATTTGGACCGGTAGAAAAACGGCCGGCTTGGTAGATTTTGGTTCTGGCTCTCCAAAAAGTGAAATTGCGACTCAAGCTTATGTCTTCATAGTAGTTTGTATGAACGAAAACTGGAAAATCCCGATTGCATATTTTCTAGTCAACGGACTGTCGGCTGAAACACGTGCAGGATTATTAAAGACTGCTATAAGTGAATGCTATAATGTAGGAGTTGACATTGTAGCAATTACATTTGATGGCTGTGCCACAAATATAAATGCGGCTAATTTATTAGGGTGTAATCTTAAAAATCCCTCCTGCTTAAAAACTACATTTAAGCACCCTGATTGTGATCGGGAAGTAGCAATCATGCTTGATGCATGTCATATGATTAAACTTGTAAGAAATTCTTTCGAAGCCAAAAGACTATTTTTTGATAATGATGGAAATGAAATTCGTTGGCAATTACTGGTAAATTTAGTAAAGCTACAAAAAAACATGGGTCTTAATTTTGCCAACAAGATTACTCCTCGCCATATTCATTTTAGAAATGAGGTTATGAAGGTGAAACTAGCAACACAAATTTTGAGCAGAAGCGTTGCTAAGGCACTCGAGCTATGTAATGAAATTATTACGTCTTCTATGTTTACCGACACTGAAGGAACAATAAATTTCATTTCCATCTTCAACGACCTCTTCGATATATTAAATTCAAAAGCATCTGATTTTTTTCGTATAAAAAAGCCACTTTGTCCTCAAAATGTAAATGAAGTGTTTGAGTTTTGCGAAAAAGCTAAAGAATACATATTAGGTCTGAAAATGTTCATAAAATATCGAAGAGTAATCCGTAAACGCATTACAATGCAAATTGTAAAAAAGAAAGTCATAGAGTCTAAAAATAAAACTGGTTTTATAGGCTTTCTAGTGTGTATTCAAAGTATAAAACACTTGTACACAACATTAGTACAGGAGGAAAAGCGATTACGATACATCGCAACATACAGACTATCACAAGACCACATTGAATTATTATTTGGTGTGATCAGGAGGCACGGAGGGTACAACAACAATCCAAATGCTATTCAATTCAAAGGTATTTACAAAAAAATTCTCCAGCATTTAGAAATGAAGTCGTCATTATTGGGAAATTGTGTACCTCTTGAAAATATTCCTATACTGACATGTTCCTCTTCTGTCCAAAATATTAATGCAACAGTGAGCAAACGTGCGTATGACAGTGAAAATATCATTTTAGATGACTGTGATGAGTACACAGAAGCTGATCATGTGATCGACGGAAATGTTGAAATATTATCGACGCTGCTAAATCGTGAAAGTGTAAAAAACACTATTGATCAGATCATTGGATACATATCTGGTTGGGTTTCACGAAAGTTATTAAAATCTCTGAAGTGTGAAACATGCATCAGTAGTCTTTTTTCCAACAAAAAGTTGTGGTTTCATAAACTGATTACACTGAAAAATATGGGTGGTCTTTGTTTCCCTAGTGAAGATGTTTTTAAAATTTGTTTAAGAACAGAATCAATACTCAAGAATCATATAAAAGAAAAGGGGAACATCATACTACCTGATTTAACAGATAAAGAAAAATTAAAAATAAAGATTTTGAAATCTTTTGAAAACTGTCCAGGCCTCTTTCAGTCCCTGGAAGTTCATTCTATGGAGCAACCTGCGAATTTTAACCACCTAATTCACCTTATACGTGCAATTATAGAAAAATTTCTTAATGTTCGCTTACATTACGCACACAAAAATAACCCCGATTGCAAATCAATTTACAAAAGGCAAAAAAGAAATAAATTGAATTTGTTTGAAGGAATTTAAAAAAACGATTTTTCTGTTTATCTCTTAGTATGTTTCCGTCTGTGTCCTTCAAATTAGTTTTTTTTTTAAACGAGAACAACAAAGTGCCTGCATCTTACCTCAACCCTGATGGTTATTTTATAATACTTGTTTGTATATTGTATTGTAAATAAACAATTTATTTTAATATTTTTGTTTTCTTTGATTCATTTCTATGTAATCATGGGAACATTTCCCACGGTTAATCATTTGGCCCCAGTTTACTCTCGACTTGGCGTCACAGGCTGTCATTGGCGGTCGATTGGCCGGTCATGGGCGAACGTTCCTAATATATGTTTATTCCTTTCTGACAACTAGGAATCATATATCTTAGTGTTCTTCTAATCTTTTCAGTGTAGTTAATGTCATTGTGTGAGTTGTGTATTTAGCTATAGGTAGGTATAGCACAAATTTTGCCATGTATAGACTTCTCATTAAAGGAGTAAAACGTCTCTATAGATTTAACCTCATTGGTCGGTGCAACCTCTGTCTGAGGTCTGCGACTGAGACAGCGTGTTTACAGTAAAATTTTTATACAGGACGTTGCTTAAAAATGGCATCAATAATTCGACTGCCTCGGTGGCGTAGTTGTATTACGGTACGACTGCGATGCTGAGGTCTCGGGTTCGATCCCCGAGTCGGGCAGTGATATTCGGTTTTCCTACTCAGTATCAGCCCGGAGTCTGGAATTTGCGCGATAGGCTCGCCTATCATATCATGGGACGGAATACGCACGGCGAAAAGTGGGTGCACTAGTTGCGCCTCTGCCTATCTCTTCGGGGATAAAGAGCGTGAGTGTGTCACATTCTAAGCCCATTGAAGTTTGAATTAATGCGTGGCACACCACTGCGCCCGTCACCCTGAGACGGCTCATAATGTCCAGTAAAATACGCAATTTAAACTTAAATGATATTCAAGCATGTTTGTCTTTAACTTGTGAGAAATATATTCAATTCACTTATCTATTATATTTAATTATGAAGCGATAACTCACACGACTAATATAAAATTATAGCTAAAGTGAAGAACTTGTAATAACTATTATAGTAAACATTAATATATACATTTATTTATCCAAATTATGCAATCAGCCCTGTATTATATACTGCACACTGCTGAGCACGGGTCTCCTCTACTACTGACAGGGGTTAGGCCTTAGTCCACCACGCTGGCCTAGTGCGGGTTGGCAGACTTCACATACCCTCTAAATTCTTATGGAGAACTCTCAGGTATGTAGGTTTCCTCACGATGTTTTCCTTCACCGTTAAAGCATACGATAATTGATAAACAAATCCAAATTATAGGTAAATAATTATCTTGTTGTCCACTCTAGGCTGTGTCTGTTTCATAAACATCGTTTTTAATTTCACAAATATAAAAATATATCCTAAATAAAAATAATTATTATACTAATCCTTTGACTTTGCGGAGTTATGTGTGTATTGTTCATCAATTACAAGCTCACCTCACGAGCTAAGGCACAATTCGCACCTTTAGGATGAAAACGACGCAATTCAAAAAAATAAAAAATTGGGTTACCGTCGTAAAATGACTTAAAACTGG